>OZ022403.1:4974601-5723228 GCA_963989295.1 Ametastegia equiseti | reverse complement strand
ATATTTTCGGAAAACTATAATAATTTTCTACATGCATTTGAAGTGTAAGTTATCAATTATCTTTACTCATAATAGGTACATATATTTTATAATCATTTTTGCAAGAATTGTCTTTTTGAACAGAATATTCACTGTTGAGAGAGAACAGGCTTTACTATAGCTACCTAATTATTATCCGTACTTTTTATTATCGTTAATTAATGTTATAGGCAATAGGAAATATTAGAAATATGGTTTATACTGGATTGGTGATGATTAGCTGTGAATTTTTATTCATGTTCCCTCTAATAACCTACATACGTATATATATATACATTTACTTTATTGACTGTAGTGTATTAGCCTATCAATTATTTTGAAAATAGGCCTTTTTATAATCTGGGAGTCTAGTTTTATTATTAGCCTTCGGTACCTTATGTACACTTTTCCTTAATCTTTCGAAATCGCGTTAAAAATCAGTACGAAATTTACTCAAAAATCTGATTACTTAGGTGTATATATATGAATCCTTCGAAACACATTTTTCTTTCCTCTTTCCTCCCTCTGTATAGCAAAATGTGCTTTTCTAACCTCCAAAAATTCATATTAATATACATACATACGTATATATACGTGTCACGAACGCGATGTATCTCTTGGGGATGTGTCGACTGTATATGGTAATGTGTGAAATCGTGATACGTGTTGATGGAGTCGTAACATTTTCGTTTATGATAAGATTCACGGTTATTTCAGTTTCACGGTCTACGTAATGGTATACCTTATACTACTATGCTGGTACCGTGGCTGTTCTTTGGGGTTGCTGCAGGTTACGAGGAATCGCATCATGTATCGTGGTAGTCGTGGCTTAACGCCAAGATTTCATACTTCTTCGAAATGGCGACCAATCCAACTTATGTGAATAGTCTATACCATATACATATACCTATATCAGATATGATATACTATATTAAAAATATCTACTTCTTTTTCTTTATATTCTTTCTTTTTTCGTGCTTTTTCATACCGACGATATGCGGATGTGGGCCCATGATTCCGATATGCTTCGTTCGATAAATTTTATTTCATTTTTTTTTTGTTTTTTTTTTTGTCCAGTCACCGAAATTCATCCCTTAGACTATATGTGTACCTCGCTAGAGAAGAATCATGAAATAGCAAAACACATCAAAAGTGACAAAAAAAAAATTAAAAAAAAATAAATAAAAATGTGCAGTCAAGTTTCCAGAGTCAAAATCGTAAATCAGCTCTGATCCGAGGTTTACATTGTTATATAAGTAGATGCGTTATGTGCGATTTGTGAAAGACAAAAAATTCTTTCCTTCTTGAAAGATGAAAATCCTAAAACGTGATATGGAGGAATAATTCTTGGAGAGGAAAAGTAAAAGGAAAAAGGAAAAGAAAGAAAGGGAGAAAGAGGGATAACCAAGACGACATTGATCTGTATTCATCAAATATGACTTTCTTCTTATTTTCCTCCTTCTCCTCTCTTCATCCTATCTTTTTCTTGATCATTTCGAAGATCCTGGTCCTTTTTCGCGGCAGCTTCTCACGTCGAATGAGAAGAATTCAAGAGTATTTCCAAGTGACTGAATGCTCGTCGTCACTCGTCCTTATATACCTTAGGTATCCTATAGGGTATAAGGTTATAGGTAGATATATATATCTGTCTGTAGAGCACCAGGTAATTTCATCTCAGTTCTATGTACGTTCAATTCCGTTCGGTTACGTTTCAGTTCCCTTCCGTTTCGTTTCGTTTCGTTTCGTTTCGTTTCGTTTCGTTTCGTTTCGTTTCGTTCAGTTTCTGCTTCTGCTTCTGGTTCTGATTCTGATTCTACAGCTTTTGCTTCTGTTCGACGCTAGTCTGTGAACCCATCCATCCGCGATGTCGCAGAATTCGTAACTGGGGATTAGCATGTCATAAATACTGATCGCGAGACTCTACTCCCCGTATATAGCAAATCGAATGAATCTATATATCTATATACATCTATATATATATACATATGTATATATACCAAGGTAGGTGCAGGTATATGTTGGAATGTGCATGTATGTAGACGTACGTAGGTACATACATTGCTAGGTATACACATATGTGGTAGTCAACAGACGGTAGAATGTACGTGTACAGTAGGTATATACATATATACCTATGTATATGTATTGTAGAATGTAGATAGTATATATCTCGTTACGATTTCAACGGAGATGACAAAGTTGTTGTGGGAAATTCGCCGCCGTAGTACGGCGTTTGCTCGTGTATATATAGGTGTATTATGTATGTATGTTATGTATAGGTATGTATAGGTTTGTACCGAACGCCACGTGATGGCTAAACCCTCTAATTTACATGCCATGTATATACCAATCACCGCGACCATCATGCAAATTTGTTACACAAAGAATGACTATATACGTATCTACCTGTATAAATGTATATATGTATGTAGACTGGAATCTGTAGTTTCAACGATTTTTAACTATCTCGTTATATACCTATCTGTATGAGATTCTATATCATACATAGATCTATGTGTGTAGTACATATATATATATTTATATCTTGTAATTTTCTTTTTCTCGTTGACTAGATGCTTGATCTGCAGCTAATACAGAGAGTTACGTTTGACACGAAAGAAAGGAAGAACACGTTTAATTGAAATCAAATGAAAAAAAAAACGTGAAATGAGAATGTGCCAATAATCGGTTAGCGTTGATTAGTAATTGGGTATTCTAATTTTGTGGATTTCGTATGTGTGGCTAGTGCGAAAAGTAGGCGATTTCCGTCGAGTACGAAGATAGAAGCACGAACCGAAGGCGAGTGCTGATATTTCCTATGAGACGGATATCGTCTACTTTTCACACTGCCACACACGATATTTCTTGTTACTACTGCTTGGAAAGTTTTATTTGAGAGAAGCAAACGCACGGAATAATTTATATGATGGAATTAGCGTCAGTGCGTAAAATTGAGCATAACGAATGTGCGCATGCGCGGACTCTATATTTTCTCACTATCTAGAAATAAGGCACTTCACGCTAGCTACACAAACCCGAGCACAAACCTAGAAAATAACACTTTTCAAGCAGGTGTTACAAAAAATTATTATCATTATTCTATGTGTCAAAATGGATATGAGGAATTTGGAATATACATAGGAAGGGTTTTAATCGGTTGGTATGGGAAAGCTTCGGATATATACCCTCGAAATTTTTCGTAGCAAATATTGTTTTCATACTTTAAACAAATATACGTATAGTATACAGCGAGAAGCTACTGAAAAAAATATCGAGTGTAGATATATATTTATTACTGTGCAAAGAATTCATTTTATATAATTTATTATAGGAACTTCTGTATAATATTTTCAGTTTTTCGTTCGAATAGGGTAGTTAGGCATATATATATATATATATATCTAGGTAGATAGGTACGTTATTTACAGTTTTACAATTACACATTATTCTTCCTCATTCATTCTCAATTCGTATTACACACATTTTGCAATATACGTCTATATATTTATAGATATACGTGCATATATTGAATTGTCTAAAACTATTATGAAATTCAGTTTTATTTATTTCAATTATTATTTATACATTATATATACCTAGATACGGAATTAATTTATATTTGGCTTTTTTTTTTCATCTTTAATCATTCATTATATTCATGTCTATGATATAATATACAATTGTATATGTATATAATTTAGACTGGTTCAAATAAAGTGACTATTTTTTTTTTTTCGAAACAATTTCATTTATACCTTCCAGGAGGTGTAAAAAGGTGCCTGTTAAAAGGAGAGCTCTTAATATTAATATTTAGAGGTCGCTCATCGCAGATTTCTATTTCCCATTGAAATAACATTGGAAAATTTTTTTTCAAATTTTGGAATTTTATATTCCGGTCTAGAATCAAAATGCTGGGATGAGCGATACATATTTTCATAGAAAATTAGTTGCTCTACAGAAAAGGTCTCTTATCATTTTTCGATCAATTCACTCCTTCAAAAGTTATTCAAGGTTAAAGTTTAATTTAGAGTAAATTTAAGTTTTTTTTGTTTATTTCTGACAAAATGTTGAAACTTATCGCTTAAAATCATAAAATTATTCATGAAAATTATTCATGAAAATTATTCATGAAAATTATTCATGAAAATTATTCATGAAAATTATTCATGAAAATTATTCATGAAAATTATTCATGAAAATTATTCATGAAAATTATTCATGAAAATTATTCATGAAAATTATGCATGAAAATTTTATGATTTTAAGCGATAAGTTTCAACATTTTGTCAGAAATAAACAAAAAAAACTTAAATTTACTCTAAATTAAACTTTAACCTTGAATAACTTTTGAAGGAGTGAATTGATCGAAAAATGATAAGAGACCTTTTCTGTAGAGCAACTAATTTTCTATGAAAATATGTATCGCTCATCCCAGCATTTTGATTCTAGACCGGAATATAAAATTCCAAAATTTGAAAAAAAATTTTCCAATGTTATTTCAATGGGAAATAGAAATCTGCGATGAGCGACCTCTAAATATTAATATTAAGAGCTCTCCTTTTAACAGGCACCTTTTTACACCTCCTGGAAGGTATAAATGAAATTGTTTCGAAAAAAAAAAAATAGTCACTTTATTTGAACCAGTCTAGTATATATGTATATAAATACGTCACTTGCGGTCTTATCTTACATTGCAGACGAATTATCGGAACACATACTTAATAATAATAATAATAATGATAATAATAATAATAATAATAATCATTAATAATAGTAACACATAATAAGAATTTTTAATAATATATTTATACATATATATATATATATGTATAATGTAATCCTACCTATCTAAACTATATATTTTTCTCATATACATACGAGCTGCGAAATTGTTCCTTTCGTAATAATATATATAGGTATGTATACTTAAGGTATACAGATGTCTAATTATATGTTAATTTATTTACATCGAGGTTTATTATGTACTCTAAGCATAATATAATACGGTATTACATATCTATTTACAAAAGATCAAATTTCTAAGATCGATGTACAATTATACATATTATATTATATATTGGATTTGAAAAAAAAAAAAAAAAAGAGAAAACGAAAATTTGTCCTTGAGATGATTAGTTTATTTTGTCATTATTTTTATATATATCTCGGTCTTTCATCTCCGTATTATAATGTATAATATATATTTATATATATTTATTACACAACGTAGGGACGGTATAGTGTCTCGTGTAATTCTGTAATTCCACGTTGACTTTCTTGAGATGTTCTTCGACTTTCGTCACCTACGCTTGCCGCACTTATACTTATGTCACTTCCGCTTTCTCGGTCCACGCTACGTGTACTTACCGTATCTTCCGATTTACTACCTACGCTAGTACCTCGAGCTTCCTGTTGGGCTTTTTTACTCCGTTTCCATTTCATACGACGATTTTGAAACCAAATTTTCACCTGCAATCACATAAAATTCATTTCTTATAAATAAATATTCTATCAATAATTTGATATATTAATGTTATTTTTGACAATTTATCCCATTTATTGATATATTGATTAAAGATATCGAAAAATAACTCCCTATAACCGTAATTCACGTTTTTTATATGAGAAAACAAAAAAAAAACAAAAAAAATCTGCAGGTAGCTTGAAGCGGTGAAAAGGGGAAAAATTTTTCGCAATTCTTTCTCTTTTTCTATTTCCTCTTCTGGAATGAAATGTTACGTAAATCTTTCAGCCAACATATCATATACCAGCCCTCATACATTCCCCGCCGTCTAGTCTGTATGTATCAGAGTCGAGATACATAGGTATATGTATATACCCTACATATATAGATAGGTGGTGTACAATTCATCTCTCTCATCCTCCTTTATGCTTTTCACCTTTTTCCTCTCTCTGTCTCTCTCTTTATTTCAACCCCTCTTTTCCTAACTTCGATATTATACATAGGTATATACGTATATCCATTCGTGGTGGCGGCACGCTCGTCTGAATACGAATCAGATTTCGCAAAGGGTGTGTTATATTGGCAATATATACATATATGTGTGTATATATTTGGGTATTTTTTCTTCTGGAATCGTCTGAGTCATGAAAAATTGAAAAAAAATCTCAAAACCTTGAACGTAATGGAAATCTAGGAACGAAATTCTTGTTCCGGGAATTTGAACTGGTCTATATCAATTTATACATTTTACCAAAGTTCATTTCATGTAAGCAAGAAAAATATTTATTTCCAAAATTTGTGTCATACAAGGATTTTTGAGCAGCGTTGGTACGATTAGGATCGGCAAGGGTTTATTATTTTGTTCAGAATAAAAATCGTCACCATGTGAACGAAGGATTTTTTCAATATTCTTATTTTGGCCAAGTTATTTGCAAATTAGTGGCCCAGATTTTAAAAACTTTGGATAAATGGTTGTCAGTTTACACACAGTTGATTTTTTTTTTCATATTCCTTCGTTCACATGATAAAGATTTTCTTTCAGAACAAAATAATCCCTTGATAATCTTAATCGCACCATGAAAATCCAAAAATTATCCAAAATCCTTACGACATAGGTTTTAGAAAAGAACATCTTTTTTTATGTGAAATAAACGTTGGTAAAAAATGAATGAAGTCTGAACTTAGTTCAAATTTCTAAAATCAAACTGCACCGTGCACTGGTCTCCTCAATGATTAAATTTGAAGAATTTGATGTTTTTCAAATGTGAAATGAGTTTTTCTGTTTTTTTTTTTTTTTCTCTCGCAAATTATATAGATAGATATAAAGCTGCGGGAATGGTAGGGTATATGTATAGGGTATTCCATGTCCAGGAATCGGTAAAACATCGAAACAAATCAGAGGCTGAGCCCTCATAACTCAGACTTTCGCACGTCTGTTTGCTGAGCTATTCGTCAGTCGTAGAGGGTAGGACGGGGGTGGTTCAGGCAAGGGGGTAAGCTTCCGAGTTATGTTTAAGTTGTTCAACTACTATGAGAGATTTAGGGATAGGGATGAGTTATTCCCAAATGTCTTAAGCCCACGTTTTCCCATTTCAACTTCCTCTACACATATATACATATATCTACACACCTATATATGTATGTATACCTACATCGTGTTATATATAATGTATATGGGTAAATATTTTTTGCAAATTTTGCTCCTCTTCTCTATGTACACTCATACACTATGTATACTTGTGTTACTTTTGGCTTTTTTTTCTCTTTTTTTTTTTTCTCTTCTTTCATATCATGCCAGTGTGTAATTTACCTGAGTTTCCGTGAGCATCAACGACGTGGCTACTTCGAATCTCTTTGGTCTGCTCAAATATTTATTTTGACGAAATTGTTTTTCGAGTTCAAGTAGCTGTTGCGATGTAAACGCTGTTCTTGGTCGTCTAGTTTTTCCCAATAAGGTGTGCTGCGCTGCGCAACCTGTAACATATGAATAGAAAATTTTACATAAAATTACAATTTGTAGACATTTTGATATAAATCGAAAGAAAAAAAATTAAAAACCAAACACCAAAAATTGGATACGAAAAGTATAGAAAAATAAATAATCGTGAGATAAAAATGAAACTAAAATTTGGATAGTGATAAGCGTTTTTGAATCGATTTGCAAGGTACATATGTGTATGTGTATAATATAAGATTGTATGTATGTGTATTATATAAAAATGATATCGCTGATGAATACTAATGCAATTATCGCGAGTATACGAGAGCTGAGAGAGTCCCTCGGGGTAACGAGAGGGATGGCGATCCATTTGGGGTTAGGGATTGCTAAAGTTGGTTCGGGTCCGGCGTTGGAGTTGGCAGCAGCTTAGGCTGGGCCACCCAACGACCGCCCCGACAATTAGTTCTACGAGTGACTCTTGGTTCGAAGGGTGCGCGTGCTACCAAAGAGGGGAGCCTAATTACTTCAATTCAATTCAATCGAAGTCATTGGCGTAGCTACAAACACCAAAAACAGTTGCAAAACCATTTTATTGTTGTTGTTTTTTTTTAATTTTTCGTTTTAGAATTTTTGTTCTTGAAATTATCTATACCATTTTTTAGAATTAATTATTGAAATTATTTTTTTTCTTCGTTTAATTCATCAGTTAGACGTTATGACTTTCTTTGAACTAGTCGGTGAATCCTGATGGAATATGGGAATTTTTTTTACTTCAGGGTACAAGCCATGAAGGTCCTGTAAGGTTCGAAATTATTCGAATTCAAATAGCATTTTTGCAATAGAAATCTTCTCTATGTCTGACAGGATGGAAAGAAAAATGGTAGAGATTCATGGTGTTTTAAAATTGTGGGATTATGTATTATTTGCACAGTCCACCTTCTACATCTGGAGAGATCTGTGTAGTGCAGGGGCGTGAAAAATCTAAACACCTTTATCCGAAAGTGTAGCCGTGTTTCAGTATACCAACACCCCAATGCACCCGACAAACCTCATTCGATTAAACATCCCTTATACTTAACTAGCAAGTGCGCCGCCTGTCAGTGTTTGTACACATGTCAGGGTTTTTGGCTTAAGCCTGCGTTCGGATTACCAACGGTGGTACCGATTCACTTACAGTTCGTCGTTTTCTAAAAACGAAACCAAAAACCAGGCTGCAGGTATAATTTGTACATTTATTTCCAAAGGCCCTAGGGGTATAAGCATAGTGAATTTGCCCTTGAAAGATACGGGCACGATACTGAGAGGATTTTTAGGTACTAATAAGATAATAAGATCCTGAAAGTTTCAGATCTCTAACCCAACTGGTTATTGAGAAAAAGCAAAATCTATGAAAATCGGAAAAAATGAAAATTCTCAGGAACGCGTGAATCGATTAATTTGAATTTTGGATATGTTTTGGGGGCTGATGGTAGCTTTTAGGAAAAGAAATATAAGCTGTATCGGTTGATAAGAACCTCAAAAAAAATGCCATTTTGGTTTTAATTTTGATTTTTCACTATGATGCGATTCTGGCACAATCATGAAACTATTTTTTTCGAATTCCTCATTCATTTTTCTATGAATATAGGTATTTTTCAGATTTTAAAAAAAGGTACGCCATGTTGCAAAAAAATAAAAACCATTTTTTATGCAAATATTTACTTTATTCATGTATTTTAAGCATGAATCTTTATTTTCCTCGCTAACTTATGTTTTTTTAATTTATTTTAAATTGTCATTTCTTTATTCATAACAATAATTATTTTTTTTGTCCAAGTCAAACGTTAAATCTTTTAGTATCAATGAATATTAAATAATTATATTGAAGATATTTAGAAAAAAACTCTTGTCGTAAATTCAATGATGAATATAATCATCTGATTTAATTCGCAACAGTTTTTTTTAAATTGCCTCATTTCTACATAATACGTACAGTAAGCGTCTTACTTCCGACTCAGAGTTTTTGGATGAAGTCGTTGATACAATGAAAGCACAAAATAATGTAGAAAATACGTTAGCTGACCAAGTTCAACAAAATGGCTGGAAACGTAAAAAATCGCCGTTTCAAACGATTTCATCTGAAGTTCTAGAAGATTTTCCAGAAATGACGGAAAAAGATCTGCGAATCTTTTTCACCGGTTCCTACCAATTGAAGCAGGCTGTGTCGTATTTAGCAGAAATGCTTGATGAAACAGGCAATCTTACTATTCAATACGTAAAAGATCAGTCAAACATACTCAAAGCTCAAGTTCAATCCCGTCATATCAATAAAAAAGTTTATAGATGTTTTATTGAGTATAAGAAAAACGCTATTGGTCCCAAAAGTATATTGAGACATAGTTGTGAGTGTGCAAATGGTCTTAGAACAGTTGGATGTTGCTCACACATTGCTGCTATTATTTATTATTTGGCACATGGAAGATATTTGACAAAAATTCTGAGGCCTGCTGAAACACTGTGCAAATTATTTGATAAAGACAATGTTTCACCTGTGATTGAAGATGATAGTGATGAAGACTGATAAAATAAAATATAAATTTTTTTTTTAATGTATCTTTCAAACATTTGTTGTTGTTTATTAATAATTTACCAACTACAATCTGTTTCTTATGTTATTACTGTGAAATTTTTATGATATTCAAGTTGATTTCCATTCATATTTAACGATTTAACTCTTGATTTAGAAAGTGCTACTTGAAATAAATTAAAAAAACATAAGTTAGCGAGGAAAATAAAGATTCATGCTTAAAATACATAAATAAAGTAAATATTTGCATAAAAAATGGTTTTTATTTTTTTGCAACATGGCGTACCTTTTTTTAAAATCTGAAAAATACCTATATTCATAGAAAAATGAATGAGGAATTCGAAAAAAATAGTTTCATGATTGTGCCAGAATCGCATCATAGTGAAAAATCAAAATTAAAACCAAAATGGCATTTTTTTTGAGGTTCCTATCAACCGATACAGCTTATATTTCTTTTCCTAAAAGCTACCATCAGCCCCCAAAACATATCCAAAATTCAAATTAATCGATTCACGCGTTCCTGAGAATTTTCATTTTTTCCGATTTTCATAGATTTTGCTTTTTCTCAATAACCAGTTGGGTTAGAGATCTGAAACTTTCAGGATCTTATTATCTTATTAGTACCTAAAAATCCTCTCAGTATCGTGCCCGTATCTTTCAAGGGCAAATTCACTATGCTTATACCCCTAGGGCCTTTAGAACAATTTTCTGTAGCCATTTAGAAAATTTATCACTACCGTTTGACGCGTAGAAATTTTTTTTTTTTTTTTTTTTGTTTCAAGTTAACATGCAATAGTGTCAAAGTGACTCTAAGTCGCATTCTGCACTAGGCAGTCAATGGTACAAATTTTTTACAGTGTAGGTATAGTTTCATCGATTCAGATTTGTTTTTTTAAATTTGATTCCATAGTGAGACGATGATCTACTATCGAATAAAGTCTAATCGATACGTGTGTGGGTATAACAGGGATTCGAGATAAGATGAGGTTAAAATTTTGAGAAGACAGTATACTGTGGGCACGTGCCTGTCAGGCAGAACGTTAATCTTCTATTTGTCGTAGACGACCGGTGGACGGAACAGATTTTCGAGTATTTATCTACGGCATTATGTCAACGTACGTATTTATTTAATTGGAGCAGCCATATGGCTCTTTGATATATATTATAGAAGCACGAAGTAGATTTTCTGACGGTGTACTATATATATTATACGTTAGTGGAAATAGATTTTTCTTAAACCTTGAAAATGCACAAATAGATATATTATACATATGCTTATACATATACCCATATAAACCTATATACCAATAAAAAAATAAAAATGGAATAGAAAAAAAAAAGATGGAGGAGAAGGAGAATTACGAAAGGCAATAAAAATGAGCGACGATCCAAATAATCACAATGGTTATAACAATCATCATCATAATCGCTCGGAAACGGCTGCAAAATCATCGGCCATATGTGGCCCCTGCGGGGGGTGGCGACATCACGATCCCCCCCTCAGACCATCTCTGACACTGGCAATAAATACCCTGGCTAAATGCTAATCCCACCACCGATGGTTCCGGTGGTCGTGGTGGTACGACGATGCCCAAAAAGGCTATTTGCTACTATATGGTGCACGTGTCGTTAATCGTGACACAAAATCATACTTTGACAATGTCTTCTTATCCGGGATGCAAAAATTTAAAAAAGAAACAAACATTTCTCAATTTTTTTTGCTCATAAACTTTTTGATTTTTTCGGTATGCTTCACTACGATTTTTGCACATCGATCGTTTCTACTACACTTCACGTCAATTAGGATCGAAAAGTATCAGTTTCGAGTCATAAACGACGTTAGATGACACCCGCATATGATTCTGAACATGCGTTTCTCTGTTCAGGATGAATAGACCCCGGTATTTTGGAAAATGGCTGGATAGAAAAATTTGAAACTTTACAGCATCATTCAGCCTGTGTCCTAAAACTGAAAAATTGGCATTGGTTTGCCTGAAAAAAGTCATGACGTCTAAATTGAAAGATGAAATGAAATAAATGGATAATTAAAATCCAGGGCAACCTGGCTGACCAATTATTGGATAAGTTTTTTAGAACCGTTGATCAATCCGAAGAAAAAAAAAAAAAAAATATAAAGAAAAATCAAAATCGAATGATAGTCGATCTGTTATAAGATGAGAGTGATAATCAGATAGTTGATTGTCGATATTATCGCGTCAATAGAAATTGGTGAAAATTGAATCTACTGAACCTGCGCATTGGTATATAAGGGTGGAATAGGAATAAATATCTTTTGTGAAGGACGCTCACGCGTTCCGCGTTAAGTACATACAGATAATGGTCGGTGTTTACCGCTGTGATGATTGGGGCGATTTAAGGGTGCCCTGGCTTTAAATGGCTAATGGGGTCCCAAATAAATTAAATTATCATGATAAAAGTGATGGGGCAGAGTGCGTGTGTATATATACATATATATGTGCAATTCCACGTCAGGCGGGCCACTTTTTTGGGTCGTAATCACCGATTTTGATCTCCATCGAGGATTTTGTACTACTCATGGATGTAAGTCTCTGGGCCGAACCAAAAGCCAATATGCGACTCTGTTGTCTTCCTAGCGGAGGTTGAAAAATGCCGTTTTTGCGCGCCAACTTCTCTTCGGCGGTTGATATCTCAGTTGTTTTTGGAGCAAAGTACCAAAGTATATAGTGATTCTTGTAGCTATTTTCACACGCTTTCCGGTGATTATACTGACATCGCTCCCAAACCAAAATTTGGCAGTCAAAAACGGATTCAAAATAAAATTTTCATTTTTCAAAAAGTTCGCCCATTTTGAAAATTCTGTTTTTTGCCTCTAAAAATGGTTCGAAGTATCCCCTACATGTACCCGAAGTGGCAAAGTGGGCCTCTTTTCCGATGTTTTTTTATCCAAGTTTTAGTCGATTTTTCCACCATTTTTTTCAGGTTTTTTCAATTTTTTTTCTTTTTTTTGTCAATTTCGTCCCGAACATTTTCCAATTACCAGAAACGAGCTCGTCATGCGGAGAAACTGTTTCAAAAAATTGAAATGCGTGACGAAAAAATTTTTTTAATAGAATAATTCAGATTATATCGAAAAAAAATCAGATAAAAAACCAACGAAAGAACGGCCCACTTTGCCACTTCGGGTACGTATAAGGAATACCTTGAACCTTTTTTAGAGACAAAAAACAGAATTTTAAAAATGGGCGAACTTTTTGAAAAATGAAAATTTTATTTTGAATCCGTTTTTGACTGCCAAATTTTGGTTTGGGAGCGATGTCAGTATAATCACCGGAAAGCGTGTGAAAATAGCTACAAGAATCACTATATACTTTGGTACTTTGCTCCAAAAACAACTGAGATATCAACCGCCGAAGAGAAGTTGGCGCGCAAAAACGGCATTTTTCAACCTCCGCTAGGAAGACAACAGAGTCGCATATTGGCTTTTGGTTCGGCCCAGAGACTTACATCCATGAGTAGTACAAAATCCTCGATGGAGATCAAAATCGGTGATTACGACCCAAAAAAGTGGCCCGCCTGACGTGGAATTGCACATATATATGTGGGGGGATAAAACTGATGTGAGAGGGGGGGTTAAATTCTGGGGATCTAACCTCGTGCGATCGTTCGACCGTATAGTATAGAATATATAAGAGCGTGAATAGTGATTGTCCACTCGATAAAGCCGCCCTTCTTGTTTACTGACATCTGTCACCGTTTATCGCCCATACCTACTTGCCGAGAGAGAGAAAGAAAGAAAGAAAGAAAGAAAGAAAGAAAGAAAGAAAGAAAGAAAGAAAGAAAAAAAAGGCACCTAGCTGATCATCGCATCGCACCTTATGTCCTATACCTTTTTTCCAATTGGCCATTTCCCTTCGATCCTGAAGTCTTATTGGTCGAAAATTGACCCCCGTATGTAGAAAGAAGAAGAGAAAGGGGATGATCTTTACAGGACTATATACGTATACGTATGTGGTATACAGTTAGATGTTCACTCTTTCTAAACTAAGTCAACCCTATGCATGGATGGATGTGCACATCAGCAGGTATTTGTCCCTGTAAACTTGTGTGTGTTTGTGCGACTAGTTGTACCACCGGACTGTTCTGTTCAACACTGTCACCATCTATAGTCACCTAACCCCTCCGTCACATACCCTCCGATTTATATATTATTTATTTTGCCACGGTCTATTTGTAGTTTGTTAGCGCCTATATCAACCACCCTATGCTATGGCCTACGGTCTACGGTGCCTGCTGCACCTTATGTCACCATTGACGTCCCTGTATGTATAGGTACCATCACATTCTTCATGGGGGTCCAAAAACCTCTGGATAAATCACCAAATTCGTATGAATAAATCCCAATCCATGTATTTGAACTTCGTCGACATCGATATTAGCGTTTTTCTACTTTGGTCTCATGGTTTTTTATTTGTTGGCAAAAGTCTGATTGATTTCACTCCGATAGTTGCCTCTGGATTTATAAAGTCATCTCACGTCTCATGTTTTCCGTACGGTTTGAGACGTTGAAATTTTCTCATATAATGTGGATGGTAAAGAGAGTAGAAACCAAATTGAATCACATGCGGCTGGTATACTTGTTCGGAGATCAGTTATTCGTATGCGGGTTTTTCTCTTCATATACACTTGTAGTAATAACATTTTCACTAGCACTGATTTGGGCCGATTTTCTTCCGCTTTACTGAATACTTCGTCGGGTGTCCTATACGTGGGTGACCCTCGTTAGCGGAGGGTTTGTTTAATTCCAGCTAATCTCTCGACCCTCTAATTTGATGTATATAATTTAAAAACCGGTGCGAGTGTTGAGATTCTTTACCAGGACATGGGTGCAGTATATAGCTGATGTACCTACGTCTACGTGGATTACAATTAAATTGAATTTGCAAAAAGATATAGAGAAATGAATGTGTAAATGAAGGGAAAGGCCGATACGTGTAATTTGCTATTCGCAATTTATGAATGTATGTGTATGTAGGTATTTGGTGTGCCTGTGAAAAGCACAGGAGAGAGAGAGAGAGAGAGAGAATTGGACGTGAAATACACGAGAGTGGATTCCACGGGGATAACGAAAGACTGAATTTCAAGCAGTCCCTCTCTAATGGGGACCAATTATCCAATCGCGAATTGCAAATTGGAATTACCGTTCTAAATCACCGTGTATCCCTAACCGCCCGAAAACCTAACCTTACAAGTTGCGGGGGCGCGAGAAGCTCCGCCCTATAACTTCTATCTCGTTTCTATTTCTCTCTCTCTCTCTCTCTCTCTCTCTCTCTTTCCTCGACTTGCTCCGCCTTCGAATTATTCTGCACCCTTGGAGATACGTTAAACGAATCTAGCACCCCTCTCTCGGCTCGAGTCCTGGAGTACTGGGAGTCCTGGGAGTCCTGGGAGTCCCTCACCCTTATCTCGGTGCGGCTCTCCATAATACCTAACTTCTTCTACCCTCCACCCATCGAGAGAAGAAACCATCTACGTTCTGGACCCGGAGGAGAGAGAACAAGTTAGCCAAGTTTTATCTGGCTATTCCTTACCCCGGAATGGCCGAATTTAATCCCAAACTCGACTCGCCACAAATCACGCCGTAAACATCCTTAGGTGGATATCGCGCTGCTCTTAGTGGTAGTATATAGCACAGGATCGTAGATCTAAGGATTTTCTTATACATATATGTATATACCTATCTATATCTATATGTATGGCCAGAAGTCGGGTTGAACTTAACCTAACTCGGATATCCGGCATATCTACACATCGCCAATAGCTATCGTATATACCTATACCAGAAATATCCAACTCACATATATACCTATCTTCAGCATCATCTCGAATAGTTATTTCCGAAAACTGCTTCTACGTGATCCGTGGGTCGCTTAGGGGATAAATTTTTTTTTTTTTACTTTTTTTTGTCTCAACTTTACCCATGTATAGTTTTACGAATTTCTTTCTGGGTTTATGATCTATATTGTAAGTAAAACGTATTCAGAAAATTTGGCAAATTGAACATTTCCTTATGTCCCAGCTACTGTCCACTATCAAAAATTTCGTGCAATGACGGTAAAAAAATGATTGGCTGACTGGCTTTCCCTGGATTTTTCATCTTTTATCACTTTTTTCTTACCGTCCAATTCAAATGCTATGACTTTGTCGCGGCTGAACTAGTAAGTGAACTGAATGGTCAGAAGGTTGAAATTTTCTTCGAGTTGGTGAAAGTAGTTTTGGAGCAGAAAGCAATAGTCTAGTATTCCTCGCTTGATGAAAAGGTAAAATCGTCGCGAAATGTATAATCGGTGAGAATCGCTGATTACGGGCTGGTATCGTGGGTAATGGTGTTTCTGAATTAGCAAGCTAGTTTGGCGTGCAGCCGCAGGTAAACAGATCTTGGTTACCCGATGTGTACATACATTTCGGTACACCTATCCAACCTTGCTATGCTGCAGGTGTATGCGTTAATCAAATAGATTCCTGTTTCGTTCGGTTACTAAACAGATCGGCAATGTATCCATACCCAATATCCATTTATCGATCTCTAATTAGCACATCGATCATGTGTGTAATAATAATTCTATGACTCTTCATAAACGCGTTTGCTGACACTTTACCCATCGGAAATTCATTCATAATACCAGGGTGGCTATTCGCATGGAAAACTTGCGATTATGATGGGGAATTTGAAAAGAGACATATATATGGAAAACCTGGAATTGTGTGGGGGATCAAATTAATTGCAATTGTATTTTTAGATTTTGGGAAAGTTGCAGGGAAATTGTTTTTTTTTTTTGCGCTTTGAATAATTATTGGACATTATTTTCATGTATATGATTCAATAGAATTATATATAGGCCGAAATTTTTTAATACTAATCCTGACTGCAGACGTTGAGAGAGAGCGTGATGATCGTTTGCTCCAGCATGAATCCGCGCAGATTGCGTGAAATCGTTGAAATCGGGTCACACACCATATGCCACCGAAAGATTATGATATGTGTAATTCAATAAACCGGCATTTATCTATCACCCGTTGGTATCGAAACAAATTGCACACATGGAATATACACGGGGTATTCGTATATGCTTTATCAATAATTGAAACAATTATGCCGTATCAGAATCGTCGGTATCTCTTCTATAACATGTATTGTGAAAAATTACGATATCAAAATTTACCACCGTGGATTATTATGGTCGGAACGATTTTCAGAAATGAATTCGACATTTATATACACCAAAATTTTCGCCATGGCAAATTGAAACAGAATTTTATTCTCTAAAGCAGTTCACATCGCAAAATTCTTGAAGAATATAGTCAAAAGACTTGCTCTCATTTCCGGCTCACGTGAAATTATCATACGTTGTTTCAAAAAGTGCTGAATATCAGAAAAGTTCAATAACAAAAAATAAATTTCTTGGTATTCTTCGGAATCACGAAAGGAAAATGATCCTTGATGATTAGAAAAAAATATTCTAAACTTTGAAAGAAAGTCGTCTGCAAAAAACTTGACCGTAAAAATAATGAAACTAAATCGTTTGGCTTTGCTTCAAAATTTCACGAATTCGCAAAAATTGAACATAGCGAATTTGGCTAACGGGGGCTAATTGATCGAATTCTTCCATGTCCTAGACGTGCGTTTCGTTGTATTATCATTATAATTTGTCATGTGGGTAAAAGTTGCCTTAAGTTCCGTGTCTACATCCATTTTATTCACGGTTTCCATGGAAACACCATGAAATGGTTGCCGCTGCGTGGATGCTGCAGGTATATAGGTATACGACGAGAGAAAGGAAGAGAGGATGAGGAGGATGAGGATCAGAAGAGGAGGGATGAATGGACGGATGGATGACGCACAATTAACTAATTAAATCATCCCCCCCAACTCGAATTTACCCACGCTGACGTTCCGCGATCCCCAGAGTATCGTCCCCTTTGTTAGTAGACGAAAAAAAATACCAAAACTTTTAACGGCCGATTCTCTCTACCTCTCTTTCACTCTCTGCAAAATTATTCGTTATTTAGCCATTTTTATCTCGCGAATCGCGAGTTTAAAGTGAAAAATAAACTAGGGGTGGTTTCCTCGTGACCTCTTACTTTCGTCTCAATACCGAACTTAAAATCAACGCGATTTAATTCGAGACTGCAAATTCGCAAAATAACAATAAAGTTGACGTTTTTGGTAAGGGATTCTTTTTTCCTCACGATTACGATTACAATTCGAGTCCAAGAACGGCTTATCGCTATTCTCCGATCTTAGATAACGATTGATATATATATTTTGATCGCGAATTAATCGCTCCAAAATTTCACTGATCATATACTCAGAAATTATTGGCCATTCATTTACAACACGCTGCATATGTAGCGATCGGCTTCTGCTATATCATTGCATGATGTTTTTTGCCAAATTGATCGCGATTCTTGTCTTTTGTTTGGTCAAGATAATATCAATCATGCGCTAATTCATGTTGATATCCTTCTATGTACTCTAAATCTTATATTGTCCAATTTGTGTCGGAGAAAACATATAATCAGTTTGCGAAAATAATTTTCAATCGCGGTTTTGCGAAACTCAATGAGGCTACTTAATTGCTCAATCAATAAATTATCCCAACGGTTATCGGTCTTCGAACATCTCTTTTAATTTGTGCAAATTTACCGTTTAATCTTTGAACGTCAAATATTAGAATACTCGCACATCGATCTGTAACTGCACAGCTCATATAACTCACTCTGTGAGTTTTTCTAATTATAATCAGGATCGCATGATATCGTTAGAATAAATTGACATCTATGGACAAAATTTTCAGAGTATTTTTACTAGAAGAATAAATTAACAAATTCGAACAAATGCGCAATTTCATTTAGCATGAACAATTAATCGAACTCCTGTATATAACAAGGGCGTTGAAAATCCGATAGAAAATAGCAAAAAAGTACATCGGCCATTGGTACTTTCGGGTATAATTTGCATAGATAGTATATGCTGGTCACGGTTTGAAATTTTTTACTCTTTTCCCGGCATAGCCGCGACAGTATTCTAGTACACCTACTACCTTTTGTACATTTATCTACACCTCGGTGCCGAGGATTTTTTTCAATACTGAATAACCCGACAACAACCAATCAGGATCGTCTGACAGAAACTACCCAATTCCCTCTTCCCACGTGTCTAACAATTTCCCTTTCCCAAAAAACCTAAAAAACAAGAAAAAAAAGAGGGAAAAAATGTCGTGTATTGATTAGCCGGACTTCCCTCTGCCAATTAAATACTCGATTTACGACTTGGATATCAGTTACTCGTAGATTTCATTCAAAATGTGAACCTGTAACAGTTTTTGGGAGGTTTTTTGTTTATCCAACACTCGAGGTATAACCAGCAAATGATTTTTCTAAACTTACTGGGCTCACGATTAGAGAATCCGTAGACAGAGAGAGAGTTAGAGAGTGAAGAGAGAGAAAAAGAGGAGCCGCAAACGTTGTACCTGCCTAATACTCGCTATTATCATTACCACGTCGGTCTGGTAGCCCGGGTTATGTTGTATTAGCTCTTACAGGCTATTACAGCTATTAGCCCGAGAAGTGAAGCGATGTTGAAAGACAGATTGTGCCAGTGCTGCTGGTTCCAACCACATGCTTATATGATGCTTCTGCTGCTGATGGACAGATAGGACAGTGTTGACATGCCTAATGCACTGTTAAGCTAACCCATATTGGTCGGCCACTCAACTATATATTTTATACTCCCTCCTGGTGCAGTAACACCGCGCTATACCCGATGAGATAAAAATTGAATTAGTTTGTTCAACGCGAGCTAACCAACCAAACAACCAACCCGTTACACTTAATTTTAGGTACATACATAGGTACATGTATGTATGTACATTTTATCATGTGGTTGGTAGTCGAAAAACCGCGACGAGGAGATCAACCATATCTTTCTAATCTATCTGTCTATCTGTACGTATATAACTATCTTCACATCGTCGATTCTCGATAGCCCTAAGCACGTGTCTTGCATGTATATGTATAGATATATGGTATGTATGAATCGCATATTTGTTTACCTCGAAAGAACAACTACGTTGTCTGTTATTTATTGCACCTTTCATAGACACATTAACAGAGGTTATAAACGCCGGTTTAACTTCAAATGAAAACCGAACGTTCGTATAGACTCGGGTATCAGTTTATATTGCACCAATTATAGGATCAATTTTACTGTCAAACGCTTTCCTCTATACCTCAATGATTATCTTATGATCGTAACTCATTTATTGTTTCATCAATCAATGAAATCCTCGTTCATTATCATCATCGTTAGGAATAAATACATCAAGATCATTTTCAAAGAATCGGTAAGTTTTAAGGAAAGCTTACCAACTAAGTCGGCAGGTAGCCTAGGGTACAACATTCCCGTTCGCGCAAGCCATTCCAACTGCAATGGATGGATATGGTGTTGCTGAGGATGAGGTCCTCCCGATTGCGGGTGTCCCACTGGCTGACCCTCCTTGTGTATCGAATGAAAAGCACTTCCGCCACCTGGGTGATAGTAAAGTCCTCCAGGATGGATCAACGGTCCTCCAGGATGCAGGAGTAGTCCTTGAGTTTGCCTCACTACTCCGGCTGGGTTTACTCCGTAAGGAGAAGCCTGGTTGTTCTGATTTTGTTGAAGAACGATACCATTGCCATTTGGGTCTTCGGAACCTGGTGATATCGGTGGACTAGATGCCGGACTTCGGCTCGTATTGCTAACTGGACTAGCGCTTCCAATTGTCCGGTTTGCATCAACGTCCACGCTGGTTTCATCTTCGGTCATGTTATCCAGACGTTCGTTGGTCTGGTAGGCCTTAGCGGTAGATTGGTCAGATCCGAAGACACCCTGGTGCCTGAGAGCTTGAACTTGAGCTTTGGTTTGCACCGGGGAACCATGATGGGCTATTAGAGTGTGAAGTGGAGGCAGTGGACCTTGACTAGGAGAGTCTCTTCGGTCCCCTACACTCTGGGGGTTTATTAATAACGGGGAATCGCACCTGTGGCTGAAGTTCCTTGGCTGTTCAGTGTGGAAATTTATCCCTGTTTCATCGCTCGAGGCTTTACCCAGAAGCGCGTCGATACAAAATGACGTTTTACCTCCTGAATTGTTATTACTAGTTTGGAGATGGTGCCCGCCGCTTGGCGTGCTCTGAGGACTTGACCCGAAACTATTCGTCTGTGGCGACGGTGATGGGTTCATGTGATTTCGTCTTTGCGACGACGGGGACGGGGATGATCCCTGATCATCCCTGGAACGATTCCGAACTGTTAAATCCTCCCTGAAACGTACCGGAGACGTTACGTCCTCAGGCTCTGGACTCCGCACCCTCAAATCGTTAATATGCTGCTGATGCTGTTGGGGTGATTTTGCCCCTTCTGAACAAGGCGATGTTACCGATTCTTGGAGTCTTTGCTGTATACTGTACAGGTGCCTTGTGTGGGGGTGTAAATCGTCCGACGATACCATCTGAGACGTTGTACCGTAGTGCATGGCACCTGTTGATGCCGCCATTTCAACAAAAGATACACTCTGTACTTGATTTTTCAGTTATTAGTTATCCTTTATGTTTCGTCTCTTATGATAATCGAAACAAATTTCTTCTTTTTGATAAGACTAGATCGTTAGGATGTAATAATTTCACGACACTACGACGTTACGGACATCATATCGCCGTTCACAAATAGCAGGATTTTTATACACCGACCTCTAACATCACTGATGGTTCATTTCACATCCAAGTGTATTTTTTTGATTCACTCTTTACGCGGTGATCACTTTAATTACTAATCATTGTGAGGTCAATTTGTCACTATTTTTGCTCATTCTTCTTTGTTTTTCTATCCGATTTTTTTATGGATCTTCAGTTGTGATCCAGCGCACTGTGTTCGATGTGAATTTGACACTGTTTTTGTTCCGTAATTCTTAGGGTTTGTGCGATTTTTGTTGTTTAGATTTTGCACTCGACTGTGTTGATTCTTATGGAAACAAAAAAAAGAAGAAAAATGGTAAAAACTTAGTTTGCTTTTGGTGAAATGGGGTTGGAATGGTGATTTTTGACTAATGGAATGGTATTCGTGACTTTTGGACAAATCGAGACGCGATTCAGCGATTAGCTCGGTGTCGCGAGTCAAAGTGAAATCAGGGAGGCCCGATTTGTACGATGTGCGTGTGCGTTGTTACCAGTACTAGTACCGGTACCAAAACCAGCATGAGAAACACCACCACTACCACTACCACTACCACTACCACCACCAGCCAGCGTCCATTCCGGATCATGAATCCCCACTATACCGGCAATGTCAGCCCCCACATCGCGGTATCTCTATGCGCCAGAGAAGCTCGATGAGAGAGCGCAAGTTCCATGAGCGTTTTCACAAGCTCGCGATTAAATTTCGGGGTTGTGCTCCGCCCCGGTATTCTCTATCTTTCTCTCTCTCCCTCTCTCTTTCTCTCGTGAGACTTGGACTATCGGCCACGCCTACGAGAGAATAACGTTGAAACGGTAGAAAACGTTTGTGTCTGTTTTATCTGACTGTGTATGGGTCTTTCGACTATATGACTATACATATAGCTGCAAGAGTGAGATGGATTCATACGGTTTATAGCGAAACAGATTGAGGTAGTGCAATTTTATGTATATACCGTGTGTTTTCGTGGATGCGCCCCATAGGGACGCCGGATTATAGGCAACCCAAAAGACAAGCGTCTGGTGTCGAGATTAAAACTGGCATAAACAATGCGAACTAGGCAGATAGTTGTGGAAACTGAGCGCAGGAAATGATTACGACGCGCTGGAGGAGATGGAATCGCATTGGGGCAAATCGGTGCAATAGTCCATAATGCATCCTAACCTGCGAAGGTCTGGTAATATTCATAATCGCGTGTGACAAATCAGTGCACTAGTCCATAATGCATCCTAACCTCTGAAGGTCTGGTAATATTCAGGCAATCACTGCTAATTTTATTCGATTAGCTATCATTATTGAATAATCGCACTTCACGTCATCCGCAGTCGGCTGATACTTGTATCATCTGTTCGTATCTGATCTCATCTGACAGCCGCGCATAACCTTCAAAATCTGCGACCGACTTGCCCCAATGCGATTCCATCTCCTCCAGCGCGTCGTAATCATTTCCCGCGCTCAGTTTCCACAACTATCTACGTAGTTTGCATTGTTCATGCCAGTTTTAATCTCGACACCAGACGCTTGTCTTTTGGGTTGCCTATAATCCGGCGTCCCTATGGGGCGCATCCACGAAAACACACGGTATGTACAGTATACATGCAATAAGGATTCTCGTACCTAGAGGATTACCTCGTTTCGAATCTGTCAGATATAAAGAGAAAGAGAGAGAAAGAGAGAGAGAAAAAAAGTAAGAGGAGAGAGGGTAGTTTGACTTAGCGAGAGACAGTCATATCACCGATTAGTTAGCCGACGTTAACACCGAACATTATCACAGTGTTAAATTAGCTACGAAAGACACTGGCATGTAATTAAACATCGCTGCAGTTCTTGAAAAGAAACTCTGGATTTAATCGCCGATATCAAGCCGCTTTTTACGTGATTCGGAAACTTGATAGAAACTGGAAATGTCTGCAGGAAAATGTCCTTGTATCATCCTGCGGGGTGTTGATTAGCCGTCGTAAAAATTCTGAAATTCCTAGCGGATATTGTAGCGACTGGAAAAATGGGGAAACTTTCAGAGAGCTTTTCATCGTTTCTGGAATTGGAAAGTATTCAAGCTTCGTGAAAATCAAGTTCAGTATTTGTTTCGTCGTAAGTTTTGAAAGTTTTTCTTCTGAGGTAATTTCTGTGAGTTTTAAAAACTCTCTGCTGTGGTCGTCCTTCTTTTTAATCGAGTAGTCAGGTAGCTAATTTGAAAAGGTTATGGATTTTCATAGAGAAAATCTGGATTTTTCATTCAATTTCATATTGACAATCAACTCGACACTCTGACATGAAAACGTCGGGAAAAGTGTCGGGACATTTCGTGAAGATCACTGGATTTGGGGGTTTTGGACTGAAACGGTGCGTTTTCTCCATGAATTGCAATACAGAAATTCAAAAAGCAACGTAATTCATATGCGAAACGTCGACGAATTTCATGGTGATATAGTACGTTATGATCCAGACTATGAATAATAACTAATGTTATTGTGAGGGAAATGCTGAATCTCAAGTTGGGCATATTTTGACCATCGTTTCATGGAATATCTGGAAAAGTCGGATAATCTTTGATTCCGGAAACCCCAGCAGCCCTCATTCCAGATTCATGCGGTTTTAGTTTTTCAAGAAATCAAATTCTCGTCCATTTTTTTTTCGTCATAGACGGATTTCAGGAGGGATTTTTAATTCTCTCCGAGGCTATGGCATATTACGAAAATGAAAAACGCTCGGTTCAGGACTACAAATATCACCACCAATATAATATCTATCCATTGTGGATCTTGGGATTTTTTAATTCAAATCCTAGGACCGAGAATTTTTTCATCAATATTTCGCGTTGCGTCGACGCCACGATCTTCGATCGCATGTTTAATTTTTTCAAATTGATCGAAATTCACCTACCCATGTATATGACTCGTTCAACACAAAAAATTAGTTTACTGAAATTCCGGCATCCTAGTTATTTTAGGAGGCATGCTTGAGGAGGTCACGAAATTGAGAAATTATTTTTCCAGTATAATGTGGTGAATAAAGTCGTCAGATTTCGCGAGAGCTGTGCAATACATTCATTTTTCAATACTTTGGAAAAGACTGCGAGGAAAATGAAAAGGTGGTTTGGAAATCCGCAGTAAAAGTCCAAATTCTACGAATATATTCAAGATCTTGTCTAAACTCTTTTTTTTTTTTTAATTAAATTTACGGATTTTTCATAGATCTTCACGAAAAATTGTGAATTTTTGTCTCATAGTTTTATCGACAGGATTATTAATTTTTCAAACTTCAACTTACGAAGACCTACCGTTTCTTTAGACTAACCATGACAAACTGACATATTTCAATGAACAGAGAAAGCTGTAGAATTTTCCAATTTCCTTAAAACATTTCGTAGAGATTCTTACAAGAGTAGAAATTCTCACCAGGACAACACTTAGAGTGTTGAGCATCAGACAATTTATTGTTTACTTTTCTTGAAACTGTAAATAAATTCCCTATACTCTATGGGACTAAAAATTATCAAATCGAAGTTAAAGGGATGGGGAAAAGGAGCAATATAGTGATCAGTTTGGGATTGGAAATATTGAGAATATATAGAAAAGACTGTGCGTAAAAATGTAGACGTATAGTTGTAGATTAATTTTATTATGGCGCCTTGACTTAATAATAAGCCGTACCTAGGGTAACAAAAGAATACAGATAATACAAGCTTATTATATTAACTAATTACAAAATTCTTAATTATTAGACTTGAGTATAGATAAAGATACCAGCCGCAGTACCGAAACAGATATAATAGATAGCCGCGTATGGCTGCAGGATTACAGATAACAAATTACAATTATAGTTGTGTAACTGATATCAGAACTAAAGTATTTTTAAAATATGAAAATTACTGTAATAACGAAGTAGGTACAAATTATACAGAATACCGGCGTATCCGTTACGGTGTCAGTATATTATACGGGTTTGAATTAATCAGTAATAGTGCGGTATGGATAAATATTGATTGATGGAAGCATTCCAATCACACGAACAACATTATATCGATGTAGGTATATCATAATATACCTGTACCTGTATACATACCTAGGTATATATAGATTATCGTTGTATCTATGTACTTCTCTATACCGAGATAGGAATAAGAGAGAGAGAGAAATAGAAAGAGAGATATCGTGTATCAGTATAATGTACATCGAATTATCTGATACGTAATGACTTTCGAGTAATTGCCCACATTATCAAGTTATTAAACACAATTGCCGTATCTATCTGTATCCATCTGTCCCCATCGGATCGAATCCCCCTTTTAAAAAATATTCCATTAATCGAATTGATCATCGATAATATTTTGTACAATTTTTATTTTATCCATTGAAATTTTTTGGTCCCCTTGGAATTTGTCCTCCATTTTTAACCTTTTCAATTTTGATTTTTAGCTTCTTTAATTTTTTTTTTAAATTTCTT
Source organism: Ametastegia equiseti (assembly GCA_963989295.1). NCBI lineage: Eukaryota > Metazoa > Arthropoda > Insecta > Hymenoptera > Tenthredinidae > Ametastegia > Ametastegia equiseti. Next base: position 5,697,044 of record OZ022403.1, on the reverse strand, counting down.
TTTTTCTTTTTTTTTTCTTGGTCTTTAGCAGACCGCGCAGAGTAAAAGCCAAGAGGTTTTTTTTTTTTCGTTTGAGTATTTGCTCCCACATGGCAATGATGGATCACCCGATCCATCCGATATCTTTGCCTGCATAGCCAGTTCGGGTATATACATATATTCGTTGTATAGGTACCTGCAGCAGAAAATACAACGTGCGATGTAAGAGAGAAAAAGTATGTTTGCTTTGATGCGGAGGCACGTCCTAGGACCTCAATATACACCGACTATATGTATGTATATACGTATCTTAGTCGACCGGTAGCAGAATGACGCCTTCGTTTCTTGGTTCTTCTTGGTCTGTATCCATCCACTTATTTCTATACGTCCTTTCGTTTTGAATTTAGGTACATATCGTGCGGTAGCTAAAAGATGAAGAAGAAGAAGAAGATGAAGATGAAGAAGAAGCAAACGCTTTCTGCTATCCCTAGCTATGTTTACCGTCGTCTATACGTTAATCAAATACACTGGGTTATCCCTAACTATACCGATTATGTATTGTCAGCCGATAAGCCCTGGCTTAGCTATATTTCAAGATAATAAGCTGCAGACAACTTTCTTGCTACTACTTTGCAGGATATTCCAACGTTTCTATAGTCTTCAAGAATTTTTCCGGAACTTCTTACCGGCGGAAATGCTTCGCGATGTGTAACGAAAGTCATAGAGCATTATCGATTAGGTGTTAACGATATAAAACTTAATAAATTCTTATCCTCTCGTATTTATACACAAAAATTTATCGGAATTATATGGTTAGAAACATTAGGACCAAATCAGTGATCTGCTGAAAGGAAAAGATCGTGTGAATCGGTAGACACGAGGTTTCTTTGACTCTGCAAAGCTTTGGAACTTGTCGATTTTGAAGAAAGCAAGAAATGAAAGAGGAAGAAAGTAAAAGAAAAATTTGTACGTAATTTTGTTATTAGAATCGTTTTATGCCATTAGTCGTGTGCGGCACGTGGAAACAAATTTTTTCTAAATTATGCAGATTTGGAGAATATATGGAAAGAAAGGAATTCTTCATTCAAAGACTCTTATACATATTATGCTTCTTCATTCTGGCTCGCGTTTAAGGCCAAGTGGGCTACGGGCTTGTTTGTTTAAGATATTGATTGTAAATATTGATCTGAGGATTGCGTAAATCGCTAATGGGTAGTTCTTCTTTCAGTCTTAAATACCGTCCGGTAATTAGTGTGCCACTTGTACTGCTTTCAGATCTATACAGGTATGTATGTACACGTACATCTTATCTACCCACTCCGTTTCCTATTTAGCCGTTTAAATACCTCAAATTGCAATTTAATTTTACCTCACAATGCCCTCAGCCTTTACCTTTCAAATATGCAAATAGTAAAGAAAGAAGTACTCACATATACACAATTATACTACGTATATGTACAGACAACTCGAAGATATTATACATATTCAGCTCTTAGTTTAATTGAACGTTATAGTTTGGAGTGGTGAAAAATTGTGTTTTTAGAAAACACAGGCATCTCTTTGTTCAATTAATCTTTTGAAAATGACAAGAGGCCTAGATCTAGTCACGTACTGATTCGAATCGATAATTTATAACAAGCTGCTATATAGACGATTGATATCTAATTAAGTATCGATTACAAGAATTGTAACAATATTTTTTTTTTTTCATTTTCTCGGTACAGCTGGTAATCGATAAATGTTAATTAATGGGAAATAATCGATTCTTCAGATTTTTCTACACTCCTAATTATTTTTTAGATTGATTTCTCAATTCAATTTCAGATATTGGCTATAATATACAAGAACGCGATTATCGATCTGACCGTGTGATGATCATTAGTGCGTGTAAGATTGATCGTATATTTTTAAAGATGTTTTTAATTACGTTTTTAATTACCTACATATCGATAAACTCCGGGTCCCCGAATCGATCGTAGATTATTAATAATGAAAAACGTAATCTGTGATTAGAGTGGCTTAAGTCATGATCTGCTAATAAGACTATAATTATTAGATTAAACTAATCCATCTGTCACTTATTGCCTGATCGCTATAGCCAGGTTATATGCCTGTATATTTTTCCAGAAAAAAACAAACCTCTGACGTTTATATCTTGGTATTAAGTCAACCTCTTTATGAAACGACTATATCTTCTTGACAGCTATAGCTATAAACTCGGAGTCTCTGTTCAATAAAATGAAAAGTAGAAAAAAATATATAAATAAATAACTTGACAATTAGTGCAAAATGAAAAATCGGTCAGAAAAAATCCTTGTCTTTTCTTTTTTTCTCTGTTTTATTCATTATATCTTGATGAAATTCATGAAGTTGGGAATCAAAGCTGCCGACGTACTACAGACATACGCGTGGTCATCGTCATTCATCAATGAAATAATTCCGATTGACGTATCTAACGATTTGATCGTTCAGAAGACCGTTCTATAAGTCTTTGAGTATTGGTCGTGCAAAATTTGACACCGGTTGCTATATGAGAATTGCAAACCTATACATATACGTGTACATGTGCATACACGTGTGATAATTTAATCAATTGAATCTGATGTATAGGTTATATTTATATAATTTTTGAACGGGAAATTTTGATAATATACACACGGTCAGGATTATGACGAATGATTGACGTCGGAGATCGAACTGAGTAAACGATTGATTAAAGATCGATAAAAATATAAAATCAGCCGGTCAGCTTTCATCGTCATTATCGTAATTCGCATTTGAGTAAATGATTTGATTGAGTGAAACTATTATAGGTAGGTATAGAAAAAAAACCCGATCGCACAACACACCTGCGGTCTCATGTTTCATCGATTCATTATACGATCTGTCAATTAGTTAATTAATCAATATTATATTTTTTTTTTTGACGTTGGGAAAAAACGACTTGTATATGATATATATGATCTCGTGAGTACTACGTGTGGGTGAAATATGTAGCATGTATATACTATATGTTAGGACTTACCTTGGCCTCCACACGCGGTATAGGTTTAACCAGCTCGCGGATAGATTCGGAGAGCCATTACCTTGTTTGCGTTGAGCAACCCCGACAGATGACAACTGACGACGACTGATACCAGGCTGATAACAGGGTGTTGCTCAAATATTTGAAATTTCAGTAAATAGGGTTGACGACGACTAAATAAATATCAGGATCCTGGTTTTAACGCGGCTTATATACTCTATTTCGCTTCTGTTATACGTATAGGTATAACCATTATACGTATACGTACATTGTGGGTTCGTACTGTATATGGTTCACGCAGATTGGCAAACGAAATGCAATTAATAATTACATGAGAGTGTTTCACGATTTAACCCCCAATAAATCACTTCTATTAATTCTTAATTACACTATCAGCCATCTTGTTCCGTCTCAATGCTGTTTTCTTGCCTAGGCTAATTGTAAGTAAGCAAATTATGCCGAGGGCCTGCAATTTTGGGGGGCCCAATACGAAAAGAAGTTTTGAAATAATTTCTTGACATTCGTTTTTATTGCATGTTTCAGATTGTCGTAGAAAAATTTACTTGATGCCTCTGAAACGAGACCTAGAAAAGCAAAAGTTATTTGGAAAGCTGAGAGATCAAGGAATACAACAGTAGGATGCCATATTGAAAAATTGTGAGTAAATGTTTGAATCATTATCTTGAGAGAATATAATTTTTATTTTATTTATATTCATATTCGGATGGGAGCCGTCAGTTATACCGACCCAGATTCACAGGCAAAGGGTTTAATATGATGATGAATTTTCTCTCTACCAAATGTTCAGTTTTCTTGTAATCCTGCAGTTTTCTGATAGGGGGGATCATAGATTAATGTTTGCCTTGGTACCTTAAGGTGACTGTGTTAAGAATTCCATGATTACCAATTGTTATCACTTCAAAAACGCGATTCGTAGTTTCTTCCAAGCTGTACAACTAATTACCGGAATGAAACTCAGGAGATCAATGCTTTACCATGACAAAAAGTGGCTGAGTATTCTACTGTTTGGAAAAAAAAAACTAATAGAATTCTAATCAGATTCATATTTCTTAAGTTAGTTAGGTTAGGTTCAAAGCGACTTGTACCATATCGCCTTAAACAGGCTTAAATCGGTGTTGGACTCCGTTTCGACTTTTCCAAATAATTAACTATGAATTTCAATGCCCAACAGTGGTAGCTTTGATGTAAAAACGTCTGGCTCTATCAGATGGATCTCAAATAGTGTCAAAGTAACATCAATTGTTGCCTCGATTGTTGCTTTCTGTGTCAGTTCACACCGTAAATTTATTACAGGGTATTTTCTAGTTGTAAGTTGTTCGAGGAAATGTTGAGAAGAAAAAAATCTGTTCGAGTTGTTAACTGGGTGATTGGATTTTGAATCGAGTATACATCAGGAAATAATATAAGGAAATACGATGATATCGATTTCCGGATTTGTTTGCTCTGGATAATCGAAATAATAACGATTATACCGGAGTTATGTAACTAAATATCGTAACCGAACGATATTTCCGACGATTAGTTGTACGTATACTCGTACTTGTACTTCGTTATCGCAATGCGAAATATGAAGTCATGCGGTATTTCGGTATAATATATATTGTATGTATAAAAGACTTTGTCAGCTATTCAGATATATACATAGATGATAGATATTATTAAATCGTCATTCGAGTATTGAAATATCAAATTGATTGACAGTTGAGTGACACTGTGACAGCGGCATGGATCACGCAGAGTTTTGGTTATGTTTCTTTTACTTTATTTACTTATTGCAAATCATGCGAATCGTCAGTCTGATTTTTAACACTGGAGATAAATAATTGCAAGTCGAGATGCCCGAAGATTAGTCATTTGATCAGGTAAATTTAATACGAATGTTTTAATAGTTAGGATTTTTTGGAAACTTATTGAGAATTGATTGGAAAACAGTGGAAACGTTTTTTTTTTGGTGGTAATTTTTAATCTCTTATAATTAAATGTTTGATCTTTTTTTTTGTTTCTAAATTTTTTTCGTTTATTCTATACCTATAACGGCTTTAGTTCGCCAAATGAGAACAGTTTGCCGAAAACAATTACCCCGGTATTATCCCGGGAGTACAATTATGCCGCTTAACGAGTATCATGGCGTCTTTTACCCACCCAACCCCTCTTTTACCCTCAATTTTCCCTCTCCCCCATTTTACCCCCTCTATTCACATCGCCAGCCAGTTTCCAGCCTCCAGTTTCTTCTCTCTCTCTCTTTTCTTCTCTTCATCTTTCTCTTTCTCTCCCACTTTCTCCTCATCCACGAAAGTCGTCCGACGTAATTAGAATCTCCCTGAAACCTCCCCCTCGTTGCCTTCGGCTTCTCTACCACCCCTAGTCGACCGGCCATTATTTTTAATAGCGTTGTTAATGAAACTAGGTGTCGCCAAATTAACCTCTCGTTTCAGCAGCGCTCATTCTCGATTTTCACCAATTTTCATCCTGGACTTGTCACGTAAGTGGGTTAAAATAAAAAAAAAAATAGGGTGAAAAACAAAAATTTGGAAATCATCCATTAAAAGAATGATTTTCATTTTTTTTTTTTATCATCGCAATTAATTAATCGAGTGTCATAATCGCGAAATCCATAGAAAAGAATCGGAAAATTTTGGTACCCGAATTCGTACCGGTTCTTAAAATTTTGAAAACTTTGTTGATGTCGATTTGCCAGATGTTAAAAATCGTAAAAGTATCGGTAAAATTCTCTAGATAATCTTATATTCGAAAAACTATTTGGATCTAAGAAAAACGTCTCTGAAAAACGAATCGATAAATTAAACAGCCCTCAGCCATGTCAGACACGTAAATCGTGAAAGCAAAAATTGATAAGATTTGGCATATTAGGATGTTTAGGTATCTATGTCGACTTATGGTGTTGGTGATTTTTTTTTTCTGGATAAATTTTGGTCAATTTTCATCCCCCGGCTCTGTCACGTGTTATAAACGGGAAATTAGAGTATTTGGTAAAAGGTAGAGACTGAGAGCCACTGGGGTTCGCTGATTACCGCGGTAACCGCCCCCCGAGCGCCAATTAATCTTAACTTTTACGGGGCAAACACTTTTCATTAAGCCCCCCCTCTCCACGTTCCAACCCCCTCCCCTCCCTGTAGCCGTAGTCACTCTCTGCTATGTCTGCAACCCTGTAGGATATATCTATGGGATGGATGTGGGTATGTAGGTATATCCTTCGCATCTTCTTCTATGTATTTCCTTCACCCTCATTTTGCCCCTCTACTTTGTCGGTGAAGCGTCCTTCTTCGTCTTTTGCACAACGTCGTCGTCTTTTGAAACGAAAGCCTCCTTCTCCTTCCTTCCTTCCTTCCTTCCTTCCTTCCTTCCTTCCTTCCTTTCTACCCTTAACGGCTTCAAGGGACAGCGCATCAAAGCTCACGAAATGCCAACTAGAGAGGGGGAAGGAGATGGAAAGGAAAATGGCTCCCCGGACAAGCGTTTAATCTGGCTCTAATTAACAACTTAGCCCCTACCTGGACCCGCAACCCAGCTGCTCTATGGGGTTGGCTTGCTTGAAACTGTCCACTTATATCTCTCGCTTTTCATGGATCTGATTATATATATATATATATATATATATATATATATGGGCGACACTTACCACGTAGAATTTTCACAAATATTATTTCTGAATCTCTTCTCGTTTTATTTTTTGTTTTACTTTTCATCGCGTAAGGGATGAAGAAGTATTATCAACGTGTCAATTGGGTGGAACCAAATTTGAGAAATTTTTTGTTATTTAATACTTGAATTTACGTCGTACATGAATCTGAATTCACGTACGTTGGTCTGTCTGTTTGTTGGAATTAAATTTTTTGGAAATCGGAATTTTTTTGGAAAATTACTGGAAGAAAAAATCCGAAACTCTACAGGATTATGATTATAGCTTGTGATGTGGCAATGAAGAGTTGTTTTTTTTTAATCCCATTAGGATGGGCCCACTGGCTTTTCAAAAAAAAAAAAATCATAGCGTTTTAATTAAAAAAACAAAATAGAAAATTAGTAAAATATTGAAGGTGATGAAAATTCCAGGGAAATCCGGTTGACCAATTATTGCTGATCATTCCTGCCTACGAAATTTAGACGATCTTAGAAAATTAGGATTGAAAGAAAATTTCTGTCCCATGCCAGAAAAGTCTAATTAATGTAGAGAAAAAACCGTTTAGCAGATAGATTCGCCGTTTTTTTTACAGAGCTGCGAAATGTCGAATCTTGTATTTTTTGTAGTGATTTTAGAAATCGGAAAACTATTTTTCTCATAGAATATCAAATCCTATTTTCGTTTTTATCTTTTTTCCTGATTGTTTCAAATAATTTTTTAGTCTAGTCAGCGTTAGAAGAATCTTTTTTGTTTTGGTTTCATTCATTTTGGAGATTTCGGGAGGCAAGATTCCTAGATCTAGATTCGGATGTTAATTTGTTAATCAAGACTTTTCGTTCCGTTCGGCGGCTTTTAATCCCCGATCAAACATGTCAATGCGGGCGATTTATCTAATTGTTTGAATCATTAGCCGCCGCCACCTGTCCTCTTAGATCTGATCAAACGATCGAAGCCGACAACGCACATCAAAGACTTCGTAGCATAAAAAAAAAAAAAAAAAAAAAAAAAAACACCGCGATCAAGATCTTATACTGTCGGTCTACTTTGACGTTGAATTTGTCAATTTTAATTCCACCGGATACATTTCAATCAGATGTACTAATTTATTTGTTAATCGTCGATCATTTTCACAATTGATAATTATATAATTCAACGGATGTCGCATATCTTGAGGATCAAATTACCTGAACATTTTTACCTTTCATTTCAACGTACCGATAGATAGTTATAGCTGGATTTTACATCAACTGCCTATCCGGCAGTATAAACTACGTAGATATTCGCCTAACCACCAGTCAGCAATTTCAAACTGCTTTTACCCTCTGGGGGTAAGGGATTTATTTCTGACCTTACCTTCTGCTAGGGTAGATTTCTATATGGTTTTGTTCGCTTCATATTATTGATTTCTTCTTTGGAAACGGGAGATAGAAATTCATTGAGGATTCTCCGATTCAATGTACTTGCAAATATGAATCGATTTTATTTATTTATTTTTGTTAATTTTTTCGATTTCAACATTATTTCTACATATAGATTGATTAATATACGCGTGATTTATTTAATTGTAGGTGTAGAGGAGGGAAAAGAATTTTATAAAACACTTTTTGAACAAATTGATTTATTGGCTGATCAATTTTCTTATCCATGAAACGAATTCTTTTACATTCGTATAAATTCCAGGCGAGTGTTTTTTTCCGCAGCCAAATCCCCAGGAAACTATACCGATAATCACTTCCTTTCCGTTTACTGATGTGGTCAGTGGACCACCGGAATCGCCCTTGCCGGGAGAAAGAAGAAAAAAAAAACAGGAAGTAAAAATTGATCATCATGATTTTTTTTGAATTAATTCTCTATTTGAAAGAAAAAAAAAAAAAAAAAACTAACCGTGCAAGAATCACGACCCCCGCTGCTGCGACCAGCGCATAAAAATATTTCGCTGATCGTTCTCACGTGTCCCGATTCCAAAAACCACTTTTGACACACCTGGTTAGGAATGACCTGTAAAAAAGAAAAATGTCAATAATTTTAATCTATAGATGATCATGTACAGTAATTTGCTTTTCAAATCGCACCTGGATATCTACTTCGTTTAGTATTGCAGGTCTGGATTTTTCTTCGTTCATTATTCTGTCACCCCATCCAGTAACTGTAGCTTTTCGACCGATCAGATTTAATTCTTTTTTCGGAAGACAGACCGGGATGATATTTTCATCGAAATTTACGGTTCGGTCCAGTTTTAGAAGCGCTAAATCGTATCGGTGTCGCTTGTTTGAGTATTTAGGGTGTACCTGACGATTAATTAGATATGGTCGATAATAATAATTTTTTTTTTCTTTCTCTCTGTTTAATTATCGACGAAATTTTATCCGTGTAATTCTCTTTTTGAAAATACAGCTACTCGAGTATCTACTGATAAAAAAATCTTACCTCTTTTTTATTCACTTTGTACTCCTTATTGTGATGTAACTCTATTGGGTTCTTCCGGGCATTTAATTCCCCCAGACGAACCCTTAGAATTTCTATCGGTTTACTATAAATTTACGTGCTCATTGATAATAAATTAATCATCGGTTTAGCAGGTTTTCATTTATTCGTAATAAAAACACTTTCAAAGACAAAATTTTATCACCCCCCCTCCTGTATACTTTGAGAACGAATCAACTGATTTTTATGATCATTCTTCCGATCGATATAGGATTTGCTCCCATTTGATATCTTCGATCGATATTATTTAAATATACTAACTTGTTAACGCAATGAGCAGCGGTAATGATCCATCTATCGTTCAGAAGTGCGCCTCCGCAGTACGGTTTTTCTTTAGACGTTGGTTTAAACAACGCTGCCTGAAAGGAAATTAGTGTTTGCGTAAAATAAAAAAAAATAAAAAGACCGAAAAACCCAAAATCAATGGGGGAAAAAAAACGTGAAACACTAAAAGCTCGTCACGTATTTCTAATTCGTACTATTACAAATTCTTGGATATTCCTCGATCAGTTTGTGATTTTTTTTTCTATACTCAAGTTGAAAATTTAGCCGTGAAATAGGGATTCGATATCTCGAGTCTTGACGTACTGCAAATCTATTTTACCTGCCATGGACGGTGTCCAAAATTGGAATCTCGACCTCCAATAATCCGCTTGATTCTTACACGCAGTTCACCGCAGCCTGCATATAAAATTATGTGTATCTAAATTCAAGTGGCTAGTATAGATGAAATGAAAATTGAAAAAAATAAATTCAAAAAGTCAGAAGCTGTAGATATAAATAGATCAATTGATAATGCATCTATAATAATTCACAACTATGGAATGAACTTTTTTTTTTTATCGTCCAAGATCCACTCCTCAGCATTTTAGTTTATGACTTATTTTCTTTCTTCATATAATTGGCGAAACCTAGGTATACCTATTACTGATTGAATAATTACTCATTCTCAAACAGACTAATGAATTTCGCGAGAATATTCTTATTTGTTCTCTTGTATAGGTCGATAGGCCAACGCATGATCAATTATTCAACATGCAAAAAGATAATTACGTTTGTTTTGTTGTTGCTCGACATCGTAGTGAATATCTAATAACGTCGAAGAATTTACAGCATTTGAAATTTTGCGTGATGAGGGAAAACTCGTACTGTCATGATTCGGCGATTCGATCGTTGAGAAGAAAATAATTTCTCCCACGTTCTTTCGATCAGCTTCTATAAAATAATTTTTTTCTGGTCACGAATAGCTGCCATTCATTTCGATCGCAAATTCCTCCAATGATCCAGAAGGCTGGTCGTTAATCAACAAATCATTACCGAGGTAGAAATTCTCCACTAATCAGAAAAGGGATGTATGAAAAAACGTTCATCATCTTTCAATCTTTCTTCAAATTATCTCACCTCGATTTTTAGATGTACCTACTTGTTGTGAATATACTTTTGATCGATTATATCGACGATGTAATTTTGACAAGGAAATCAAATAGCTCTTCACCGTTTGATTTGTTAATTATCGTCCCACGATGTAGTAGATAATCGAAGAACTATGTTTTTCTCATACTTACGGCTCTGGTAAATCAAGGCGAAGCGTAACGAGACGATGAAATTTATAGAAAAATCGTAGACATGGCGGGATGAATCGTCGGTGTAAAAACCACGAGGATTTTCTCCTTCTGTAGGACGAAAATAAGTAGAAATAAGTGGATTCAATCAATCAGGTGTCGTTTTTCATAAGCGTTCGAATGATTAATCATTAAATTCATATTTCATATTTGTTCGATGACTTTTTGTACCTACTTACTTGATATTTTTTCCGCTACTACTACGACATCGTTTTCTACGATCGGTATTGCCGATAGCGTCAGTACGAAATAGCAAAGCGTATAAGTTTTCGGAAGCATCACCTTCAAATTAGCAATCATGCAATTCGAATTATTTTTGAGGTAGTCATGGTTCCATTAGTAATTGTATTGGAAATTCTTAAACGAGGCACGCGGGAAACGGAAATCGAATAATGAAACAGAAATCAAGAGAGAGCGAGACAGGAATAATACCGTTTCTGATACTGAACGGAAAGTTCATTCAGCGTATACATATAAGAATAGTAAACACAATTGAGGCTTCTTAACAGAAATATGGACAGAGAAAGAGAGAGAGAGAGAGAGAGAGAGAAATCGTAACGAGGGCTCTACGGTCAAGGATCAAGAGATTCAGTATGACCGGAGAAACGAGAGTGAAAACATCGGCAATTTATTATTATTCCATTCGCGTAAAGTTCGACGAACCATTACTTGCATCATGTATGAAAAATTGATAAATCGTATCTATTGTCTATCTCTAGCGTTCCAAAAGCTAAAATCGATTCTGCGGATTAACTGATACATTAAAAATACAATCATCATGCCAAAATGATGAGCGTATTTTTTATTCGTTAATTAGTTTGATTTTTGAGGCCAAGAATTATATCAGTAAATTGTTAGTGTCGAAGAGATAAATTGTGGAAAAATACCAGTCTCGTTCAAATATCGGGACTTAAATGCGATGTGTTTTTAGAAACGAAATCCATTCAGGATCTTAGATACTGAAATACCGAAAATACAGTCAAATTTGAAAAAGATTATTATTTACAAATTAGCTAGAGGTTTCACAGACATTTGTTCTTGATTGGAAAAATCATAGTTGTTGTTGGGATTAGAAAAATCATAATTATTGTCGTTGAAAGTAATTTGAATGAATCAATTATTATAATTATTATTCCTTTTTAATTAATTTAAAAAAAAAAAACTAGTCTGCGTTCGAAAAACCACATACACGCTGGAATTATTTTTAAAGATACAAAACTACGTCGGTACATTCAAAATAGTTGCGAAATATTTTCACTTTTACACTCTTTCTTGGGAGATTTGTATTTAAAAAAAAAAAAAAAAAAAATTCTTAGAATTTCATTTACCTACCCTCAACATCACAATCTTTTGCGAATCGTTTCACATAAATCGTTCAATTTATTGATTTTCACACACTGCGGCCATTAAAAATTTTACAGATATTGATTTTTCTTCTTGGAACACCAAAAACCTGAAATCTTCGATCTTGGATTTTGTTTTACTTCCGAACTAAACCATCGAATGACGCATGTATATTCCGCTTTGCGGTTAAAATACCATCCGTTTCCCCCCTATCGACTCGTCATTATTTACTTCCCATTCCATTTGCTACCGATTCGTGTGTATGAAAATAAAAAATAAAAAATAAGAAAATGTCAGCAATTTTTTTAGCTATAGGTATCCAACTATTTATCAATTCATATTTCAATTAAATGATCCCGATTATATTATCGATTCGAACATAATCATACGATATGTAATTAGAGTCAAATTTTGTAACTATTTCCTAGTATACATGAATAAAACAAAATTTCAATTGACAATTCGCGCGCGTCTGCAGCTATTTTTCCGCTTTCGCACTCAAATGTTTTCACTTAAAAGTAATGACGGAAGTGCGTGAATTCGATACTTAAATGAACCTGAAATCTACATTGTCTCTTCAATTCACAATTAGCTTATGCAGACTGCAGAGTCATGGAAAATTCGTGAAGAATTTTGTACAGGGTGAACCCCTGTCAAGATGAAAGTTGCAGGCTCCAAGGTTCGATATTCGGATACATACTATACATACTACAGATAGACAGACAGACAGACAGACAGACGTCTTCTTCAGTTCTGGAGGTACAAGCGTTTGAAAAATGACTTTTTTTTCGGAAATACAAAGGTATGCAAAATATGCGTTTTTCATCGGGAACCTTCTAACTTGATTCATTTTCCTGATGTTCCAAAAAACGATACTTCATCGCACCTCAGAACTTGACTGACAAGATTGAGCGGTTTCTTTATCTGTTGTCAATTACATGTTTTTTATTTACCATTTTTTCCCGCAAACTCATTTTTCAGACCCTTGTTTTTCCGAAAATGAACGAGATAGTCGACTGTCGGATACCTAAATGAAAACCAGATTCTTCGTTCAACTTTCATAATTTTATTCTGGTGCTAACGGGTCATTTCGGTGGTTCTGTGTTTTTTTTGTCAGATTCTAAATTTTTACCGAAAAAAGTCATTTTTCAAACGCTTGTATCTCCAAAACTGAAAAAGATATTTTGAAGTACAACGTGGCGAACGAAAGCTACATTCTTCCCGTTTCGATTAAGCGTACGGATACCAAAATCGGCGCACTCGGTGATTTTTTATGAATTTTTTAGTGAAAAATGGTCTTTTTGGGGTTTTTCCACATTTAAACCCCGTGTTAAAAAATTCAAAACTTTGAGGCGTTTGCCGGAACAGAAGAGATATCGATTGTAAATTTTTTCCTTCGGCATACTTTTTAGTGATGCCAAGACGCAACTTTTCTGCACTATTAGAATACGATCCGCAGAAAATGACCTTTTTCACTCCGGCCTACTGCACATTTTAGATTAGACGGATCTACGCAAAAATCTGTGCATTTGTATTATTTTGCTCGATTGAATCGCATATGCAATTCGTAACAGGTATGTACGTACGTGAATTTATTTCTAATATAATTTTATGTGGGTATGCAGTCATACCTGAATTCATTTTGTCTTTTATGTTATTTCATCTTCAGATGCCAAACCTTTCAATCTTGTTTTTTGATACTCGTCGATCCTACCAAGTACCAATCGAATGAGACATGTTAGATTACCCAGGCTTTCATGTAAACATGCAACTCAATTCTCAACATTATCTCAAATCAGATATTAAGTAAAGTTTTATAAATTATGTGCCGTATGACATTTATCCTTGCAATATGCATATTGAATTACTGTTGAACTTTTTAATTCTTCGTTTTTGTACCTGAAAAAAAAAAACGCCTCTGAATGTTATCTGAAAAACTGAAAATATAAAAAGATCCTGCTATAGAATAATCAATGACAAACTCAAGTGAAAATTCTTTAAATTTGAGAGGCTAGCCAACGGAAAAAGAAATTGTGTACTTGATAAAATTAATCTCTGACTTCCATTTAACCGTACGGACGTCAACGTATCGCACCTGAAAAATGAAGATGACTTTTACTTCAAAAAAAGCTAAAACTCTGACAAATCGAAAGGTTAGGCACCTAAAGATCAAATTACATGAAAGATGAATGAAATGAATTCAAGTATGACTGCACGCTTGTATAGAAGTATATTGATCATAAATACATATACCTGGTACGCATTGCATATGCGATTCAATCAAGCAAAATAAGAATATGAATGCAGGTACTTCCGTCGCGCTGTGAAAGCGGCACGGCGTGCACGCGACAGCCAATGGGCATCGCGGAAAAGCGGTGACAGTTTCCGTTACAATGACTTTATTAATGAAAGGATCATCATAATCATAACAGTAGGTAATAATTTATTCAACGTTATCAAATTCAATCAAATTTTTTTCTCTATACCATATCTTCATAATAAGTACATACATGTATTTAGGTATAAAATAATGATCTAATCGTACAAAAACGACATGTCTCTTCATATAATTCTCATCGTACGAGATTGATCGTCTAGAAATAGTTTATATACATCGACCCTCGCGATGTATAAGTGTCTTAATTATCCAATTTTACAATTAGAATAATAATAAAAATAATAATAATAATCATCATTAAAAAAAAACAATAAAACAATTCGTATTAAAAATAATTGTACATACATTATACAGGCTATAGATAGATGAAGTCACAATTGAAGTCATCAGTGAATACAATATAATGAGTACAACCAGAACTTACGGTTCTGGTATAAATTGACTATATTTTTGGCATATCCGTTATAATCGTTTTTTAATACACATCAGGCAGACAGAAATATATATTTATAAAACCGTGAAATTCTAACGATTTCGGTGATTAATTTATTGTCAGAGAAAACTAGATTCTCGGTATATATATATATAATTGTCCGCGGAACGAATTCCTAATTGATTTTTATTATTTTTTGTCCTAATTAATTATTCAGTATAAATTACTGTACCTATAATCAATTTGTTGTCGTTTTTTTTTCTTTTTTTTTTGTTAACAGTCGATTCGAGTAATCAACTCATTACTTTGTCTATCCAAGGTACAAATTTTTGTATGTTTGTGTAAACGCCGGGTAAATGTTCTCGGCCACATCCGATACCCCAGGATACCAAACCGATTAGTACGTGTCTTCCTTCGACGGACATTGTCAGTGGACCGCCAGAATCTCCCTTTTGAAAAATGAAATAAATAAATAAATAAATAAATAAATGAATTGAAAATGTTCAAAACAGGAATTTTTCGATTACTTATTTATAGATTTTTGAAAAATTTCTTTTCTCAGATTTTTGAGACTGTAATCCTCATTCATCTTTACCTGACACGAATCTCGGCCTCCTTCTTTGTAACCGGCGCACAAAAATACGTCGTGGATCGTCTCTCTTCTTCCAGCAGTTCTGAACCACCTTTGGCATCTTTCGTTTGGAATTACCTGATAAAATTAGGCATTTTTATTTTTTTGAGCGATTGTCCGTTGGAAATTTAACTCAAATAGCGTCTAATTGATCTCTGATAGTGTGAAATTGCTGAATTGACATCAAGTTATAGTGCAAAATTAGCAGACTAATTTCAAATGGTGTTGGAGTAACTTATAATAGTTTTAAAATGGCAAATTGAAATCAAATAGTGTAAAATTGGCAAATTAACCTCGAATAGTGTCAGTGTGACTTCAAGTGGCATGCTATCTGGTCCAGACCGTAAATTTTTTACAGCACGTGTAAAATTGAACTAATTTTTTATTTTAACGGTTAATGGAATACAATTTGAAACTGATTGAAAATTTGACAAGATAAAAGCTAGGGAAATTTTGGTTTGAGTCAAAGCTTAGAGGTTTCGAAAATTTGGTAAATATTGTCTTCATTTTTTTTAAGTAAATGAGTAATTTCGTGTGTTAAATAGGCCCAGAAAATTTTACCTCAACGTCGACTTCCTGTAAGACAGTAGGTGCTGAACTTTGACCATGTCTTGTACGACCCCAGCCAGCTACCGTTGCCGTACGACCAGCTAACTTTAAATTTCTTGCTGGTAGACAAACTGGGACGATGTGCTGCTTGAAGCTTACGGTTCTCGAGAGTTTCACCAGAGCTACGTCGTTTCGGAAGTCCGTTGGCGAGTACTGGGGATGTACCTGAAAGAAATTTCGGTGAGTTAAAAATCCAAAAAATTTTATTCTACTTTTATTCTTTTTTGTGAGATTGCAAAATTTTGAATTCCGTTTATCGTCGAACACGAATCTGCTTCCAGAAAAAAAGTCCGAAAATTTTATTATCGCGGTACGATTCAACGGTTTTTTTTTTGTTTTTTTTTGGAATTCAGGTAATTCTGAAGATTCGTACATCTTACTTTAATATTCACCGGATTCCTTATGGCCAAAATTAACTTATTCTATGAAATTCTTTGAATCAAATTTAATGCTTCGGCTCTGGTATATGTTTTTCAAATTCTGACTTTGAATTGTCTGCTTACCTCCTTTCTTTCGATATTGTATTCTTCGTGAAGTAGACGTTCCCCGGTGTCTCTGACGTCCCATTCTCCTAGACGAACTTTTAGATTGTTGTTTGGAGAACTGATCACGGATTGGCACATTCGAAAGAAAAAAAGTAAAATTTCTTAGACTTTCATATTATTGCAAAGATTAAAAAAAGGAAATAAAAATTCTTAACTATACTTACGTCGCGACGCAGTGAGCCGCTGTTACAACCCATTTGTTGTTCAAAAGCGCACCTCCGCACGAGAGCTTTTTTGACAAAAATCCAGACTTGATAATGGCTGCCTGCGAATAGAAAAAAAAAATTATTTCTTCACTGCAGGAATTTTCTTTTCTCTTTTTTCTTTTTTTCAACGAATCATTCAAGGTTCGGTTTTTGGCATACGAACTACAGCCAGAGTTAAGAACGAAAATTTCTTCAAATTGAAATTGAAATCCTAATTAGACAATATAGGGGTAATGATTGTAAAATATAGTTCACCTGCCACGGATGGCTGCCGAAACTAGAGCTGTGTCCACCAACGATACGGTTACTTCTAGTGTACAATTCTCCACAACCTAGAAAACAGAAAAATTCTTAAATAATTGTATCAAGACATCAATATCGGTCGAGATAATTCGTGATATTTATCCACTGTGTATATCACCAATTTTTCTTTTCATCATGCATGCCGCTGGCCAGTGTTAAGCGATATAATAATGAAAATACTGCATGAAGATGTGCAATTTTGAAAAATGTTTTTTCCTTTTTGTTTTCTTCCATATTTTTCACATGTAGTGAAAATTTGTTCCAGATATCGTTAACAAATATCGCGTAACACTTTTTGATATAGAATCGCATGAATATAGATATTTTGTACGTATCGAAAGTGCACAGGAAAATTTTTTTTTTTTTCCTGAAAATATAACATAATATGCGTTTTGTCGTATAGAAAATACCGTTTGCCTGCAGTGATTATTGCCGTGCCATTTGTAGCCAATGGGTAGGATATCTTTCCCAAAGATGTGTACACGTTTAGTGGTGTATTTACTTTTGCGTGTAAAAATCATTCGATCCAAAGCAGGCGTGGTATGTGCGATTATGCAATAGAGAGATCTTACATACAAATATATGTATTTATATAAGTAAAAATGTCCATTTGTGCATTTATCAAACACCGGTGCAGCTTTTTTTTTTCGTGCATACTGAAGACGTGGTATCGTCTTGATTCTGTATCGTGTTATCAGTACGTTGCGGTTTGTGTTCTCGTTGGTTTTCTCTCACAGTTTTTCTTCATTTTTGTATTTTTGATAATTTTATTTATTTTTTTTTTTGTTTGTTCTTATGCAACTTTACTCTGTGTCTTTTTTTTTTAAAGGAATTTTTAGTTTTTCTTTCTTCTATATGAACCAATCGATAAACGTTTATCATACGTCAATTAAATGTCATTCTATAATATAATATATGGTCTTTTCTCTCAATGTTCGAACTACTTAAATGCCTCGCCTCTCTAATATATAGAACGCTCTTTATTAGATTTTATTTCTTTACTCGCGTACACATTGTGAAATAAAAATTGTCTTTCAACCGTGAGAAATATTATACACGCTACGGTGATTTTTGGTTTCGTGTGTATTATATATGAAAATGAAATACCGTGGATATACCGACATGTACTTAAGGGCGCTTTGCTCAAGTACCGAAAATTTTTTTCCCTACTCTTCGCGATTATAACCGTACTTTTTTTGTTTTTTTTTTCACTTTAGTCGTCCGTGACTGAGTAAGTTGCATAATCATACCACGATTCAGATTTAACATATTCTCGTCTCAGCAGACTCGTTGACGGTCCAAATTTTCATTCGGTAATTCGGTCTAGGATCGAATAAGAGTCGAATTTGAATTCAAATTTAAATTACAATTGTAAGAGATCAACGTGGTTATCTACGGAACCGAAAATTTCATTCTTCAAATTTCAACCGTATTCGTCACTTTCTCGCGTTTTGTGTTTCGCAATAATCAGCAAATTGTGAAATTATACGTTGAATCTAATTTCCCTTATTTTGTTTCTTTTTCTTTTACTTTTTTTTTTGTTTTTTTTTTTTTTGTTTCAATTCTCTCAAGATCGTTGACTACTTCACGCATCGCGAATTTCTTTACATTCTACGTTGAAAAAGAAAGAAATGAAAAAAAGAAAAAAAATTATTAAATAGGAATAGATTATTACAATATTTTCTCTTATTTTTGCAAACAGGCACGGAGTTAAAATCCAGATTTCGTTTCATATGTTAGTTAATTGAAACACGGTTATAATAAAAAAAATAATGATAAATACACGATTTCTACACATTTACGTGTGTATTATTACGCCGTGCGATTTTTCAAGAGATATGCGAATCAACCCAGACGATATTAAAATTTCTGTATTTTTTTCTTTTCTTTTTCAATCTGTTTTTTTACTCTTCTGATTTTTTCTTGTCTCTGTCCACGTCGGGGTAAAGTCCTTGAAAAATTTGATGTATGTATGTATAAATTTTGTTTTGTTTTTTTTTTTTTTTGCTTTTTTCACATCGTGCAGCGATTGCCAGGATTACCGCGATAATTAGGACCCTCTCCTTCGTTCGTATATTCATCGTCAGCTGGTGGTGGTGAATAGACGTCGTGGGTATAGTCGACTGGTGGATAATCAGCCGAGGGATAAGTCGGTTGATTATTATTTAAATCCCAATGTTGTAATCCCGAAAAACCAGGCTTCAGGTTAACTTGGCCAGGGTTATTCAAATCGTATGGTTTTTGTGTCCCAAAATCCTGCGTTGGTCGATCAGTGAATATATACGTTGGTCGATGACTTTGGCTATATCCAGGCTTTGGTCTACCAGCCGATGATATCGATGGCCTGTTATAGATCGCAACGTCGTCTTCGAGGTAGCTCGGTCGTTGGTGGCCAAGGTTTAATGAAAATGCTAAAATTTTTCGGTTTTTCATTCGGTAAGAATTTATTTTAGCAAATTTTTTCGTTTTCTCATCAATTTTATTCGAAGGAAATTTCATATTGGTAATTAATTAATATGAAAATTTTATTAATCATTGATTCAATGATTGATGGATAATCGTTCGAGTATTTATTGTTGTCAGTAATGTTATGGATAATATAGAACGAATTTGGCAACACACTTGTTATGCCCATCAACGCGATGATGGCACTAGAGCGAAATAAAAACTTTACGCAATTTGGGGGGAAAGATTGCGCGAATTTTTCTTTTTTTATAATTTCAAGTCGCGTCGCAGCTGGTTAATATCTTGCGAAATAATGATAGAGCTTCTCTCGCTCTAAAATCGCGTTAAAATTTGTTTCTTTTTTTCTCTCTGACTGTCTTATGTACGTGTATAGGATCCTGTAAATTCTTGGCAAAAAAATCCTGATTTTCTGTTATTTTTTCTTCATGAGAGAAGAAACCAAAATGGAATTTAAAAGAAAAAAAAAAATCGTGAACTTGATTCGTTGAAAAAAATAAGGGGTGACTTACTGGCATTTTGGAGAAGGCCCACACTGGGTTCAGGGTCCTTTTCCGGTATGTCATCATCGTCGACACAACAGCTCCATATGAGACCACCGGAACAAAGATCGACTGGTCTTCCGCCACTCAAAACGCAGCTGATGCTTAAACCACAGTCAAATTTGGCTCCCTTGTATTTGCAGGTTTGTGGTATCACTGCGAAAAAGGAAAATAACATTAGTTCTGTATTCACCTGTATAATATATAATGTAGTGGGGCTTTTGTATCTAGAATTTCGTAAAATACAAAAATGTGCTGCAGTAGGTGAAATAATGATGACGTTTTATTTTCTGTATTTTATAACCAAATATCCGGGGACAACGATCGACGACGATCTATTCGTCTGTCTTTCAGTTCATATACATTTATCTGTCTATCTAGGTTGAAAAATGACATTTACAGACACTTTTACGTATACGTATATATATATATATGTATAGTATATCGTTCCGGTGCTTTTGCTTAATGCGAAAGTAAAAGTTGAGTGGAAAGTTCAGCCCCGAATAATCTATGGATATACACATTTACCTCTATACATCGATCATTTTCTTCGCTAAAGAAAATTCACACGATTTACATAGGTACATTATACAGTCTTACTTAGCTCGAACTAATTTTATTCATAACCGTATAATGTATGCAAATGCAGGATGTCTTGAATTTCTTACAGTAGGTAAAAATTGCTATCTTTTTGCAAAGGGATGTAACTCGCAATCATAGACTAATCGTAATTAGGCACGAAATAATCAACAAGTTTAACAACGAGGTGGGTAATTTATTAGATAACTCCTATCAAGCCTATTTTGGAAATACAAAAAAAAAAAAAAAAAAAAAATGTATTTGGTCGTTTACAGCAGGTTTTAATTTTTGAACTTATAATTTAGGGACAAAATATCTCAGAAAATTAGATCAGAAATTGTAAGAGAGACGAATTGATAGCAAAATTATAATTATTTCATAGTTTTAGTCTTTTTTTTTTTTGGTTTTTTCAAATTTCATTTTTGATCTTTGGTACTCAGCGAATCATTTGGTATTCTCGAACATACTATGACATGAGTAAATTCTAATACATATTCGAAAAACAATGAGTGCGGAGGATATCCTCCGGAGTCATTCTCC
This sequence comes from Ametastegia equiseti, assembly GCA_963989295.1. Taxonomy (NCBI): domain Eukaryota; kingdom Metazoa; phylum Arthropoda; class Insecta; order Hymenoptera; family Tenthredinidae; genus Ametastegia; species Ametastegia equiseti. The sequence continues at coordinate 5,675,680 of OZ022403.1, read as the reverse complement.
GCTCTGTTTCCCTCACAGGTAAGTAGCAAGTAAGTTAGCTATCGAACGATTTTCTATCTCCCTTCTCTTCTCTTTTTCTCTCTCTCTCTCTCTCTCTCTCTCTCGATTTTTACTTCCACCTTATTATTTTGCCACCAAGGTTTTTTTTTTCTTCTTCTCTCTTCTTCGTTTAACGGACACTTTCGTATAAGTGAAATTTCAACCGTTCACCAAAGTCGTACGTGTGTGAAAGCATTCTTGTAAAATCTATACGATGTACCTTCTCTTATTATCATTTTTATTTTTATTTTTCTTATCTTCTATAACTTCTTTTTGATTCACAATTTTTTTTTGACAAGTATAATAAATATGACCAATCGTTTTGCTAATCAATACTAATTTGAAAAAATGATCAAGGAGTCTGAGTTCTTGAGGTATCATTTTTTATTTTTTTCATACTTCTTCCAAGCATATCCATGATGCTGCTTTGAACGCTAGAGTCTTGTCCTCGAGGGTCGTCGTTCGATGTGTAGTTTCGTCTTTTTCTCAACGCTTCGACGAGCAGGGCCCCTTGTTCTTGGCTGGTTAATTTTCTTCGTCTACCTTGGCGTTCGGATGATGATCCGTCAACGGAGTCATCGTGGTTTTGGTATTTTGTACTATAGAGTTTTAACTCTTCGAGTAATTCGGCAGGATCGGTATCACCGATTGTGTCACGGACAAAGAAAGGATCCGGATGTTTATTATCGTCCTCGAATTTATCGCGATGATCTTGACCCGGACTTACTACTTTCACGATATCCGGACTATTGTTGTCATTGTTGTTAAAGAAATTTGGTTCTCGCCAGGATGAAAAACGGTCTCTTGTATTTTCCACTACGTTTTTTAACGTCGTTTCAATCGCTCGATTTTCTCGTACGAAATTTGAATTACTACTTGAGGTACCTCGGAGGCGATTGAAAACCGAACTCGGTGTCTGATCATCTTCTCTTCTTTGAATTATTTCACTCCTTGAGTCTACCCAGGGCGAATAGGTTTCGGTCTTTACAGATGTCCTGTATCTTTTCATGTCGTAAAAATCCACCGCCGTGACCAGAGTCAACAAAGTGAGACGGAGAACGGTTGGAAAGAACATTTTTTTTTTTTTTTTTTTCTTCAACGCGTAAATTATTTCACGTTTAAATTGTTACCGACTACTATCCAGACTTTATTCTATCAAATGTATAAACTTTTTTCATTTTTTCTTATTCAATTCCATTTTTTTTTGTTTTTTTTTTGTTTATCACTGACGTCACTTAATCCTGCGTATGTATGCGTGTGATTTCCTTTTCGTTATTTATATCTTCGAAAATTTGAATTCACGTCTTAATTTATCATCCGTTGCTAATTAATTTCTTTTGACAAATTGGTTCTGTAGAATTCAGGCGCGATTACGATTATTAGTTTGTAACTCGTTTTGTACTTGATGACTTTGATTTCACGTGTGTCTCCGATCATCGTGTGGACTCAGTCCGAGGTCAAGGTTCGACTTTTAGCCAATTCCAGCCAAATTTTTTACACGTTAGAAAATTTTAAACGATATTTAACATTTGGATGAAGAGAAACTGTTTATTTCGCGTACTCAAATTTGGCTGCAACTTTGAATTGCGGTTTGGAATTTTCTCTGCGAGGCCGCGTACGATGCGCCTTTCGCACGTGGACTGACGGCTAAAATCCAAAGAGAATCGTCGCACGTTCGTTGGTTCGTTGGTTGTTGGTCTTGGTAGGTAGTAGTCGCCTGCTGCTTTCACCGGACAAGTGCACCAGCTTTCCCGAACCTTGCGTTCGTGATGATTTCCCCTCTACCTTATGTTTCCCCACAAAGTAAATTTTTTCCTTTGTTATCCTTACTGCAAGTTTTTCTCATCGTTTTATGGCGAAATTGGGAAAATTGGAATTTTATCAATTTTTCTTTCATTTTTGCTAACACTAGCTGATATAGGAGAATGTATGTTTTATTTTTGATTTTTATACAGCTTTTTCCGTACGAAATCGTATTTCGTTTTTGGCTTATTATCCTCACCATATTCACGCTTGTATATTGTGACCTAAATGAAAGTCCTTAAGTTTCACCGTACATATCGGGATCCATGAAGATTTATTAACTACCTATGGCGCCAAGTAAAGTCCCCCCGGGGGCCTTCAGACGAGGTCTCGAATTTTCAGAACCAAAATAAGGCAATAAAGATAGAAAGAAAGAGTGACGGATTATAGGAGGAAAGAAAGTCAATTAGTATTTAAGCAAATGGCATAAATATACATTCACGCATATACATATACAAGCAACGCTATATATAGTATATAGTTACCGTAAACGAAACTTTTCTGATATTTTCTCACACCTTTGTCATTAGTTATGCCTCGATTCGTATAATAATATTTGTACACTAAATGGTATACTATATATTTATCGCTTTCCCGGAATATACGTGCCCGAGAAATTGGCGAAATTCTCGATCTTTTTTATTTGTTTGTTGTTTGTTCGTTTGTTTATCGTAAGCTGAATGGATGTGGATGTATGTATGTAGGTGTATTTATGTATACCTGAAACTTTCTTCGCCAAATTACGATGCGGATTCGCAAAATGTTACACTCTATACCTTAACCTGTACCTATACATATATAAAATTGGGAGAAAGTGCCTGTGGTTAATTAAATATAGTTTGTTACTTTTTCCGGCTTTGTTTTATATCATTTTTAAAATATCCGTAAAGTTAATTATTATCGGGCTAAAATCGCAAATGAACTTATGATTAATTATAATATAAACTAAAGCATATAAATTCCTTCCATATTATATACTTACGTCCAATTTCATCGAAAAATCTCATCTCCCCGTTAGGAGATCCTAAGGAATTGTCTAGGATGGTAGAAGAATCCGGGTCAGGCACGTCTACGAAAAAAAAAGTGAAAAAAATCATTAGGTAATAATAGAGTGGGTTTGAAATTTCGTCTCTACTTAGTATTTTAGTTAAGCAGGTATAATTAGGCTATCCCAAATATACAAGGAGTCAACTTCCGGTTTTTTGATCGATCCAAGGCGATAAAACAAAAGCAACGAAAGTATTCTCGCTCCCCGAAGCGCGTCGACATGTTAATTTCTCTAGCCGATTCCTTTCTCCTTCGGTCATCTTGGAATAGTTTTCTTCCGCTATATGATCTGGTATTGTCTGTCCGATCGATAGATCGCTCGATCCTAATTCTTTGAAGATTTTTTACATTCTATCATCACTCGTAATTATCATATTTCTTTTAACTAATAACCGGAAGAAATTACGCCAGTGATCAAATCGACTAGTCCAAAATCGATTTAAATCTCTCTTTGCAAAATTTTTGCAGAATCGACTTCCCTGAGTGAAAAATCGTTCGCGAAACTCGAGGTTATATAGATTCAGTTGGGAATATTGAATGGAGAAAAATTGTGCTAAAAGATATGGTCGGTTTTTCTAAGATTGAATACTTTTTTTTGGATTCAATTACAAAATGGTTTGATTCCAAAAATCGAAATTTTCTAATATTTCGCACTATATTTGTGAATGGTCGGGCTTTTTGATGGACAGGAATACATAGATTAGATTTGAAGAAACTTGCCAAAAATTGAAAGGTATCTGTCGTTCCCCCTGTAACTCGTAACAAAAGACGATGATAGGAGGAAACAAGCTAGAAGAATGAGCCGCAGACTCATTTCGTTTGTAATCGTTGAACTAATTCACTGTCGTTCAGTTCTTCATGGTTCGCAAGGTTTACTCGAGCGCACTTTTTCTCCAAGCTTTCTGCAGCCGGCCGGTTTGTTGGGTGCAGTAGCGTCACTTCAAATTTTCTTTCTCTGGTTTTTTTTTTTCTCTCTTCTTCCGTGCCGAGAAATTTGTATCTCTCTTTTGAAAAAATATGAAGCCAAAAACCAAAAAATCACTGTTTTTTTAAATAAAATTATTTCTTCAATTTCGCGAACGGTTACGAACCTGATTAATTGATTATTGATTTCAAAAGAGAAGAAAATATCGTTCAATATTTTTTGTTCAATTTTTATTATCACTTGTAATCGTCGGGTGAGTTTAGTTGGTTTGAAAATTGTTAGAAAAAAATTACACGTGGTTTTCTGGAAATAATTTTCCGAGTCAACTGTACACCGAGAACTTATAAAACCGTGGCTAATACTCGGCGAGGTACAGTCCACGTAAGAAAAGTGGGACACGAAACTAGGCCGATGAAACAAGTGGAACGCCTTTTAGTGCTTGTAGTATTTGAAACGTGGTCTATACACGCGGTATAAGGGGCAACACTATATCGTCTTGGTTATTAGTGAAAGTTAGAGTAAGAAACTTTCAAGTTTGGCAATGCGATACGCGGATATATATATACCCAATGCAGCGCGAGGCGTGCCTTGACACTCGATATACCTAGTCGATGGATCGTGTGTATATCTACATTCGATTGCAGATATATTTATACCTTTTTATGCATCAACTACCGTTTCAAGTGCCACTTAATTATCCACCACTCAGAAATAATTGGCAACAATTTTTTTTTTTTCAACCAGAGATGAACGACAATTCTTCATTTATTCATTCAACTTATATATTCATACTTGAAATTTCACTCGGTTATATACTTTATGGGTAGCAATTTTTTTTTATTTATCTTGTTTTTTTAGTTCCTTATTTATCTAATTTTTTTGTATTAGAATTATTTTGGATTTAATCACAGTAGTTTTCAGTAGGTACATTTCAGTCTACAGTCAGTCCACAGTCACCGGTTGATTTTAATAGGTCAAGGGTGCTTTCACCGACGTTCACGATCAGCTGATATACCACTGTGGATTTAGATCTCGGTTCACGGCTGTACGGACTCAAGTTTTTTTTTTTTATCTTTCACCTTATCACGTATTCCTAGATGTTTTATTTTTTATTTTTTATTTTTTTGAAGTGTTTTTTCCAGGGAGGTAAAAATCGACGAATTTTAACAGTCTTTTCTTTTATTTCACTGCAAGTCAATATTGATTTTTGTTGGAGTAGAAAATGACGAATCAATGAAAAGAAAGCGTTATAGATATTTAAACAAAATTAGAAAAAAACTAAACACGAGAGGTTCACACGCAAACACAGAGACGACACGTAATCATTTGAAATTTAAGCAGTTTTCTGTTAATGGTAATTACCACGCGATCAGTGAATCCTATGGAATTAATTCGGCTTGAATTTCAATAGGTTATTTTTACGATAGTGATGATGATAATGATTATGGCGATGATGATTATGAAAGGAAAAAAAGATCGTGGGTGAGCGGGGATTATGACAGATACGTTGCAATGTCTATAGAAGTGATGGTTTGATGAAATATTAGAGTTAATTATGCGAGAGGAAATGATCGCGAGGATGATTCAAGCTGTCCGTGTTGAGCCTGACTAACGAGACCCGGAGACAACCTCGAATGGTCACTGGCTCCAGCATCAGACACTATCTCCTCTCTCCACACTCTCTCCTCTGGACCGTGATCTTGGAAGGTAGTAAATCTCATTCGCTGGTTGTTACCACCTCGCCTCTCTATACTTGCTGTATATCTTCCAATTAGCTACAGTGAAATTTGCAAAGTTTTTGTAATTTTCACTCATTTTTTTGAGGGATATATCGATTCATATTGATTATTGCCATTTGTTGTTCATATCTTTTGGAGTAATGATTTTTTCTAATGGTTACTCGGTCCTGAGTCATAATGGACGCGATATTTTTCCACCTCTTACGTAAAGCTTCCTCGTTTGTTTAAGTAACAATCGGCAAATACGTTCTTGTGTTTGTTGAGCTTCTTCAAACTACGTACAGTGTTGAATAATAAATCCACGCAAAGTGTATAGGCACCTATAAGAAGGGCTTTTTTTTCCTTCGAATGCATTCTTATAATCGATTGGTATTGCTTTGGGTTGAAAAAAGGAGATTTTGAAGCATCGATCATCAGCTGCTATATACGAAAATGAAATTTCGCAAACTTCTTGTGGCTTTATATATTGCCGGGGCTTATTCAGCCTCGAAGATCTTCATTCGAGACGACAGTGAACCCATGAGGATCGCCGCAGTTAGTCAATCACACAAATCGTTTCCTCTTCACGCAGTGTCGTTGACAGTTTCTTTTTTTCCGTGATTGACAGTAGACGGAATTCTCTTGACAGATGGTAAGATATGGAATGGTACAAATTACCTTCTCATTGACTTGTTTCAGGCCAATATTGTAGAACGATGTTTTGGAACAGCGTCTGAGCGTTGGACTGAACTTTTGATAATAGTCGATCAAAATTGCGATAAAATCGCCAAAGAAATTCACCATAAGGCAGAGACTTCGAACCTAGTTCTGTCCCTGGATGATATAGAAAATAGTAGTGAAAACTCACGCACTGCAGGGACGGGAAACAAAACGAATGCTATAATGGTCAATGCTTACAGTGTGAAACAAGTGGCCTCTCTACTTCAGTCCTTAAAAAATAATTTCCAAAGATTATGGAGGCCAAGATCGTATTTTCTCATTGTAATAGGTAAATCTAAAATCTTTCCCATCCAAGTCAAAAGTTTGAAGTACATTGCTTACCATTAGTTATGAATTGTGTCTCGAAAAATTTTACCAGAGACAAGATGCGACGTGGCAGAGTTAAACGACATGTTCAAAGTTCTTTGGGATTACTGGATTCTTAACGCCATCGTTTTGTGCTCGTCGAATAATTCTGCTAGTCCAAATGACAAAGGAATTGAATTATACACGTACAATCCTTACTCGGCTGATCATAAACCGCAATGGGAAATTGTCATCAACGAAACTGTCGAAGTCCCAATGAGTACCGGAAATTTCAATCATTCGTGGTACATTTTCGAGAAAAAATTTACCCAAATCAGATATTTGAAGGACTGCGATGATTTGTACTTCGACAAAACGCAGAACCTCGATGGATACGTGGTCCCGATCAGCGTACCTTTTCCCGAAAATTTTTTCAAGACAATTCAAACTGCTGGATCGAAATGGTACATGGCTGACAGATTGACGCTTGAAACTTTGGCTAAATTATTACGGTTTGATTTCGCACAGGTATAGTTCCATGACACTGCTAATTTCACTGTCTCATAGGAGGTAAATTAATCATGAGAAAAAAAAAAAAAAAAAAAAATGGTACTCTTCACATTTGAGGTCACTAGCAACTACCCGCAAGAATATGGCTTCCTGCTTGAAAACGGTTCCTACACGGCGCCATTAGACGACGTTTTCAATGGGCGATCACACATTGCGCCCATGAGACGTTCCGTCGGAATTTACCCAGGACTCGATATGGCTTACCCGGAGGATCTAGAGTCCATCTGTATCGCGTCTCGTAAAGTCGGCTTGCGATCACGATGGACGAATTTGGCCGATGAAATAGTAATCTGCATCAGTTTTGGTCTCAGCCTATTATTCATCACCGTTTTTCTTTACTTTCGGCGCAAGTCCGAAGGAATAATATCCGCATTTCTGAACGCTCAACGACTTCTAATCGGCAGTACATTAATTAACACCTCAAATTTAGTCAAGGACAGAATTATTCTCGGTTCAATGTTTCTTGTCGTTCTTGTACTCGACGGTGCGGTCAGAGGTAAATCATACTAGAAAATTCACTAGACAATTAAACTGTACCTAAACATTTTTTTTGGACAGAAAATCAAATTTTTAACTAATTATGTAACTATGTTGCGTAACGTTTGACAGGCAGATTCATATCAATCCTAACTATCGTCAGGCCTTATCCTAATATCGAAACACTCGAGGAAGTTCGAAGGCAGGGCATCTATGTGTACGGGACCAAACAGTTAAAACATGTGATGACAGATCATCACCTGGATGTAGGATATTACCGTGACGTTTATTCGCCCGAGGTGTGCGTCGATAGTTTAGACCAAGATGAGCATAAGAAAGTTTGCTTGACGAATTGTGTGTTGCTGACGTATCAGTTGGAATATTCATCAAATGTCCATAAAGCTTCGGTTCCCGTTTCGACATACTACAAAGCGTGAGCCTTTATTTTGTTATTTCATTAAACATGGGACCCACAAGAACAAAAAATTTGTTTTCCTGTATCTTCAGGATCGTGACTGCGAAACACTGGCCAATGACAAACCGTTGGAGCTTCGGAGTACAGAAACTAATTGAGGCAGGTATATTTGGGAAATGGAAATCTGACGCTGCTAGGATCGCTGAGATTCAAGGTTGGAAACAAAATAGGGCCTTGCAAACGTCAATCGTCAAACCCACCAAAGTTCACGATTTGCTACCCGCTTTCGTTCTGCTTTTCGTTGGGTTACCAGCTGCTCTGATCGCTTTTGCTTGGGAAATGAAAGGCGGAAGAACTTTTCGCTGTTTGAATTATTAAAGGTAGAATTTTATACGTCGTGTCGTTTTCAGAAACTATAAGTACACAAGTAGTAGAATAGGCAATTAAAAATTAGAAATCTCAGAACTGAGTTGATCCAAAAAGAGATCAAATGAATTTGGCAATTCATGAAGAACGCGAATCCTGTAGAACAATAATTCTCAGCTGCTATACAATGACATCTGACGCTGATGCTCATTCGATGGCTAATGCAAAAATAATGGCGGGGATGATTGAATCAGAAGAGTGAAATACATTCATGTTCGATTAGAACTTGCGACTTTGTCGAAAATCTTGAATTAGTGGGAATCAAGGATAGTACTTTGGTTTTGGGTGCCGGGAAAGTGTTTTTTTTCCACTTAGAGCAAAGTTACTGTCATTGAGAACTCATCAAGATCTACTTTCGCCTAAAGTTTCGTGTCAACGTTGGTTTTACCTATAAAAAGAGTTTTTCTACTTCCGTTTCGTTATTGTGCTGGTTACGGTCCATCGGTATGAGATCATTCGGTGTTTTTGTTGCTCTGCAACTTCTCCGAGCTTATTCAGCTTCGATAATCTTAGCACATAACGACATTTCGCATCTGACGAACGCTGCAGTTCGTACAAATCTTTACTTGCTTGAAAAATTCATATTAGCTCTCGTTTTCCCGAGTTGACGTACATACATTCTTTCGCAATTTCAGGCTAAGATCGTAGACACTTGTTTTGGATCATACGTTTCGGATCGTTGGTCAGAACTTCTGATAATACCTGATCAAAGTTTCGATGGATTACTTAAAAAAATTCACCACCAGTCAAAGACTTCGAACTCAATTCTATTCCTAGATCAGAAATGTAACAACGGGCTTGGGAACTTTAGCACACCACTAGATTATGCCACTGCTATTTTTAAGTGGCAAGAAACCAAAACTACTGCTGTTATCGTTACGACTCATAGTCTGATGCACCTTGAGTGTGTACTTTACTCCCTGAAAAATGATATTCAAAGATTGTGGAGACCACGATCGTATTTGGTCTTCATTGCAGGTGAGTCAAAGTTCCTGTTTTCCCCTATATCTTTGCAAGTTTAAAGTATGCTTGCGAAACAGTATTCATCAGACATCAGAGATCTGCACATTCTTACTTGCTGTTTGAAAAATCATGCAATACAGTTTGAAGGGTCAGATTCTCTTGGCCGGAGTCAGTAGGTACTCTGCTACACATCAAGTTGTCCATGTACTTGAAGAATGTATATCTGCATCTTTCATGATTTTTTGATCATCAATCGATCGAACGCCAGGACTGTATCATGCACCCCAAGTAGTACCTTCACCCTACTTGTCTCTAGCGAAATTTGGATTCTAGGATTAGGATTCTAATCATACCAAGCAAAATTGTTCCATTTTCCCAGACACCGGATGCGATGTAAATATGTTCAACATTATTTGGAAGTACTGGATCCTCAACGCCATAGTCCTGTGCTCGTCAAATAAGTCTGACGATTTAAATGGCGGAGAAATTGAATTATATACGTATAATCCTTACTCGTCCGATCATTCACAGCAATGGGAAATTGTGATCAATGAAACTGTCCAAGTTTCCCTGAGCACTGGTAACTTCAATCATTCCTGGTATATTTTCAAGAGAATATACACAGAAATTAGATCTTTGAAGGACTGCGGCGATTTATACTTTGACAAGACATCCAATCTTGACGGTTACGTAATCCCGATTGCTGTTGGTCTTCCGGGATTATACGATGACGTGATGCCATCTCCTGAAAAAAAATTTTTTGCTTCAGATATCAAAATGCTGAAAACACTTGCATCAAAATTACGGTTCAACTACGCTAAGGTGACTCCACAATTGAATTATCATTTATTTTAGGGGATATAGAACTAAGAGCACTTTCGAAAATCGGTTTTTGTTTGTTTTTTGTTTTTTTTAATGAGAGGAATAGAAAAATGCCTAGAATGTAGCTGCAGGAGATGCATTTCATGGTCCAGGAATAGCTTAACAAATATGAATAACTAAAACGTGAGTTATTTCATCAATAATTTCACCTTGAACTTTGAAACTCTTTTTCTCAAAACTACATTCTTCCGACCGCTCGCATGGTAACTCAAAAACCAAAGCACTTATAAAGCTGGACATTTTCACGAGACCCTGATAATACCTTTGTGCACAGCGTGATCCAGTTGTATCAACTACAAAATTCTGTGAAAGATTTTGTGAACAGAAAACATGATTTTCTTTTCGATACATTAATAAATACACATACACACAATAAATTAATAAACAATAAATTAGTTTTCGCCAATTATTTTTCAAAATTGATAATACTGGCTCACGTCGTAAGTACACTAATACAGTTTACTAAACTACGAGGTTTTTTTTTTTTTTCTAAGACTATTAATTCAGTCAGCACAATGCGGCTCAGCGACGAATTTGGAAAAAAAACCTGTGTTAATTCAATGGCTTTGGATTTCTATGTTTGTCAAGATTTGTTACACTCTTGGTTGTTTTAGGGTTCATTTTGGGTACAATAAACATATGTAACTAAAATATAATTCACTTCTTTCAAAACCACAATTGTTTTGAGGGGTTCAATACAGTCCTATATACCCCCAACTGTATCTGAATTATATATTTCTTCTCTCTATATATTTCTATTCATGACAAAAAATAATCTGACTTGGTATTTGATGAAGGTATTCAATGATGACAAGGACGTATACGGACGACAGCTTCCGAACGGTACCTATTTCGGTTCGATAAGTGACGTTTATGAAGGGCGTGCTCATCTCGCACCTTCCAGACGACCCAGTAAGCCGTCACCTGGACTGGAGATAATTTATCCATTTGACAAAATTACCGGATGTTTTTCATCTCGGATTGTCGGTAATTATCCGCCATGGACAAACTTGGCAGTTGCTGGACAAATTTGGATAGGTTTAGGACTTTCCCTGTCATTTGCCGCTCTAATTTTTTACCTTCAAAGTACTTCACAAGGAATTGTGGCCGCAATTTTAGACGCTCTAAGGCTCCTTGTTGGAAGTTCGGTTATACGTACGTCACCGATCGTCAAGCACAGGGTCATTCTTGGCTCCATATTTCTCGTTTTTCTTGTACTCGATGGTGCCATCAAAGGTAAATATTACATCTGATTCAAACTCAAAATCTTATTTCAATCGATTAATTTCATGTCGATTTTTCGATTGAAATATTCTCATGTCATATGATATTCGCAGTTATTCGTCTTGAGTTCTAATTTATTGCCGATTCAATTCCGTAGGCCGTTTTATATCAATTATAACGATCGCAAGACCGTATCCAAACCTTGATACTATTGCCCAACTTGATGAGCAGGATGTGGATATGTACGGGTATTTTGCTGGTAGAGATGCGACCGAAGATCCTAGGAGAAAAGCGCGATTTAATTTCACCGTTAGCTACGAAGAATGCGTTGAAAGTCTAGAGCAAGGTGGACAACAGGCAGCCTGTTTTGTAAATTGCCCATATGTTAGTTATTCGAAAGTGAATTTGTCGATTATTCACAAGACTTTAACTCCTATTTTATCGCTTCCTGCAGGGTGAGTATCTTGTGTACGTGTACATGTAGAATATCTACGAATTTTCAAACTTGGGATGGGCGATTTTCAGAAAAAGATCGATTTTCAAAACCGATTCTAATCAAATTTGAAAAAATCGTTTCATCCAGAAAATCGGATGCAATAGATCGATTTTCATAAAAAATTGATCATTATTTTTATTTCTTTGTTATTTTTAAAGACGAAAAGGCCGAAAGCTTCTTTTTTTTTTATTAGTTGTGTTGTTAGATTAATTCCACATTGATAATTAGATGATTTTTCTAAACTCTCAAACTTGATTAGCTATAAAATACAGATTCGACTAACTAAAAGAGTGCACACCGAGTGCAAATTCCCTAGTTTCTAACCAATGGGAATCTAGAAAAAAAAAACCGGAATCCGGACGCGGTGAGCGCACCTCGTCAGTGAGTCGAATTCGCCAATAGATTGTCGAAATTTTCGATTTTCACAGACTTGGAATCGATTCTATGAAAATGATATTTATGTAGATCGATCTAGAATTGCCCATTTCGAATATGAATCCTTCTTCAAGAATTCAATTAATCGAATTTCCAGTTCCCTAGCGACGATGCATTGGCCTATGACCGATCGCTACAGTTTTGAAATTCAGAAACTGTTTGAGGCAGGAATGTATGCTAAATGGGAGTCGAATCTTGTATGGCAATCAGAAATGGAAAATTGGAACGAGAATAGGATGATGGATCCACCGTCTCTGAAACCGACTAAACTGAGCGATCTTCTGCCCGCCTTTCTGCTGCTATTTATCGGATTGTCAACTTCTCTGATCGTATTTACCTGGGAGAAAAAACTTCAGCAAATCATACTCGTTCTTAGTTGTATTTCGTAGTTAGACTCTAAGTTTTACCCTGTAAAGTAAAACTGACTAATAAAAAAAAAAAAAACAATAATAATGAAAAAACATCACTGTGATTTCTAGTCTACTCATGTAATTCTCCTACTACGAATTCTTATGATCGTCAAATCTTTTTTCCTTTGCAATTAACAAATTTTACATCATCAGACGTTTCTATAATTGTCGTTGATCATTCGGAGCAATTCCAAACTCTGATTCTAGAATAAGAATTTTTTTATTTTTCTGTTCTCAATGAGAATTTGTTGATAAATAATTATACGTGCGAATTAATGGCGTTTTGTGTTACAGGTCGTTCTGCATTCACCCTAACTGTCGCAAGGTCATCATCTGAAGCTGAGGAACCTCGAGCTGGTCAAAGATCAGGAATCCAAAGGAGTTATGGAAAGCGTAGCTGGAAATATTCGGGACCAGAGTCCCAGCTAGAAAAACGAATCGATACCGCAGTCTGCGAAGTTCCCAAAGCCGTTTGACAGTTGTGAAGAACACAGAGGAAAAGATAGATGTAAGTATATATTCACTTTCGTATCACTTGTGAATTTGATGATAAGGTGAAAAACTGGTTTTTCACTGCTGTGTATAGCCCCTTCAGATCATACCTATACATTAGGGCGCTTTTTTATAGCGAATATTTTTTTTTTCTCCCACCTCGGAATTTTTTTGGAAACACCGAACAAAAAAATTCCCTGAAAGTTTGAGCCTTTCATATTGATGTGAGGTACTCGCCCTCGGTGCCTGAAGATTTCTCATTCAAAATACACGTAATTAAATTTTTGTTCTTTAATTTTTATAGCCCAGAGACCCTTTGTGCTATTCGAACGTTCGACAAACCAAATTACTCAGAATTGAATGCTCTACAATAGTGCCGATTGCAACGGAAATGTAACTTACACGTGTGAGACAGTACAGGTGATTAAAGTGAAATTTTTCATAAATTTCTTGTTTTTTCGTTGTTATTTCATAATTGGCTAAGAATACAGAAAAATGTTGAATGACAAAGTTGTAGCAAATGAAATTTCCTTCAAAAAAGGTGGTGAGCACCGATGTCTATTATTGATATTTCTCAAGATGATAAGCTTTTCGTTTTTCATGATTTACGATTTTCATGAATTTGTGGCTCATTATGAGGTCACCAGTGTACGTTACATTTCCGTTGCAATAGGCACTATTGTAGAGCATTCAATCCTGAGCAATTTGATTTTTCAAAAGTTCGAATAGCATAAAGGGCCTCTTAGCTATAAAAATGAGAAAAATTAAAATAAAATTCAAGTTACGTGTATTCGAAACGAGAAATCTTTGAACGCCAAAAGCAAGTACTCAATATTAATATTAGGGGCTCAAACTTGCAAGAAATTATTTTTTGGGTGTTTCTGAGGAAAATGTCGAAGTGGAAGTAAAAAAAATAGTCGCAAAAGAATGCGCCTTAATAAACATAGATGGTTTAATTCTTATTTTGACGAGTCCCGTGAGGACGAACAGTTCACAAAGTATACAGATATTCGATGTAGGTACATGAAAAAATAAAGATAAGAATCGGAGAAATGAACGTATTAATATTGTATTATCATTAAAATCAACAATATAATGTCAAGTATGCGTATCAGTATCAGTCACATCAGCTTGCGATCCAAAGTCGAGTATTGTATTCAGAAATCAAAGATCATCCGCGACCGTAATTGTGCAATGAGGCAAATGATCGTGAGCAGTTGAGGATGGAAAGATTTCTTACATTACATTGATGATGTAATGTTCGTAGATTTTGATCGGGATGATAATGGGTTTTTTCATGAAAATAGTCACTGAAAAAATATAACCCAATCTGGCTTACGTACGTAGCTTTATTCGACTAGGTTACTTGCACGATGTCACTCTGACTTGCGCACTATGTAAGTGTGATATTTGTTTGAACGTTTGAGACGAGTTTCAATCCTATGCTTTGTTTCATTGAATGACTTTTACTACGATTGCTGCCTGTGCGATTAGACTACTGTATACAATCTGTAGGCCCTGTCCGCGATGTCACCTGTTCGGCTCATCTCTCGAATAAATAAATTAATAAATAAATGAAAAAATAAATGATGTCGCTAATGGAATTCGTTTTCATTGATTTCAGAGGTCAGCAACTTGTTTGCGCCGCTGATGGACTCACCGCAATTGTGGAATGCAAGATGAGCTAGACTTGGAGTTAGATACTCTCATCCTAAAACTTATTATGTATAACTGATAGACTGCCCGTATGTAAATGATTGATGAATAAATACAATTTTCAAAATATTCGTTGTACTTACTCTCGGATTTACGAATCTTGAACTGCAGCTTTTTGAAGTCCCTACTCGCTGAAATGAAGTTGCGAGAATACGGCACTGACAACGTGATGAAAAAATTAAGAGATCGATCCTGACCGTGAAGAGAAGGCCAAATACTTCTTCGAAATGTAATTCGATATGTATTAAAATTGATGGGAAGAAGGACAGTCCGGCCATTACTGAACGAGTACACGAAAAAAGGAATATATTTAAAGTCACTGAGGATTACGGATTGGCCGCGACGTAACAACGAATGCACGAAGTTGATCAGATACTGACTGAAGATTGAAATGCAGCCAGATGACATAGTTGAATGGAAAAACGATATCACTGTCCTTTTTTTTTTTAATCTGGAATTTTTCGTAAATTTTCGGAACATGGAAATGATACATATATTTCAAATCTGCGGAACCCACCCTTTCAGAATCTGCAAGCTGATTTGAAATAAAAGAATTCCTACGATTTTAAATCCTCAATTTACTTTTTATTTCTTTTCCACTTTTTTTTTTCTCTCGTTTTTTATTATTAAAATTGCAGGAGGCTTCCGAATCAAGAAACGGCACACATATTCGGAATCAAAAGGTCATCTCCACGAAGAATATCATTAGGATTATCCGATTCTCAACAAGAAGGTTTTTCGCCCAAAAAAATTAGAAGAAGTACCCCTTTAGTGTTTTTCAAGAATCTGGGAATTTTCGAAATATCCGAAAGATAGGAATGATAAATATTCTTAGAATCTGTGAAATCTACACTTTCACAGACTGCAGACCGAATTAGAATAAAAAATTCCTACGATTTTGAATCGTCGATTTACTTTTTATTTTTTTCCACTTTTTTTTCTCTCGTTTTTTATGAGTAGAATCTCGAGAGGCTGCCGAATCGAGAAACTGCACACATATTTGGTATCAGCGGGTCATTTCCATGAATGATATCATCCTGATTATCCGTTTCTCGACAAAAAGTTTTTTCGCCCAAAAAAATGAGAAGGGGTACCCCTTTCCTTTTTTTCAGAAATCTGAAAATTTTCGAAATATTCGGAACGTGGGAATGACTGTTATATTTGGAATCTGCGTGACCTACGCTTTCAGAATCTGCAAGCCAAATTGAAATAAAAAATTCCTACGATTTTTAATCGTCGATTTACTTTTTATTTTTTTTACACTTTTTTTTTTGTCGTTTTTTATTGGTAAAATCGCAGGAGGCTTCGGAATCGGGGAATGGCACACATATTTGGAATCAGCGGGTCATTTCCATGAAGAATATCATTCTTATTATCCTATTCTCGACAAAAAGTTTTTTCGCCCAAAAAAATGAGAAGGGGTACCCCTTTCCTTTTTTTCAGAAATCTGAAAATTTCTGAAATATTCGGAACGTGGGAATGATCGTTATATTTGGAATCTGCGTGACCTACGCTTTCAGAATCTGCAAGCCAAATTAAAATGAAAAATTCCTACGATTTTTAATCGTCGATTTACTTTTTATTTTTTTTTCACTTTTTTTTTGTCGTTTTTTATTGGTGAAATCGCAGGAGGCTTCGGAATCGGGGAATGGCACACATATTTGGAATCAGCGGGTCATTTCCATGAAGAATATCATTCTTATTATCCGTTTCTCGACAAAAAGTTTTTTCGCCCAAAAAAGTGAGAAGGGGTACCCCTTTCCTTTTTTTCAGAAATCTGAAAATTTCTGAAATATTCGGAACGTGGGAATGATCGTTATATTTGGAATCTGCGTGACCTACGCTTTCAGAATCTGCAAGCCAAATTGAAATAAAAAATTCCTACGATTTTTAATCGTCGATTTACTTTTTATTTTTTTTACACTTTTTTTTTTGTAGTTTTTTATTGGTAAAATCGCAGGAGGCTTCGGAATCGGGGAATGGCACACATATTTGGAATCAGCGGGTCATTTCCATGAAGAATATCATTCTTATTATCCTATTCTCGACAAAAAGTTTTTTCGCCCAAAAAAATGAGAAGGGGTACCCCTTTCCTTTTTTTCAGAAATCTGAAAATTTCTGAAATATTCGGAACGTGGGAATGATCGTTATATTTGGAATCTGCGTGACCTACGCTTTCAGAATCTGCAAGCCAAATTAAAATGAAAAATTCCTA
The DNA here is from genome assembly GCA_963989295.1 of Ametastegia equiseti. Classification (NCBI taxonomy): domain Eukaryota; kingdom Metazoa; phylum Arthropoda; class Insecta; order Hymenoptera; family Tenthredinidae; genus Ametastegia; species Ametastegia equiseti. Next base: position 5,658,401 of record OZ022403.1, on the reverse strand, counting down.
CGATTTTTAATCGTCGATTTACTTTTTATTTTTTTTTCACTTTTTTTTTGTCGTTTTTTATTGGTGAAATCGCAGGAGGCTTCGGAATCGGGGAATGGCACACATATTTGGAATCAGCGGGTCATTTCCATGAAGAATATCATTCTTATTATCCGTTTCTCGACAAAAAGTTTTTTCGCCCAAAAAAGTGAGAAGGGGTACCCCTTTCCTTTTTTTCAGAAATCTGAAAATTTCTGAAATATTCGGAACGTGGGAATGATCGTTATATTTGGAATCTGCGTGACCTACGCTTTCAGAATCTGCAAGCCAAATTGAAATAAAAAATTCCTACGATTTTTAATCGTCGATTTACTTTTTATTTTTTTTTCACTTTTTTTTTTGTAGTTTTTTATTGGTAAAATCGCAGGAGGCTTCGGAATCGGGGAATGGCACACATATTTGGAATCAGCGGGTCATTTCCATGAAGAATATCATTCTTATTATCCTATTCTCGACAAAAAGTTTTTTCGCCCAAAAAAATGAGAAGGGGTACCCCTTTCCTTTTTTTCAGAAATCTGAAAATTTCTGAAATATTCGGAACGTGGGAATGATCGTTATATTTGGAATCTGCGTGACCTACGCTTTCAGAATCTGCAAGCCAAATTGAAATAAAAAATTCCTACGATTTTTAATCGTCGATTTACTTTTTATTTTTTTTACTTTTTTTTTTGTCGTTTTTTATTGGTAAAATCGCAGGAGGCTTCGGAATCGGGGAATGGCACACATATTTGGAATCAGCGGGTCATTTCCATAAAGAATATCATTCTTATTATCCGTTTCTCGACAAAAAGTTTTTTCGCCCAAAAAAAATGAGAAGGGGTACCCCTTTCCTTTTTTTCAGAAATCTGAAAATTTCTGAAATATTCGGAACGTGGGAATGATCGTTATATTTGGAATCTGCGTGACCTACGCTTTCAGAATCTTTAAGCCAAATTGAAATAAAAAATTCCTACGATTTTTAATCGCCGATTTACTTTTTATTTTTTTTTCACTTTTTTTTTTGTCGTTTTCTATTGGTAAAATCGCAGGAGGCTTCGGAATCGGGGAATGGCACACATATTTGGAATCAGCGGGTCATTTCCATGAAGAATATCATTCTTATTATCCGTTTCTCGACAAAAAGTTTTTTTGCCCAAAAAAATGAGAAGGGGTACCCCTTTCCTTTTTTTCAGAAATCTGAAAATTTCTGAAATATTCGGAACATGGAAATGATCGTTATATTTGGAATCTGCGTGACCTACGCTTTCAGAATCTGCAAGCCAAATTGAAATAAAAAATTCCTACGATTTTTAATCGTCGATTTACTTTTTATTTTTTTTTCACTTTTTTTTTTGTCGTTTTTTATTGGTAAAATCGCAGGAGGCTTCGGAATCGGGGAATGGCACACAAATTTGGAATCAGCGGGTCATTTCCATGAAGAATATCATTCTTATTATCCGTTTCTCGACAAAAAGTTTTTTCGCCCAAAAAAATGAGAAGGGGTACCCCTTTCCTTTTTTTCAGAAATCTGAAAATTTTCGAAATATTCGGAACGTGGGAATGACTGTTATATTTGGAATCTGCGTGACCTACGCTTTCAGAATCTGCAAGCCAAATTGAAATAAAAAATTCCTACGATTTTTAATCGTCGATTTACTTTTTATTTTTTTTACACTTTTTTTTTTGTCGTTTTTTATTGGTAAAATCGCAGGAGGCTTCGGAATCGGGGAATGGCACACATATTTGGAATCAGCGGGTCATTTCCATGAAGAATATCATTCTTATTATCCTATTCTCGACAAAAAGTTTTTTCGCCCAAAAAAATGAGAAGGGGTACCCCTTTCCTTTTTTTCAGAAATCTGAAAATTTCTGAAATATTCGGAACGTGGGAATGATCGTTATATTTGGAATCTGCGTGACCTACGCTTTCAGAATCTGCAAGCCAAATTAAAATGAAAAATTCCTACGATTTTTAATCGTCGATTTACTTTTTATTTTTTTTTCACTTTTTTTTTGTCGTTTTTTATTGGTGAAATCGCAGGAGGCTTCGGAATCGGGGAATGGCACACATATTTGGAATCAGCGGGTCATTTCCATGAAGAATATCATTCTTATTATCCGTTTCTCGACAAAAAGTTTTTTCGCCCAAAAAAGTGAGAAGGGGTACCCCTTTCCTTTTTTTCAGAAATCTGAAAATTTCTGAAATATTCGGAACGTGGGAATGATCGTTATATTTGGAATCTGCGTGACCTACGCTTTCAGAATCTGCAAGCCAAATTGAAATAAAAAATTCCTACGATTTTTAATCGTCGATTTACTTTTTATTTTTTTTTCACTTTTTTTTTTGTAGTTTTTTATTGGTAAAATCGCAGGAGGCTTCGGAATCGGGGAATGGCACACATATTTGGAATCAGCGGGTCATTTCCATGAAGAATATCATTCTTATTATCCTATTCTCGACAAAAAGTTTTTTCGCCCAAAAAAATGAGAAGGGGTACCCCTTTCCTTTTTTTCAGAAATCTGAAAATTTCTGAAATATTCGGAACGTGGGAATGATCGTTATATTTGGAATCTGCGTGACCTACGCTTTCAGAATCTGCAAGCCAAATTGAAATAAAAAATTCCTACGATTTTTAATCGTCGATTTACTTTTTATTTTTTTTACTTTTTTTTTTGTCGTTTTTTATTGGTAAAATCGCAGGAGGCTTCGGAATCGGGGAATGGCACACATATTTGGAATCAGCGGGTCATTTCCATAAAGAATATCATTCTTATTATCCGTTTCTCGACAAAAAGTTTTTTCGCCCAAAAAAAATGAGAAGGGGTACCCCTTTCCTTTTTTTCAGAAATCTGAAAATTTCTGAAATATTCGGAACGTGGGAATGATCGTTATATTTGGAATCTGCGTGACCTACGCTTTCAGAATCTTTAAGCCAAATTGAAATAAAAAATTCCTACGATTTTTAATCGCCGATTTACTTTTTATTTTTTTTTCACTTTTTTTTTTGTCGTTTTCTATTGGTAAAATCGCAGGAGGCTTCGGAATCGGGGAATGGCACACATATTTGGAATCAGCGGGTCATTTCCATGAAGAATATCATTCTTATTATCCGTTTCTCGACAAAAAGTTTTTTTGCCCAAAAAAATGAGAAGGGGTACCCCTTTCCTTTTTTTCAGAAATCTGAAAATTTCTGAAATATTCGGAACATGGAAATGATCGTTATATTTGGAATCTGCGTGACCTACGCTTTCAGAATCTGCAAGCCAAATTGAAATAAAAAATTCCTACGATTTTTAATCGTCGATTTACTTTTTATTTTTTTTTCACTTTTTTTTTTGTCGTTTTTTATTGGTAAAATCGCAGGAGGCTTCGGAATCGGGGAATGGCACACAAATTTGGAATCAGCGGGTCATTTCCATGAAGAATATCATTCTTATTATCCGTTTCTCGAAAAAAAGTTTTCTCGCCCAAAAAAATGAGAAGGGGTACCCCTTTCCTTTTTTTCAGAAATCTGAAAATTTCTGAAATATTCGGAACGTGGGAATGATCGTTATATTTGGAATCTGCGTGACCTACGCTTTCAGAATCTGCAAGCCAAATTGAAATAAAAAATTCCTACGATTTTTAATCGTCGATTTACTTTTTATTTTTTTTTCACTTTTTTTTTGTCGTTTTTTATTGGTAAAATCGCAGGAGGCTTCGGAATCGGGGAATGGCACACATATTTGGAATCAGCGGGTCATTTCGATGAAGAATATCATTCTTATTATCCGTTTCTCGACAAAAAGTTTTTTCGCCCAAAAAATTGAGAAGGGGTACCCCTTTCCTTTTTTTCAGAAATCTGAAAATTTCTGAAATATTCGGAACGTGGGAATGATCGTTATATTTGGAATCTGCGTGACCTACGCTTTCAGAATCTGCAAGCCAAATTGAAATAAAAAATTCCTACGATTTTTAATCGTCGATTTACTTTTTATTTTTTTTTCACTTTTTTTTTGTCGTTTTTTTTGGTAAAATCGCAGGAGGCTTCGGAATCGGGGAATGGCACACATATTTGGAATCAGCGGGTCATTTCCATGAAGAATATCATTCTTATTATCCGTTTCTCGAAAAAAAGTTTTCTCGCCCAAAAAAATGAGAAGGGGTACCCCTTTCCTTCGTTTCAGAAATCTGAAAATTTCTGAAATATTCGGAACGTGGGAATGATCGTTATATTTGGAATCTGCGTGACCTACGCTTTCAGAATCTGCAAGCCAAATTGAAATAAAAAATTCCTACGATTTTTAATCGTCGATTTACTTTTTTTTTTTTTTCACTTTTTTTTTTGTCGTTTTTTATTGGTAAAATCGCAGGAGGCTTCGGAATCGGGGAATGGCACACATATTTGGAATCAGCGGGTCATTTCCATGAAGAATATCATTCTTATTATCCGTTTCTCGACAAAAAGTTTTTTCGCCCAAAAAAATGAGAAGGGGTACCCCTTTCCTTTTTTTCAGAAATCTGAAAATTTCTGAAATATTCGGAACGTGGGAATGATCGTTATATTTGGAATCTGCGTGACCTACGCTTTCAGAATCTGCAAGCCAAATTGAAATAAAAAATTCCTACGATTTTTAATCGTCGATTTACTTTTTATTTTTTTTTCACTTTTTTTTTTGTCGTTTTTTATTGGTAAAATCGCAGGAGGCTTCGGAATCGGGGAATGGCACACATATTTGGAATCAGCGGGTCATTTCCATGGAGAATATCATTCTTATTATCCGTTTCTCGACAAAAAGTTTTTTCGCCCAAAAAAATGAGAAGGGGTACCCCTTTCCTTTTTTTCAGAAATCTGAAAATTTCTGAAATATTCGGAACGTGGGAATGATCGTTATATTTGGAATCTGCGTGACCTACGCTTTCAGAATCTGCAAGCCAAATTGAAATAAAAAATTCCTACGATTTTTAATCGTCGATTTACTTTTTATTTTTTTTTCACTTTTTTTTTTGTCGTTTTTTATTGGTAAAATCGCAGGAGGCTTCGGAATCGGGGAATGGCACACATATTTGGAATCAGCGGGTCATTTCGATGAAGAATATCATTCTTATTATCCGTTTCTCGACAAAAAGTTTTTTCGCCCAAAAAAATGAGAAGGGGTACCCCTTTCCTTTTTTTCAGAAATCTGAAAATTTCTGAAATATTCGGAACGTGGGAATGATCGTTATATTTGGAATCTGCGTGACCTACGCTTTCAGAATCTGCAAGCCAAATTGAAATAAAAAATTCCTACGATTTTTAATCGTCGATTTACTTTTTATTTTTTTTTCACTTTTTTTTTGTCGTTTTTTTTGGTAAAATCGCAGGAGGCTTCGGAATCGGGGAATGGCACACATATTTGGAATCAGCGGGTCATTTCCATGAAGAATATCATTCTTATTATCCGTTTCTCGAAAAAAAGTTTTCTCGCCCAAAAAAATGAGAAGGGGTACCCCTTTCCTTCGTTTCAGAAATCTGAAAATTTCTGAAATATTCGGAACGTGGGAATGATCGTTATATTTGGAATCTGCGTGACCTACGCTTTCAGAATCTGCAAGCCAAATTGAAATAAAAAATTCCTACGATTTTTAATCGTCGATTTACTTTTTTTTTTTTTTTCACTTTTTTTTTTGTCGTTTTTTATTGGTAAAATCGCAGGAGGCTTCGGAATCGGGGAATGGCACACATATTTGGAATCAGCGGGTCATTTCCATGAAGAATATCATTCTTATTATCCGTTTCTCGACAAAAAGTTTTTTCGCCCAAAAAAATGAGAAGGGGTACCCCTTTCCTTTTTTTCAGAAATCTGAAAATTTCTGAAATATTCGGAACGTGGGAATGATCGTTATATTTGGAATCTGCGTGACCTACGCTTTCAGAATCTGCAAGCCAAATTGAAATAAAAAATTCCTACGATTTTTAATCGTCGATTTACTTTTTATTTTTTTTTCACTTTTTTTTTGTCGTTTTTTATTGGTAAAATCGCAGGAGGCTTCGGAATCGGGGAATGGCACACATATTTGGAATCAGCGGGTCATTTCCATGGAGAATATCATTCTTATTATCCGTTTCTCGACAAAAAGTTTTTTCGCCCAAAAAAATGAGAAGGGGTACCCCTTTCCTTTTTTTCAGGAATCTGAAAATTTCTGAAATATTCGGAACGTGGGAATGATCGTTATATTTGGAATCTGCGTGACCTACGCTTTCAGAATCTGCAAGCCAAATTGAAATAAAAAATTCCTACGATTTTTAATCGTCGATTTACTTTTTATTTTTTTTTCACTTTTTTTTTGTCGTTTTTTATTGGTAAAATCGCAGGAGGCTTCGGAATCGGGGAATGGCACACATATTTGGAATCAGCGGGTCATTTCGATGAAGAATATCATTCTTATTATCCGTTTCTCGACAAAAAGTTTTTTCGCCCAAAAAAATGAGAAGGGGTACCCCTTTCCTTTTTTTCAGAAATCTGAAAATTTCTGAAATATTCGGAACGTGGGAATGATCGTTATATTTGGAATCTGCGTGACCTACGCTTTCAGAATCTGCAAGCCAAATTGAAATAAAAAATTCCTACGATTTTTAATCGTCGATTTACTTTTTATTTTTTTTTCACTTTTTTTTTGTCGTTTTTTTTGGTAAAATCGCAGGAGGCTTCGGAATCGGGGAATGGCACACATATTTGGAATCAGCGGGTCATTTCCATGAAGAATATCATTCTTATTATCCGTTTCTCGAAAAAAAGTTTTCTCGCCCAAAAAAATGAGAAGGGGTACCCCTTTCCTTCGTTTCAGAAATCTGAAAATTTCTGAAATATTCGGAACGTGGGAATGATCGTTATATTTGGAATCTGCGTGACCTACGCTTTCAGAATCTGCAAGCCAAATTGAAATAAAAAATTCCTACGATTTTTAATCGTCGATTTACTTTTTTTTTTTTTTCACTTTTTTTTTTGTCGTTTTTTATTGGTAAAATCGCAGGAGGCTTCGGAATCGGGGAATGGCACACATATTTGGAATCAGCGGGTCATTTCCATGAAGAATATCATTCTTATTATCCGTTTCTCGACAAAAAGTTTTTTCGCCCAAAAAAATGAGAAGGGGTACCCCTTTCCTTTTTTTCAGAAATCTGAAAATTTCTGAAATATTCGGAACGTGGGAATGATCGTTATATTTGGAATCTGCGTGACCTACGCTTTCAGAATCTGCAAGCCAAATTGAAATAAAAAATTCCTACGATTTTTAATCGTCGATTTACTTTTTATTTTTTTTTCACTTTTTTTTTTGTCGTTTTTTATTGGTAAAATCGCAGGAGGCTTCGGAATCGGGGAATGGCACACATATTTGGAATCAGCGGGTCATTTCCATGAAGAATATCATTCTTATTATCCGTTTCTCGACAAAAAGTTTTTTTGCCCAAAAAAATGAGAAGGGGTACCCCTTTCCTTTTTTTCAGAAATCTGAAAATTTCTGAAATATTCGGAACATGGAAATGATCGTTATATTTGGAATCTGCGTGACCTACGCTTTCAGAATCTGCAAGCCAAATTGAAATAAAAAATTCCTACGATTTTTAATCGTCGATTTACTTTTTATTTTTTTTTCACTTTTTTTTTTGTCGTTTTTTATTGGTAAAATCGCAGGAGGCTTCGGAATCGGGGAATGGCACACATATTTGGAATCAGCGGGTCATTTCCATGAAGAATATCATTCTTATTATCCGTTTCTCGACAAAAAGTTTTTTCGCCCACAAAAATGAGAAGGGGTACCCCTTTCCTTTTTTTCAGAAATCTGAAAATATCTGAAATATTCGAAACGTGGGAATGATCGTTATATTTGGAATCTGCGTGACCTACGCTTTCAGAATCTGCAAGCCAAATTGAAATAAAAAATTCCTACGATTTTTAATCGTCGATTTACTTTTTATTTTTTTTTCACTTTTTTTTTTGTCGTTTTTTATTGGTAAAATCGCAGGAGGCTTCGGAATCGGGGAATGGCACACATATTTGGAATCAGCGGGTCATTTCCATGAAGAATATCATTCTTATTATCCGTTTCTCGAAAAAAAGTTTTCTCGCCCAAAAAAATGAGAAGGGGTACCCCTTTCCTTTTTTTCAGAAATCTGAAAATTTCTGAAATATTCGGAACGTGGGAATGATCGTTATATTTGGAATCTGCGTGACCTACGCTTTCAGAATCTGCAAGCCAAATTGAAATAAAAAATTCCTACGATTTTTAATCGTCGATTTACTTTTTATTTTTTTTTCACTTTTTTTTTGTCGTTTTTTATTGGTAAAATCGCAGGAGGCTTCGGAATCGGGGAATGGCACACATATTTGGAATCAGCGGGTCATTTCCATGGAGAATATCATTCTTATTATCCGTTTCTCGACAAAAAGTTTTTTCGCCCAAAAAAATGAGAAGGGGTACCCCTTTCCTTTTTTTCAGAAATCTGAAAATTTCTGAAATATTCGGAACGTGGGAATGATCGTTATATTTGGAATCTGCGTGACCTACGCTTTCAGAATCTGCAAGCCAAATTGAAATAAAAAATTCCTACGATTTTTAATCGTCGATTTACTTTTTATTTTTTTTTCACTTTTTTTTTGTCGTTTTTTATTGGTAAAATCGCAGGAGGCTTCGGAATCGGGGAATGGCACACATATTTGGAATCAGCGGGTCATTTCGATGAAGAATATCATTCTTATTATCCGTTTCTCGACAAAAAGTTTTTTCGCCCAAAAAAATGAGAAGGGGTACCCCTTTCCTTTTTTTCAGAAATCTGAAAATTTCTGAAATATTCGGAACGTGGGAATGATCGTTATATTTGGAATCTGCGTGACCTACGCTTTCAGAATCTGCAAGCCAAATTGAAATAAAAAATTCCTACGATTTTTAATCGTCGATTTACTTTTTATTTTTTTTTCACTTTTTTTTTGTCGTTTTTTTTGGTAAAATCGCAGGAGGCTTCGGAATCGGGGAATGGCACACATATTTGGAATCAGCGGGTCATTTCCATGAAGAATATCATTCTTATTATCCGTTTCTCGAAAAAAAGTTTTCTCGCCCAAAAAAATGAGAAGGGGTACCCCTTTCCTTCGTTTCAGAAATCTGAAAATTTCTGAAATATTCGGAACGTGGGAATGATCGTTATATTTGGAATCTGCGTGACCTACGCTTTCAGAATCTGCAAGCCAAATTGAAATAAAAAATTCCTACGATTTTTAATCGTCGATTTACTTTTTTTTTTTTTTTTCACTTTTTTTTTTGTCGTTTTTTATTGGTAAAATCGCAGGAGGCTTCGGAATCGGGGAATGGCACACATATTTGGAATCAGCGGGTCATTTCCATGAAGAATATCATTCTTATTATCCGTTTCTCGACAAAAAGTTTTTTCGCCCAAAAAAATGAGAAGGGTACCCCTTTCCTTTTTTTCAGAAATCTGAAAATTTCTGAAATATTCGGAACGTGGGAATGATCGTTATATTTGGAATCTGCGTGACCTACGCTTTCAGAATCTGCAAGCCAAATTGAAATAAAAAATTCCTACGATTTTTAATCGTCGATTTACTTTTTATTTTTTTTTTCACTTTTTTTTTTGTCGTTTTTTATTGGTAAAATCGCAGGAGGCTTCGGAATCGGGGAATGGCACACATATTTGGAATCAGCGGGTCATTTCCATGAAGAATATCATTCTTATTATCCGTTTCTCGACAAAAAGTTTTTTTGCCCAAAAAAATGAGAAGGGGTACCCCTTTCCTTTTTTTCAGAAATCTGAAAATTTCTGAAATATTCGGAACGTGGGAATGATCGTTATATTTGGAATCTGCGTGACCTACGCTTTCAGAATCTGCAAGCCAAATTGAAATAAAAAATTCCTACGATTTTTAATCGTCGATTTACTTTTTTTTTTTTTTCACTTTTTTTTTTGTCGTTTTTTATTGGTAAAATCGCAGGAGGCTTCGGAATCGGGGAATGGCACACATATTCGGAATCAGCGGGTCATTTCCATGAAGAATATCATTCTTATTATCCGTTTCTCGACAAAAAGTTTTTTCGCCCAAAAAAATGAGAAGGGGTACCCCTTTCCTTTTTTTCAGAAATCTGAAAATTTCTGAAATATTCGGAACGTGGGAATGATCGTTATATTTGGAATCTGCGTGACCTACGCTTTCAGAATCTGCAAGCCAAATTGAAATAAAAAATTCCTACGATTTTTAATCGTCGATTTACTTTTTATTTTTTTTTCACTTTTTTTTTTGTCGTTTTTTATTGGTAAAATCGCAGGAGGCTTCGGAATCGGGGAATGGCACACATATTTGGAATCAGCGGGTCATTTCCATGGAGAATATCATTTTTATTATCCGTTTCTCGACAAAAAGTTTTTTCGCCCAAAAAAATGAGAAGGGGTACCCCTTTCCTTTTTTTCAGAAATCTGAAAATTTCTGAAATATTCGGAACGTGGGAATGATCGTTATATTTGGAATCTGCGTGACCTACGCTTTCAGAATCTGCAAGCCAAATTGAAATAAAAAATTCCTACGATTTTTAATCGTCGATTTACTTTTTATTTTTTTTTCACTTTTTTTTTGTCGTTTTTTATTGGTAAAATCGCAGGAGGCTTCGGAATCGGGGAATGGCACACATATTTGGAATCAGCGGGTCATTTCCATGGAGAATATCATTCTTATTATCCGTTTCTCGACAAAAAGTTTTTTCGCCCAAAAAAATGAGAAGGGGTACCCCTTTCCTTTTTTTCAGAAATCTGAAAATTTCTGAAATATTCGGAACGTGGGAATGATCGTTATATTTGGAATCTGCGTGACCTACGCTTTCAGAATCTGCAAGCCAAATTGAAATAAAAAATTCCTACGATTTTTAATCGTCGATTTACTTTTTATTTTTTTTTCACTTTTTTTTTTGTCGTTTTTTATTGGTAAAATCGCAGGAGGCTTCGGAATCGGGGAATGGCACACATATTTGGAATCAGCGGGTCATTTCCATGAAGAATATCATTCTTATTATCCGTTTCTCGACAAAAAGTTTTTTTGCCCAAAAAAATGAGAAGGGGTACCCCTTTCCTTTTTTTCAGAAATCTGAAAATCAGCGATTTTTAATCGTCGATTTACTTTTTATTTTTTTTTCACTTTTTTTTTTGTCGTTTTTTATTGGTAAAATCGCAGGAGGCTTCGGAATCGGGGAATGGCACACATATTTGGAATCAGCGGGTCATTTCGATGAAGAATATCATTCTTATTATCCGTATCTCGACAAAAAGTTTTTTCGCCCAAAAAAATGAGAAGGGGTACCCCTTTCCTTTTTTTCAGAAATCTGAAAATTTCTGAAATATTCGGAACGTGGGAATGATCGTTATATTTGGAATCTGCGTGACCTACGCTTTCAGAATCTGCAAGCCAAATTGAAATAAAAAATTCCTACGATTTTTAATCGTCGATTTACTTTTTATTTTTTTTTCACTTTTTTTTTTGTCGTTTTTCATTGGTAAAATCGCAGGAGGCTTCGGAATCGGGGAATGGCACACATATGTGGAATCAGCGGGTCATTTCGATGAAGAATATCATTCTTATTATCCGTATCTCGACAAAAAGTTTTTTCGCCCAAAAAAATGAGAAGGGGTACCCCTTTCCTTTTTTTCAGAAATCTGAAAATTTCTGAAATATTCGGAACGTGGGAATGATCGTTATATTTGGAATCTGCGTGACCTACGCTTTCAGAATCTGCAAGCCAAATTGAAATAAAAAATTCCTACGATTTTTAATCGTCGATTTACTTTTTATTTTTTTTTCACTTTTTTTTTTGTCGTTTTTTATTGGTAAAATCGCAGGAGGCTTCGGAATCGGGGAATGGCACACATATTTGGAATCAGCGGGTCATTTCCATGGAGAATATCATTCTTATTATCCGTTTCTCGACAAAAAGTTTTTTCGCCCAAAAAAATGAGAAGGGGTACCCCTTTCCTTTTTTTCAGAAATCTGAAAATTTCTGAAATATTCGGAACGTGGGAATGATCGTTATATTTGGAATCTGCGTGACCTACGCTTTCAGAATCTGCAAGCCAAATTGAAATAAAAAATTCCTACGATTTTTAATCGTCGATTTACTTTTTATTTTTTTTTCACTTTTTTTTTTGTCGTTTTTTATTGGTAAAATCGCAGGAGGCTTCGAAATCGGGGAATGGCACACATATTTGGAATCAGCGGGTCATTTCCATGAAGAATATCATTCTTATTATCCGTTTCTCGACAAAAAGTTTTTTTGCCCAAAAAAATGAGAAGGGGTACCCCTTTCCTTTTTTTCAGAAATCTGAAAATTTCTGAAATATTCGGAACATGGAAATGATCGTTATATTTGGAATCTGCGTGACCTACGCTTTCAGAATCTGCAAGCCAAATTGAAATAAAAAATTCCTACGATTTTTAATCGTCGATTTACTTTTTATTTTTTTTTCGCTTTTTTCTTTGTCGTTTTTTATTGGTATAATCGCAGGAGGCTTCGGAATCGGGGAATGGCACACATATTTGGAATCAGCGGGTCATTTCCATGAATAATATCATTCTTATTATCCGTTTCTCGAAAAAAAGTTTTTTCGCCCAAAAAAATGAGAAGGGGTACCCCTTTCCTTTTTTTCAGAAATCTGAAAATTTCTGAAATATTCGGAACGTGGGAATGATCGTTATATTTGGAATCTGCGTGACCTACGCTTTCAGAATCTGCAAGCCAAATTGAAATAAAAAATTCCTACGATTTTTAATCGTCGATTTACTTTTTATTTTTTTTTCACTTTTTTTTTGTCGTTTTTTATTGGTAAAATCGCAGGAGGCTTCGGAATCGGGGAATGGCACACATATTTGGAATCAGCGGGTCATTTCGATGAAGAATATCATTCTTATTATCCGTTTCTCGACAAAAAGTTTTTTCGCCCAAAAAAATGAGAAGGGGTACCCCTTTCCTTTGTTTCAGAAATCTGAAAATTTCTGAAATATTCGGAACGTGAGAATGATCGTTATATTTGGAATCTGCGTGACCTACGCTTTCAGAATCTGCAAGCCAAATTGAAATAAAAAATTCCTACGATTTTTAACCGTCGATTTACTTTTTTTTTTTTTTTTCACTTTTTTTTTTGTCGTTTTTTATTGGTAAAATCGCAGGAGGCTTCGGAATCGGGGAATGGCACACATATTCGGAATCAGCGGGTCATTTCCATGAAGAATATCATTCTTATTATCCGTTTCTCGACAAAAAGTTTTTTCGCCCAAAAAAATGAGAAGGGGTACCCCTTTCCTTTTTTTCAGAAATCTGAAAATTTCTGAAATATTCGGAACGTGGGAATGATCGTTATATTTGGAATCTGCGTGACCTACGCTTTCAGAATCTGCAAGCCAAATTGAAATAAAAAATTCCTACGATTTTTAATCGTCGATTTACTTTTTATTTTTTTTTCACTTTTTTTTTTGTCGTTTTTTATTGGTAAAATCGCAGGAGGCTTCGGAATCGGGGAATGGCACACATATTTGGAATCAGCGGGTCATTTCCATGGAGAATATCATTCTTATTATCCGTTTCTCGACAAAAAGTTTTTTCGCCCAAAAAAATGAGAAGGGGTACCCCTTTCCTTTTTTTCAGAAATCTGAAAATTTCTGAAATATTCGGAACGTGGGAATGATCGTTATATTTGGAATCTGCGTGACCTACGCTTTCAGAATCTGCAAGCCAAATTGAAATAAAAAATTCCTACGATTTTTAATCGTCGATTTACTTTTTATTTTTTTTTCACTTTTTTTTTTGTCGTTTTTTATTGGTAAAATCGCAGGAGGCGTCGGAATCGGGGAATGGCACACATATTTGGAATCAGCGGGTCATTTCCATGAAGAATATCATTCTTATTATCCGTTTCTCGACAAAAAGTTTTTTTGCCCAAAAAAATGAGAAGGGGTACCCCTTTCCTTTTTTTCAGAAATCTGAAAATTTCTGAAATATTCGGAACATGGAAATGATCGTTATATTTGGAATCTGCGTGACCTACGCTTTCAGAATCTGCAAGCCAAATTGAAATAAAAAATTCCTACGATTTTTAATCGTCGATTTACTTTTTATTTTTTTTTCACTTTTTTTTTTGTCGTTTTTTATTGGTAAAATCGCAGGAGGCTTCGGAATCGGGGAATGGCACACATATTTGGAATCAGCGGGTCATTTCCATGAAGAATATCATTCTTATTATCCGTTTCTCGAAAAAAAGTTTTCTCGCCCAAAAAAATGAGAAGGGGTACCCCTTTCCTTTTTTTCAGAAATCTGAAAATTTCTGAAATATTCGGAACGTGGGAATGATCGTTATATTTGGAATCTGCGTGACCTACGCTTTCAGAATCTGCAAGCCAAATTGAAATAAAAAATTCCTACGATTTTTAATCGTTGATTTACTTTTTATTTTTTTTTCACTTTTTTTTTTGTCGTTTTTTATTGGTAAAATCGCAGGAGGCTTCGGAATCGGGGAATGGCACACATATTTGGAATCAGCGGGTCATTTCGATGAAGAATATCATTCTTATTATCCGTATCTCGACAAAAAGTTTTTTCGCCCAAAAAAATGAGAAGGGGTACCCCTTTCCTTTTTTTCAGAAATCTGAAAATTTCTGAAATATTCGGAACGTGGGAATGATCGTTATATTTGGAATCTGCGTGACCTACGCTTTCAGAATCTGCAAGCCAAATTGAAATAAAAAATTCCTACGATTTTTAATCGTCGATTTACTTTTTATTTTTTTTTCACTTTTTTTTTTGTCGTTTTTCATTGGTAAAATCGCAGGAGGCTTCGGAATCGGGGAATGGCACACATATTTGGAATCAGCGGGTCATTTCGATGAAGAATATCATTCTTATTATCCGTATCTCGACAAAAAGTTTTTTCGCCCAAAAAAATGAGAAGGGGTACCCCTTTCCTTTTTTTCAGAAATCTGAAAATTTCTGAAATATTCGGAACGTGGGAATGATCGTTATATTTGGAATCTGCGTGACCTACGCTTTCAGAATCTGCAAGCCAAATTGAAATAAAAAATTCCTACGATTTTTAATCGTCGATTTACTTTTTATTTTTTTTTCACTTTTTTTTTTGTCGTTTTTTATTGGTAAAATCGCAGGAGGCTTCGGAATCGGGGAATGGCACACATATTTGGAATCAGCGGGTCATTTCCATGGAGAATATCATTCTTATTATCCGTTTCTCGACAAAAAGTTTTTTCGCCCAAAAAAATGAGAAGGGGTACCCCTTTCCTTTTTTTCAGAAATCTGAAAATTTCTGAAATATTCGGAACGTGGGAATGATCGTTATATTTGGAATCTGCGTGACCTACGCTTTCAGAATCTGCAAGCCAAATTGGAATAAAAAATTCCTACGATTTTTAATCGTCGATTTACTTTTTATTTTTTTTTCACTTTTTTTTTTGTCGTTTTTTATTGGTAAAATCGCAGGAGGCTTCGGAATCGGGGAATGGCACACATATTTGGAATCAGCGGGTCATTTCCATGAAGAATATCATTCTTATTATCCGTTTCTCGACAAAAAGTTTTTTTGCCCAAAAAAATGAGAAGGGGTACCCCTTTCCTTTTTTTCAGAAATCTGAAAATTTCTGAAATATTCGGAACATGGAAATGATCGTTATATTTGGAATCTGCGTGACCTACGCTTTCAGAATCTGCAAGCCAAATTGAAATAAAAAATTCCTACGATTTTTAATCGTCGATTTACTTTTTATTTTTTTTTCGCTTTTTTTTTTGTCGTTTTTTATTGGTAAAATCGCAGGAGGCTTCGGAATCGGGGAATGGCACACATATTCGGAATCAGCGGGTCATTTCCATGAATAATATCATTCTTATTATCCGTTTCTCGAAAAAAAGTTTTTTCGCCCAAAAAAATGAGAAGGGGTACCCCTTTCCTTTTTTTCAGAAATCTGAAAATTTCTGAAATATTCGGAACGTGGGAATGATCGTTATATTTGGAATCTGCGTGACCTACGCTTTCAGAATCTGCAAGCCAAATTGAAATAAAAAATTCCTACGATTTTTAATCGTCGATTTACTTTTTATTTTTTTTTCACTTTTTTTTTGTCGTTTTTTATTGGTAAAATCGCAGGAGGCTTCGGAATCGGGGAATGGCACACATATTTGGAATCAGCGGGTCATTTCGATGAAGAATATCATTCTTATTATCCGTTTCTCGACAAAAAGTTTTTTCGCCCAAAAAAATGAGAAGGGGTACCCCTTTCCTTTTTTTCAGAAATCTGAAAATTTCTGAAATATTCGGAACGTGGGAATGATCGTTATATTTGGAATCTGCGTGACCTACGCTTTCAGAATCTGCAAGCCAAATTGAAATAAAAAATTCCTACGATTTTTAATCGTCGATTTACTTTTTATTTTTTTTTCACTTTTTTTTTTGTCGTTTTTTATTGGTAAAATCGCAGGAGGCTTCGGAATCGGGGAATGGCACACATATTTGGAATCAGCGGGTCATTTCCATGGAGAATATCATTCTTATTATCCGTTTCTCGACAAAAAGTTTTTTCGCCCAAAAAAATGAGAAGGGGTACCCCTTTCCTTTTTTTCAGAAATCTGAAAATTTCTGAAATATTCGGAACGTGGGAATGATCGTTATATTTGGAATCTGCGTGACCTACGCTTTCAGAATCTGCAAGCCAAATTGGAATAAAAAATTCCTACGATTTTTAATCGTCGATTTACTTTTTATTTTTTTTTCACTTTTTTTTTTGTCGTTTTTTATTGGTAAAATCGCAGGAGGCTTCGGAATCGGGGAATGGCACACATATTTGGAATCAGCGGGTCATTTCCATGAAGAATATCATTCTTATTATCCGTTTCTCGACAAAAAGTTTTTTTGCCCAAAAAAATGAGAAGGGGTACCCCTTTCCTTTTTTTCAGAAATCTGAAAATTTCTGAAATATTCGGAACATGGAAATGATCGTTATATTTGGAATCTGCGTGACCTACGCTTTCAGAATCTGCAAGCCAAATTGAAATAAAAAATTCCTACGATTTTTAATCGTCGATTTACTTTTTATTTTTTTTTCACTTTTTTTTTGTCGTTTTTTATTGGTAAAATCGCAGGAGGCTTCGGAATCGGGGAATGGCACACATATTTGGAATCAGCGGGTCATTTCCATGAATAATATCATTCTTATTATCCGTTTCTCGACAAAAAGTTTTTTCGCCCAAAAAAATGAGAAGGGGTACCCCTTTCCTTTTTTTCAGAAATCTGAAAATTTCTGAAATATTCGGAACGTGGGAATGATCGTTATATTTGGAATCTGCGTGACCTACGCTTTCAGAATCTGCAAGCCAAATTGAAATAAAAAATTCCTACGATTTTTAATCGTCGATTTACTTTTTATTTTTTTTTCACTTTTTTTTTTGTCGTTTTTTATTGGTAAAATCGCAGGAGGCGTCGGAATCGGGGAATGGCACTTATATTTGGAATCAGCGGGTCATTTCCATGAAGAATATCATTCTTATTATCCGTTTCTCGACAAAAAGTTTTTTTGCCCAAAAAAATGAGAAGGGGTACCCCTTTCCTTTTTTTCAGAAATCTGAAAATTTCTGAAATATTCGGAACATGGAAATGATCGTTATATTTGGAATCTGCGTGACCTACGCTTTCAGAATCTGCAAGCCAAATTGAAATAAAAAATTCCTACGATTTTTAATCGTCGATTTACTTTTTATTTTTTTTTCACTTTTTTTTTTGTCGTTTTTTATTGGTAAAATCGCAGGAGGCTTCGGAATCGGGGAATGGCACACATATTTGGAATCAGCGGGTCATTTCCATGAAGAATATCATTCTTATTATCCGTTTCTCGAAAAAAAGTTTTCTCGCCCAAAAAAATGAGAAGGGGTACCCCTTTCCTTTTTTTCAGAAATCTGAAAATTTCTGAAATATTCGGAACGTGGGAATGATCGTTATATTTGGAATCTGCGTGACCTACGCTTTCAGAATCTGCAAGCCAAATTGAAATAAAAAATTCCTACGATTTTTAATCGTTGATTTACTTTTTATTTTTTTTTC
Organism: Ametastegia equiseti; assembly: GCA_963989295.1. Classification (NCBI taxonomy): domain Eukaryota; kingdom Metazoa; phylum Arthropoda; class Insecta; order Hymenoptera; family Tenthredinidae; genus Ametastegia; species Ametastegia equiseti. The sequence goes on along the minus strand of OZ022403.1, from coordinate 5,640,276 downwards.
ACTTTTTTTTTTGTCGTTTTTTATTGGTAAAATCGCAGGAGGCTTCGGAATCGGGGAATGGCACACATATTTGGAATCAGCGGGTCATTTCGATGAAGAATATCATTCTTATTATCCGTATCTCGACAAAAAGTTTTTTCGCCCAAAAAAATGAGAAGGGGTACCCCTTTCCTTTTTTTCAGAAATCTGAAAATTTCTGAAATATTCGGAACGTGGGAATGATCGTTATATTTGGAATCTGCGTGACCTACGCTTTCAGAATCTGCAAGCCAAATTGAAATAAAAAATTCCTACGATTTTCAATCGTCGATTTAATTTTTATTTTTTTTTCACTTTTTTTTTTTGTCGTTTTGTATTGGTAAAATCGCAGGAGGCTTCGGAATCGGGGAATGGCACACATATTTGGAATCAGCGGGTCATTTCCATGAAGAATATCATTCCTATTATCCTATTCTCGACAAAAAGTTTTTTCGCCCAAAAAAATGAGAAGGGGTACCCCTTTCCTTTTTTTCAGAAATCTGAAAATTTCTGAAATATTCGGAACGTGGGAATGATCGTTATATTTGGAATCTGCGTGACCTACGCTTTCAGAATCTGCAAGCCAAATTGAAATAAAAAATTCCTACGATTTTTAATCGTCGATTTACTTTTTATTTTTTTTTCACTTTTTTTTTTGTCTTTTTTTATTGGTAAAATCGCAGGAGGCTTCGGAATCGGGGAATGGCACACATATTTGGAATCAGCGGGTCATTTCCATAAAGAATATCATTCTTATTATCCGTATCTCGACAAAAAGTTTTTTCGCCCAAAAAAATGAGAAGGGGTACCCCTTTCCTTTTTTTCAGAAATCCGAAAATTTCTGAAATATTCGAAACGTGGGAATGATCGTTATATTTGGAATCTGCGTGACCTACGCTTTCAGAATCTGCAAGCCAAATTGAAATAAAAAATTCCTACGATTTTTAATCGTCGATTTACTTTTGATTTTTTTTTCACTTTTTTTTTTTTCGTTTTTTATTGGTCAAATCGCAGGAGGCTTCGGAATCGGGGAATGGCACACATATTTGGAATCAGCGGGTCATTTCCATGAAGAATATCATTCTTATTATCCGTTTCTCGACAAAAAGTTTTTTCGCCCAAAAAAATGAGAAGGGGTACCCCTTTCCGTTTTTTCAGAAATCTGAAAATTTCTGAAATATTCGGAACGTGGGAATGATCGTTATATTTGGAATCTGCGTGACCTACGCTTTCAGAATCTGCAAGCCAAATTGAAATAAAAAATTCCTACGATTTTTAATCGTCGATTTACTTTTTATTTTTTTTTCACTTTTTTTTTTGTCGTTTTTTATTGGTAGAATCGCAGGAGGCTTCGGAATCGGGGAATGGCACACATATTTGGAATCAGCGGGTCATGTCCATGAAGAATATCATTCTTATTATCCGTTTCTCGACAAAAAGTTTTTTTGCCCAAAAAAATGAGAAGGGGTACCCCTTTCCTTTTTTTCAGAAATCTGAAAATTTCTGAAATATTCGGAACATGGAAATGATCGTTATATTTGGAATCTGCGTGACCTACGCTTTCAGAATCTGCAAGCCAAATTGAAATAAAAAATTCCTACGATTTTTAATCGTCGATTTACTTTTTATTTTTTTTTCACTTTTTTTTTTGTCGTTTTTTATTGGTAAAATCGCAGGAGGCTTCGGAATCGGGGAATGGCACACATATTTGGAATCAGCGGGTCATTTCCATGGAGAATATCATTCTTATTATCCGTTTCTCGACAAAAAGTTTTTTCGCCCAAAAAAATGAGAAGGGGTACCCCTTTCCTTTTTTTCAGAAATCTGAAAATTTCTGAAATATTCGGAACGTGGGAATGATCGTTATATTTGGAATCTGCGTGACCTACGCTCTCAGAATCTGCAAGCCAAATTGAAATAAAAAATTCCTACGATTTTTAATCGTCGATTTACTTTTTATTTTTTTTTCACTTTTTTTTTTGTCGTTTTTTATTGGTAAAATCGCAGGAGGCTTCGGAATCGGGGAATGGCACACATATTTGGAATCAGCGGGTCATTTCCATGAAGAATATCATTCTTATTATCCGTTTCTCGACAAAAAGTTTTTTTGCCCAAAAAAATGAGAAGGGGTACCCCTTTCCTTTTTTTCAGAAATCTGGAAATTTCTGAAATATTCGGAACATGGAAATGATCGTTATATTTGGAATCTGCGTGACCTACGCTTTCAGAATCTGCAAGCCAAATTGAAATAAAAAATTCCTACGATTTTTAATCGTCGATTTACTTTTTATTTTTTTTTCACTTTTTTTTTGTCGTTTTTTATTGGTAAAATCGCAGGAGGCTTCGGAATCGGGGAATGGCACACATATTTGGAATCAGCGGGTCATTTCCATGAAGAATATCATTCTTATTATCCGTTTCTCGAAAAAAAGTTTTCTCGCCCAAAAAAATGAGAAGGGGTACCCCTTTCCTTTTTTTCAGAAATCTGAAAATTTCTGAAATATTCGGAACGTGGGAATGATCGTTATATTTGGAATCTGCGTGACCTACGCTTTCAGAATCTGCAAGCCAAATTGAAATAAAAAATTCCTACGATTTTTAATCGTCGATTTAGTTTTTATTTTTTTTTCACTTTTTTTTTGTCGTTTTTTATTGGTAAAATCGCAGGAGGCTCCGGAATCGGGGAATGGCACACATATTTGGAATCAGCGGGTCATTTCCATGGAGAATATCATTCTTATTATCCGTTTCTCGACAAAAAGTTTTTTCGCCCAAAAAAAAGAGAAGGGGTACCCCTTTCCTTTTTTTCAGAAATCTGAAAATTTCTGAAATATTCGGAACGTGGGAATGATCGTTATATTTGGAATCTGCGTGACCTACGCTTTCAGAATCTGCAAGCCAAATTGAAATAAAAAATTCCTACGATTTTTAATCGTCGATTTACTTTTTATTTTTTTTTCACTTTTTATTTTGTCGTTTTTTATTGGTAAAATCGCAGGAGGCTTCGGAATCGGGGAATGGCACACATATTTGGAATCAGCGGGTCATTTCCATGAAGAAGATCATTCTTATTATCCGTTTCTCGACAAAAAGTTTTTTTGCCCAAAAAAATGAGAAGGGGTACCCCTTTCCTTTTTTTCAGAAATCTGAAAATTTCTGAAATATTCGGAACATGAAAATGATCGTTATATTTGGAATCTGCGTGACCTACGCTTTCAGAATCTGCAAGCCAAATTGAAATAAAAAATTCCTACGATTTTTAATCGTCGATTTACTTTTTATTTTTTTTTCGCTTTTTTTTTTGTCGTTTTTTATTGGTAAAATCGCAGGAGGCTTCGGAATCGGGGAATGGCACACATATTTGGAATCAGCGGGTCATTTCCATGAAGAATATCATTCTTATTATCCGTTTCTCGAAAAAAAGTTTTTTCGCCCAAAAAAATGAGAAGGGGTACCCCTTTCCTTTTTTTCAGAAATCTGAAAATTTCTGAAATATTCGGAACGTGGGAATGATCGTTATATTTGGAATCTGCGTGACCTACGCTTTCAGAATCTGCAAGCCAAATTGAAATAAAAAATTCCTACGATTTTTAATCGTCGATTTACTTTTTATTTTTTTTTCACTTTTTTTTTGTCGTTTTTTATTGGTAAAATCGCAGGAGGCTTCGGAATCGGGGAATGGCACACATATTTGGAATCAGCGGGTCATTTCGATGAAGAATATCATTCTTATTATCCGTTTCTCGACAAAAAGTTTTTTCGCCCAAAAAAATGAGAAGGGGTACCCCTTTCCTTTTTTTCAGAAATCTGAAAATTTCTGAAATATTCGAAACGTGGGAATGATCGTTATATTTGGAATCTGCGTGACCTACGCTTTCAGAATCTGCAAGCCAAATTGAAATAAAAAATTCCTACGATTTTTAATCGTCGATTTACTTTTTATTTTTTTTTCACTTTTTTTTTGTCGTTTTTTATTGGTAAAATCGCAGGAGGCTTCGGAATCGGGGAATGGCACACATATTTGGAATCAGCGGGTCATTTCCATGGAGAATATCATTCTTATTATCCGTTTCTCGACAAAAAGTTTTTTCGCCCAAAAAAATGAGAAGGGGTACCCCTTTCCTTTTTTTCAGAAATCTGAAAATTTCTGAAATATTCGGAACGTGGGAATGATCGTTATATTTGGAATCTGCGTGACCTACGCTTTCAGAATCTGCAAGCCAAATTGAAATAAAAAATTCCTACGATTTTTAATCGTCGATTTACTTTTTATTTTTTTTTCACTATTCTTTTCGTCGTTTTTTATTGGTAAAATCGCAGGAGGCTTCGGAATCGGGGAATGGCACACATATTTGGAATCAGCGGGTCATTTCCATAAAGAATATCATTCTTATTATCCGTTTCTCGACAAAAATTTTTTTTGCCCAAAAAAATGAGAAGGGGTACTTCTTTCCTTTTTTTCAGAAATCTGAAAATTTCTGAAATATTCGGAACATGGAAATGATCGTTATATTTGGAATCTGCGTGACCTACGCTTTCAGAATCTGCAAGCCAAATTGAAATAAAAAATTCCTACGATTTTTAATCGTCGATTTACTTTTGATTTTTTTTTCACTTTTTTTTTTGTCGTTTTTTATTGGTAAAATCGCAGGAGGCTTCGGAATCGGGGAATGGCACACATATTTGGAATCAGCGGGTCATTTCCATGAAGAATATCATTCTTATTATCCGTTTCTCGACAAAAAGTTTTTTTGCCCAAAAAAATGAGAAGGGGTACCCCTTTCCTTTTTTTCAGAAATCTGAAAATTTCTGAAATATTCGGAACATGGAAATGATCGTTATATTTGAAATCTGCGTGACCTACGCTTTCAGAATCTGCAAGCCAAATTGAAATAAAAAATTCCTACGATTTTTAATCGTCGATTTACTTTTTATTTTTTTTTCACTTTTTTTTTTGTCGTTTTTTATTGGTAAAATCGCAGGAGGCTTCGGAATCGGGGAATGGCACACATATTTGGAATCAGCGGGTCATTTCCATGAAGAATATCATTCTTATTATCCGTTTCTCGAAAAAAAGTTTTTTCGCCCAAAAAAATGAGAAGGGGTACCCCTTTCCTTTTTTTCAGAAATCTGAAAATTTCTGAAATATTCGGAACATGGAAATGATCGTTATATTTGAAATCTGCGTGACCTACGCTTTCAGAATCTGCAAGCCAAATTGAAATAAAAAATTCCTACGATTTTTAATCGTCGATTTACTTTTTATTTTTTTTTCACTTTTTTTTTGTCGTTTTTTATTGGTAAAATCGCAGGAGGCTTCGGAATCGGGGAATGGCACACATATTTGGAATCAGCGGGTCATTTCCATGAAGAATATCATTCTTATTATCCGTGTCTCGAAAAAAAGTTTTTTCGCCCAAAAAAATGAGAAGGGGTACCCCTTTCCTTTTTTTCAGAAATCTGAAAATTTCTGAAATATTCGGAACGTGGGAATGATCGTTATATTTGGAATCTGCGTGACCTACGCTTTCAGAATCTGCAAGCCAAATTGAAATAAAAAATTCCTACGATTTTTAATCGTCGATTTACTTTTTTTTTTTTTTTCACTTTTTTTTTTGTCGTTTTTTATTGGTAAAATCGCAGGAGGCTTCGGAATCGGGGAATGGCACACATATTTGGAATCAGCGGGTCATTTCCATGAAGAATATCATTCTTATTATCCGTTTCTCGACAAAAAGTTTTTTCGCCCAAAAAAATGAGAAGGGTACCCCTTTCCTTTTTTTCAGAAATCTGAAAATTTCTGAAATATTCGAAACGTGGGAATGATCGTTATATTTGGAATCTGCGTGACCTACGCTTTCAGAATCTGCAAGCCAAATTGAAATAAAAAATTCCTACGATTTTTAATCGTCGATTTACTTTTTATTTTTTTTTCACTTTTTTTTTTGTCGTTTTTTATTGGTAAAATCGCAGGAGGCTTCGGAATCGGGGAATGGCACACATATTTGGAATCAGCGGGTCATTTCCATGAAGAATATCATTCTTATTATCCGTTTCTCGACAGAAAGTTTTTTCGCCCAAAAAAATGAGAAGGGGTACCCCTTTCCTTTTTTTCAGAAATCTGAAAATTTCTGAAATATTCGGAACGTGGGAATGATCGTTATATTTGGAATCTGCGTGACCTACGCTTTCAGAATCTGCAAGCCAAATTGAAATAAAAAATTCCTACGATTTTTAATCGTCGATTTACTTTTTATTTTTTTTTCACTTTTTTTTTGTCGTTTTTTATTGGTAAAATCGCAGGAGGCTTCGGAATCGGGGAATGGCACACATATTTGGAATCAGCGGGTCATTTCGATGAAGAATATCATTCTTATTATCCGTTTCTCGACAAAAAGTTTTTTCGCCCAAAAAAATGAGAAGGGGTACCCCTTTCCTTTTTTTCAGAAATCTGAAAATTTCTGAAATATTCGAAACGTGGGAATGATCGTTATATTTGGAATCTGCGTGACCTACGCTTTCAGAATCTGCAAGCCAAATTGAAATAAAAAATTCCTACGATTTTTAATCGTCGATTTACTTTTTATTTTTTTTTCACTTTTTTTTTGTCGTTTTTTATTGGTAAAATCGCAGGAGGCTTCGGAATCGGGGAATGGCACACATATTTGGAATCAGCGGGTCATTTCCATGGAGAATATCATTCTTATTATCCGTTTCTCGACAAAAAGTTTTTTCGCCCAAAAAAATGAGAAGGGGTACCCCTTTCCTTTTTTTCAGAAATCTGAAAATTTCTGAAATATTCGGAACGTGGGAATGATCGTTATATTTGGAATCTGCGTGACCTACGCTTTCAGAATCTGCAAGCCAAATTGAAATAAAAAATTCCTACGATTTTTAATCGTCGATTTACTTTTTATTTTTTTTTCACTTTTTTTTTCGTCGTTTTTTATTGGTAAAATCGCAGGAGGCTTCGGAATCGGGGAATGGCACACATATTTGGAATCAGCGGGTCATTTCCATGAAGAATATCATTCTTATTATCCGTTTCTCGACAAAAAGTTTTTTTGCCCAAAAAAATGAGAAGGGGTACTTCTTTCCTTTTTTTCAGAAATCTGAAAATTTCTGAAATATTCGGAACATGGAAATGATCGTTATATTTGGAATCTGCGTGACCTACGCTTTCAGAATCTGCAAGCCAAATTGAAATAAAAAATTCCTACGATTTTTAATCGTCGATTTACTTTTTATTTTTTTTTCGCTTTTTTTTTTGTCGTTTTTTATTGGTAAAATCGCAGGAGGCTTCGGAATCGGGGAATGGCACACATATTTGGAATCAGCGGGTCATTTCCATGAAGAATATCATTCTTATTATCCGTTTCTCGAAAAAAAGTTTTTTCGCCCAAAAAAATGAGAAGGGGTACCCCTTTCCTTTTTTTCAGAAATCTGAAAATTTCTGAAATATTCGGAACGTGGGAATGATCGTTATATTTGGAATCTGCGTGACCTACGCTTTCAGAATCTGCAAGCCAAATTGAAATAAAAAATTCCTACGATTTTTAATCGTCGATTTACTTTTTATTTTTTTTTCACTTTTTTTTTGTCGTTTTTTATTGGTAAAATCGCAGGAGGCTTCGGAATCGGGGAATGGCACACATATTTGGAATCAGCGGGTCATTTCGATGAAGAATATCATTCTTATTATCCGTTTCTCGACAAAAAGTTTTTTCGCCCAAAAAAATGAGAAGGGGTACCCCTTTCCTTTTTTTCAGAAATCTGAAAATTTCTGAAATATTCGAAACGTGGGAATGATCGTTATATTTGGAATCTGCGTGACCTACGCTTTCAGAATCTGCAAGCCAAATTGAAATAAAAAATTCCTACGATTTTTAATCGTCGATTTACTTTTTATTTTTTTTTCACTTTTTTTTTGTCGTTTTTTATTGGTAAAATCGCAGGAGGCTTCGGAATCGGGGAATGGCACACATATTTGGAATCAGCGGGTCATTTCCATGGAGAATATCATTCTTATTATCCGTTTCTCGACAAAAAGTTTTTTCGCCCAAAAAAATGAGAAGGGGTACCCCTTTCCTTTTTTTCAGAAATCTGAAAATTTCTGAAATATTCGGAACGTGGGAATGATCGTTATATTTGGAATCTGCGTGACCTACGCTTTCAGAATCTGCAAGCCAAATTGAAATAAAAAATTCCTACGATTTTTAATCGTCGATTTACTTTTTATTTTTTTTTCACTTTTTTTTTCGTCGTTTTTTATTGGTAAAATCGCAGGAGGCTTCGGAATCGGGGAATGGCACACATATTTGGAATCAGCGGGTCATTTCCATAAAGAATATCATTCTTATTATCCGTTTCTCGACAAAAAGTTTTTTTGCCCAAAAAAATGAGAAGGGGTACTTCTTTCCTTTTTTTCAGAAATCTGAAAATTTCTGAAATATTCGGAACATGGAAATGATCGTTATATTTGGAATCTGCGTGACCTACGCTTTCAGAATCTGCAAGCCAAATTGAAATAAAAAATTCCTACGATTTTTAATCGTCGATTTACTTTTGATTTTTTTTTCACTTTTTTTTTTGTCGTTTTTTATTGGTAAAATCGCAGGAGGCTTCGGAATCGGGGAATGGCACACATATTTGGAATCAGCGGGTCATTTCCATGAAGAATATCATTCTTATTATCCGTTTCTCGACAAAAAGTTTTTTTGCCCAAAAAAATGAGAAGGGGTACCCCTTTCCTTTTTTTCAGAAATCTGAAAATTTCTGAAATATTCGGAACATGGAAATGATCGTTATATTTGAAATCTGCGTGACCTACGCTTTCAGAATCTGCAAGCCAAATTGAAATAAAAAATTCCTACGATTTTTAATCGTCGATTTACTTTTTATTTTTTTTTCACTTTTTTTTTTGTCGTTTTTTATTGGTAAAATCGCAGGAGGCTTCGGAATCGGGGAATGGCACACATATTTGGAATCAGCGGGTCATTTCCATGAAGAATATCATTCTTATTATCCGTTTCTCGAAAAAAAGTTTTTTCGCCCAAAAAAATGAGAAGGGGTACCCCTTTCCTTTTTTTCAGAAATCTGAAAATTTCTGAAATATTCGGAACATGGAAATGATCGTTATATTTGAAATCTGCGTGACCTACGCTTTCAGAATCTGCAAGCCAAATTGAAATAAAAAATTCCTACGATTTTTAATCGTCGATTTACTTTTTATTTTTTTTTCACTTTTTTTTTTGTCGTTTTTTATTGGTAAAATCGCAGGAGGCTTCGGAATCGGGGAATGGCACACATATTTGGAATCAGCGGGTCATTTCCATGGAGAATATCATTCTTATTATCCGTTTCTCGACAAAAAGCTTTTTCGCCCAAAAAAATGAGAAGGGGTACCCCTTTCCTTTTTTTCAGAAATCTGAAAATTTCTGAAATATTCGGAACGTGGGAATGATCGTTATATTTGGAATCTGCGTGACCTACGCTTTCAGAATCTTTAAGCCAAATTGAAATAAAAAATTCCTACGATTTTTAATCGTCGATTTACTTTTTATTTTTTTTTCACTTTTTTTTTTGTCGTTTTTTATTGGTAAAATCGCAGGAGGCTTTGGAATCGGGGAATGGCACACATATTTGGAATCAGCGGGTCATTTCCATGAAGAATATCATTCTTATTATCCGTTTCTCGACAAAAAGTTTTTTCGCCCAAAAAAATGAGAAGGGGTACCCCTTTCCTTTTTTTCAGAAATCTGAAAATATCTGAAATATTCGAAACGTGGGAATGATCGTTATATTTGGAATCTGCGTGACCTACGCTTTCAGAATCTGCAAGCCAAATTGAAATAAAAAATTCCTACGATTTTTAATCGTCGATTTACTTTTTATTTTTTTTTCACTTTTTTTTCTGTCGTTTTTTATTGGTAAAATCGCAGGAGGCTTTGGAATCGGGGAATGGCACACATATTTGGAATCAGCGGGTCATTTCCATGAAGAATATTATTCTTATCATCCGTTTCTCGACAAAAAGTTTTTTCGCCCAAAAAAATGAGAAGGGGTACCCCTTTTCTTTTTTTCGGAAATCTGAAAATTTCTGAAATATTCGGAACGTGGAAATGATCGTTATATTTGGAATCTGCGTGACCTACGCTTTCAGAATCTGCAAGCCAAATTGAAATAAAAAATTCCTACGATTTTTAATCGTCGATTTACTTTTTATTTTTTTTTCACTTTTTTTTTTGTCGTTTTTTATTGGTAAAATCGCAGGAGGCTTCGGAATCGGGGAATGGCACACATATTTGGAATCAGCGGGTCATTTCCATGGAGAATATCATTCTTATTATCCGTTTCTCGACAAAAAGTTTTTTCGCCCAAAAAAATGAGAAGGGGTACCCCTTTCCTTTTTTTCAGAAATCTGAAAATTTCTGAAATATTCGGAACGTGGGAATGATCGTTATATTTGGAATCTGCGTGACCTACGCTTTCAGAATCTGCAAGCCAAATTGAAATAAAAAATTCCTACGATTTTTAATCGTCGATTTACTTTTTATTTTTTTTTCACTTTTTTTTTCGTCGTTTTTTATTGGTAAAATCGCAGGAGGCTTCGGAATCGTGGAATGGCACACATATTTGGAATCAGCGGGTCATTTCCATGAAGAATATCATTCTTATTATCCGTTTCTCGACAAAAAGTTTTTTCGCCCAAAAAAATGAGAAGGGGTACCCCTTTCCTTTTTTTCAGAAATCTGAAAATTTCTGAAATATTCGGAACGTGGGAATGATCGTTATATTTGGAATCTGCGTGACCTACGCTTCCAGAATCTGCAAGCCAAATTGAAATAAAAAATTCCTACGATTTTTAATCGTCGATTTACTTTTTATTTTTTTTTCACTTTTTTTTTTGTCGTTTTTTATTGGTAAAATCGCAGGAGGCTTCGGAATCGGGGAATGGCACACATATTTGGAATCAGCGGGTCATTTCCATGGAGAATATCATTCTTATTATCCGTTTTTCGACAAAAAGCTTTTTCGCCCAAAAAAATGAGAAGGGGTACCCCTTTCCTTTTTTTCAGAAATCTGAAAATTTCTGAAATATTCGGAACGTGGGAATGATCGTTATATTTGGAATCTGCGTGACCTACGCTTTCAGAATCTGCAAGCCAAATTGAAATAAAAAATTCCTACGATTTTTAATCGTCGATTTACTTTTTATTTTTTTTTCACTTTTTTTTCTGTCGTTTTTTATTGGTAAAATCGCAGGAGGCTTTGGAATCGGGGAATGGCACACATATTTGGAATCAGCGGGTCATTTCCATGAAGAATATCATTCTTATTATCCGTTTCTCGACAAAAAGTTTTTTCGCCCAAAAAAATGAGAAGGGGTACCCCTTTCCTTTTTTTCAGAAATCTGAAAATATCTGAAATATTCGAAACGTGGGAATGATCGTTATATTTGGAATCTGCGTGACCTACGCTTTCAGAATCTGCAAGCCAAATTGAAATAAAAAATTCCTACGATTTTTAATCGTCGATTTACTTTTTATTTTTTTTTCACTTTTTTTTCTGTCGTTTTTTATTGGTAAAATCGCAGGAGGCTTTGGAATCGGGGAATGGCACACATATTTGGAATCAGCGGGTCATTTCCATGAAGAATATTATTCTTATCATCCGTTTCTCGACAAAAAGTTTTTTCGCCCAAAAAAATGAGAAGGGGTACCCCTTTTCTTTTTTTCGGAAATCTGAAAATTTCTGAAATATTCGGAACGTGGAAATGATCGTTATATTTGGAATCTGCGTGACCTACGCTTTCAGAATCTGCAAGCCAAATTGAAATAAAAAATTCCTACGATTTTTAATCGTCGATTTACTTTTTATTTTTTTTTCACTTTTTTTTTTGTCGTTTTTTATTGGTAAAATCGCAGGAGGCTTCGGAATCGGGGAATGGCACACATATTTGGAATCAGCGGGTCATTTCCATGGAGAATATCATTCTTATTATCCGTTTCTCGACAAAAAGTTTTTTCGCCCAAAAAAATGAGAAGGGGTACCCCTTTCCTTTTTTTCAGAAATCTGAAAATTTCTGAAATATTCGGAACGTGGGAATGATCGTTATATTTGGAATCTGCGTGACCTACGCTTTCAGAATCTGCAAGCCAAATTGAAATAAAAAATTCCTACGATTTTTAATCGTCGATTTACTTTTTATTTTTTTTTCACTTTTTTTTTCGTCGTTTTTTATTGGTAAAATCGCAGGAGGCTTCGGAATCGTGGAATGGCACACATATTTGGAATCAGCGGGTCATTTCCATGAAGAATATCATTCTTATTATCCGTTTCTCGACAAAAAGTTTTTTCGCCCAAAAAAATGAGAAGGGGTACCCCTTTCCTTTTTTTCAGAAATCTGAAAATTTCTGAAATATTCGGAACGTGGGAATGATCGTTATATTTGGAATCTGCGTGACCTACGCTTTCAGAATCTGCAAGCCAAATTGAAATAAAAAATTCCTACGATTTTTAATCGTCGATTTACTTTTTATTTTTTTTTCACTTTTTTTTTGTCGTTTTTTATTGGTATAATCGCAGGAGGCTTCGGAATCGGGGAATGGCACACATATTTGGAATCAGCGGGTCATTTCCATGAAGAATATCATTCCTATTATCCTATTCTCGACAAAAAGTTTTTTCGCCCAAAAAAATGAGAAGGGGTACCCCTTTCCTTTTTTTCAGAAATCTGAAAATTTCTGAAATATTCGAAACGTGGGAATGATCGTTATATTTGGAATCTGCGTGACCTACGCTTTCAGAATCTGCAAGCCAAATTGAAATAAAAAATTCCTACGATTTTTAATCGTCGATTTACTTTTTATTTTTTTTTCACTTTTTTTTTTGTCGTTTTTTATTGGTAAAATCGCAGGAGGCTTCGGAATCGGGGAATGGCACACATATTTGGAATCAGCGGGTCATTTCCATGAAGAATATCATCCTTATTATCCGTTTCTTGACAAAAAGTTTTTTCGCCCAAAAAAATGAGAAGGGGTACCCCTTTCCTTTTTTTCAGAAATCTGAAAATATCTGAAATATTCGAAACGTGGGAATGATCGTTATATTTGGAATCTGCGTGACCTACGCTTTCAGAATCTGCAAGCCAAATTGAAATAAAAAATTCCTACGATTTTTAATCGTCGATTTACTTTTTATTTTTTTTTCACTTTTTTTTTTGTCGTTTTTTATTGGTAAAATCGCAGGAGGCTTCGGAATCGGGGAATGGCACACATATTTGGAATCAGCGGGTCATTTCCATGAAGAATATTATTCTTATCATCCGTTTCTCGACAAAAAGTTTTTTCGCCCAAAAAAATGAGAAGGGGTACCCCTTTTCTTTTTTTCGGAAATCTGAAAATTTCTGAAATATTCGGAACGTGGAAATGATCGTTATATTTGGAATCTGCGTGACCTACGCTTTCAGAATCTGCAAGCCAAATTGAAATAAAAAATTCCTACGATTTTTAATCGTCGATTTACTTTTTATTTTTTTTTCACTTTTTTTTTTGTCGTTTTTTATTGGTAAAATCGCAGGAGGCTTCGGAATCGGGGAATGGCACACATATTTGGAATCAGCGGGTCATTTCCATGGAGAATATCATTCTTATTATCCGTTTCTCGACAAAAAGTTTTTTCGCCCAAAAAAATGAGAAGGGGTACCCCTTTCCTTTTTTTCAGAAATCTGAAAATTTCTGAAATATTCGGAACGTGGGAATGATCGTTATATTTGGAATCTGCGTGACCTACGCTTTCAGAATCTACAAGCCAAATTGAAATAAAAAATTCCTACGATTTTTAATCGTCGATTTACTTTTTATTTTTTTTTCACTTTTTTTTCGTCGTTTTTTATTGGTAAAATCGCAGGAGGCTTCGGAATCGTGGAATGGCACACATATTTGGAATCAGCGGGTCATTTCCATGAAGAATATCATTCTTATTATCCGTTTCTCGACAAAAAGTTTTTTCGCCCAAAAAAATGAGAAGGGGTACCCCTTTCCTTTTTTTCAGAAATCTGAAAATTTCTGAAATATTCGGAACGTGGGAATGATCGTTATATTTGGAATCTGCGTGACCTACGCTTTTAGAATCTGCAAGCCAAATTGAAATAAAAAAATTCCTACGATTTTTAATCGTCGATTTACTTTTTATTTTTTTTTCACTTTTTTTTTTGTCGTTTTTTATTGGTAAAATCGCAGGAGGCTTCGGAATCGGGGAATGGCACACATATTTGGAATCAGCGGGTCATTTCCATGAAGAATATCATTCTTATTATCCGTTTCCCGACAAAAAGTTTTTTCGCCCAAAAAAATGAGAAGGGGTACCCCTTTCCTTTTTTTCAGAAATCTGAAAATATCTGAAATATTCGAAACGTGGGAATGATCGTTATATTTGGAATCTGCGTGACCTACGCTTTCAGAATCTGCAAGCCAAATTGAAATAAAAAATTCCTACGATTTTTAATCGTCGATTTACTTTTTATTTTTTTTCACTTTTTTTTTTGTCGTTTTTTATTGGTAAAATCGCAGGAGGCTTCGGAATCGGGGAATGGCACACATATTTGGAATCAGCGGGTCATTTCCATGAAGAATATTATTCTTATCATCCGTTTCTCGACAAAAAGTTTTTTCGCCCAAAAAAATGAGAAGGGGTACCCCTTTTCTTTTTTTCGGAAATCTGAAAATTTCTGAAATATTCGGAACGTGGAAATGATCGTTATATTTGGAATCTGCGTGACCTACGCTTTCAGAATCTGCAAGCCAAATTGAAATAAAAAATTCCTACGATTTTTAATCGTCGATTTACTTTTTATTTTTTTTTCACTTTTTTTTTTGTCGTTTTTTATTGGTAAAATCGCAGGAGGCTTCGGAATCGGGGAATGGCACACATATTTGGAATCAGCGGGTCATTTCCATGGAGAATATCATTCTTATTATCCGTTTCTCGACAAAAAGTTTTTTCGCCCAAAAAAATGAGAAGGGGTACCCCTTTCCTTTTTTTCAGAAATCTGAAAATATCTGAAATATTCGGAACGTGGGAATGATCGTTATATTTGGAATCTGCGTGACCTACGCTTTCAGAATCTGCAAGCCAAATTGAAATAAAAAATTCCTACGATTTTTAATCGTCGATTTACTTTTTATTTTTTTTTCACTTTTTTTTTTGTCGTTTTTTATTGGTAAAATCGCAGGAGGCTTCGGAATCGGGGAATGGCACACATATTTGAAATCAGCGGGTCATTTCCATGAAAAATATCATTCTTATTATCCGTTTCTCGACAAAAAGCTTTTTCGCCCAAAAAAATGAGAAGGGGTACCCCTTTCCTTTTTTTCAGAAATCTGAAAATTTCTGAAATATTCGGAACGTGGGAATGATCGTTATATTTGGAATCTGCGTGACCTACGCTTTCAGAATCTTTAAGCCAAATTGAAATAAAAAATTCCTACGATTTTTAATCGTCGATTTACTTTTTATTTTTTTTTCACTTTTTTTTTTGTCGTTTTTTATTGGTAAAATCGCAGGAGGCTTCGGAATCGGGGAATGGCACACATATTTGGAATCAGCGGGTCATTTCCATGAAGAATATTATTCTTATCGTCCGTTTCTCGACAAAAAGTTTTTTCGCCCAGAAAAATGAGAAGGGGTACCCCTTTTCTTTTTTTCGGAAATCTGAAAATTTCTGAAATATTCGGAACGTGGGAATGATCGTTATATTTGGAATCTGCGTGACCTACGCTTTCAGAATCTGCAAGCCAAATTGAAATAAAAAATTCCTACGATTTTTAATCGTCGATTTACTTTTTATTTTTTTTTCACTTTTTTTTTTGTCGTTTTTTATTGGTAAAATCGCAGGAGGCTTCGGAATCGGGGAATGGCACACATATTTGAAATCAGCGGGTCATTTCCATGAAAAATATCATTCTTATTATCCGTTTCTCGACAAAAAGCTTTTTCGCCCAAAAAAATGAGAAGGGGTACCCCTTTCCTTTTTTTCAGAAATCTGAAAATTTCTGAAATATTCGGAACGTGGGAATGATCGTTATATTTGGAATCTGCGTGACCTACGCTTTCAGAATCTTTAAGCCAAATTGAAATAAAAAATTCCTACGATTTTTAATCGTCGATTTACTTTTTATTTTTTTTTCACTTTTTTTTTTGTCGTTTTTTATTGGTAAAATCGCAGGAGGCTTCGGAATCGGGGAATGGCACACATATTTGGAATCAGCGGGTCATTTCCATGAAGAATATCATTCTTATTATCCGTTTCTCGACAAAAAGTTTTTTCGCCCAAAAAAATGAGAAGGGGTACCCCTTTCCTTTTTTTCAGAAATCTGAAAATATCTGAAATATTCGAAACGTGGGAATGATCGTTATATTTGGAATCTGCGTGACCTACGCTTTCAGAATCTGCAAGCCAAATTGAAATAAAAAATTCCTACGATTTTTAATCGTCGATTTACTTTTTATTTTTTTTTCACTTTCTTTTTGTCGTTTTTTATTGGTAAAATCGCAGGAGGCTTCGGAATCGGGGAATGGCACACATATTTGGAATCAGCGGGTCATTTCCATGAAGAATATCATTCTTATTATCCGTTTCTCGACAAACAGTTTTTTCGCCCAAGAAAATGAGAAGGGGTACCCCTTTCCTTTTTTTCAGAAATCTGAAAATTTCTGAAATATTCGGAACGTGGGAATGATCGTTATATTTGGAATCTGCGTGACCTACGCTTTTAGAATCTGCAAGCCAAATTGAAATAAAAAATTCCTACGATTTTTAATCGTCGATTTACTTTTTATTTTTTTTTCACTTTTTTTTTTGTCGTTTTTTATTGGTAAAATCGCAGGAGGCTTTGGAATCGGGGAATGGCACACATATTTGGAATCAGCGGGTCATTTCCATGAAGAATATCATTCTTATTATCCGTTTCTCGACAAAAAGTTTTTTCGCCCAAAAAAATGAGAAGGGGTACCCCTTTCCTTTTTTTCAGAAATCTGAAAATATCTGAAATATTCGAAACGTGGGAATGATCGTTATATTTGGAATCTGCGTGACCTACGCTTTCAGAATCTGCAAGCCAAATTGAAATAAAAAATTCCTACGATTTTTAATCGTCGATTTACTTTTTATTTTTTTTTCACTTTTTTTTCTGTCGTTTTTTATTGGTAAAATCGCAGGAGGCTTCGGAATCGGGGAATGGCACACATATTTGGAATCAGCGGGTCATTTCCATGAAGAATATTATTCTTATCATCCGTTTCTCGACAAAAAGTTTTTTCGCCCAAAAAAATGAGAAGGGGTACCCCTTTTCTTTTTTTCGGAAATCTGAAAATTTCTGAAATATTCGGAACGTGGAAATGATCGTTATATTTGGAATCTGCGTGACCTACGCTTTCAGAATCTGCAAGCCAAATTGAAATAAAAAATTCCTACGATTTTTAATCGTCGATTTACTTTTTATTTTTTTTTCACTTTTTTTTTTGTCGTTTTTTATTGGTAAAATCGCAGGAGGCTTCGGAATCGGGGAATGGCACACATATTTGGAATCAGCGGGTCATTTCCATGGAGAATATCATTCTTATTATCCGTTTCTCGACAAAAAGTTTTTTCGCCCAAAAAAATGAGAAGGGGTACCCCTTTCCTTTTTTTCAGAAATCTGAAAATTTCTGAAATATTCGGAACGTGGGAATGATCGTTATATTTGGAATCTGCGTGACCTACGCTTTCAGAATCTGCAAGCCAAATTGAAATAAAAAATTCCTACGATTTTTAATCGTCGATTTACTTTTTATTTTTTTTTCACTTTTTTTTTCGTCGTTTTTTATTGGTAAAATCGCAGGAGGCTTCGGAATCGTGGAATGGCACACATATTTGGAATCAGCGGGTCATTTCCATGAAGAATATCATTCTTATTATCCGTTTCTCGACAAAAAGTTTTTTCGCCCAAAAAAATGAGAAGGGGTACCCCTTTCCTTTTTTTCAGAAATCTGAAAATTTCTGAAATATTCGGAACGTGGGAATGATCGTTATATTTGGAATCTGCGTGACCTACGCTTTCAGAATCTGCAAGCCAAATTGAAATAAAAAATTCCTACGATTTTTAATCGTCGATTTACTTTTTATTTTTTTTTCACTTTTTTTTTGTCGTTTTTTATTGGTAAAATCGCAGGAGGCTTCGGAATCGGGGAATGGCACACATATTTGGAATCAGCGGGTCATTTCCATGAAGAATATCATTCCTATTATCCTATTCTCGACAAAAAGTTTTTTCGCCCAAAAAAATGAGAAGGGGTACCCCTTTCCTTTTTTTCAGAAATCTGAAAATTTCTGAAATATTCGAAACGTGGGAATGATCGTTATATTTGGAATCTGCGTGACCTACGCTTTCAGAATCTGCAAGCCAAATTGAAATAAAAAATTCCTACGATTTTTAATCGTCGATTTACTTTTTATTTTTTTTTCACTTTTTTTTTTGTCGTTTTTTATTGGTAAAATCGCAGGAGGCTTCGGAATCGGGGAATGGCACACATATTTGGAATCAGCGGGTCATTTCCATGAAGAATATCATCCTTATTATCCGTTTCTTGACAAAAAGTTTTTTCGCCCAAAAAAATGAGAAGGGGTACCCCTTTCCTTTTTTTCAGATATCTGAAAATTTCTGAAATATTCGGAACGTGGAAATGATCGTTATATTTGAAATCTGCGTGACCTACGCTTTCAGAATCTGCAAGCCAAATTGAAATAAAAAATTCCTACGATTTTTAATCGTCGATTTACTTTTTATTTTTTTTTCACTTTTTTTTTTGTCGTTTTTTATTGGTAAAATCGCAGGAGGCTTCGGAATCGGGGAATGGCACACATATTTGGAATCAGCGAGTCATTTCCATGAAGAATATCATTCTTATTATCCGTTTCTCGACAAAAAGTTTTTTCGCCCAAAAAAATGAGAAGGGGTACCCCTTTCCTTTTTTTCAGAAATCTGAAAATTTCTGAAATATTCGGAACGTGGGAATGATCGTTATATTTGGAATCTGCGTGACCTACGCTTTTAGAATCTGCAAGCCAAATTGAAATAAAAAATTCCTACGATTTTTAATCGTCGATTTACTTTTTATTTTTTTTTCACTTTTTTTTTTGTCGTTTTTTATTGGTAAAATCGCAGGAGGCTTTGGAATCGGGGAATGGCACACATATTTGGAATCAGCGGGTCATTTCCATGAAGAATATCATTCTTATTATCCGTTTCTCGACAAAAAGTTTTTTCGCCCAAAAAAATGAGAAGGGGTACCCCTTTCCTTTTTTTCAGAAATCTGAAAATATCTGAAATATTCGAAACGTGGGAATGATCGTTATATTTGGAATCTGCGTGACCTACGCTTTCAGAATCTGCAAGCCAAATTGAAATAAAAAATTCCTACGATTTTTAATCGTCGATTTACTTTTTATTTTTTTTTCACTTTTTTTTCTGTCGTTTTTTATTGGTAAAATCGCAGGAGGCTTCGGAATCGGGGAATGGCACACATATTTGGAATCAGCGGGTCATTTCCATGAAGAATATTATTCTTATCATCCGTTTCTCGACAAAAAGTTTTTTCGCCCAAAAAAATGAGAAGGGGTACCCCTTTTCTTTTTTTCGGAAATCTGAAAATTTCTGAAATATTCGGAACGTGGAAATGATCGTTATGTTTGGAATCTGCGTGACCTACGCTTTCAGAATCTGCAAGCCAAATTGAAATAAAAAATTCCTACGATTTTTAATCGTCGATTTACTTTTTATTTTTTTTTCACTTTTTTTTTTGTCGTTTTTTATTGGTAAAATCGCAGGAGGCTTCGGAATCGGGGAATGGCACACATATTTGGAATCAGCGGGTCATTTCCATGGAGAATATCATTCTTATTATCCGTTTCTCGACAAAAAGTTTTTTCGCCCAAAAAAATGAGAAGGGGTACCCCTTTCCTTTTTTTCAGAAATCTGAAAATTTCTGAAATATTCGGAACGTGGGAATGATCGTTATATTTGGAATCTGCGTGACCTACGCTTTCAGAATCTGCAAGCCAAATTGAAATAAAAAATTCCTACGATTTTTAATCGTCGATTTACTTTTTATTTTTTTTTCACTTTTTTTCGTCGTTTTTTATTGGTAAAATCGCAGGAGGCTTCGGAATCGTGGAATGGCACACATATTTGGAATCAGCGGGTCATTTCCATGAAGAATATCATTCTTATTATCCGTTTCTCGACAAAAAGTTTTTTCGCCCAAAAAAATGAGAAGGGGTACCCCTTTCCTTTTTTTCAGAAATCTGAAAATTTCTGAAATATTCGGAACGTGGGAATGATCGTTATATTTGGAATCTGCGTGACCTACGCTTTCAGAATCTGCAAGCCAAATTGAAATAAAAAATTCCTACGATTTTTAATCGTCGATTTACTTTTTATTTTTTTTTCACTTTTTTTTTGTCGTTTTTTATTGGTAAAATCGCAGGAGGCTTCGGAATCGGGGAATGGCACACATATTTGGAATCAGCGGGTCATTTCCATGAAGAATATCATTCCTATTATCCTATTCTCGACAAAAAGTTTTTTCGCCCAAAAAAATGAGAAGGGGTACCCCTTTCCTTTTTTTCAGAAATCTGAAAATTTCTGAAATATTCGAAACGTGGGAATGATCGTTATATTTGGAATCTGCGTGACCTACGCTTTCAGAATCTGCAAGCCAAATTTAAATAAAAAATTCCTACGATTTTTAATCGTCGATTTACTTTTTATTTTTTTTTCACTTTTTTTTTTGTCGTTTTTTATTGGTAAAATCGCAGGAGGCTTCGGAATCGGGGAATGGCACACATATTTGGAATCAGCGGGTCATTTCCATGAAGAATATCATCCTTATTATCCGTTTCTTGACAAAAAGTTTTTTCGCCCAAAAAAATGAGAAGGGGTACCCCTTTCCTTTTTTTCAGATATCTGAAAATTTCTGAAATATTCGGAACGTGGAAATGATCGTTATATTTGAAATCTGCGTGACCTACGCTTTCAGAATCTGCAAGCCAAATTGAAATAAAAAATTCCTACGATTTTTAATCGTCGATTTACTTTTTATTTTTTTTTCACTTTTTTTTTTGTCGTTTTTTATTGGTAAAATCGCAGGAGGCTTCGGAATCGGGGAATGGCACACATATTTGGAATCAGCGAGTCATTTCCATGAAGAATATCATTCTTATTATCCGTTTCTCGACAAAAAGTTTTTTCGCCCAAAAAAATGAGAAGGGGTACCCCTTTCCTTTTTTTCAGAAATCTGAAAATTTCTGAAATATTCGGAACGTGGGAATGATCGTTATATTTGGAATCTGCGTGACCTACGCTTTTAGAATCTGCAAGCCAAATTGAAATAAAAAATTCCTACGATTTTTAATCGTCGATTTACTTTTTATTTTTTTTTCACTTTTTTTTTTGTCGTTTTTTATTGGTAAAATCGCAGGAGGCTTTGGAATCGGGGAATGGCACACATATTTGGAATCAGCGGGTCATTTCCATGAAGAATATCATTCTTATTATCCGTTTCTCGACAAAAAGTTTTTTCGCCCAAAAAAATGAGAAGGGGTACCCCTTTCCTTTTTTTCAGAAATCTGAAAATATCTGAAATATTCGAAACGTGGGAATGATCGTTATATTTGGAATCTGCGTGACCTACGCTTTCAGAATCTGCAAGCCAAATTGAAATAAAAAATTCCTACGATTTTTAATCGTCGATTTACTTTTTATTTTTTTTTCACTTTTTTTTCTGTCGTTTTTTATTGGTAAAATCGCAGGAGGCTTCGGAATCGGGGAATGGCACACATATTTGGAATCAGCGGGTCATTTCCATGAAGAATATTATTCTTAT
Organism: Ametastegia equiseti; assembly: GCA_963989295.1. NCBI lineage: Eukaryota > Metazoa > Arthropoda > Insecta > Hymenoptera > Tenthredinidae > Ametastegia > Ametastegia equiseti. The sequence continues at coordinate 5,618,334 of OZ022403.1, read as the reverse complement.
CATCCGTTTCTCGACAAAAAGTTTTTTCGCCCAAAAAAATGAGAAGGGGTACTCCTTTTCTTTTTTTCGGAAATCTGAAAATTTCTGAAATATTCGGAACGTGGAAATGATCGTTATGTTTGGAATCTGCGTGACCTACGCTTTCAGAATCTGCAAGCCAAATTGAAATGAAAAATTCCTACGATTTTTAATCGTCGATTTACTTTTTATTTTTTTTTCACTTTTTTTTTTGTCGTTTTTTATTGGTAAAATCGCAGGAGGCTTCGGAATCGGGGAATGGCACACATATTTGGAATCAGCGGGTCATTTCCATGGAGAATATCATTCTTATTATCCGTTTCTCGACAAAAAGTTTTTTCGCCCAAAAAAATGAGAAGGGGTACCCCTTTCCTTTTTTTCAGAAATCTGAAAATTTCTGAAATATTCGGAACGTGGGAATGATCGTTATATTTGGAATCTGCGTGACCTACGCTTTCAGAATCTGCAAGCCAAATTGAAATAAAAAATTCCTACGATTTTTAATCGTCGATTTACTTTTTATTTTTTTTTCACTTTTTTTCGTCGTTTTTTATTGGTAAAATCGCAGGAGGCTTCGGAATCGTGGAATGGCACACATATTTGGAATCAGCGGGTCATTTCCATGAAGAATATCATTCTTATTATCCGTTTCTCGACAAAAAGTTTTTTCGCCCAAAAAAATGAGAAGGGGTACCCCTTTCCTTTTTTTCAGAAATCTGAAAATTTCTGAAATATTCGGAACGTGGGAATGATCGTTATATTTGGAATCTGCGTGACCTACGCTTTCAGAATCTGCAAGCCAAATTGAAATAAAAAATTCCTACGATTTTTAATCGTCGATTTACTTTTTATTTTTTTTTCACTTTTTTTTTGTCGTTTTTTATTGGTAAAATCGCAGGAGGCTTCGGAATCGGGGAATGGCACACATATTTGGAATCAGCGGGTCATTTCCATGAAGAATATCATCCTTATTATTCGTTTCTTGACAAAAAGTTTTTTCGCCCAAAAAAATGAGAAGGGGTACCCCTTTCCTTTTTTTCAGATATCTGAAAATTTCTGAAATATTCGGAACGTGGAAATGATCGTTATATTTGAAATCTGCGTGACCTACGCTTTCAGAATCTGCAAGCCCAATTGAAATAACAAATTCCTACGATTTTTAATCGTCGATTTACTTTTTATTTTTTTTTCACTTTTTTTTTTGTCGTTTTTTATTGGTAAAATCGCAGGAGGATTCGGAATCGGGGAATGGCACACATATTTGGAATCAGCGGGTCATTTCCATGAAGAATATCATTCTTATTATCCGTTTCTCGACAAAAAGTTTTTTCGCCCAGAAAAATGAGAAGGGGTACCCCTTTCCTTTTTTTCAGAAATCTGAAAATTTCTGAAATATTCGGAACGTGGGAATGATCGTTATATTTGGAATCTGCGTGACCTACGCTTTCAGAATCTGCAAGCCAAATTGAAATAAAAAATTCCTACGATTTTTAATCGTCGATTTACTTTTTATTTTTTTTTCACTTTTTTTTTTGTCGTTTTTTATTGGTAAAATCGCAGGAGGCTTCGGAATCGGGGAATGGCACACATATTTGGAATCAGCAGGTCATTTCCATGAAGAATATCATTCTTATTATCCGTTTCTCGACAAAAAGTTTTTTCGCCCAAAAAAATGAGAAGGGGTACCCCTTTCCTTTTTTTCAGAAATCTGAAAATATCTGAAATATTCGAAACGTGGGAATGATCGTTATATTTGGAATCTGCGTGACCTACGCTTTTAGAATCTGCAAGCCAAATTGAAATAAAAAATTCCTACGATTTTTAATCGTCGATTTACTTTTGATTTTTTTTTCACTTTTTTTTTTGTCGTTTTTTATTGGTAAAATCGCAGGAGGCTTTGGAATCGGGGAATGGCACACATATTTGGAATCAGCGGGTCATTTCCATGAAGAATATCATTCTTATTATCCGTATCTCGACAAAAAGTTTTTTCGCCCAAAAAAATGAGAAGGGGTACCCCTTTCCTTTTTTTCAGAAATCTGAAAATATCTGAAATATTCGAAACGTGGGAATGATCGTTATATTTGGAATCTGCGTGACCTACGCTTTCAGAATCTGCAAGCCAAATTGAAATAAAAAATTCCTACGATTTTTAATCGTCGATTTACTTTTTATTTTTTTTTCACTTTTTTTTCTGTCGTTTTTTATTGGTAAAATCGCAGGAGGCTTCGGAATCGGGGAATGGCACACATATTTGGAATCAGCGGGTCATTTCCATGAAGAATATTATTCTTATCATCCGTTTCTCGACAAAAAGTTTTTTCGCCCAAAAAAATGAGAAGGGGTACCCCTTTTCTTTTTTTCGGAAATCTGAAAATTTCTGAAATATTCGGAACGTGGAAATGATCGTTATGTTTGGAATCTGCGTGACCTACGCTTTCAGAATCTGCAAGCCAAATTGAAATAAAAAATTCCTACGATTTTTAATCGTCGATTTACTTTTTATTTTTTTTTCACTTTTTTTTTTGTCGTTTTTTATTGGTAAAATCGCAGGAGGCTTCGGAATCGGGGAATGGCACACATATTTGGAATCAGCGGGTCATTTCCATGGAGAATATCATTCTTATTATCCGTTTCTCGACAAAAAGTTTTTTCGCCCAAAAAAATGAGAAGGGGTACCCCTTTCCTTTTTTTCAGAAATCTGAAAATTTCTGAAATATTCGGAACGTGGGAATGATCGTTATATTTGGAATCTGCGTGACCTACGCTTTCAGAATCTGCAAGCCAAATTGAAATAAAAAATTCCTACGATTTTTAATCGTCGATTTACTTTTTATTTTTTTTTCACTTTTTTTCGTCGTTTTTTATTGGTAAAATCGCAGGAGGCTTCGGAATCGTGGAATGGCACACATATTTGGAATCAGCGGGTCATTTCCATGAAGAATATCATTCTTATTATCCGTTTCTCGACAAAAAGTTTTTTCGCCCAAAAAAATGAAAAGGGGTACCCCTTTCCTTTTTTTCAGAAATCTGAAAATTTCTGAAATATTCGGAACGTGGGAATGATCGTTATATTTGGAATCTGCGTGACCTACGCTTTCAGAATCTGCAAGCCAAATTGAAATAAAAAATTCCTACGATTTTTAATCGTCGATTTACTTTTTATTTTTTTTTCACTTTTTTTTTGTCGTTTTTTATTGGTAAAATCGCAGGAGGCTTCGGAATCGGGGAATGGCACACATATTTGGAATCAGCGGGTCATTTCCATGAAGAATATCATTCCTATTATCCTATTCTCGACAAAAAGTTTTTTCGCCCAAAAAAATGAGAAGGGGTACCCCTTTCCTTTTTTTCAGAAATCTGAAAATTTCTGAAATATTCGAAACGTGGGAATGATCGTTATATTTGGAATCTGCGTGACCTACGCTTTCAGAATCTGCAAGCCAAATTGAAATAAAAAATTCCTACGATTTTTAATCGTCGATTTACTTTTTATTTTTTTTTCACTTTTTTTTTTGTCGTTTTTTATTGGTAAAATCGCAGGAGGCTTCGGAATCGGGGAATGGCACACATATTTGGAATCAGCGGGTCATTTCCATGAAGAATATCATCCTTATTATCCGTTTCTTGACAAAAAGTTTTTTCGCCCAAAAAAATGAGAAGGGGTACCCCTTTCCTTTTTTTCAGATATCTGAAAATTTCTGAAATATTCGGAACGTGGAAATGATCGTTATATTTGAAATCTGCGTGACCTACGCTTTCAGAATCTGCAAGCCAAATTGAAATAAAAAATTCCTACGATTTTTAATCGTCGATTTACTTTTTATTTTTTTTTCACTTTTTTTTTTGTCGTTTTTTATTGGTAAAATCGCAGGAGGCTTCGGAATCGGGGAATGGCACACATATTTGGAATCAGCGAGTCATTTCCATGAAGAATATCATTCTTATTATCCGTTTCTCGACAAAAAGTTTTTTCGCCCAAAAAAATGAGAAGGGGTACCCCTTTCCTTTTTTTCAGAAATCTGAAAATTTCTGAAATATTCGGAACGTGGGAATGATCGTTATATTTGGAATCTGCGTGACCTACGCTTTCAGAATCTGCAAGCCAAATTGAAATAAAAAATTCCTACGATTTTTAATCGTCGATTTACTTTTTATTTTTTTTTCACTTTTTTTTTTTGTCGTTTTGTATTGATAAAATCGCAGGAGGCTTCGGAATCCGGGAATGGCACACATATTTGGAATCAGCGGGTCATTTCCATGAAGAATATCATTCTTATTATCCTATTCTCGACAAAAAGTTTTTTCGCCCAAAAAAATGAGAAGGGGTAGCCCTTTCCTTTTTTTCAGAAATCTGAAAATTTCTGAAATATTCGGAACGTGGGAATGATCGTTATATTTGGAATCTGCGTGACCTACGCTTTCAGAATCTGCAAGCCAAATTGAAATAAAAAATTCCTACGATTTTTAATCGTCGATTTACTTTTTATTTTTTTTTCACTTTTTTTTTTTGTCGTTTTGTATTGGTAAAATCGCAGGAGGCTTCGGAATCGGGGAATGGCACACATATTTGGAATCAGCGGGTCATTTCCATGAAGAATATCATTCTTATTATCCTATTCTCGACAAAAAGTTTTTTCGCCCAAAAAAATGAGAAGGTACCCCTTTCCTTTTTTTCAGAAATCTGAAAATTTCTGAAATATTCGGAACGTGGGAATGATCGTTATATTTGGAATCTGCGTGACCTACGCTTTCAGAATCTGCAAGCCAAATTGAAATAACAAATTCCTACGATTTTTAATCGTCGATTTACTTTTTATTTTTTTTTCACTTTTTTTTTTGTCGTTTTTTATTGGTAAAATCGCAGGAGGATTCGGAATCGGGGAATGGCACACATATTTGGAATCAGCGGGTCATTTCCATGAAGAATATCATTCTTATTATCCGTTTCTCGACAAAAAGTTTTTTTGCCCAAAAAAATGAGAAGGGGTACCCCTTTCCTTTTTTTCAGAAATCTGAAAATTTCTGAAATATTCGGAACGTGGGAATGATCGTTATATTTGGAATCTGCGTGACCTACGCTTTCAGAATCTGCAAGCCAAATTGAAATAAAAAATTCCTACGATTTTTAATCGTCGATTTACTTTTTATTTTTTTTTCACTTTTTTTTTTTGTCGTTTTTTATTGGTAAAATCGCAGGAGGCTTCGGAATCGGGGAATGGCACACATATTTGGAATCAGCGGGTCATTTCCATGGAGAATATCATTCTTATTATCCGTTTCTCGACAAAAAGCTTTTTCGCCCAAAAAAATGAGAAGGGGTACCCCTTTCCTTTTTTTCAGAAATCTGAAAATTTCTGAAATATTCGGAACGTGGGAATGATCGTTATATTTGGAATCTGCGTGACCTACGCTTTCAGAATCTGCAAGCCAAATTGAAATAAAAAATTCCTACGATTTTTAATCGTCGATTTACTTTTTATTTTTTTTTCACTTTTTTTTTTTCGTTTTTTATTGGTAAAATCGCAGGAGGCTTCGGAATCGGGAAATGGCACACATATTTGGAATCAGCGGGTCATTTCGATGAAGAATATCATTCTTATTATCCGTTTCTCGACAAACAGTTTTTTCGCCCAAAAAAATGAGAAGGGGTACCCCTTTCCTTTTTTTCAGAAATCTGAAAATTTCTGAAATATTCGGAACGTGGGAATGATCGTTATATTTGGAATCTGCGTGACCTACGCTTTTAGAATCTGCAAGCCAAATTGAAATAAAAAATTCCTACGATTTTTAATCGTCGATTTACTTTTTATTTTTTTTTCACTTTTTTTTTTGTCGTTTTTTATTGGTAAAATCGCAGGAGGCTTCGGAATCGGGGAATGGCACACATATTTGGAATCAGCAGGTCATTTCCATGAAGAATATCATTCTTATTATCCGTTTCTCGACAAAAAGTTTTTTCGCCCAAAAAAATGAGAAGGGGTACCCCTTTCCTTTTTTTCAGAAATCTGAAAATATCTGAAATATTCGAAACGTGGGAATGATCGTTATATTTGGAATCTGCGTGACCTACGCTTTCAGAATCTGCAAGCCAAATTGAAATAAAAAATTCCTACGATTTTTAATCGTCGATTTACTTTTTATTTTTTTTTCACTTTTTTTTTTGTCGTTTTTTATTGGTAAAATCGCAGGAGGCTTCGGAATCGGGGAATGGCACACATATTTGGAATCAGCGAGTCATTTCCATGAAGAATATCATTCTTATTATCCGTTTCTCGACAAAAAGTTTTTTCGCCCAAAAAAATGAGAAGGGGTACCCCTTTCCTTTTTTTCAGAAATCTGAAAATTTCTGAAATATTCGGAACGTGGGAATGATCGTTATATTTGGAATCTGCGTGACCTACGCTTTCAGAATCTGCAAGCCAAATTGAAATAAAAAATTCCTACGATTTTTAATCGTCGATTTACTTTTTATTTTTTTTTCACTTTTTTTTTTGTCGTTTTTTATTGGTAAAATCGCAGGAGGATTCGGAATCGGGGAATGGCACACATATTTGGAATCAGCGGGTCATTTCCATGAAGAATATCATTCTTATTATCCGTTTCTCGACAAAAAGTTTTTTCGCCCAAAAAAATGAGAAGGGGTACCCCTTTCCTTTTTTTCAGAAATCTGAAAATTTCTGAAATATTCGGAACGTGGGAATGATCGTTATATTTGGAATGTGCGTGACCTACGCTTTCAGAATCTGCAAGCCAAATTGAAATAAAAAATTCCTACGATTTTTAATCGTCGATTTACTTTTTATTTTTTTTTCACTTTTTTTTTTGTCGTTTTTTATTGGTAAAATCGCAGGAGGCTTCGGAATCGGGGAATGGCACACATATTTGGAATCAGCGGGTCATTTCCATGGAGAATATCATTCTTATTATCCGTTTCTCGACAAAATGCTTTTTCGCCCAAAAAAATGAGAAGGGGTACCCCTTTCCTTTTTTTCAGAAATCTGAAAATTTCTGAAATATTCGGAACGTGGAAATGATCGTTATATTTGGAATCTGCGTGACCTACGCTTTCAGAATCTGCAAGCCAAATTGAAATAAAAAATTCCTACGATTTTTAATCGTCGATTTACTTTTTATTTTTTTTTCACTTTTTTTTTTTTCGTTTTCTATTGGTAAAATCGCAGGAGGCTTCGGAATCGGGAAATGGCACACATATTTGGAATCAGCGGGTCATTTCGATGAAGAATATCATTCTTATTATCCGTTTCTCGACAAACAGTTTTTTCGCCCAAAAAAATGAGAAGGGGTACCCCTTTCCTTTTTTTCAGAAATCTGAAAATTTCTGAAATATTCGGAACGTGGGAATGATCGTTATATTTGGAATCTGCGTGACCTACGCTTTTAGAATCTGCGAGCCAAATTGAAATAAAAAATTCCTACGATTTTTAATCGTCGATTTACTTTTTATTTTTTTTTCACTTTTTTTTTTGTCGTTATTTATTGGTAAAATCGCAGGAGGCTTCGGAATCGGGGAATGGCACACATATATGGAATCAGCGGGTCATTTCCATGAAGAATATCATTCTTATTATCCGTTTCTCGACAAAAAGTTTTTTCGCCCAAAAAAATGAGAAGGGGTACCCCTTTCCTTTTTTTCAGAAATCTGAAAATATCTGAAATATTCGAAACGTGGGAATGATCGTTATATTTGGAATCTGTGTGACCTACGCTTTCAGAATCTGCAAGCCAAATTGAAATAAAAAATTCCTACGATTTTTAATCGTCGATTTACTTTTTATTTTTTTTTCACTTTTTTTTTTGTCGTTTTTTATTGGTAAAATCGCAGGAGGCTTCGGAATCGGGGAATGGCACACATATTTGGAATCAGCGGGTCATTTCCATGAAGAATATTATTCTTATCATCCGTTTCTCGACAAAAAGTTTTTTCGCCCAAAAAAATGAGAAGGGGGACCCCTTTTCTTTTTTTCGGAAATCTGAAAATTTCTGAAATATTCGGAACGTGGAAATGATCGTTATATTTGGAATCTGCGTGACCTACGCTTTCAGAATCTGCAAGCCAAACTGAAATAAAAAATTCCTACGATTTTTAATCGTCGATTTACTTTTTATTTTTTTTTCACTTTTTTTTTGTCGTTTTTTATTGGTAAAATCGCAGGAGGCTTCGGAATCGGGGAATGGCACACATATTTGGAATCAGCGGGTCATTTCCATGGAGAATATCATTCTTATTATCCGTTTCTCGACAAAAAGTTTTTTCGCCCAAAAAAATGAGAAGGGGTACCCCTTTCCTTTTTTTGAGAAATCTGAAAATTTCTGAAATATTCGGAACGTGGGAATGATCGTTATATTTGGAATCTGCGTGACCTACGCTTTCAGAATCTGCACGCCAAATTGAAATAAAAAATTCCTACGATTTTTAATCGTCGATTTACTTTTTATTTTTTTTTCACTTTTTTTTTTGTCGTTTTTTATTGGTAAAATCGCAGGAGGCTTCGGAATCGGGGAATGGCACACATATTTGGAATCAGCGGGTCATTTCCATGAAGAATATCATTCTTATTATCCGTTTCTCGACAAAAAGTTTTTTTGCCCAAAAAAATGAGAAGGGGTACCCCTTTTCTTTTTTTCAGAAATCTGAAAATTTCTGAAATATTCGGAACGTGGAAATGATCGTTATATTTGGAATCTGCGTGACCTACGCTTTCAGAATCTGCAAGCCAAATTGAAATAAAAAATTCCTACGATTTTTAATCGTCGATTTACTTTTTATTTTTTTTTCACTTTTTTTTTGTCGTTTTTTATTGGTAAAATCGCAGGAGGCTTCGGAATCGGGGAATGGCGCACATATTTGGAATCAGCGGGTCATTTCCATGGAGAATATCATTCTTATTATCCGTTTCTCGACAAAAAGTTTTTTCGCCCAAAAAAATGAGAAGGGGTACCCCTTTCCTTTTTTTCAGAAATCTGAAAATTTCTGAAATATTCGGAACGTGGGAATGATCGTTATATTTGGAATCTGCGTGACCTACGCTTTCAGAATCTGCAAGCCAAATTGAAATAAAAAATTCCTACGATTTTTAATCGTCGATTTACTTTTTATTTTTTTTTCACTTTTTTTTTTGTCGTTATTTATTGGTAAAATCGCAGGAGGCTTCGGAATCGGGGAATGGCACACATATTTGGAATCAGCGGGTCATTTCCATGAAGAATATCATTCTTATTATCCGTTTCTCGACAAAAAGTTTTTTCGCCCAAAAAAATGAGAAGGGGTACCCCTTTCCTTTTTTTCAGAAATCTGAAAATTTCTGAAATATTCGGAACGTGGGAATGATCGTTATATTTGGAATCTGCGTGACCTACGCTTTCAGAATCTGCAAGCCAAATTGAAATAACAAATTCCTACGATTTTTAATCGTCGATTTACTTTTTATTTTTTTTACTTTTTTTTTTGTCGTTTTTTATTGGTAAAATCGCAGGAGGCTTCGGAATCGGGGAATGGCACACATATTTGGAATCAGCGGGTCATTTCCATGAAGAATATCATTCTTATTATCCTATTCTCGACAAAAAGTTTTTTCGCCCAAAAAAATGAGAAGGGGTACCCCTTTCCTTTTTTTCAGAAATCTGAAAATTTCTGAAATATTCGAAACGTGGGAATGATCGTTATATTTGGAATCTGCGTGACCTACGCTTTCAGAATCTGCAAGCCAAATTGAAATAAAAAATTCCTACGATTTTTAATCGTCGATTTACTTTTTATTTTTTTTTCACTTTTTTTTTGTCGTTTTTTATTGGTAAAATCGCAGGAGGCTTCGGAATCGGGGAATGGCACACATATTTGGAATCAGCGGGTCATTTCCATGAAGAATATCATTCTTATTATCCGTTTCTCGACAAACAGTTTTTTCGCCCAAAAAAATGAGAAGGGGTACCCCTTTCCTTTTTTTCAGAAATCTGAAAATTTCTGAAATATTCGGAACGTGGGAATGATCGTTATATTTGGAATCTGCGTGACCTACGCTTTTAGAATCTGCAAGCCAAATTGAAATAAAAAATTCCTACGATTTTTAATCGTCGATTTACTTTTTATTTTTTTTTTCACTTTTTTTTTTGTCGTTTTTTATTGGTAAAATCGCAGGAGGCTTCGGAATCGGGGAATGGCACACATATTTGGAATCAGCGGGTCATTTCCATGAAGAATATCATTCTTATTATCCGTTTCTCGACAAAAAGTTTTTTCGCCCAAAAAAATGAGAAGGGGTACCCCTTTCCTTTTTTTCAGAAATCTGAAAATATCTGAAATATTCGAAACGTGTGAATGATCGTTATATTTGGAATCTGCGTGACCTACGCTTTCAGAATCTGCAAGCCAAATTGAAATAAAAAATTCCTACGATTTTTAATCGTCGATTTACTTTTTATTTTTTTTTCACTTTTTTTTTTGTCGTTTTTTATTGGTAAAATCGCAGGAGGCTTCGGAATCGGGGAATGGCACACATATTTGGAATCAGCGGGTCATTTCCATGAAGAATATCATTCTTATCATCCGTTTCTCGACAAAAAGTTTTTTCGCCCAAAAAAATGAGAAGGGGTACCCCTTTTCTTTTTTTCGGAAATCTGAAAATTTCTGAAATATTCGGAACGTGGAAATGATCGTTATTTTTGGAATCTGCGTGACCTACGCTTTCAGAATCTGCAAGCCAAATTGAAATAAAAAATTCCTACGATTTTTAATCGTCGATTTACTTTTTATTTTTTTTTCACTTTTTTTTTTGTCGTTTTTTATTGGTAAAATCGCAGGAGGCTTCGGAATCGGGGAATGGCACACATATTTGGAATCAGCGGGTCATTTCCATGGAGAATATCATTCTTATTATCCGTTTCTCGACAAAAAGTTTTTTCGCCCAAAAAAATGAGAAGGGGTACCCCTTTCCTTTTTTTCAGAAATCTGAAAATTTCTGAAATATTCGGAACGTGGGAATGATCGTTATATTTGGAATCTGCGTGACCTACGCTTTCAGAATCTGCAAGCCGAATTGAAATAAAAAATTCCTACGATTTTTAATCGTCGATTTACTTTTTATTTTTTTTCACTTTTTTTTTTGTCGTTTTTTATTGGTAAAATCGCAGGAGGCTTCGGAATCGGGGAATGGCACACATATTTGGAATCAGCGGGTCATTTCGATGAAGAATATCATTCTTATTATCCGTTTCTCGACAAAAAGTTTTTTCGCCCAAAAAAATGAGAAGGGGTACCCCTTTCCTTTTTTTGAGAAATCTGAAAATTTCTGAAATATTCGGAACGTGGGAATGATCGTTATATTTGGAATCTGCGTGACCTACGCTTTCAGAATCTGCAAGCCAAATTGAAATAAAAAATTCCTACGATTTTTAATCGTCTATTCACTTTTTATTTTTTTTTCACTTTTTTTTTTTGTCGTTTTTTATTGGTAAAATCGCAGGAGGCTTCGGAATCGGGGAATGGCACACATATTTGGAATCAGCGGGTCATTTCCATGGAGAATATCATTCTTATTATCCGTTTCTCGACAAAAAGCTTTTTCGCCCAAAAAAATGAGAAGGGGTACCCCTTTCCTTTTTTTCAGAAATCTGAAAATTTCTGAAATATTCGGAACATGGAAATGATCGTTATATTTGGAATCTGCGTGACCTACGCTTTCAGAATCTGCAAGCCAAATTGAAATAAAAAATTCCTACGATTTTTAATCGTCGATTTACTTTTTATTTTTTTTTCACTTTTTTTTTTGTCGTTTTTTATTGGTAAAATCGCAGGAGGCTTCGGAATCGGGGAATGGCACACATATTTGGAATCAGCGGGTCATTTCCATGGAGAATATCATTCTTATTATCCGTTTCTCGACAAAAAGCTTTTTCGCCCAAAAAAATGAGAAGGGGTACCCCTTTCCTTTTTTTCAGAAATCTGAAAATTTCTGAAATATTCGGAACGTGGGAATGATCGTTATATTTGGAATCTGCGTGACCTACGCTTTCAGAATCTGCAAGCCAAATTGAAATAAAAAATTCCTACGATTTTTAATCGTCGATTTACTTTTTATTTTTTTTTCACTTTTTTTTTTGTCGTTTTTTATTGGTAAAATCGCAGGAGGCTTCGGAATCGGGGAATGGCACACATATTTGGAATCAGCGGGTCATTTCCATGAAGAATATCATTCTTATTATCCGTTTCTCGACAAAAAGTTTTTTTGCCCAAAAAAATGAGAAGGGGTACCCCTTTCCTTTTTTTCAGAAATCTGAAAATTTCTGAAATATTCGGAACATGGAAATGATCGTTATATTTGGAATCTGCGTGACCTACGCTTTCAGAATCTGCAAGCCAAATTGAAATAAAAAATTCCTACGATTTTTAATCGTCGATTTACTTTTTATTTTTTTTTCACTTTTTTCTTTGTCGTTTTTTAATGGTAAAATCGCAGGAGGCTTCGGAATCGGGGAATGGCACACATATTTGGAATCAGCGGGTCATTTCCATGGAGAATATCATTTTTATTATCCATTTCTCGACAAAAAGTTTTTTCGCCCAAAAAAATGAGAAGGGGTACCCCTTTCCTTTTTTTCAGAAATCTGAAAATTTCTGGAATATTCGGAACGTGGGAATGATCGTTATATTTGGAATCTGCGTGACCTACGCTTTCAGAATCTGCAAGCCAAATTGAAATAAAAAATTCCTACGATTTTTAATCGTCGATTTACTTTTTATTTTTTTTTCACTTTTTTTTTGTCGTTTTTTATTGGTAAAATCGCAGGAGGCTTCGGAATCGGGGAATGGCACACATATTTGGAATCAGCGGGTCATTTCCATGAAGAATATCATTCTTATTATCCGTTTCTCGACAAAAAGTTTTTTCGCCCAAAAAAATGAAAAGGGGTACCCCTTTCCTTTTTTTCAGAAATCTGAAAATTTCTGAAATATTCGGAACATGGAAATGATCGTTATATTTGGAATCTGCGTGACCTACGCTTTCAGAATCTGCAAGCCAAATTGAAATGAAAAATTCCTACGATTTTTAATCGTCGATTTACTTTTTATTTTTTTTTCACTTTTTTTTTTGTCGTTTTTTATTGGTAAAATCGCAGGAGGCTTCGGAATCGGGGAATGGCACACATATTTGGAATCAGCGGGTCATTTCCATGAAGAATATCATTCTTATTATCCGTTTCTCGAAAAAAAGTTTTTTCGCCCAAAAAAATGAGAAGGGGTACCCCTTTCCTTTTTTTCAGAAATCTGAAAATTTCTGAAATATTCGGAACGTGGGAATGATCGTTATATTTGGAATCTGCGTGACCTACGCTTTCAGAATCTGCAAGCCAAATTGGAATAAAAAATTCCTACGATTTTTAATCGTCGATTTACTTTTTATTTTTTTTTCACTTTTTTTTTGTCGTTTTTTATTGGTAAAATCGCAGGAGGCTTCGGAATCGGGGAATGGCACACATATTTGGAATCAGCGGGTCATTTCGATGAAGAATATCATTCTTATTATCCGTTTCTCGACAAAAAGTTTTTTCGCCCAAAAAAATGAGAAGGGGTACCCCTATCCTTTTTTTCAGAAATCTGAAAATTTCTGAAATATTCGGAACGTGGGAATGATCGTTATATTTGGAATCTGCGTGACCTACGCTTTCAGAATCTGCAAGCCAAATTGAAATAAAAAATTCCTACGATTTTTAATCGTCGATTTACTTTTTATTTTTTTTTCACTTTTTTTTTTGTCGTTTTTTATTGGTAAAATCGCAGGAGGCTCCGGAATCGGGGAATGGCACACATATTTGGAATCAGCGGGTCATTTCCATGAAGAATATCATTCTTATTATCCGTTTCTCGACAAAAAGTTTTTTCGCCCAAAAAAATGAGAAGGAGTACCCCTTTCCGTTTTTTCAGAAATCTGAAAATTTCTGAAATATTCGGAACGTGGGAATGATCGTTATATTTGGAATCTGCGTGACCTACGCTTTCAGAATCTGCAAGCCAAATTGAAATAAAAAATTCCTACGATTTTTAATCGTCGATTTACTTTTTATTTTTTTTTCACTTTTTTTTTTTCGTTTTTTATTGGTAAAATCGCAGGAGGCTTCGGAATCGGGGAATGGCACACATATTTGGAATCAGCGGGTCATTTCGATGAAGAATATCATTCTTATTATCCTATTCTCGACAAAAAGTTTTTTCGCCCAAAAAAATGAGACCTTTCCTTTTTTTCAGAAATCTGAAAATTTCTGAAATATTCGGAACGTGGGAATGATCGTTATATTTGGAATCTGCGTGACCTACGCTTTCAGAATCTGCAAGCCAAATTGAAATACAAAATTCCTACGATTTTTAATCGTCTATTCACTTTTTATTTTTTTTTCACTTTTTTTTTTTGTCGTTTTTTATTGGTAAAATCGCAGGAGGCTTCGGAATCGGGGAATGGCACACATATTTGGAATCAGCGGGTCATTTCCATGGAGAATATCATTCTTATTATCCTTTTCTCGACAAAAAGCTTTTTCGCCCAAAAAAATGAGAAGGGGTACCCCTTTCCTTTTTTTCCGAAATCTGAAAATTTTTGAAATATTCGGAACGTGAGAATGATCGTTATATTTGGATTCTGCGTGACCTACGCTTTCAGAATCTGCAAGCCAAATTGAAATAAAAAATTCCTACGATTTTTAATCGTCGATTTACTTTTTTTTTTCACTTTTTTTTTTGTCGTTTTTTATTGGTAAAATCGCAGGAGGCTTCGGAATCGGGGAATGGCACACATATTTGGAATCAGCGGGTCATTTCGATGAAGAATATCATTCTTATTATCCTATTCTCGACAAAAAGTTTTTTCGCCCAAAAAAATGAGAAGGGGTACCCCTTTCCTTTTTTTCAGAAATCTAAAAATTTCTGAAATATTCGGAACGTGGGAATGATCGTTATATTTGGAATCTGCGTGACCTACGCTTTCAGAATCTGCAAGCCAAATTGAAATAAAAAATTCCTACGATTTTTAATCGTCTATTCACTTTTTATTTTTTTTTCACTTTTTTTTTTTGTCGTTTTTTATTGGTAAAATCGCAGGAGGCTTCGGAATCGGGGAATGGCACACATATTTGGAACCAGCGGGTCATTTCCATGAAGAATATCATTCTTATTATCCTATTCTCGACAAAAAGTTTTTTCGCCCAAAAAAATGAGAAGGGGTACCCCTTTCCTTTTTTTCAGAAATCTGAAAATTTCTGAAATATTCGAAACGTGGGAATGATCGTTATATTTGGAATCTGCGTGACCTACGCTTTCAGAATCTGCAAGCCAAATTGAAATAAAAAATTCCTACGATTTTTAATCGTCGATTTACTTTTTATTTTTTTTTCACTTTTTTTTTTGTCGTTTTGTATTGGTAAAATCGCAGGAGGCTTCGGAATCGGGGAATGGCACACATATTTGGAATCAGCGGGTCATTTCCATGAAGAATATCATTCTTATTATCCTATTCTCGACAAAAAGTTTTTTCGCCCAAAAAAATGAGAAGGGGTACCCCTTTCCTTTTTTTCAGAAATCTAAAAATTTCTGAAATATTCGGAACGTGGGAATGATCGTTATATTTGGAATCTGCGTGACCTACGCTTTCAGAATCTGCAAGCCAAATTGAAATAAAAAATTCCTACGATTTTTAATCGTCTATTCACTTTTTATTTTTTTTTCACTTTTTTTTTTTTGTCGTTTTTTATTGGTAAAATCGCAGGAGGCTTCGGAATCGGGGAATGGCACACATATTTGGAACCAGCGGGTCATTTCCATGAAGAATATCATTCTTATTATCCTATTCTCGACAAAAAGTTTTTTCGCCCAAAAAAATGAGAAGGGGTACCCCTTTCCTTTTTTTCAGAAATCTGAAAATTTCTGAAATATTCGAAACGTGGGAATGATCGTTATATTTGGAATCTGCGTGACCTACGCTTTCAGAATCTGCAAGCCAAATTGAAATAAAAAATTCCTACGATTTTTAATCGTCGATTTACTTTTTATTTTTTTTTCACTTTTTTTTTTGTCGTTTTGTATTGGTAAAATCGCAGGAGGCTTCGGAATCGGGGAATGGCACACATATTTGGAATCAGCGGGTCATTTCCATGAAGAATATCATTCTTATTATCCGTTTCTCGACAAAAAGTTTTTTCGCCCAAAAAAATGAGAAGGGGTACCCCTTTCCTTTTTTTCAGAAATCTGAAAATTTCTGAAATATTCGGAACGTGGGAATGATCGTTATATTTGGAATCTGCGTGACCTACGCTTTCAGAATCTGCAAGCCAAATTGAAATAAAAAATTCCTACGATTTTTAATCGTCGATTTACTTTTTATTTTTTTTTCACTTTTTTTTTTGTCGTTTTTTATTGGTAAAATCGCAGGAGGCTTCGGAATCGGGGAATGGCACACATATTTGGAATCAGCGGGTCATTTCCATGAAGAATATCATTCTTATTATCCGTTTCTCGACAAACAGTTTTTTCGCCCAAAAAAATGAGAAGGGGTACCCGTTTCCTTTTTTTCAGAAATCTGAAAATTTCTGAAATATTCGGAACGTGGGAATGATCGTTATATTTGGAATCTGCGTGACCTACGCTTTTAGAATCTGCAAGCCAAATTGAAATAAAAAATTCCTACGATTTTTAATCGTCGATTTACTTTTTATTTTTTTTTCACTTTTTTTTTGTCGTTTTTTATTGGTAAAATCGCAGGAGGCTTCGGAATCGGGGAATGGCACACATATTTGGAATCAGCGGGTCATTTCCATGAAGAATATCATTCTTATTATCCGTTTCTCGACAAAAAGTTTTTTCGCCCAAAAAAATGAGAAGGGGTACCCCTTTCCTTTTTTTCAGAAATCTGAAAATATCTGAAATATTCGAAACGTGGGAATGATCGTTATATTTGGAATCTGCGTGACCTACGCTTTCAGAATCTGCAAGCCAAATTGAAATAAAAAATTCCTACGATTTTTAATCGTCGATTTACTTTTTATTTTTTTTTCACTTTTTTTTTTGTCGTTTTTTATTGGTAAAATCGCAGGAGGCTTCGGAATCGGGGAATGGCACACATATTTGGAATCAGCGGGTCATTTCCATGAAGAATATTATTCTTATCATCCGTTTCTCGACAAAAAGTTTTTTCGCCCAAAAAAATGAGAAGGGGTACCCCTTTTCTTTTTTTCGGAAATCTGAAAATTTCTGAAATATTCGGAACGTGGAAATGATCGTTATATTTGGAATCTGCGTGACCTACGCTTTCAGAATCTGCAAGCCAAATTGAAATAAAAAATTCCTACGATTTTTAATCGTCGATTTACTTTTTATTTTTTTTTCACTTTTTTTTTTGTCGTTTTTTATTGGTAAAATCGCAGGAGGCTTCGGAATCGGGGAATGGCACACATATTTGGAATCAGCGGGTCATTTCCATGGAGAATATCATTCTTATTATCCGTTTCTCGACAAAAAGTTTTTTCGCCCAAAAAAATGAGAAGGGGTACCCCTTTCCTTTTTTTCAGAAATCTGAAAATTTCTGAAATATTCGGAACGTGGGAATGATCGTTATATTTGGAATCTGCGTGACCTACGCTTTCAGAATCTGCAAGCCAAATTGAAATAAAAAATTCCTACGATTTTTAATCGTCGATTTACTTTTTATTTTTTTTCACTTTTTTTTTTGTCGTTTTTTATTGGTAAAATCGCAGGAGGCTTCGGAATCGGGGAATGGCACACATATTTGGAATCAGCGGGTCATTTCGATGAAGAATATCATTTTTATTATCCGTTTCTCGACAAAAAGTTTTTTCGCCCAAAAAAATGAGAAGGGGTACCCCTTTCCTTTTTTTGAGAAATCTGAAAATTTCTGAAATATTCGGAACGTGGGAATGATCGTTATATTTAGAATCTGCGTGACCTACGCTTTCAGAATCTGCAAGCCAAATTGAAATAAAAAATTCCTACGATTTTTAATCGTCTATTCACTTTTTATTTTTTTTTCACTTTTTTTTTTTGTCGTTTTTTATTGGTAAAATCGCAGGAGGATTCGGAATCGGGGAATGGCACACATATTTGGAATCAGCGGGTCATTTCCATGAAGAATATCATTCTTATTATCCGTTTCTCGACAAAAAGTTTTTTCGCCCAAAAAAATGAGAAGGGGTACCCCTTTCCTTTTCTTCAGAAATCTGAAAATTTCTGAAATATTCGGAACGTGGGAATGATCGTTATATTTGGAATCTGCGTGACCTACGCTTTCAGAATCTGCAAGCCAAATTGAAATAAAAAATTCTCACGATTTTTAATCGTCGATTTACTTTTTATTTTTTTTTCACATTTTTTTTTTGTCGTTTTTTATTGGTAAAATCGCAGGAGGCTTCGGAATTGGGGAATGGCACACATATTTGGAATCAGCGGGTCATTTCCATGGAGAATATCATTCTTATTATCCGTTTCTCGACAAAAAGCTTTTTCGCCCAAAAAAATGAGAAGGGGTACCCCTTTCCTTTTTTTCAGAAATCTGAAAATTTCTGAAATATTCGAAACGTGGGAATGATCGTTATATTTGGAATCTGCGTGACCTACGCTTTCAGAATCTGCAAGCCAAATTGAAATAAAAAATTCCTACGATTTTTAATCGTCGATTTACTTTTTATTTTTTTTTCACTTTTTTTTTTGTCGTTTTTTATTGGTAAAATCGCAGGAGGCTTCGGAATCGGGGAATGGCACACATATTTGGAATCAGCGGGTCATTTCCATGAAGAATATCATTCTTATTATCCGTTTCTCGACAAAAAGTTTTTTCGCCCAAAAAAATGAGAAGGGGTACCCCTTTCCTTTTTTTCAGAAATCTGAAAATTTCTGAAATATTCGGAACGTGGAAATGATCGTTATATTTGGAATCTGCGTGACCTACGCTTTCAGAATCTGCAAGCCAAATTGAAATAAAAAATTCCTACGATTTTTAATCGTCGATTTACTTTTTATTTTTTTTTCACATTTTTTTTTTGTCGTTTTTTATTGGTAAAATCGCAGGAGGCTTCGGAATTGGGGAATGGCACACATATTTGGAATCAGCGGGTCATTTCCATGGAGAATATCATTCTTATTATCCGTTTCTCGACAAAAAGCTTTTTCGCCCAAAAAAATGAGAAGGGGTACCCCTTTCCTTTTTTTCAGAAATCTGAAAATTTCTGAAATATTCGAAACGTGGGAATGATCGTTATATTTGGAATCTGCGTGACCTACGCTTTCAGAATCTGCAAGCCAAATTGAAATAAAAAATTCCTACGATTTTTAATCGTCGATTTACTTTTTATTTTTTTTTCACTTTTTTTTTTGTCGTTTTTTATTGGTAAAATCGCAGGAGGCTTCGGAATCGGGGAATGGCACACATATTTGGAATCAGCGGGTCATTTCCATGAAGAATATCATTCTTATTATCCGTTTCTCGACAAAAAGTTTTTTCGCCCAAAAAAATGAGAAGGGGTACCCCTTTCCTTTTTTTCAGAAATCTGAAAATTTCTGAAATAT
The DNA here is from genome assembly GCA_963989295.1 of Ametastegia equiseti. NCBI lineage: Eukaryota > Metazoa > Arthropoda > Insecta > Hymenoptera > Tenthredinidae > Ametastegia > Ametastegia equiseti. The sequence goes on along the minus strand of OZ022403.1, from coordinate 5,598,734 downwards.
TCGGAACGTGGAAATGATCGTTATATTTGGAATCTGCGTGACCTACGCTTTCAGAATCTGCAAGCCAAATTGAAATAAAAAATTCCTACGATTTTTAATCGTCGATTTACTTTTTATTTTTTTTTCACTTTTTTTTTGTTGTTTTTTATTGGTAAAATCGCAGGAGGCTTCGGAATCGGGGAATGGCACACATATTTGGAATCAGCGGGTCATTTCCATGAAGAATATCATTCCTATTATCCTATTCTCGACAAAAAGTTTTTTCGCCCAAAAAAATGAGAAGGGGTACCCCTTTCCTTTTTTTCAGAAATCTGAAAATTTCTGAAATATTCGAAACGTGGGAATGATCGTTATATTTGGAATCTGCGTGACCTACGCTTTCAGAATCTGCAAGCCAAATTGAAATAAAAAATTCCTACGATTTTTAATCGTCGATTTACTTTTTATTTTTTTTTCACTTTTTTTTTTGTCGTTTTTTATTGGTAAAATCGCAGGAGGCTTCGGAATCGGGGAATGGCACACATATTTGGAATCAGCGGGTCATTTCCATGAAGAATATCATTCTTATTATCCGTTTCTTGACAAAAAGTTTTTTCGCCCAAAAAAATGAGAAGGGGTACCCCTTTCCTTTTTTTCAGATATCTGAAAATTTCTGAAATATTCGGAACGTGGAAATGATCGTTATATTTGAAATCTGCGTGACCTACGCTTTCAGAATCTGCAAGCCAAATTGAAATAAAAAATTCCTACGATTTTTAATCGTCGATTTACTTTTTATTTTTTTTTCACTTTTTTTTTTGTCGTTTTTTATTGGTAAAATCGCAGGAGGCTTCGGAATCGGGGAATGGCACACATATTTGGAATCAGCGGGTCATTTCCATGAAGAATATCATTCTTATTATCCGTTTCTCGACAAAAAGTTTTTTCGCCCAAAAAAATGAGAAGGGGTACCCCTTTCCTTTTTTTCAGAAATCTGAAAATTTCTGAAATATTCGGAACGTGGAAATGATCGTTATATTTGGAATCTGCGTGACCTACGCTTTCAGAATCTGCAAGCCAAATTGAAATAAAAAATTCCTACGATTTTTAATCGTCGATTTACTTTTTATTTTTTTTTCACTTTTTTTTTTTTCGTTTTTTATTGGTAAAATCGCAGGAGGCTTCGGAATCGGGGAATGGCACACATATTTGGAATCAGCGGGTCATTTCGATGAAGAATATCATTCTTATTATCCTATTCTCGACAAAAAGTTTTTTCGCCCAAAAAAATGAGAAGGGGTACCCCTTTCCTTTTTTTCAGAAATCTGAAAATTTCTGAAATATTCGGAACGTGGGAATGATCGTTATATTTGGAATCTGCGTGACCTACGCTTTCAGAATCTGCAAGCCAAATTGAAATAAAAAATTCCTACGATTTTTAATCGTCTATTCACTTTTTATTTTTTTTTCACTTTTTTTTTTGTCGTTTTTTATTGGTAAAATCGCAGGAGGCTTCGGAATCGGGGAATGGCACACATATTTGGAATCAGCGGGTCATTTCCATGAAGAATATCATTCTTATTATCCGTTTCTCGACAAAAAGTTTTTTTGCCCAAAAAAATGAGAAGGGGTACCCCTTTCCTTTTTTTCAGAAATCTGAAAATTTCTGAAATATTCGGAACATGGAAATGATCGTTATATTTGGAATCTGCGTGACCTACGCTTTCAGAATCTGCAAGCCAAATTGAAATAAAAAATTCCTACGATTTTTAATCGTCGATTTACTTTTTATTTTTTTTTCACTTTTTTCTTCGTCGTTTTTTATTGGTAAAATCGCAGGAGGCTTCGGAATCGGGGAATGGCACACATATTTGGAATCAGCGGGTCATTTCCATGGAGAATATCATTTTTATTATCCATTTCTCGACAAGAAGTTTTTTCGCCCAAAAAAATGAGAAGGGGTACCCCTTTCCTTTTTTTCAGAAATCTGAAAATTTCTGGAATATTCGGAACGTGGGAATGATCGTTATATTTGGAATCTGCGTGACCTACGCTTTCAGAATCTGCAAGCCAAATTGAAATAAAAAATTCCTACGATTTTTAATCGTCGATTTACTTTTTATTTTTTTTTCACTTTTTTTTTTGTCGTTTTTTATTGGTAAAATCGCAGGAGGCTTCGGAATCGGGGAATGGCACACATATTTGGAATCAGCGGGTCATTTCCATGAAGAATATCATTCTTATTATCCGTTTCTCGACAAAAAGTTTTTTTGCCCAAAAAAATGAGAAGGGGTACCCCTTTCCTTTTTTTCAGAAATCTGAAAATTTTTGAAATATTCGGAACGTGAGAATGATCGTTATATTTGGATTCTGCGTGACCTACGCTTTCAGAATCTGCAAGCCAAATTGAAATAAAAAATTCCTACGATTTTTAATCGTCGATTTACTTTTTTTTTTCACTTTTTTTTTGTCGTTTTTTATTGGTAAAATCGCAGGAGGCTTCGGAATCGGGGAATGGCACACATATTTGGAATCAGCGGGTCATTTCCATGAAGAATATCATTCTTATTATCCGTTTCTCGAAAAAAAGTTTTTTCGCCCAAAAAAATGAGAAGGGGTACCCCTTTCCTTTTTTTCAGAAATCTGAAAATTTCTGAAATATTCGGAACGTGGGAATGATCGTTATATTTGGAATCTGCGTGACCTACGCTTTCAGAATCTGCAAGCCAAATTGAAATAAAAAATTCCTACGATTTTTAATCGTCGATTTACTTTTTATTTTTTTTTCACTTTTTTTTTGTCGTTTTTTATTGGTAAAATCGCAGGAGGCTTCGGAATCGGGGAATGGCACACATATTTGGAATCAGCGGGTCATTTCGATGAAGAATATCATTCTTATTATCCGTTTCTCGACAAAAAGTTTTTTCGCCCAAAAAAATGAGAAGGGGTACCCCTTTCCTTTTTTTCAGAAATCTGAAAATTTCCGAAATATTCGGAACGTGGGAATGATCGTTATATTTGGAATCTGCGTGACCTACGCTTTCAGAATCTGCAAGCCAAATTGAAATAAAAAATTCCTACGATTTTTAATCGTCGATTTACTTTTTATTTTTTTTTCACTTTTTTTTTTGTCGTTTTTTATTGGTAAAATCGCAGGAGGCTTCGGAATCGGGGAATGGCACACATATTTGGAATCAGCGGGTCATTTCCATGAAGAATATCATTCTTATTATCCTATTCTCGACAAAAAGTTTTTTCGCCCAAAAAAATGAGAAGGGGTACCCCTTTCCTTTTTTTCAGAAATCTAAAAATTTCTGAAATATTCGGAACGTGGGAATGATCGTTATATTTGGAATCTGCGTGACCTACGCTTCCAGAATCTGCAAGCCAAATTGAAATAAAAAATTCCTACGATTTTTAATCGTCTATTCACTTTTTATTTTTTTTTCACTTTTTTTTTTTGTCGTTTTTTATTGGTAAAATCGCAGGAGGCTTCGGAATCGGAGAATGGCACACATATTTGGAATCAGCGGGTCATTTCCATGAAGAATATCATTCTTATTATCCTATTCTCGACAAAAAGTTTTTTCGCCCAAAAAAATGAGAAGGGGTACCCTTTCCTTTTTTTCAGAAATCTGAAAATTTCTGAAATATTCGAAACGTGGGAATGATCGTTATATTTGGAATCTGCGTGACCTACGCTTTCAGAATCTGCAAGCCAAATTGAAATAAAAAATTCCTACGATTTTTAATCGTCGATTTACTTTATATTTTTTTTTCACTTTTTTTTTTGTCGTTTTGTATTGGTAAAATCGCAGGAGGCTTCGGAATCGGGGAATGGCACACATATTTGGAATCAGCGGGTCATTTCCATGAAGAATATCATTCTTATTATCCGTTTCTCGACAAAAAGTTTTTTCGCCCAAAAAAATGAGAAGGGGTACCCCTTTCCTTTTTTTCAGAAATCTGAAAATTTCTGAAATATTCGGAACGTGGGAATGATCGTTATATTTGGAATCTGCGTGACCTACGCTTTCAGAATCTGCAAGCCAAATTGAAATAAAAAATTCCTACGATTTTTAATCGTCGATTTACTTTTTATTTTTTTTTCACTTTTTTTTTTGTCGTTTTTTATTGGTAAAATCGCAGGAGGCTTCGGAATCGGGGAATGGCACACATATTTGGAATCAGCGGGTCATTTCCATGAAGAATATCATTCTTATTATCCGTTTCTCGACAAACAGTTTTTTCGCCCAAAAAAATGAGAAGGGGTACCCCTTTCCTTTTTTTCAGAAATCTGAAAATTTCTGAAATATTCGGAACGTGGGAATGATCGTTATATTTGGAATCTGCGTGACCTACGCTTTTAGAATCTGCAAGCCAAATTGAAATAAAAAATTCCTACGATTTTTAATCGTCGATTTACTTTTTATTTTTTTTTCACTTTTTTTTTTGTCGTTTTTTATTGGTAAAATCGCAGGAGGCTTCGGAATCGGGGAATGGCACACATATTTGGAATCAGCGGGTCATTTCCATGAAGAATATCATTCTTATTATCCGTTTCTCGACAAAAAGTTTTTTTGCCCAAAAAAATGAGAAGGGGTACCCCTTTCCTTTTTTTCAGAAATCTGAAAATTTCTGAAATATTCGGAACATGGAAATGATCGTTATATTTGGAATCTGCGTGACCTACGCTTTCAGAATCTGCAAGCCAAATTGAAATAAAAAATTCCTACGATTTTTAATCGTCGATTTACTTTTTATTTTTTTTTCACTTTTTTCTTTGTCGTTTTTTATTGGTAAAATCGCAGGAGGCTTCGGAATCGGGGAATGGCACACATATTTGGAATCAGCGGGTCATTTCCATGGAGAATATCATTTTTATTATCCATTTCTCGACAAGAAGTTTTTTCGCCCAAAAAAATGAGAAGGGGTACCCCTTTCCTTTTTTTCAGAAATCTGAAAATTTCTGGAATATTCGGAACGTGGGAATGATCGTTATATTTGGAATCTGCGTGACCTACGCTTTCAGAATCTGCAAGCCAAATTGAAATAAAAAATTCCTACGATTTTTAATCGTCGATTTACTTTTTATTTTTTTTTCACTTTTTTTTTTGTCGTTTTTTATTGGTAAAATCGCAGGAGGCTTCGGAATCGGGGAATGGCACACATATTTGGAATCAGCGGGTCATTTCCATGAAGAATATCATTCTTATTATCCGTTTCTCGACAAAAAGTTTTTTTGCCCAAAAAAATGAGAAGGGGTACCCCTTTCCTTTTTTTCAGAAATCTGAAAATTTCTGAAATATTCGGAACATGGAAATGATCGTTATATTTGGAATCTGCGTGACCTACGCTTTCAGAATCTGCAAGCCAAATTGAAATAAAAAATTCCTACGATTTTTAATCGTCGATTTACTTTTTATTTTTTTTTCACTTTTTTTTTGTCGTTTTTTATTGGTAAAATCGCAGGAGGCTTCGGAATCGGGGAATGGCACACATATTTGGAATCAGCGGGTCATTTCCATGAAGAATATCATTCTTATTATCCGTTTCTCGAAAAAAAGTTTTTTCGCCCAAAAAAATGAGAAGGGGTACCCCTTTCCTTTTTTTCAGAAATCTGAAAATTTCTGAAATATTCGGAACGTGGGAATGATCGTTATATTTGGAATCTGCGTGACCTACGCTTTCAGAATCTGCAAGCCAAATTGAAATAAAAAATTCCTACGATTTTTAATCGTCGATTTACTTTTTATTTTTTTTTCACTTTTTTTTTGTCGTTTTTTATTGGTAAAATCGCAGGAGGCTTCGGAATCGGGGAATGGCACACATATTTGGAATCAGCGGGTCATTTCGATGAAGAATATCATTCTTATTATCCGTTTCTCGACAAAAAGTTTTTTCGCCCAAAAAAATGAGAAGGGGTACCCCTATCCTTTTTTTCAGAAATCTGAAAATTTCTGAAATATTCGGAACGTGGGAATGATCGTTATATTTGGAATCTGCGTGACCTACGCTTTCAGAATCTGCAAGCCAAATTGAAATAAAAAATTCCTACGATTTTTAATCGTCGATTTACTTTTTATTTTTTTTTCACTTTTTTTTTTGTCGTTTTTTATTGGTAAAATCGCAGGAGGCTCCGGAATCGGGGAATGGCACACATATTTGGAATCAGCGGGTCATTTCCATGAAGAATATCATTCTTATTATCCGTTTCTCGACAAAAAGTTTTTTCGCCCAAAAAAATGAGAAGGAGTACCCCTTTCCGTTTTTTCAGAAATCTGAAAATTTCTGAAATATTCGGAACGTGGGAATGATCGTTATATTTGGAATCTGCGTGACCTACGCTTCCAGAATCTGCAAGCCAAATTGAAATAAAAAATTCCTACGATTTTTAATCGTCGATTTACTTTTTATTTTTTTTTCACTTTTTTTTTTTTTCGTTTTTTATTGGTAAAATCGCAGGAGGCTTCGGAATCGGGGAATGGCACACATATTTGGAATCAGCGGGTCATTTCGATGAAGAATATCATTCTTATTATCCTATTCTCGACAAAAAGTTTTTTCGCCCAAAAAAATGAGAAGGGGTACCCCTTTCCTTTTTTTCAGAAATCTGAAAATTTCTGAAATATTCGGAACGTGGGAATGATCGTTATATTTGGAATCTGCGTGACCTACGCTTTCAGAATCTGCAAGCCAAATTGAAATAAAAAATTCCTACGATTTTTAATCGTCTATTCACTTTTTATTTTTTTTTCACTTTTTTTTTTGTCGTTTTTTATTGGTAAAATCGCAGGAGGCTTCAGAATCGGGGAATGGCACACATATTTGGAATCAGCGGGTCATTTCCATGGAGAATATCATTCTTATTATCCTTTTCTCGACAAAAAGCTTTTTCGCCCAAAAAAATGAGAAGGGGTACCCCTTTCCTTTTTTTCCGAAATCTGAAAATTTTTGAAATATTCGGAACGTGAGAATGATCGTTATATTTGGATTCTGCGTGACCTACGCTTTCAGAATCTGCAAGCCAAATTGAAATAAAAAATTCCTACGATTTTTAATCGTCGATTTACTTTTTTTTTTCACTTTTTTTTTGTCGTTTTTTATTGGTAAAATCGCAGGAGGCTTCGGAATCGGGGAATGGCACACATATTTGGAATCAGCGGGTCATTTCCATGAAGAATATCATTCTTATTATCCGTTTCTCGAAAAAAAGTTTTTTCGCCCAAAAAAATGAGAAGGGGTACCCCTTTCCTTTTTTTCAGAAATCTGAAAATTTCTGAAATATTCGGAACGTGGGAATGATCGTTATATTTGGAATCTGCGTGACCTACGCTTTCAGAATCTGCAAGCCAAATTGAAATAAAAAATTCCTACGATTTTTAATCGTCGATTTACTTTTTATTTTTTTTTCACTTTTTTTTTGTCGTTTTTTATTGGTAAAATCGCAGGAGGCTTCGGAATCGGGGAATGGCACACATATTTGGAATCAGCGGGTCATTTCGATGAAGAATATCATTCTTATTATCCGTTTCTCGACAAAAAGTTTTTTCGCCCAAAAAAATGAGAAGGGGTACCCCTTTCCTTTTTTTCAGAAATCTGAAAATTTCCGAAATATTCGGAACGTGGGAATGATCGTTATATTTGGAATCTGCGTGACCTACGCTTTCAGAATCTGCAAGCCAAATTGAAATAAAAAATTCCTACGATTTTTAATCGTCGATTTACTTTTTATTTTTTTTTCACTTTTTTTTTTGTCGTTTTTTATTGGTAAAATCGCAGGAGGCTTCGGAATCGGGGAATGGCACACATATTTGGAATCAGCGGGTCATTTCCATGAAGAATATCATTCTTATTATCCTATTCTCGACAAAAAGTTTTTTCGCCCAAAAAAATGAGAAGGGGTACCCCTTTCCTTTTTTTCAGAAATCTAAAAATTTCTGAAATATTCGGAACGTGGGAATGATCGTTATATTTGGAATCTGCGTGACCTACGCTTCCAGAATCTGCAAGCCAAATTGAAATAAAAAATTCCTACGATTTTTAATCGTCTATTCACTTTTTATTTTTTTTTCACTTTTTTTTTTTGTCGTTTTTTATTGGTAAAATCGCAGGAGGCTTCGGAATCGGGGAATGGCACACATATTTGGAATCAGCGGGTCATTTCCATGAAGAATATCATTCTTATTATCCTATTCTCGACAAAAAGTTTTTTCGCCCAAAAAAATGAGAAGGGGTACCCCTTTCCTTTTTTTCAGAAATCTGAAAATTTCTGAAATATTCGAAACGTGGGAATGATCGTTATATTTGGAATCTGCGTGACCTACGCTTTCAGAATCTGCAAGCCAAATTGAAATAAAAAATTCCTACGATTTTTAATCGTCGATTTACTTTTTATTTTTTTTTCACTTTTTTTTTTGTCGTTTTGTATTGGTAAAATCGCAGGAGGCTTCGGAATCGGGGAATGGCACACATATTTGGAATCAGCGGGTCATTTCCATGAAGAATATCATTCTTATTATCCGTTTCTCGACAAAAAGTTTTTTCGCCCAAAAAAATGAGAAGGGGTACCCCTTTCCTTTTTTTCAGAAATCTGAAAATTTCTGAAATATTCGGAACGTGGGAATGATCGTTATATTTGGAATCTGCGTGACCTACGCTTTCAGAATCTGCAAGCCAAATTGAAATAAAAAATTCCTACGATTTTTAATCGTCGATTTACTTTTTATTTTTTTTTCACTTTTTTTTTTGTCGTTTTTTATTGGTAAAATCGCAGGAGGCTTCGGAATCGGGGAATGGCACACATATTTGGAATCAGCGGGTCATTTCCATGAAGAATATCATTCTTATTATCCGTTTCTCGACAAAAAGTTTTTTTGCCCAAAAAAATGAGAAGGGGTACCCCTTTCCTTTTTTTCAGAAATCTGAAAATTTCTGAAATATTCGGAACATGGAAATGATCGTTATATTTGGAATCTGCGTGACCTACGCTTTCAGAATCTGCAAGCCAAATTGAAATAAAAAATTCCTACGATTTTTAATCGTCGATTTACTTTTTATTTTTTTTTCACTTTTTTCTTTGTCGTTTTTTATTGGTAAAATCGCAGGAGGCTTCGGAATCGGGGAATGGCACACATATTTGGAATCAGCGGGTCATTTCGATGAAGAATATCATTCTTATTATCCGTTTCTCGACAAAAAGTTTTTTCGCCCAAAAAAATGAGAAGGGGTACCCCTATCCTTTTTTTCAGAAATCTGAAAATTTCTGAAATATTCGGAACGTGGGAATGATCGTTATATTTGGAATCTGCGTGACCTACGCTTTCAGAATCTGCAAGCCAAATTGAAATAAAAAATTCCTACGATTTTTAATCGTCGATTTACTTTTTATTTTTTTTTCACTTTTTTTTTTGTCGTTTTTTATTGGTAAAATCGCAGGAGGCTCCGGAATCGGGGAATGGCACACATATTTGGAATCAGCGGGTCATTTCCATGAAGAATATCATTCTTATTATCCGTTTCTCGACAAAAAGTTTTTTCGCCCAAAAAAATGAGAAGGAGTACCCCTTTCCGTTTTTTCAGAAATCTGAAAATTTCTGAAATATTCGGAACGTGGGAATGATCGTTATATTTGGAATCTGCGTGACCTACGCTTCCAGAATCTGCAAGCCAAATTGAAATAAAAAATTCCTACGATTTTTAATCGTCGATTTACTTTTTATTTTTTTTTCACTTTTTTTTTTTTCGTTTTTTATTGGTAAAATCGCAGGAGGCTTCGGAATCGGGGAATGGCACACATATTTGGAATCAGCGGGTCATTTCGATGAAGAATATCATTCTTATTATCCTATTCTCAAAAAAAGTTTTTTCGCCCAAAAAAATGAGAAGGGGTACCCCTTTCCTTTTTTTCAGAAATCTGAAAATTTCTGAAATATTCGGAACGTGGGAATGATCGTTATATTTGGAATCTGCGTGACCTACGCTTTCAGAATCTGCAAGCCAAATTGAAATAAAAAATTCCTACGATTTTTAATCGTCTATTCACTTTTTATTTTTTTTTCACTTTTTTTTTTGTCGTTTTTTATTGGTAAAATCGCAGGAGGCTTCGGAATCGGGGAATGGCACACATATTTGGAATCAGCGGGTCATTTCCATGAAGAATATCATTCTTATTATCCGTTTCTCGACAAAAAGTTTTTTTGCCCAAAAAAATGAGAAGGGGTACCCCTTTCCTTTTTTTCAGAAATCTGAAAATTTCTGAAATATTCGGAACATGGAAATGATCGTTATATTTGGAATCTGCGTGACCTACGCTTTCAGAATCTGCAAGCCAAATTGAAATAAAAAATTCCTACGATTTTTAATCGTCGATTTACTTTTTATTTTTTTTTCACTTTTTTTTTTGTCGTTTTTTATTGGTAAAATCGCAGGAGGCTTCGGAATCGGGGAATGGCACACATATTTGGAATCAGCGGGTCATTTCCATGAAGAATATCATTCTTATTATCCGTTTCTCGACAAAAAGTTTTTTTGCCCAAAAAAATGAGAAGGGGTACCCCTTTCCTTTTTTTCAGAAATCTGAAAATTTCTGAAATATTCGGAACATGGAAATGATCGTTATATTTGGAATCTGCGTGACCTACGCTTTCAGAATCTGCAAGCCAAATTGAAATAAAAAATTCCTACGATTTTTAATCGTCGATTTACTTTTTATTTTTTTTTCACTTTTTTTTTGTCGTTTTTTATTGGTAAAATCGCAGGAGGCTTCGGAATCGGGGAATGGCACACATATTTGGAATCAGCGGGTCATTTCGATGAAGAATATCATTCTTATTATCCGTTTCTCGACAAAAAGTTTTTTCGCCCAAAAAAATGAGAAGGGGTACCCCTATCCTTTTTTTCAGAAATCTGAAAATTTCTGAAATATTCGGAACGTGGGAATGATCGTTATATTTGGAATCTGCGTGACCTACGCTTTCAGAATCTGCAAGCCAAATTGAAATAAAAAATTCCTACGATTTTTAATCGTCGATTTACTTTTTATTTTTTTTTCACTTTTTTTTTTGTCGTTTTTTATTGGTAAAATCGCAGGAGGCTCCGGAATCGGGGAATGGCACACATATTTGGAATCAGCGGGTCATTTCCATGAAGAATATCATTCCTATTATCCGTTTCTCGACAAAAAGTTTTTTCGCCCAAAAAAATGAGAAGGAGTACCCCTTTCCGTTTTTTCAGAAATCTGAAAATTTCTGAAATATTCGGAACGTGGGAATGATCGTTATATTTGGAATCTGCGTGACCTACGCTTCCAGAATCTGCAAGCCAAATTGAAATAAAAAATTCCTACGATTTTTAATCGTCGATTTACTTTTTATTTTTTTTTCACTTTTTTTTTTTCGTTTTTTATTGGTAAAATCGCAGGAGGCTTCGGAATCGGGGAATGGCACACATATTTGGAATCAGCGGGTCATTTCGATGAAGAATATCATTCTTATTATCCTATTCTCGACAAAAAGTTTTTTCGCCCAAAAAAATGAGAAGGGGTACCCCTTTCCTTTTTTTCAGAAATCTGAAAATTTCTGAAATATTCGGAACGTGGGAATGATCGTTATATTTGGAATCTGCGTGACCTACGCTTTCAGAATCTGCAAGCCAAATTGAAATAAAAAATTCCTACGATTTTTAATCGTCTATTCACTTTTTATTTTTTTTTCACTTTTTTTTTTGTCGTTTTTTATTGGTAAAATCGCAGGAGGCTTCGGAATCGGGGAATGGCACACATATTTGGAATCAGCGGGTCATTTCCATGAAGAATATCATTCTTATTATCCTTTTCTCGACAAAAAGCTTTTTCGCCCAAAAAAATGAGAAGGGGTACCCCTTTCCTTTTTTTCCGAAATCTGAAAATTTTTGAAATATTCGGAACGTGAGAATGATCGTTATATTTGGATTCTGCGTGACCTACGCTTTCAGAATCTGCAAGCCAAATTGAAATAAAAAATTCCTACGATTTTTAATCGTCGATTTACTTTTTTTTTTCACTTTTTTTTTGTCGTTTTTTATTGGTAAAATCGCAGGAGGCTTCGGAATCGGGGAATGGCACACATATTTGGAATCAGCGGGTCATTTCCATGAAGAATATCATTCTTATTATCCGGTTCTCGAAAAAAAGTTTTTTCGCCCAAAAAAATGAGAAGGGGTACCCCTTTCCTTTTTTTCAGAAATCTGAAAATTTCTGAAATATTCGGAACGTGGGAATGATCGTTATATTTGGAATCTGCGTGACCTACGCTTTCAGAATCTGCAAGCCAAATTGAAATAAAAAATTCCTACGATTTTTAATCGTCGATTTACTTTTTATTTTTTTTTCACTTTTTTTTTTGTCGTTTTTTATTCGTAAAATCGCAGGAGGCTTCGGAATCGGGGAATGGCACACATATTTGGAATCAGCGGGTCATTTCCATGAAGAATATCATTCTTATTATCCTATTCTCGACAAAAAGTTTTTTCGCCCAAAAAAATGAGAAGGGGTACCCCTTTCCTTTTTTTCAGAAATCTAAAAATTTCTGAAATATTCGGAACGTGGGAATGATCGTTATATTTGGAATCTGCGTGACCTACGCTTCCAGAATCTGCAAGCCAAATTGAAATAAAAAATTCCTACGATTTTTAATCGTCTATTCACTTTTTATTTTTTTTTCACTTTTTTTTTTGTCGTTTTTTATTGGTAAAATCGCAGGAGGCTTCGGAATCGGGGAATGGCACACATATTTGGAATCAGCGGGTCATTTCCATGAAGAATATCATTCTTATTATCCGTTTCTCGACAAAAAGTTTTTTTGCCCAAAAAAATGAGAAGGGGTACCCCTTTCCTTTTTTTCAGAAATCTGAAAATTTCTGAAATATTCGGAACATGGAAATGATCGTTATATTTGGAATCTGCGTGACCTACGCTTTCAGAATCTGCAAGCCAAATTGAAATAAAAAATTCCTACGATTTTTAATCGTCGATTTACTTTTTATTTTTTTTTCACTTTTTTTTTTGTCGTTTTTTATTGGTAAAATCGCAGGAGGCTTCGGAATCGGGGAATGGCACACATATTTGGAATCAGCGGGTCATTTCCATGAAGAATATCATTCTTATTATCCGTTTCTCGACAAAAAGTTTTTTTGCCCAAAAAAATGAGAAGGGGTACCCCTTTCCTTTTTTTCAGAAATCTGAAAATTTCTGAAATATTCGGAACATGGAAATGATCGTTATATTTGGAATCTGCGTGACCTACGCTTTCAGAATCTGCAAGCCAAATTGAAATAAAAAATTCCTACGATTTTTAATCGTCGATTTACTTTTTATTTTTTTTTCACTTTTTTTTTGTCGTTTTTTATTGGTAAAATCGCAGGAGGCTTCGGAATCGGGGAATGGCACACATATTTGGAATCAGCGGGTCATTTCGATGAAGAATATCATTCTTATTATCCGTTTCTCGACAAAAAGTTTTTTCGCCCAAAAAAATGAGAAGGGGTACCCCTATCCTTTTTTTCAGAAATCTGAAAATTTCTGAAATATTCGGAACGTGGGAATGATCGTTATATTTGGAATCTGCGTGACCTACGCTTTCAGAATCTGCAAGCCAAATTGAAATAAAAAATTCCTACGATTTTTAATCGTCGATTTACTTTTTATTTTTTTTTCACTTTTTTTTTTGTCGTTTTTTATTGGTAAAATCGCAGGAGGCTCCGGAATCGGGGAATGGCACACATATTTGGAATCAGCGGGTCATTTCCATGAAGAATATCATTCCTATTATCCGTTTCTCGACAAAAAGTTTTTTCGCCCAAAAAAATGAGAAGGAGTACCCCTTTCCGTTTTTTCAGAAATCTGAAAATTTCTGAAATATTCGGAACGTGGGAATGATCGTTATATTTGGAATCTGCGTGACCTACGCTTCCAGAATCTGCAAGCCAAATTGAAATAAAAAATTCCTACGATTTTTAATCGTCGATTTACTTTTTATTTTTTTTTCACTTTTTTTTTTTCGTTTTTTATTGGTAAAATCGCAGGAGGCTTCGGAATCGGGGAATGGCACACATATTTGGAATCAGCGGGTCATTTCGATGAAGAATATCATTCTTATTATCCTATTCTCGACAAAAAGTTTTTTCGCCCAAAAAAATGAGAAGGGGTACCCCTTTCCTTTTTTTCAGAAATCTGAAAATTTCTGAAATATTCGGAACGTGGGAATGATCGTTATATTTGGAATCTGCGTGACCTACGCTTTCAGAATCTGCAAGCCAAATTGAAATAAAAAATTCCTACGATTTTTAATCGTCTATTCACTTTTTATTTTTTTTTCACTTTTTTTTTTGTCGTTTTTTATTGGTAAAATCGCAGGAGGCTTCGGAATCGGGGAATGGCACACATATTTGGAATCAGCGGGTCATTTCCATGAAGAATATCATTCTTATTATCCTTTTCTCGACAAAAAGCTTTTTCGCCCAAAAAAATGAGAAGGGGTACCCCTTTCCTTTTTTTCCGAAATCTGAAAATTTTTGAAATATTCGGAACGTGAGAATGATCGTTATATTTGGATTCTGCGTGACCTACGCTTTCAGAATCTGCAAGCCAAATTGAAATAAAAAATTCCTACGATTTTTAATCGTCGATTTACTTTTTTTTTTCACTTTTTTTTTGTCGTTTTTTATTGGTAAAATCGCAGGAGGCTTCGGAATCGGGGAATGGCACACATATTTGGAATCAGCGGGTCATTTCCATGAAGAATATCATTCTTATTATCCGGTTCTCGAAAAAAAGTTTTTTCGCCCAAAAAAATGAGAAGGGGTACCCCTTTCCTTTTTTTCAGAAATCTGAAAATTTCTGAAATATTCGGAACGTGGGAATGATCGTTATATTTGGAATCTGCGTGACCTACGCTTTCAGAATCTGCAAGCCAAATTGAAATAAAAAATTCCTACGATTTTTAATCGTCGATTTACTTTTTATTTTTTTTTCACTTTTTTTTTTGTCGTTTTTTATTCGTAAAATCGCAGGAGGCTTCGGAATCGGGGAATGGCACACATATTTGGAATCAGCGGGTCATTTCCATGAAGAATATCATTCTTATTATCCTATTCTCGACAAAAAGTTTTTTCGCCCAAAAAAATGAGAAGGGGTACCCCTTTCCTTTTTTTCAGAAATCTAAAAATTTCTGAAATATTCGGAACGTGGGAATGATCGTTATATTTGGAATCTGCGTGACCTACGCTTCCAGAATCTGCAAGCCAAATTGAAATAAAAAATTCCTACGATTTTTAATCGTCTATTCACTTTTTATTTTTTTTTCACTTTTTTTTTTTGTCGTTTTTTATTGGTAAAATCGCAGGAGGCTTCGGAATCGGGGAATGGCACACATATTTGGAATCAGCGGGTCATTTCCATGAAGAATATCATTCTTATTATCCTATTCTCGACAAAAAGTTTTTTCGCCCAAAAAAATGAGAAGGGGTACCCTCTTCCTTTTTTTCAGAAATCTGAAAATTTCTGAAATATTCGAAACGTGGGAATGATCGTTATATTTGGAATCTGCGTGACCTACGCTTTCAGAATCTGCAAGCCAAATTGAAATAAAAAATTCCTACGATTTTTAATCGTCGATTTACTTTTTATTTTTTTTTCACTTTTTTTTTTGTCGTTTTGTATTGGTAAAATCGCAGGAGGCTTCGGAATCGGGGAATGGCACACATATTTGGAATCAGCGGGTCATTTCCATGAAGAATATCATTCTTATTATCCGTTTCTCGACAAAAAGTTTTTTCGCCCAAAAAAATGAGAAGGGGTACCCCTTTCCTTTTTTTCAGAAATCTGAAAATTTCTGAAATATTCGGAACGTGGGAATGATCGTTATATTTGGAATCTGCGTGACCTACGCTTTCAGAATCTGCAAGCCAAATTGAAATAAAAAATTCCTACGATTTTTAATCGTCGATTTACTTTTCATTTTTTTTTCACTTTTTTTTTTGTCGTTTTTTATTGGTAAAATCGCAGGAGGCTTCGGAATCGGGGAATGGCACACATATTTGGAATCAGCGGGTCATTTCCATGAAGAATATCATTCTTATTATCCGTTTCTCGACAAACAGTTTTTTCGCCCAAAAAAATGAGAAGGGGTACCCCTTTCCTTTTTTTCAGAAATCTGAAAATTTCTGAAATATTCGGAACGTGGGAATGATCGTTATATTTGGAATCTGCGTGACCTACGCTTTTAGAATCTGCAAGCCAAATTGAAATCAAAAATTCCTACGATTTTTAATCGTCGATTTACTTTTTATTTTTTTTTCACTTTTTTTTTTGTCGTTTTTTATTGGTAAAATCGCAGGAGGCTTCGGAATCGGGGAATGGCACACATATTTGGAATCAGCGGGTCATTTCCATGAAGAATATCATTCTTATTATCCGTTTCTCGACAAAAAGTTTTTTTGCCCAAAAAAATGAGAAGGGGTACCCCTTTCCTTTTTTTCAGAAATCTGAAAATTTCTGAAATATTCGGAACATGGAAATGATCGTTATATTTGGAATCTGCGTGACCTACGCTTTCAGAATCTGCAAGCCAAATTGAAATAAAAAATTCCTACGATTTTTAATCGTCGATTTACTTTTTATTTTTTTTTCACTTTTTTCTTTGTCGTTTTTTATTGGTAAAATCGCAGGAGGCTTCGGAATCGGGGAATGGCACACATATTTGGAATCAGCGGGTCATTTCCATGGAGAATATCATTTTTATTATCCATTTCTCGACAAGAAGTTTTTTCGCCCAAAAAAATGAGAAGGGGTACCCCTTTCCTTTTTTTCAGAAATCTGAAAATTTCTGGAATATTCGGAACGTGGGAATGATCGTTATATTTGGAATCTGCGTGACCTACGCTTTCAGAATCTGCAAGCCAAATTGAAATAAAAAATTCCTACGATTTTTAATCGTCGATTTACTTTTCATTTTTTTTTCACTTTTTTTTTTGTCGTTTTTTATTGGTAAAATCGCAGGAGGCTTCGGAATCGGGGAATGGCACACATATTTGGAATCAGCGGGTCATTTCCATGAAGAATATCATTCTTATTATCCGTTTCTCGACAAAAAGTTTTTTTGCCCAAAAAAATGAGACGGGGTACCCCTTTCCTTTTTTTCAGAAATCTGAAAATTTCTGAAATATTCGGAACATGGAAATGATCGTTATATTTGGAATCTGCGTGACCTACGCTTTCAGAATCTGCAAGCCAAATTGAAATGAAAAATTCCTACGATTTTTAATCGTCGATTTACTTTTTATTTTTTTTTCACTTTTTTTTTTGTCGTTTTTTATTGGTAAAATCGCAGGAGGCTTCGGAATCGGGGAATGGCACACATATTTGGAATCAGCGGGTCATTTCCATGAAGAATATCATTCTTATTATCCGTTTCTCGAAAAAAAGTTTTTTCGCCCAAAAAAATGAGAAGGGGCTTTCCTTTTTTTCAGAAATCTGAAAATTTCTGAAATATTCGGAACGTGGGAATGATCGTTATATTTGGAATCTGCGTGACCTACGCTTTCAGAATCTGCAAGCCAAATTGAAATAAAAAATTCCTACGATTTTTAATCGTCGATTTACTTTTTATTTTTTTTTCACTTTTTTTTTGTCGTTTTTTATTGGTAAAATCGCAGGAGGCTTCGGAATCGGGGAATGGCACACATATTTGGAATCAGCGGGTCATTTCGATGAAGAATATCATTCTTATTATCCGTTTCTCGACAAAAAGTTTTTTCGCCCAAAAAAATGAGAAGGGGTACCCCTATCCTTTTTTTCAGAAATCTGAAAATTTCTGAAATATTCGGAACGTGGGAATGATCGTTATATTTGGAATCTGCGTGACCTACGCTTTCAGAATCTGCAAGCCAAATTGAAATAAAAAATTCCTACGATTTTTAATCGTCGATTTACTTTTTATTTTTTTTTCACTTTTTTTTTTGTCGTTTTTTATTGGTAAAATCGCAGGAGGCTTCGGAATCGGGGAATGGCACACATATTTGGAATCAGCGGGTCATTTCCATGAAGAATATCATTCTTATTATCCGTTTCTCGACAAAAAGTTTTTTCGCCCAAAAAAATGAGAAGGGGTACCCCTTTCCTTTTTTTCAGAAATCTGAAAATTTCTGAAATATTCGGAACGTGGAAATGATCGTTATATTTGGAATCTGCGTGACCTACGCTTTCAGAATCTGCAAGCCAAATTGAAATAAAAAATTCCTACGATTTTTAATCGTCGATTTACTTTTTATTTTTTTTTCACTTTTTTTTTGTTGTTTTTTATTGGTAAAATCGCAGGAGGCTTCGGAATCGGGGAATGGCACACATATTTGGAATCAGCGGGTCATTTCCATGAAGAATATCATTCCTATTATCCTATTCTCGACAAAAAGTTTTTTCGCCCAAAAAAATGAGAAGGGGTACCCCTTTCCTTTTTTTCAGAAATCTGAAAATTTCTGAAATATTCGAAACGTGGGAATGATCGTTATATTTGGAATCTGCGTGACCTACGCTTTCAGAATCTGCAAGCCAAATTGAAATAAAAAATTCCTACGATTTTTAATCGTCGATTTACTTTTTATTTTTTTTTCACTTTTTTTTTGTCGTTTTTTATTGGTAAAATCGCAGGAGGCTTCGGAATCGGGGAATGGCACACATATTTGGAATCAGCGGGTCATTTCCATGAAGAATATCATTCTTATTATCCGTTTCTTGACAAAAAGTTTTTTCGCCCAAAAAAATGAGAAGGGGTACCCCTTTCCTTTTTTTCAGATATCTGAAAATTTCTGAAATATTCGGAACGTGGAAATGATCGTTATATTTGAAATCTGCGTGACCTACGCTTTCAGAATCTGCAAGCCAAATTGAAATAAAAAATTCCTACGATTTTTAATCGTCGATTTACTTTTTATTTTTTTTTCACTTTTTTTTTGTCGTTTTTTATTGGTAAAATCGCAGGAGGCTTCGGAATCGGGGAATGGCACACATATTTGGAATCAGCGGGTCATTTCCATGAAGAATATCATTCTTATTATCCGTTTCTTGACAAAAAGTTTTTTCGCCCAAAAAAATGAGAAGGGGTACCCCTTTCCTTTTTTTCAGATATCTGAAAATTTCTGAAATATTCGGAACGTGGAAATGATCGTTATATTTGAAATCTGCGTGACCTACGCTTTCAGAATCTGCAAGCCAAATTGAAATAAAAAATTCCTACGATTTTTAATCGTCGATTTACTTTTTATTTTTTTTTCACTTTTTTTTTTTGTCGTTTTTTATTGGTAAAATCGCAGGAGGCTTCGGAATCGGGGAATGGCACACATATTTGGAATCAGCGAGTCATTTCCATGAAGAATATCATTCTTATTATCCGTTTCTCGACAAAAAGTTTTTTCGCCCAAAAAAATGAGAAGGGGTACCCCTTTCCTTTTTTTCATAAATCTGAAAATTTCTGAAATATTCGGAACGTGGGAATGATCGTTATATTTGGAATCTGCGTGACCTACGCTTTCAGAATCTGCAAGCCAAATTGAAATAAAAAATTCCCACGATTTTTAATCGTCGATTTACTTTTTATTTTTTTTTCACTTTTTTTTTTGTCGTTTTTTATTGGTAAAATCGCAGGAGGCTTCGGAATCGGGGAATGGCACACATATTTGGAATCAGCGGGTCATTTCCATGAAGAATATCATTCTTATTATCCGTTTCTCGACAAAAAGTTTTTTCGCCCAAAAAAATGAGAAGGGATACCCCTTTCCTTTTTTTCAGAAATCTGAAAATTTCTGAAATATTCGGAACGTGGGAATGATCGTTATATTTGGAATCTGCGTGACCTACGCTTTCAGAATCTGCAAGCCAAATTGAAATAAAAAATTCCTACGATTTTTAATCGTCGATTTACTTTTTATTTTTTTTTCACTTTTTTTTTTGTCGTTTTTTATTGGTAAAATCGCAGGAGGCTTCGGAATCGGGGAGTGGCACACATATTTGGAATCAGCGGGTCATTTCCATGAAGAATATCATTCTTATTATCCGTTTCTCGACAAAAAGTTTTTTCGCCCAAAAAAATGAGAAGGGGTACCCCTTTCCTTTTTTTCATAAATCTGAAAATTTCTGAAATATTCGGAACGTGGGAATGATCGTTATATTTGGAATCTGCGTGACCTACGCTTTCAGAATCTGCAAGCCAAATTGAAATAAAAAATTCCTACGATTTTTAATCGTCGATTCACTTTTTATTTTTTTTCACTTTTTTTTTTGTCGTTTTTTATTGGTAAAATCGCAGGAGGCTTCGGAATCGGGGAATGGCACACATATTTGGAATCAGCGGGTCATTTCCATGAAGAATATCATTCTTATTATCCTATTCTCGACAAAAAGTTTTTTCGCCCAAAAAAATGAGAAGGGGTACCCCTTTCCTTTTTTTCAGAAATCTGAAAATATCTGAAATATTCGAAACGTGGGAATGATCGTTATATTTGGAATCTGCGTGACCTACGCTTTCAGAATCTGCAAGCCAAATTGAAATAAAAAATTCCTACGATTTTTAATCGTCGATTTACTTTTTATTTTTTTTTCACTTCTTTTTTGTCGTTTTTTATTGGTAAAATCGCAGGAGGCTTCGGAATCGGGGAATGGCACACATATTTGGAATCAGCGGGTCATTTCCATGAAGAATATTATTCTTATTATCCGTTTCTCGACAAACAGTTTTTTCGCCCAAAAAAATGAGAAGGGGTACCCCTTTCCTTTTTTTCAGAAATCTGAAAATTTCTGAAATATTCGGAACGTGGGAATGATCGTTATATTTGGAATCTGCGTGACCTACGCTTTTAGAATCTGCAAGCCAAATTGAAATAAAAAATTCCTACGATTTTTAATCGTCGATTTACTTTTTATTTTTTTTTCACTTTTTTTTTTGTCGTTTTTTATTGGTAAAATCGCAGGAGGCTTCGGAATCGGGGAATGGCACACATATTTGGAATCAGCGGGTCATTTCCATGAAGAATATCATTCTTATTATCCGTTTCTCGACAAAAAGTTTTTTCGCCCAAAAAAATGAGAAGGGGTACCCCTTTTCTTTTTTTCGGAAATCTGAAAATTTCTGAAATATTCGGAACGTGGAAATGATCGTTATATTTGGAATCTGCGTGACCTACGCTTTCAGAATCTGCAAGCCAAATTGAAATAAAAAATTCCTACGATTTTTAATCGTCGATTTACTTTTTATTTTTTTTTCACTTTTTTTTTTGTCGTTTTTTATTGGTAAAATCGCAGGAGGCTTCGGAATCGGGGAATGGCACACATATTTGGAATCAGCGGGTCATTTCCATGAAGAATATCATTCTTATTATCCGTTTCTCGACAAAAAGTTTTTTTGCCCAAAAAAATGAGAAGGGGTACCCCTTTCCTTTTTCTCAGAAATCTGAAAATTTCTGAAATATTCGGAACGTGGAAATGATCGTTATATTTGGAATCTGCGTGACCTACGCTTTCAGAATCTGCAAGCCAAATTGAAATAAAAAATTCCTACGATTTTTAATCGTCGATTTACTTTTTATTTTTTTTTCACTTTTTTTTTTGTCGTTTTTTATTGGTAAAATCGCAGGAGGCTTCGGAATCGGGGAATGGCACACATATTTGGAATCAGCGGGTCATTTCCATGGAGAATATCATTCTTATTATCCGTTTCTCGACAAAAAGTTTTTTCGCCCAAAAAAATGAGAAGGGGTACCCCTTTCCTTTTTTTCAGAAATCTGAAAATTTCTGAAATATTCGGAACGTGGAAATGATCGTTATATTTGGAATCTGCGTGACCTACGCTTTCAGAATCTGCAAGCCAAATTGAAATAAAAAATTCCTACGATTTTTAATCGTCGATTTACTTTTTATTTTTTTTTCACTTTTTTTTTTGTCGTTTTTTATTGGTAAAATCGCAGGAGGCTTCGGAATCGGGGAATGGCACACATATTTGGAATCAGCGGGTCATTTCCATGAAGAATATCATTCTTATTATCCGTTTCTCGACAAAAAGTTTTTTTGCCCAAAAAAATGAGAAGGGGTACCCCTTTCCTTTTTTTCAGAAATCTGAAAATTTCTGAAATATTCGGAACATGGAAATGATCGTTATATTTGGAATCTGCGTGACCTACGCTTTCAGAATCTGCAAGCCAAATTGAAATAAAAAATTCCTACGATTTTTAATCGTCGATTTACTTTTTATTTTTTTTTCACTTTTTTTTTGTCGTTTTTTATCGGTAAAATCGCAGGAGGCTTCGGAATCGGGGAATGGCACACATATTTGGAATCAGCGGGTCATTTCCATGAAGAATATCATTCTTATTATCCGTTTCTCGACAAAAAGTTTTTTCGCCCAAAAAAATGAGAAGGGGTACCCCTTTCCTTTTTTTCAGAAATCTGAAAATTTCTGAAATATTCGGAACGTGGGAATGATCGTTATATTTGGAATCTGCGTGACCTACGCTTTCAGAATCTGCAAGCCAAATTGAAATAAAAAATTCCTACGATTTTTAATCGTCGATTTACTTTTTATTTTTTTTTCACTTTTTTTTTTGTCGTTTTTTATTGGTAAAATCGCAGGAGGCTTCGGAATCGGGGAATGGCACACATATTTGGAATCAGCGGGTCATTTCCATGAAGAATATCATTCTTATTATCCGTTTCTCGACAAAAAGTTCTTTCGCCCAAAAAAATGAGAAGGGGTACCCCTTTCCTTTTTTTCAGAAATCTGAAAATTTCTGAAATATTCGGAACGTGGAAATGATCGTCATATTTGGAATCTGCGTGACCTACGCTTTCAGAATCTGCAAGCCAAATTGAAATAAAAAATTCCTACGATTTTTAATCGTCGATTTACTTTTTATTTTTTTTTCACTTTTTTTTTGTCGTTTTTTATTGGTAAAATCGCAGGAGGCTTCGGAATCGGGGAATGGCACACATATTTGGAATCAGCGGGTCATTTCCATGAAGAATATCATTCCTATTATCCTATTCTCGACAAAAAGTTTTTTCGCCCAAGAAAATGAGAAGGGGTACCCCTTTCCTTTTTTTCAGAAATCTGAAAATTTCTGAAATATTCGAAACGTGGGAATGATCGTTATATTTGGAATCTGCGTGACCTACGCTTTCAGAATCTGCAAGCCAAATTGAAATAAAAAATTCCTACGATTTTTAATCGTCGATTTACTTTTTATTTTTTTTTCACTTTTTTTTTTGTCGTTTTTTATTGGTAAAATCGCAGGAGGCTTCGGAATCGGGGAATGGCACACATATTTGGAATCAGCGAGTCATTTCCATGAAGAATATCATTCTTATTATCCGTTTCTCGACAAAAAGTTTTTTCTCCCAAAAAAATGAGAAGGGGTACCCCTTTCCTTTTTTTCAGAAATCTGAAAATTTCTGAAATATTCGGAACGTGGGAATGATCGTTATATTTGGAATCTGCGTGACCTACGCTTTCAGAATCTGCAAGCCAAATTGAAATAAAAAATTCCTACGATTTTTAATCGTCGATTTACTTTTTATTTTTTTTTCACTTTTTTTTTTGTCGTTTTTTATTGGTAAAATCGCAGGAGGCTTCGGAATCGGGGAATGGCACACATATTTGGAATCAGCGGGTCATTTCCATGAAGAATATCATTCTTATTATCCGTTTCTCGAAAAAAAGTTTTTTCGCCCAAAAAAATGAGAAGGGGTACCCCTTTCCTTTTTTTCAGAAATCTGAAAATTTCTGAAATATTCGGAACGTGGGAATGATCGTTATATTTGGAATCTGCGTGACCTACGCTTTCAGAATCTGCAAGCCAAATTGAAATAAAAAATTCCTACGATTTTTAATCGTCGATTTACTTTTTATTTTTTTTTCACTTTTTTTTTTGTCGTTTTTTATTGGTAAAATCGCAGGAGGCTTCGGAATCGGGGAATGGCACACATATTTGGAATCAGCGGGTCATTTCCATGAAGAATATCATTCTTATTATCCGTTTCTCGACAAAAAGTTTTTTTCGCCCAAAAAAATGAGAAGGAGTACCCCTTTCCGTTTTTTCAGAAATCTGAAAATTTCTGAAATATTCGGAACGTGGGAATGATCGTTATATTTGGAATCTGCGTGACCTACGCTTTCAGAATCTGCAAGCCAAATTGAAATAAAAAATTCCTACGATTTTTAATCGTCGATTTACTTTTTATTTTTTTTTCACTTTTTTTTTTGTCGTTTTTTATTGGTAAAATCGCAGGAGGCTTCGGAATCGGGGAATGGCACACATATTTGGAATCAGCGGGTCATTTCGATGAAGAATATCATTCTTATTATCCTATTCTCGACAAAAAGTTTTTTCGCCCAAAAAAATGAGAAGGGGTACCCCTTTCCTTTTTTTCAGAAATCTAAAAATTTCTGAAATATTCGGAACGTGGGAATGATCGTTATATTTGGAATCTGCGTGACCTACGCTTTCAGAATCTGCAAGCCAAATTGAAATAAAAAATTCCTACGATTTTTAATCGTCTATTCACTTTTTATTTTTTTTTCACTTTTTTTTTTTGTCGTTTTTTATTGGTAAAATCGCAGGAGGCTTCGGAATCGGGGAATGGCACACATATTTGGAATCAGCGGGTCATTTCCATGAAGAATATCATTCTTATTATCCTATTCTCGACAAAAAGTTTTTTCGCCCAAAAAAATGAGAAGGGGTACCCCTTTCCTTTTTTTCAGAAATCTGAAAATTTCTGAAATATTCGAAACGTGGGAATGATCGTTATATTTGGAATCTGCGTGACCTACGCTTTCAGAATCTGCAAGCCAAATTGAAATAAAAAATTCCTACGATTTTTAATCGTCGATTTACTTTTTATTTTTTTTTCACTTTTTTTTTTGTCGTTTTGTATTGGTAAAATCGCAGGAGGCTTCGGAATCGGGGAATGGCACACATATTTGGAATCAGCGGGTCATTTCCATGAAGAATATCATTCTTATTATCCGTTTCTCGACAAAAAGTTTTTTTGCCCAAAAAAATGAGAAGGGGTACCCCTTTCCTTTTTTTCAGAAATCTGAAAATTTCTGAAATATTCGGAACATGGAAATGATCGTTATATTTGGAATCTGCGTGACCTACGCTTTCAGAATCTGCAAGCCAAATTGAAATAAAAAATTCCTACGATTTTTAATCGTCGATTTACTTTTTATTTTTTTTTCACTTTTTTCTTTGTCGTTTTTTATTGGTAAAATCGCAGGAGGCTTCGGAATCGGGGAATGGCACACATATTTGGAATCAGCGGGTCATTTCGATGAAGAATATCATTCTTATTATCCTATTCTCGACAAAAAGTTTTTTCGCCCAAAAAAATGAGAAGGGGTACCCCTTTCCTTTTTTTCAGAAATCTGAAAATTTCTGGAATATTCGGAACGTGGGAATGATCGTTATATTTGGAATCTGCGTGACCTACGCTTTCAGAATCTGCAAGCCAAATTGAAATAAAAAATTCCTACGATTTTTAATCGTCGATTTACTTTTTATTTTTTTTTCACTTTTTTTTTTGTCGTTTTTTATCGGTAAAATCGCAGGAGGCTTCGGAATCGGGGAATGGCACACATATTTGGAATCAGCGGGTCATTTCCATGAAGAATATCATTCTTATTATCCGTTTCTCGACAAAAAGTTTTTTTGCCCAAAAAAATGAGAAGGGGTACCCCTTTCCTCTTTTTCAGAAATCTGAAAATTTCTGAAATATTCGGAACATGGAAATGATCGTTATATTTGGAATCTGCGTGACCTACGCTTTCAGAATCTGCGAGCCAAATTGAAATGAAAAATTCCTACGATTTTTAATCGTCGATTTACTTTTTATTTTTTTTTCACTTTTTTTTTTGTCGTTTTTTATTGGTAAAATCGCAGGAGGCTTCGGAATCGGGGAATGACACACATATTTGGAATCAGCGGGTCATTTCCATGAAGAATATCATTCTTATTATCCGTTTCTCGAAAAAAAGTTTTTTCGCCCAAAAAAATGAGAAGGGGTACCCCTTTCCTTTTTTTCAGAAATCTGAAAATTTCTGAAATATTCGGAACGTGGGAATGATCGTTATATTTGGAATCTGCGTGACCTACGCTTTCAGAATCTGCAAGCCAAATTGAAATAAAAAATTCCTACGATTTTTAATCGTCGATTTACTTTTTATTTTTTTTTCACTTTTTTTTTTGTCGTTTTTTATTGGTAAAATCGCAGGAGGCTTCGGAATCGGGGAATGGCACACATATTTGGAATCAGCGGGTCATTTCCATGAAGAATATCATTCTTATTATCCGTTTCTCGACAAAAAGTTTTTTCGCCCAAAAAAATGAGAAGGAGTACCCCTTTCCGTTTTTTCAGAAATCTGAAAATTTCTGAAATATTCGGAACGTGGGAATGATCGTTATATTTGGAATCTGCGTGACCTACGCTTTCAGAATCTGCAAGCCAAATTGAAATAAAAAATTCCTACGATTTTTAATCGTCGATTTACTTTTTATTTTTTTTTCACTTTTTTTTTTTTCGTTTTTTATTGGTAAAATCGCAGGAGGCTTCGGAATCGGGGAATGGCACACATATTTGGAATCAGCGGGTCATTTCGATGAAGAATATCATTCTTATTATCCTATTCTCGACAAAAAGTTTTTTCGCCCAAAAAAATGAGAAGGGGTACCCCTTTCCTTTTTTTCAGAAATCTAAAAATTTCTGAAATATTCGGAACGTGGGAATGATCGTTATATTTGGAATCTGCGTGACCTACGCTTTCAGAATCTGCAAGCCAAATTGAAATAAAAAATTCCTACGATTTTTAATCGTCTATTCACTTTTTATTTTTTTTTCACTTTTTTTTTTTGTCGTTTTTTATTGGTAAAATCGCAGGAGGCTTCGGAATCGGGGAATGGCACACATATTTGGAATCAGCGGGTCATTTCCATGAAGAATATCATTCTTATTATCCTATTCTCGACAAAAAGTTTTTTCGCCCAAAAAAATGAGAAGGGGTACCCCTTTCCTTTTTTTCAGAAATCTGAAAATTTCTGAAATATTCGAAACGTGGGAATGATCGTTATATTTGGAATCTGCGTGACCTACGCTTTCAGAATCTGCAAGCCAAATTGAAATAAAAAATTCCTACGATTTTTAATCGTCGATTTACTTTTTATTTTTTTTTCACTTTTTTTTTTGTCGTTTTGTATTGGTAAAATCGCAGGAGGCTTCGGAATCGGGGAATGGCACACATATTTGGAATCAGCGGGTCATTTCCATGAAGAATATCATTCTTATTATCCGTTTCTCGACAAAAAGTTTTTTCGCCCAAAAAAATGAGAAGGGGTACCCCTTTCCTTTTTTTCAGAAATCTGAAAATTTCTGAAATATTCGGAACGTGGGAATGATCGTTATATTTGGAATCTGCGTGACCTACGCTTTCAGAATCTGCAAGCCAAATTGAAATAAAAAATTCCTACGATTTTTAATCGTCGATTTACTTTTTATTTTTTTTTCACTTTTTTTTTTGTCGTTTTTTATTGGTAAAATCGCAGGAGGCTTCGGAATCGGGGAATGGCACACATATTTGGAATCAGCGGGTCATTTCCATGAAGAATATCATTCTTATTATCCGTTTCTCGACAAACAGTTTTTTCGCCCAAAAAAATGAGAAGGGGTACCCCTTTCCTTTTTTTCAGAAATCTGAAAATTTCTGAAATATTCGGAACGTGGGAATGATCGTTATATTTGGAATCTGCGTGACCTACGCTTTTAGAATCTGCAAGCCAAATTGAAATAAAAAATTCCTACGATTTTTAATCGTCGATTTACTTTTTATTTTTTTTTCACTTTTTTTTTGTCGTTTTTTATTGGTAAAATCGCAGGAGGCTTCGGAATCGGGGAATGGCACACATATTTGGAATCAGCGGGTCATTTCCATGAAGAATATCATTCTTATTATCCGTTTCTCGACAAAAAGTTTTTTCGCCCAAAAAAATGAGAAGGGGTACCCCTTTCCTTTTTTTCAGAAATCTGAAAATATCTGAAATATTCGAAACGTGGGAATGATCGTTATATTTGGAATCTGCGTGACCTACGCTTTCAGAATCTGCAAGCCAAATTGAAATAAAAAATTCCTACGATTTTTAATCGTCGATTTACTTTTTATTTTTTTTTCACTTTTTTTTTTGTCGTTTTTTATTGGTAAAATCGCAGGAGGCTTCGGAATCGGGGAATGGCACACATATTTGGAATCAGCGGGTCATTTCCATGAAGAATATTATTCTTATCATCCGTTTCTCGACAAAAAGTTTTTTCGCCCAAAAAAATGAGAAGGGGTACCCCTTTCCTTTTTTTCAGAAATCTGAAAATTTCTGAAATATTCGGAACGTGGGAATGATCGTTATATTTGGAATCTGCGTGACCTACGCTTTCAGAATCTGCAAGCCAAATTGAAATAAAAAATTCCTACGATTTTTAATCGTCGATTTACTTTTTATTTTTTTTTCACTTTTTTTTTGTCGTTTTTTATTGGTAAAATCGCAGGAGGCTTCGGAATCGGGGAATGGCACACATATTTGGAATCAGCGGGTCATTTCGATGAAGAATATCATTCTTATTATCCGTTTCTCGACAAAAAGTTTTTTCGCCCAAAAAAATGAGAAGGGGTACCCCTTTCCTTTTTTTCAGAAATCTGAAAATTTCCGAAATATTCGGAACGTGGGAATGATCGTTATATTTGGAATCTGCGTGACCTACGCTTTCAGAATCTGCAAGCCAAATTGAAATAAAAAATTCCTACGATTTTTAATCGTCGATTTACTTTTTATTTTTTTTTCACTTTTTTTTTTGTCGTTTTTTATTGGTAAAATCGCAGGAGGCTTCGGAATCGGGGAATGGCACACATATTTGGAATCAGCGGGTCATTTCCATGAAGAATATCATTCTTATTATCCGTTTCTCGACAAAAAGTTTTTTCGCCCAAAAAAATGAGAAGGGGTACCCCTTTCCTTTTTTTCAGAAATCTGAAAATTTCTGAAATATTCGGAACGTGGGAATGATCGTTATATTTGGAATCTGCGTGACCTACGCTTTTAGAATCTGCAAGCCAAATTGAAATAAAAAATTCCTACGATTTTTAATCGTCGATTTACTTTTTATTTTTTTTTCACTTTTTTTTTTGTCGTTTTTTATTGGTAAAATCGCAGGAGGCTTCGGAATCGGGGAATGGCACACATATTTGGAATCAGCGGGTCATTTCCATGAAGAATATCATTCTTATTATCCGTTTCTCGACAAAAAGTTTTTTCGCCCAAAAAAATGAGAAGGGGTACCCCTTTCCTTTTTTTCAGAAATCTGAAAATATCTGAAATATTCGAAACGTGGGAATGATCGTTATATTTGGAATCTGCGTGACCTACGCTTTCAGAATCTGCAAGCCAAATTGAAATAAAAAATTCCTACGATTTTTAATCGTCGATTTACTTTTTATTTTTTTTTCACTTTTTTTTTTGTCGTTTTTTATTGGTAAAATCGCAGGAGGCTTCGGAATCGGGGAATGGCACACATATTTGGAATCAGCGGGTCATTTCCATGAAGAATATTATTCTTATCATCCGTTTCTCGACAAAAAGTTTTTTCGCCCAAAAAAATGAGAAGGGGTACCCCTTTTCTTTTTTTCGGAAATCTGAAAATTTCTGAAATATTCGGAACGTGGAAATGATCGTTATATTTGGAATCTGCGTGACCTACGCTTTCAGAATCTGCAAGCCAAATTGAAATAAAAAATTCCTACGATTTTTAATCGTCGATTTACTTTTTATTTTTTTTTCACTTTTTTTTTTGTCGTTTTTTATTGGTAAAATCGCAGGAGGCTTCGGAATCGGGGAATGGCACACATATTTGGAATCAGCGGGTCATTTCCATGGAGAATATCATTCTTATTATCCGTTTCTCGACAAAAAGTTTTTTCGCCCAAAAAAATGAGAAGGGGTACCCCTTTCCTTTTTTTCAGAAATCTGAAAATTTCTGAAATATTCGGAACGTGGGAATGATCGTTATATTTGGAATCTGCGTGACCTACGCTTTCAGAATCTGCAAGCCAAATTGAAATAAAAAATTCCTACGATTTTTAATCGTCGATTTACTTTTTATTTTTTTTCACTTTTTTTTTTGTCGTTTTTTATTGGTAAAATCGCAGGAGGCTTCGGAATCGGGGAATGGCACACATATTTGGAATCAGCGGGTCATTTCGATGAAGAATATCATTTTTATTATCCGTTTCTCGACAAAAAGTTTTTTCGCCCAAAAAAATGAGAAGGGGCCCTTTCCTTTTTTTGAGAAATCTGAAAATTTCTGAAATATTCGGAACGTGGGAATGATCGTTATATTTGGAATCTGCGTGACCTACGCTTTCAGAATCTGCAAGCCAAATTGAAATAAAAAATTCCTACGATTTTTAATCGTCTATTCACTTTTTATTTTTTTTTCACTTTTTTTTTTTGTCGTTTTTTATTGGTAAAATCGCAGGAGGATTCGGAATCGGGGAATGGCACACATATTTGGAATCAGCGGGTCATTTCCATGAAGAATATCATTCTTATTATCCGTTTCTCGACAAAAAGTTTTTTCGCCCAAAAAAATGAGAAGGGGTACCCCTTTCCTTTTTTTCAGAAATCTGAAAATT
The DNA here is from genome assembly GCA_963989295.1 of Ametastegia equiseti. Lineage (NCBI taxonomy): Eukaryota > Metazoa > Arthropoda > Insecta > Hymenoptera > Tenthredinidae > Ametastegia > Ametastegia equiseti. The sequence continues at coordinate 5,568,006 of OZ022403.1, read as the reverse complement.
TCTGAAATATTCGGAACGTGGGAATGATCGTTATATTTGGAATCTGCGTGACCTACGCTTTCAGAATCTGCAAGCCAAATTGAAATAAAAAATTCCTACGATTTTTAATCGTCGATTTACTTTTTATTTTTTTTTTACATTTTTTTTTTGTCGTTTTTTATTGGTAAAATCGCAGGAGGCTTCGGAATTGGGGAATGGCACACATATTTGGAATCAGCGGGTCATTTCCATGGAGAATATCATTCTTATTATCCGTTTCTCGACAAAAAGCTTTTTCGCCCAAAAAAATGAGAAGGGGTACCCCTTTCCTTTTTTTCAGAAATCTGAAAATTTCTGAAATATTCGAAACGTGGGAATGATCGTTATATTTGGAATCTGCGTGACCTACGCTTTCAGAATCTGCAAGCCAAATTGAAATAAAAAATTCCTACGATTTTTAATCGTCGATTTACTTTTTATTTTTTTTTCACTTTTTTTTTTGTCGTTTTTTATTGGTAAAATCGCAGGAGGCTTCGGAATCGGGGAATGGCACACATATTTGGAATCAGCGGGTCATTTCCATGAAGAATATCATTCTTATTATCCGTTTCTCGACAAAAAGTTTTTTCGCCCAAAAAAATGAGAAGGGGTACCCCTTTCCTTTTTTTCAGAAATCTGAAAATATCTGAAATATTCGAAACGTGGGAATGATCGTTATATTTGGAATCTGCGTGACCTACGCTTTCAGAATCTGCAAGCCAAATTGAAATAAAAAATTCCTACGATTTTTAATCGTCGATTTACTTTTTATTTTTTTTTCACTTTTTTTTTTGTCGTTTTTTATTGGTAAAATCGCAGGAGGCTTCGGAATCGGGGAATGGCACACATATTTGGAATCAGCGGGTCATTTCCATGAAGAATATTATTCTTATCATCCGTTTCTCGACAAAAAGTTTTTTCGCCCAAAAAAATGAGAAGGGGTACCCCTTTCCTTTTTTTCAGAAATCTGAAAATTTCTGAAATATTCGGAACGTGGGAATGATCGTTATATTTGGAATCTGCGTGACCTACGCTTTTAGAATCTGCAAGCCAAATTGAAATAAAAAATTCCTACGATTTTTAATCGTCGATTTACTTTTTATTTTTTTTTCACTTTTTTTTTTGTCGTTTTTTATTGGTAAAATCGCAGGAGGCTTCGGAATCGGGGAATGGCACACATATTTGGAATCAGCGGGTCATTTCCATGAAGAATATCATTCTTATTATCCGTTTCTCGACAAAAAGTTTTTTCGCCCAAAAAAATGAGAAGGGGTACCCCTTTCCTTTTTTTCAGAAATCTGAAAATATCTGAAATATTCGAAACGTGGGAATGATCGTTATATTTGGAATCTGCGTGACCTACGCTTTCAGAATCTGCAAGCCAAATTGAAATAAAAAATTCCTACGATTTTTAATCGTCGATTTACTTTTTATTTTTTTTTCACTTTTTTTTTTGTCGTTTTTTATTGGTAAAATCGCAGGAGGCTTCGGAATCGGGGAATGGCACACATATTTGGAATCAGCGGGTCATTTCCATGAAGAATATTATTCTTATCATCCGTTTCTCGACAAAAAGTTTTTTCGCCCAAAAAAATGAGAAGGGGTACCCCTTTTCTTTTTTTCGGAAATCTGAAAATTTCTGAAATATTCGGAACGTGGAAATGATCGTTATATTTGGAATCTGCGTGACCTACGCTTTCAGAATCTGCAAGCCAAATTGAAATAAAAAATTCCTACGATTTTTAATCGTCGATTTACTTTTTATTTTTTTTTCACTTTTTTTTTTGTCGTTTTTTATTGGTAAAATCGCAGGAGGCTTCGGAATCGGGGAATGGCACACATATTTGGAATCAGCGGGTCATTTCCATGGAGAATATCATTCTTATTATCCGTTTCTCGACAAAAAGTTTTTTCGCCCAAAAAAATGAGAAGGGGTACCCCTTTCCTTTTTTTCAGAAATCTGAAAATTTCTGAAATATTCGGAACGTGGGAATGATCGTTATATTTGGAATCTGCGTGACCTACGCTTTCAGAATCTGCAAGCCAAATTGAAATAAAAAATTCCTACGATTTTTAATCGTCGATTTACTTTTTATTTTTTTTCACTTTTTTTTTTGTCGTTTTTCATTGGTAAAATCGCAGGAGGCTTCGGAATCGGGGAATGGCACACATATTTGGAATCAGCGGGTCATTTCGATGAAGAATATCATTTTTATTATCCGTTTCTCGACAAAAAGTTTTTTCGCCCAAAAAAATGAGAAGGGGCCCTTTCCTTTTTTTGAGAAATCTGAAAATTTCTGAAATATTCGGAACGTGGGAATGATCGTTATATTTGGAATCTGCGTGACCTACGCTTTCAGAATCTGCAAGCCAAATTGAAATAAAAAATTCCTACGATTTTTAATCGTCTATTCACTTTTTATTTTTTTTTCACTTTTTTTTTTTGTCGTTTTTTATTGGTAAAATCGCAGGAGGATTCGGAATCGGGGAATGGCACACATATTTGGAATCAGCGGGTCATTTCCATGAAGAATATCATTCTTATTATCCGTTTCTCGACAAAAAGTTTTTTCGCCCAAAAAAATGAGAAGGGGTACCCCTTTCCTTTTTTTCAGAAATCTGAAAATTTCTGAAATATTCGGAACGTGGGAATGATCGTTATATTTGGAATCTGCGTGACCTACGCTTTCAGAATCTGCAAGCCAAATTGAAATAAAAAATTCCTACGATTTTTAATCGTCGATTTACTTTTTATTTTTTTTTTACATTTTTTTTTTGTCGTTTTTTATTGGTAAAATCGCAGGAGGCTTCGGAATTGGGGAATGGCACACATATTTGGAATCAGCGGGTCATTTCCATGGAGAATATCATTCTTATTATCCGTTTCTCGACAAAAAGCTTTTTCGCCCAAAAAAATGAGAAGGGGTACCCCTTTCCTTTTTTTCAGAAATCTGAAAATTTCTGAAATATTCGAAACGTGGGAATGATCGTTATATTTGGAATCTGCGTGACCTACGCTTTCAGAATCTGCAAGCCAAATTGAAATAAAAAATTCCTACGATTTTTAATCGTCGATTTACTTTTTATTTTTTTTTCACTTTTTTTTTTGTCGTTTTTTATTGGTAAAATCGCAGGAGGCTTCGGAATCGGGGAATGGCACACATATTTGGAATCAGCGGGTCATTTCCATGAAGAATATCATTCTTATTATCCGTTTCTCGACAAAAAGTTTTTTCGCCCAAAAAAATGAGAAGGGGTACCCCTTTCCTTTTTTTCAGAAATCTGAAAATATCTGAAATATTCGAAACGTGGGAATGATCGTTATATTTGGAATCTGCGTGACCTACGCTTTCAGAATCTGCAAGCCAAATTGAAATAAAAAATTCCTACGATTTTTAATCGTCGATTTACTTTTTATTTTTTTTTCACTTTTTTTTTTGTCGTTTTTTATTGGTAAAATCGCAGGAGGCTTCGGAATCGGGGAATGGCACACATATTTGGAATCAGCGGGTCATTTCCATGAAGAATATTATTCTTATCATCCGTTTCTCGACAAAAAGTTTTTTCGCCCAAAAAAATGAGAAGGGGTACCCCTTTCCTTTTTTTCAGAAATCTGAAAATTTCTGAAATATTCGGAACGTGGGAATGATCGTTATATTTGGAATCTGCGTGACCTACGCTTTCAGAATCTGCAAGCCAAATTGAAATAAAAAATTCCTACGATTTTTAATCGTCGATTTACTTTTTATTTTTTTTTCACTTTTTTTTTGTCGTTTTTTATTGGTAAAATCGCAGGAGGCTTCGGAATCGGGGAATGGCACACATATTTGGAATCAGCGGGTCATTTCGATGAAGAATATCATTCTTATTATCCGTTTCTCGACAAAAAGTTTTTTCGCCCAAAAAAATGAGAAGGGGTACCCCTTTCCTTTTTTTCAGAAATCTGAAAATTTCCGAAATATTCGGAACGTGGGAATGATCGTTATATTTGGAATCTGCGTGACCTACGCTTTCAGAATCTGCAAGCCAAATTGAAATAAAAAATTCCTACGATTTTTAATCGTCGATTTACTTTTTATTTTTTTTTCACTTTTTTTTTTGTCGTTTTTTATTGGTAAAATCGCAGTAGGCTTCGGAATCGGGGAATGGCACACATATTTGGAATCAGCGGGTCATTTCCATGAAGAATATCATTCTTATTATCCGTTTCTCGACAAAAAGTTTTTTCGCCCAAAAAAATGAGAAGGGGTACCCCTTTCCTTTTTTTCAGAAATCTGAAAATTTCTGAAATATTCGGAACGTGGGAATGATCGTTATATTTGGAATCTGCGTGACCTACGCTTTCAGAATCTGCAAGCCAAATTGAAATAAAAAATTCCTACGATTTTTAATCGTCGATTTACTTTTTATTTTTTTTTCACTTTTTTTTTGTCGTTTTTTATTGGTAAAATCGCAGGAGGCTTCGGAATCGGGGAATGGCACACATATTTGGAATCAGCGGGTCATTTCCATGAAGAATATCATTCTTATTATCCGTTTCTCGACAAAAAGTTTTTTCGCCCAAAAAAATGAGAAGGGGTACCCCTTTCCTTTTTTTCAGAAATCTGAAAATATCTGAAATATTCGAAACGTGGGAATGATCGTTATATTTGGAATCTGCGTGACCTACGCTTTCAGAATCTGCAAGCCAAATTGAAATAAAAAATTCCTACGATTTTTAATCGTCGATTTACTTTTTATTTTTTTTTCACTTTTTTTTTTGTCGTTTTTTATTGGTAAAATCGCAGGAGGCTTCGGAATCGGGGAATGGCACACATATTTGGAATCAGCGGGTCATTTCCATGAAGAATATTATTCTTATCATCCGTTTCTCGACAAAAAGTTTTTTCGCCCAAAAAAATGAGAAGGGGTACCCCTTTTCTTTTTTTCGGAAATCTGAAAATTTCTGAAATATTCGGAACGTGGAAATGATCGTTATATTTGGAATCTGCGTGACCTACGCTTTCAGAATCTGCAAGCCAAATTGAAATAAAAAATTCCTACGATTTTTAATCGTCGATTTACTTTTTATTTTTTTTTCACTTTTTTTTTTGTCGTTTTTTATTGGTAAAATCGCAGGAGGCTTCGGAATCGGGGAATGGCACACATATTTGGAATCAGCGGGTCATTTCCATGGAGAATATCATTCTTATTATCCGTTTCTCGACAAAAAGTTTTTTCGCCCAAAAAAATGAGAAGGGGTACCCCTTTCCTTTTTTTGAGAAATCTGAAAATTTCTGAAATATTCGGAACGTGGGAATGATCGTTATATTTGGAATCTGCGTGACCTACGCTTTCAGAATCTGCAAGCCAAATTGAAATAAAAAATTCCTACGATTTTTAATCGTCTATTCACTTTTTATTTTTTTTTCACTTTTTTTTTTTGTCGTTTTTTATTGGTAAAATCGCAGGAGGATTCGGAATCGGGGAATGGCACACATATTTGGAATCAGCGGGTCATTTCCATGAAGAATATCATTCTTATTATCCGTTTCTCGACAAAAAGTTTTTTCGCCCAAAAAAATGAGAAGGGGTACCCCTTTCCTTTTTTTCAGAAATCTGAAAATTTCTGAAATATTCGGAACGTGGGAATGATCGTTATATTTGGAATCTGCGTGACCTACGCTTTCAGAATCTGCAAGCCAAATTGAAATAAAAAATTCCTACGATTTTTAATCGTCGATTTACTTTTTATTTTTTTTTTACATTTTTTTTTTGTCGTTTTTTATTGGTAAAATCGCAGGAGGCTTCGGAATTGGGGAATGGCACACATATTTGGAATCAGCGGGTCATTTCCATGGAGAATATCATTCTTATTATCCGTTTCTCGACAAAAAGCTTTTTCGCCCAAAAAAATGAGAAGGGGTACCCCTTTCCTTTTTTTCAGAAATCTGAAAATTTCTGAAATATTCGAAACGTGGGAATGATCGTTATATTTGGAATCTGCGTGACCTACGCTTTCAGAATCTGCAAGCCAAATTGAAATAAAAAATTCCTACGATTTTTAATCGTCGATTTACTTTTTATTTTTTTTTCACTTTTTTTTTTGTCGTTTTTTATTGGTAAAATCGCAGGAGGCTTCGGAATCGGGGAATGGCACACATATTTGGAATCAGCGGGTCATTTCCATGAAGAATATCATTCTTATTATCCGTTTCTCGACAAAAAGTTTTTTCGCCCAAAAAAATGAGAAGGGGTACCCCTTTCCTTTTTTTCAGAAATCTGAAAATTTCTGAAATATTCGGAACGTGGAAATGATCGTTATATTTGGAATCTGCGTGACCTACGCTTTCAGAATCTGCAAGCCAAATTGAAATAAAAAATTCCTACGATTTTTAATCGTCGATTTACTTTTTATTTTTTTTTCACTTTTTTTTTGTTGTTTTTTATTGGTAAAATCGCAGGAGGCTTCGGAATCGGGGAATGGCACACATATTTGGAATCAGCGGGTCATTTCCATGAAGAATATCATTCCTATTATCCTATTCTCGACAAAAAGTTTTTTCGCCCAAAAAAATGAGAAGGGGTACCCCTTTCCTTTTTTTCAGAAATCTGAAAATTTCTGAAATATTCGAAACGTGGGAATGATCGTTATATTTGGAATCTGCGTGACCTACGCTTTAAGAATCTGCAAGCCAAATTGAAATAAAAAATTCCTACGATTTTTAATCGTCGATTTACTTTTTATTTTTTTTTCACTTTTTTTTTTGTCGTTTTTTATTGGTAAAATCGCAGGAGGCTTCGGAATCGGGGAATGGCACATATATTTGGAATCAGCGGGTCATTTCCATGAAGAATATCATTCTTATTATCCGTTTCTTGACAAAAAGTTTTTTCGCCCAAAAATATGAGAAGGGGTACCCCTTTCCTTTTTTTCAGATATCTGAAAATTTCTGAAATATTCGGAACGTGGAAATGATCGTTATATTTGAAATCTGCGTGACCTACGCTTTCAGAATCTGCAAGCCAAATTGAAATAAAAAATTCCTACGATTTTTAATCGTCGATTTACTTTTTATTTTTTTTTCACTTTTTTTTTTGTCGTTTTTTATTGGTAAAATCGCAGGAGGCTTCGGAATCGGGGAATGGCACACATATTTGGAATCAGCGGGTCATTTCCATGAAGAATATCATTCTTATTATCCGTTTCTCGACAAAAAGTTTTTTCGCCCAAAAAAATGAGAAGGGGTACCCCTTTCCTTTTTTTCAGAAATCTGAAAATTTCTGAAATATTCGGAACGTGGAAATGATCGTTATATTTGGAATCTGCGTGACCTACGCTTTCAGAATCTGCAAGCCAAATTGAAATAAAAAATTCCTACGATTTTTAATCGTCGATTTACTTTTTATTTTATTTTCACTTTTTTTTTGTTGTTTTTTATTGGTAAAATCGCAGGAGGCTTCGGAATCGGGGAATGGCACACATATTTGGAATCAGCGGGTCATTTCCATGAAGAATATCATTCCTATTATCCTATTCTCGACAAAAAGTTTTTTCGCCCAAAAAAATGAGAAGGGGTACCCCTTTCCTTTTTTTCAGAAATCTGAAAATTTCTGAAATATTCGAAACGTGGGAATGATCGTTATATTTGGAATCTGCGTGACCTACGCTTTCAGAATCTGCAAGCCAAATTGAAATAAAAAATTCCTACGATTTTTAATCGTCGATTTACTTTTTATTTTTTTTTCACTTTTTTTTTTGTCGTTTTTTATTGGTAAAATCGCAGGAGGCTTCGGAATCGGGGAATGGCACACATATTTGGAATCAGCGGGTCATTTCCATGAAGAATATCATTCTTATTATCCTATTCTCGACAAAAAGTTTTTTCGCCCAAAAAAATGAGAAGGGGTACCCCTTTCCTTTTTTTCAGAAATCTGAAAATATCTGAAATATTCGAAACGTGGGAATGATCGTTATATTTGGAATCTGCGTGACCTACGCTTTCAGAATCTGCAAGCCAAATTGAAATAAAAAATTCCTACGATTTTTAATCGTCGATTTACTTTTTATTTTTTTTTCACTTTTTTTTTTGTCGTTTTTTATTGGTAAAATCGCAGGAGGCTTCGGAATCGGGGAATGGCACACATATTTGGAATCAGCGGGTCATTTCCATGGAGAATATCATTCTTATTATCCGTTTCTCGACAAAAAGTTTTTTCGCCCAAAAAAATGAGAAGAGGTACCCCTTTCCTATTTTTCAGAAATCTGAAAATTTCTGAAATATTCGGAACGTGGGAATGATCGTTATATTTGGAATCTGCGTGACCTACGCTTTCAGAATCTGCAAGCCAAATTGAAATAATAAATTCCTACGATTTTTAATCGTCGATTTACTTTTTATTTTTTTTTCACTTTTTTTTTTGTCGTTTTTTATTGGTAAAATCGCAGGAGGCTTCGGAATCGGGGAATGGCACACATATTTGGAATCAGCGGGTCATTTCCATGAAGAATATCATTCTTATTATCCGTTTCTCGACAAAAAGTTTTTTTGCCCAAAAAAATGAGAAGGGGTACCCCTTTCCTTTTTTTCAGAAATCTGACAATTTCTGAAATATTCGGAACATGGAAATGATCGTTATATTTGGAATCTGAGTGACCTACGCTTTCAGAATCTGCAAGCCAAATTGAAATAAAAAATTCCTACGATTTTTAATCGTCGATTTACTTTTTATTTTTTTTTCACTTTTTTTTTTGTCGTTTTTTATCGGTAAAATCGCAGGAGGCTTCGGAATCGGGGAATGGCACACATATTTGGAATCAGCGGGTCATTTCCATGAAGAATATCATTCTTATTATCCGTTTCTCGACAAAAAGTTTTTTCGCCCAAAAAAATGAGAAGGGGTACCCCTTTCCTTTTTTTCAGAAATCTGAAAATTTCTGAAATATTCGGAACGTGGGAATGATCGTTATATTTGGAATCTGCGTGACCTACGCTTTCAGAATCTGCAAGCCAAATTGAAATAAAAAATTCCTACGATTTTTAATCGTCGATTTACTTTTTATTTTTTTTTCACTTTTTTTTTTGTCGTTTTTTATTGGTAAAATCGCAGGAGGCTTCGGAATCGGGGAATGGCACACATATTTGGAATCAGCGGGTCATTTCCATGAAGAATATCATTCTTATTATCCGTTTCTCGACAAAAAGTTTTTTCGCCCAAAAAAATGAGAAGGGGTACCCCTTTCCTTTTTTTCAGAAATCTGAAAATTTCTGAAATATTCGGAACGTGGAAATGATCGTTATATTTGGAATCTGCGTGACCTACGCTTTCAGAATCTGCAAGCCAAATTGAAATAAAAAATTCCTACGATTTTTAATCGTCGATTTACTTTTTATTTTTTTTTCACTTTTTTTTTGTTGTTTTTTATTGGTAAAATCGCAGGAGGCTTCGGAATCGGGGAATGGCACACATATTTGGAATCAGCGGGTCATTTCCATGAAGAATATCATTCCTATTATCCTATTCTCGACAAAAAGTTTTTTCGCCCAAAAAAATGAGAAGGGGTACCCCTTTCCTTTTTTTCAGAAATCTGAAAATTTCTGAAATATTCGAAACGTGGGAATGATCGTTATATTTGGAATCTGCGTGACCTACGCTTTCAGAATCTGCAAGCCAAATTGAAATAAAAAATTCCTACGATTTTTAATCGTCGATTTACTTTTTATTTTTTTTTCACTTTTTTTTTGTCGTTTTTTATTGGTAAAATCGCAGGAGAATTCGGAATCGGGGAATGGCACACATATTTGGAATCAGCGGGTCATTTCCATGAAGAATATCATTCTTATTATCCGTTTCTTGACAAAAAGTTTTTTCGCCCAAAAAAATGAGAAGGGGTACCCCTTTCCTTTTTTTCAGATATCTGAAAATTTCTGAAATATTCGGAACGTGGAAATGATCGTTATATTTGAAATCTGCGTGACCTACGCTTTCAGAATCTGCAAGCCAAATTGAAATAAAAAATTCCTACGATTTTTAATCGTCGATTTACTTTTTATTTTTTTTTCACTTTTTTTTTGTCGTTTTTTATTGGTAAAATCGCAGGAGGCTTCGGAATCGGGGAATGGCACACATATTTGGAATCAGCGGGTCATTTCCATGAAGAATATCATTCTTATTATCCGTTTCTTGACAAAAAGTTTTTTCGCCCAAAAAAATGAGAAGGGGTACCCCTTTCCTTTTTTTCAGATATCTGAAAATTTCTGAAATATTCGGAACGTGGAAATGATCGTTATATTTGAAATCTGCGTGACCTACGCTTTCAGAATCTGCAAGCCAAATTGAAATAAAAAATTCCTACGATTTTTAATCGTCGATTTACTTTTTATTTTTTTTTCACTTTTTTTTTTTGTCGTTTTTTATTGGTAAAATCGCAGGAGGCTTCGGAATCGGGGAATGGCACACATATTTGGAATCAGCGAGTCATTTCCATGAAGAATATCATTCTTATTATCCGTTTCTCGACAAAAAGTTTTTTCGCCCAAAAAAATGAGAAGGGGTACCCCTTTCCTTTTTTTCATAAATCTGAAAATTTCTGAAATATTCGGAACGTGGGAATGATCGTTATATTTGGAATCTGCGTGACCTACGCTTTCAGAATCTGCAAGCCAAATTGAAATAAAAAATTCCCACGATTTTTAATCGTCGATTTACTTTTTATTTTTTTTTCACTTTTTTTTTTGTCGTTTTTTATTGGTAAAATCGCAGGAGGCTTCGGAATCGGGGAATGGCACACATATTTGGAATCAGCGGGTCATTTCCATGAAGAATATCATTCTTATTATCCGTTTCTCGACAAAAAGTTTTTTCGCCCAAAAAAATGAGAAGGGATACCCCTTTCCTTTTTTTCAGAAATCTGAAAATTTCTGAAATATTCGGAACGTGGGAATGATCGTTATATTTGGAATCTGCGTGACCTACGCTTTCAGAATCTGCAACCCAAATTGAAATAAAAAATTCCTACGATTTTTAATCGTCGATTTACTTTTTATTTTTTTTTCACTTTTTTTTTTGTCGTTTTTTATTGGTAAAATCGCAGGAGGCTTCGGAATCGGGGAATGGCACACATATTTGGAATCAGCGGGTCATTTCCATGAAGAATATCATTCTTATTATCCGTTTCTCGACAAAAAGTTTTTTCGCCCAAAAAAATGAGAAGGGGTACCCCTTTCCTTTTTTTCATAAATCTGAAAATTTCTGAAATATTCGGAACGTGGGAATGATCGTTATATTTGGAATCTGCGTGACCTACGCTTTCAGAATCTGCAAGCCAAATTGAAATAAAAAATTCCTACGATTTTTAATCGTCGATTCACTTTTTATTTTTTTTTCACTTTTTTTTTTGTCGTTTTTTATTGGTAAAATCGCAGGAGGCTTCGGAATCGGGGAATGGCACACATATTTGGAATCAGCGGGTCATTTCCATGAAGAATATCATTCTTATTATCCTATTCTCGACAAAAAGTTTTTTCGCCCAAAAAAATGAGAAGGGGTACCCCTTTCCTTTTTTTCAGAAATCTGAAAATATCTGAAATATTCGAAACGTGGGAATGATCGTTATATTTGGAATCTGCGTGACCTACGCTTTCAGAATCTGCAAGCCAAATTGAAATAAAAAATTCCTACGATTTTTAATCGTCGATTTACTTTTTATTTTTTTTTCACTTCTTTTTTGTCGTTTTTTATTGGTAAAATCGCAGGAGGCTTCGGAATCGGGGAATGGCACACATATTTGGAATCAGCGGGTCATTTCCATGAAGAATATTATTCTTATTATCCGTTTCTCGACAAACAGTTTTTTCGCCCAAAAAAATGAGAAGGGGTACCCCTTTCCTTTTTTTCAGAAATCTGAAAATTTCTGAAATATTCGGAACGTGGGAATGATCGTTATATTTGGAATCTGCGTGACCTACGCTTTTAGAATCTGCAAGCCAAATTGAAATAAAAAATTCCTACGATTTTTAATCGTCGATTTACTTTTTATTTTTTTTTCACTTTTTTTTTTGTCGTTTTTTATTGGTAAAATCGCAGGAGGCTTCGGAATCGGGGAATGGCACACATATTTGGAATCAGCGGGTCATTTCCATGAAGAATATCATTCTTATTATCCGTTTCTCGACAAAAAGTTTTTTCGCCCAAAAAAATGAGAAGGGGTACCCCTTTTCTTTTTTTCGGAAATCTGAAAATTTCTGAAATATTCGGAACGTGGAAATGATCGTTATATTTGGAATCTGCGTGACCTACGCTTTCAGAATCTGCAAGCCAAATTGAAATAAAAAATTCCTACGATTTTTAATCGTCGATTTACTTTTTATTTTTTTTTCACTTTTTTTTTTGTCGTTTTTTATTGGTAAAATCGCAGGAGGCTTCGGAATCGGGGAATGGCACACATATTTGGAATCAGCGGGTCATTTCCATGAAGAATATCATTCTTATTATCCGTTTCTCGACAAAAAGTTTTTTTGCCCAAAAAAATGAGAAGGGGTACCCCTTTCCTTTTTTTCAGAAATCTGAAAATTTCTGAAATATTCGGAACGTGGAAATGATCGTTATATTTGGAATCTGCGTGACCTACGCTTTCAGAATCTGCAAGCCAAATTGAAATAAAAAATTCCTACGATTTTTAATCGTCGATTTACTTTTTATTTTTTTTTCACTTTTTTTTTTGTCGTTTTTTATTGGTAAAATCGCAGGAGGCTTCGGAATCGGGGAATGGCACACATATTTGGAATCAGCGGGTCATTTCCATGAAGAATATCATTCTTATTATCCGTTTCTCGACAAAAAGTTTTTTCGCCCAAACAAATGAGAAGGGGTACCCCTTTCCTTTTTTTCAGAAATCTGAAAATTTCTGAAATATTCGGAACGTGGAAATGATCGTTATATTTGGAATCTGCGTGACCTACGCTTTCAGAATCTGCAAGCCAAATTGAAATAAAAAATTCCTACGATTTTTAATCGTCGATTTACTTTTTATTTTTTTTTCACTTTTTTTTTTGTCGTTTTTTATTGGTAAAATCGCAGGAGGCTTCGGAATCGGGGAATGGCACACATATTTGGAATCAGCGGGTCATTTCCATGAAGAATATCATTCTTATTATCCGTTTCTCGACAAAAAGTTTTTTTGCCCAAAAAAATGAGAAGGGGTACCCCTTTCCTTTTTTTCAGAAATCTGAAAATTTCTGAAATATTCGGAACATGGAAATGATCGTTATATTTGGAATCTGCGTGACCTACGCTTTCAGAATCTGCAAGCCAAATTGAAATAAAAAATTCCTACGATTTTTAATCGTCGATTTACTTTTTATTTTTTTTTCACTTTTTTTTTTGTCGTTTTTTATCGGTAAAATCGCAGGAGGCTTCGGAATCGGGGAATGGCACACATATTTGGAATCAGCGGGTCATTTCCATGAAGAATATCATTCTTATTATCCGTTTCTCGACAAAAAGTTTTTTCGCCCAAAAAAATGAGAAGGGGTACCCCTTTCCTTTTTTTCAGAAATCTGAAAATTTCTGAAATATTCGGAACGTGGGAATGATCGTTATATTTGGAATCTGCGTGACCTACGCTTTCAGAATCTGCAAGCCAAATTGAAATAAAAAATTCCTACGATTTTTAATCGTCGATTTACTTTTTATTTTTTTTTCACTTTTTTTTTTGTCGTTTTTTATTGGTAAAATCGCAGGAGGCTTCGGAATCGGGGAATGGCACACATATTTGGAATCAGCGGGTCATTTCCATGAAGAATATCATTCTTATTATCCGTTTCTCGACAAAAAGTTCTTTCGCCCAAAAAAATGAGAAGGGGTACCCCTTTCCTTTTTTTCAGAAATCTGAAAATTTCTGAAATATTCGGAACGTGGAAATGATCGTCATATTTGGAATCTGCGTGACCTACGCTTTCAGAATCTGCAAGCCAAATTGAAATAAAAAATTCCTACGATTTTTAATCGTCGATTTACTTTTTATTTTTTTTTCACTTTTTTTTTGTCGTTTTTTATTGGTAAAATCGCAGGAGGCTTCGGAATCGGGGAATGGCACACATATTTGGAATCAGCGGGTCATTTCCATGAAGAATATCATTCCTATTATCCTATTCTCGACAAAAAGTTTTTTCGCCCAAAAAAATGAGAAGGGGTACCCCTTTCCTTTTTTTCAGAAATCTGAAAATTTCTGAAATATTCGGAACGTGGGAATGATCGTTATATTTGGAATCTGCGTGACCTACGCTTTCAGAATCTGCAAGCCAAATTGAAATAAAAAATTCCTACGATTTTTAATCGTCGATTTACTTTTTATTTTTTTTTCACTTTTTTTTTTGTCGTTTTTTATTGGTAAAATCGCAGGAGGCTTCGGAATCGGGGAATGGCACACATATTTGGAATCAGCGGGTCATTTCCATGAAGAATATCATTCTTATTATCCGTTTCTCGACAAAAAGTTCTTTCGCCCAAAAAAATGAGAAGGGGTACCCCTTTCCTTTTTTTCAGAAATCTGAAAATTTCTGAAATATTCGGAACGTGGAAATGATCGTTATATTTGGAATCTGCGTGACCTACGCTTTCAGAATCTGCAAGCCAAATTGAAATAAAAAATTCCTACGATTTTTAATCGTCGATTTACTTTTTATTTTTTTTTCACTTTTTTTTTGTCGTTTTTTATTGGTAAAATCGCAGGAGGCTTCGGAATCGGGGAATGGCACACATATTTGGAATCAGCGGGTCATTTCCATGAAGAATATCATTCCTATTATCCTATTCTCGACAAAAAGTTTTTTCGCCCAAAAAAATGAGAAGGGGTACCCCTTTCCTTTTTTTCAGAAATCTGAAAATTTCTGAAATATTCGAAACGTGGGAATGATCGTTATATTTGGAATCTGCGTGACCTACGCTTTCAGAATCTGCAAGCCAAATTGAAATAAAAAATTCCTACGATTTTTAATCGTCGATTTACTTTTTATTTTTTTTTCACTTTTTTTTTTGTCGTTTTTTATTGGTAAAATCGCAGGAGGCTTCGGAATCGGGGAATGGCACACATATTTGGAATCAGCGAGTCATTTCCATGAAGAATATCATTCTTATTATCCGTTTCTCGACAAAAAGTTTTTTCGCCCAAAAAAATGAGAAGGGGTACCCCTTTCGTTTTTTTCAGAAATCTGAAAATTTCTGAAATATTCGGAACGTGGGAATGATCGTTATATTTGGAATCTGCGTGACCTACGCTTTCAGAATCTGCAAGCCAAATTGAAATAAAAAATTCCTACGATTTTTAATCGTCGATTTACTTTTTATTTTTTTTTCACTTTTTTTTTTTGTCGTTTTGTATTGGTAAAATCGCAGGAGGCTTCGGAATCGGGGAATGGCACACATATTTGGAATCAGCGGGTCATTTCCATGAAGAATATCATTCTTATTATCCTATTCTCGACAAAAAGTTTTTTCGCCCAAAAAAATGAGAAGGGGTACCCCTTTCCTTTTTTTCAGAAATCTGAAAATTTCTGAAATATTCGGAACGTGGGAATGATCGTTATATTTGGAATCTGCGTGACCTACGCTTTCAGAATCTGCAAGCCAAATTGAAATAAAAAATTCCTACGATTTTTAATCGTCGATTTACTTTTTATTTTTTTTTCACTTTTTTTTTGTCGTTTTTTATTGGTAAAATCGCAGGAGGCTTCGGAATCGGGGAATGGCACACATATTTGGAATCAGCGAGTCATTTCCATGAAGAATATCATTCTTATTATCCGTTTCTCGACAAAAAGTTTTTTCGCCCAAAAAAATGAGAAGGGGTACCCCTTTCCTTTTTTTCAGAAATCTGAAAATTTCTGAAATATTCGGAACGTGGGAATGATCGTTATATTTGGAATCTGCGTGACCTACGCTTTCAGAATCTGCAAGCCAAATTGAAATAAAAAATTCCTACGATTTTTAATCGTCGATTTACTTTTTATTTTTTTTTCACTTTTTTTTTTTGTCGTTTTGTATTGGTAAAATCGCAGGAGGCTTCGGAATCGGGGAATGGCACACATATTTGGAATCAGCGGGTCATTTCCATGAAGAATATCATTCTTATTATCCTATTCTCGACAAAAAGTTTTTTCGCCCAAAAAAATGAGAAGGGGTACCCCTTTCCTTTTTTTCAGAAATCTGAAAATTTCTGAAATATTCGGAACGTGGGAATGATCGTTATATTTGGAATCTGCGTGACCTACGCTTTCAGAATCTGCAAGCCAAATTGAAATAAAAAATTCCTACGATTTTTAATCGTCGATTTACTTTTTATTTTTTTTTCACTTTTTTTTTTGTCGTTTTTTATTGGTAAAATCGCAGGAGGCTTCGGAATCGGGGAATGGCACACATATTTGGAATCAGCGAGTCATTTCCATGAAGAATATCATTCTTATTATCCGTTTCTCGACATAAAGTTTTTTCGCCCAAAAAAATGAGAAGGGGTACCCCTTTCCTTTTTTTCAGAAATCTGAAAATTTCTGAAATATTCGGAACGTGGGAATGATCGTTATATTTGGAATCTGCGTGACCTACGCTTTCAGAATCTGCAAGCCAAATTGAAATAAAAAATTCCTACGATTTTTAATCGTCGATTTACTTTTTATTTTTTTTTCACTTTTTTTTTTTGTCGTTTTGTATTGGTAAAATCGCAGGAGGCTTCGGAATCGGGGAATGGCACACATATTTGGAATCAGCGGGTCATTTCCATGAAGAATATCATTCTTATTATCCTATTCTCGACAAAAAGTTTTTTCGCCCAAAAAAATGAGAAGGGGTACCCCTTTCCTTTTTTTCAGAAATCTGAAAATTTCTGAAATATTCGGAACGTGGGAATGATCGTTATATTTGGAATCTGCGTGACCTACGCTTTCAGAATCTGCAAGCCAAACTGAAATAAAAAATTCCTACGATTTTTAATCGTCGATTTACTTTTTATTTTTTTTCACTTTTTTTTTTGTCGTTTTTTATTGGTAAAATCGCAGGAGGCTTCGGAATCGGGGAATGGCACACATATTTGGAATCAGCGGGTCATTTCCATGAAGAATATCATTCTTATTATCCGTTTCTCGACAAAAAGTTTTTTTGCCCAAAAAAATGAGGAGGGGTACCAGTTTCCTTTTTTTCAGAAATCTGAAAATTTCTGAAATATTCGGAACATGGAAATGATCGTTATATTTGGAATCTGCGTGACCTACGCTTTCAGAATCTGCAAGCCAAATTGAAATAAAAAATTCCTACGATTTTTAATCGTCGATTTACTTTTTATTTTTTTTTCACTTTTTTTTTTGTCGTTTTTTATTGGTAAAATCGCAGGAGGCTTCGGAATCGGGGAATGGCACACATATTTGGAATCAGCGGGTCATTTCCATGGAGAATATCATTCTTATTATCCGTTTCTCGACAAAAAGTTTTTTCGCCCAAAAAAATGAGAAGGGGTACCCCTTTCCTTTTTTTCAGAAATCTGAAAATTTCTGAAATATTCGGAACATGGAAATGATCGTTATATTTGGAATCTGCGTGACCTACGCTTTCAGAATCTGCAAGCCAAATTGAAATAAAAAATTCCTACGATTTTTAATCGTCGATTTACTT
Source organism: Ametastegia equiseti (assembly GCA_963989295.1). NCBI lineage: Eukaryota > Metazoa > Arthropoda > Insecta > Hymenoptera > Tenthredinidae > Ametastegia > Ametastegia equiseti. Next base: position 5,550,348 of record OZ022403.1, on the reverse strand, counting down.
TTTATTTTTTTTTCACTTTTTTTTTTGTCGTTTTTTCTTGGTAAAATCGCAGGAGGCTTCGGAATCGGGGAATGGCACACATATTTGGAATCAGCGGGTCATTTCCATGAAGAATATCATTCTTATTATCCTATTCTCGACAAAAAGTTTTTTCGCCCAAAAAAATGAGAAGGGGTACCCCTTTCCTTTTTTTCAGAAATCTGAAAATATCTGAAATATTCGAAACGTGGGAATGATCGTTATATTTGGAATGTGCGTGACCTACGCTTTCAGAATCTGCAAGCCAAATTGAAATAAAAAATTCCTACGATTTTTAATCGTCGATTTACTTTTTATTTTTTTTTCACTTTTTTTTTGTCGTTTTTTATTGGTAAAATCGCAGGAGGCTTCGGAATCGGGGAATGGCACACATATTTGGAATCAGCGGGTCATTTCCATGAAGAATATCATTCTTATTATCCGTTTCTCGACAAACAGTTTTTTCGCCCAAAAAAATGAGAAGGGGTACCCCTTTCCTTTTTTTCAGAAATCTGAAAATTTCTGAAATATTCGGAACGTGGGAATGATCGTTATATTTGGAATCTGCGTGACCTACGCTTTCAGAATCTGCAAGCCAAATTGAAATAAAAAAATTCCACGATTTTTAATCGTCGATTTACTTTTTATTTTTTTTTCACTTTTTTTTTTGTCGTTTTTTATTGGTAAAATCGCAGGAGGCTTCGGAATCGGGGAATGGCACACATATTTGGAATCAGCGGGTCATTTCCATGAAGAATATCATTCTTATTATCCGTTTCTCGACAAAAAGTTTTTTCGCCCAAAAAAATGAGAAGGGGTACCCCTTTCCTTTTTTTCAGAAATCTGAAAATTTCTGAAATATTCGGAACGTGGGAATGATCGTTATATTTGGAATCTGCGTGACCTACGCTTTCAGAATCTTTAAGCCAAATTGAAATAAAAAATTCCTACGATTTTTAATCGTCGATTTACTTTTTATTTTTTTTTCACTTTTTTTTCGTCGTTTTTTATTGGTAAAATCGCAGGAGGCTTCGGAATCGTGGAATGGCACACATATTTGGAATCAGCGGGTCATTTCCATGAAGAATATCATTCTTATTATCCGTTTCTCGACAAAAAGTTTTTTCGCCCAAAAAAATGAGAAGGGGTACCCCTTTCCTTTTTTTCAGAAATCTGAAAATTTCTGAAATATTCGAAACGTGGGAATGATCGTTATATTTGGAATCTGCGTGACCTACGCTTCCAGAATCTGCAAGCCAAATTGAAATAAAAAATTCCTACGATTTTTAATCGTCGATTTACTTTTTATTTTTTTTTCACTTTTTTTTTTGTCGTTTTTTATTGGTAAAATCGCAGGAGGCTTCGGAATCGGGGAATGGCACACATATTTGGAATCAGCGGGTCATTTCCATGAAGAATATCATTCTTATTATCCGTTTCTCGACAAAAAGTTTTTTCGCCCAAAAAAATGAGAAGGGGTACCCCTTTCCTTTTTTTCATAAATCTGAAAATTTCTGAAATATTCGGAACGTGGGAATGATCGTTATATTTGGAATCTGCGTGACCTACGCTTTCAGAATCTGCAAGCCAAATTGAAATAAAAAATTCCTACGATTTTTAATCGTCGATTCACTTTTTATTTTTTTTTCACTTTTTTTTTGTCGCTTTTTATTGGTAAAATCGCAGGAGGCTTCGGAATCGGGGAATGGCACACATATTTGGAATCAGCGGGTCATTTCCATGAAGAATATCATTCTTATTATCCTATTCTCGACAAAAAGTTTTTTCGCCCAAAAAAATGAGAAGGGGTACCCCTTTCCTTTTTTTCAGAAATCTGAAAATATCTGAAATATTCGAAACGTGGGAATGATCGTTATATTTGGAATCTGCGTGACCTACGCTTTCAGAATCTGCAAGCCAAATTGAAATAAAAAATTCCTACGATTCTTAATCGTCGATTTACTTTTTATTTTTTTTTCACTTTTTTTTTGTCGTTTTTTATTGGTAAAATCGCAGGAGGCTTCGGAATCGGGGAATGGCACACATATTTGGAATCAGCGGGTCATTTCCATGAAGAATATCATTCTTATTATCCGTTTCTCGACAAACAGTTTTTTCGCCCAAAAAAATGAGAAGGGGTACCCCTTTCCTTTTTTTCAGAAATCTGAAAATTTCTGAAATATTCGGAACGTGGAAATGATCGTTATATTTGGAATCTGCGTGACCTACGCTTTCAGAATCTGCAAGCCAAATTGAAATAAAAAATTCCTACGATTTTTAATCGTCGATTTACTTTTTATTTTTTTTTCACTTTTTTTTTGTCGTTTTTTATTGGTAAAATCGCAGGAGGCTTCGGAATCGGGGAATGGCACACATATTTGGAATCAGCGGGTCATTTCCATGAAGAATATCATTCCTATTATCCTATTCTCGACAAAAAGTTTTTTCGGGGAATGGCACACATATTTGGAATCAGCGAGTCATTTCCATGAAGAATATCATTCTTATTATCCGTTTCTCGACAAAAAGTTTTTTCGCCCAAAAAAATGAAAAGGGGTACCCCTTTCCTTTTTTTCAGAAATCTGAAAATTTCTGAAATATTCGGAACGTGGGAATGATCGTTATATTTGGAATCTGCGTGACCTACGCTTTCAGAATCTGCAAGCCAAATTGAAATAAAAAATTCCTACGATTTTTAATCGTCGATTTACTTTTTATTTTTTTTTCACTTTTTTTTTTTGTCGTTTTGTATTGGTAAAATCGCAGGAGGCTTCGGAATCGGGGAATGGCACACATATTTGGAATCAGCGGGTCATTTCCATGAAGAATATCATTCTTATTATCCTATTCTCGACAAAAAGTTTTTTCGCCCAAAAAAATGAGAAGGGGTACCCCTTTCCTTTTTTTCAGAAATCTGAAAATTTCTGAAATATTCGGAACGTGGGAATGATCGTTATATTTGGAATCTGCGTGACCTACGCTTTCAGAATCTGCAAGCCAAATTGAAATAAAAAATTCCTACGATTTTTAATCGTCGATTTACTTTTTATTTTTTTTTCACTTTTTTTTTTGTCGTTTTTTATTGGTAAAATCGCAGGAGGCTTCGGAATCGGGGAATGGCACACATATTTGGAATCAGCGGGTCATTTCCATGGAGAATATCATTCTCATTATCCGTTTCTCGACAAAAAGTTTTTTCGCCCAAAAAAATGAGAAGGGGTACCCCTTTCCTTTTTTTCAGAAATCTGAAAATTTCTGAAATATTCGGAACGTGGGAATGATCGTTATATTTGGAATCTGCGTGACCTACGCTTTCAGAATCTGCAAGCCAAATTGAAATAAAAAATTCCTACGATTTTTAATCGTCGATTTACTTTTTATTTTTTTTTCACTTTTTTTTTTGTCGTTTTTTATTGGTAAAATCGCAGGAGGCTTCGGAATCGGGGAATGGCACACATATTTGGAATCAGCGGGTCATTTCCATGAAGAATATCATTCTTATTATCCGTTTCTCGACAAAAAGTTTTTTTGCCCAAAAAAATGAGAAGGGGTACCCCTTTCCTTTTTTTCAGAAATCTGAAAATTTCTGAAATATTCGGAACATGGAAATGATCGTTATATTTGGAATCTGCGTGACCTACGCTTTCAGAATCTGCAAGCCAAATTGAAATAAAAAATTCCTACGATTTTTAATCGTCGATTTACTTTTTATTTTTTTTTCACTTTTTTTTTTGTCGTTTTTTATCGGTAAAATCGCAGGAGGCTTCGGAATCGGGGAATGGCACACATATTTGGAATCAGCGGGTCATTTCCATGAAGAATATCATTCTTATTATCCGTTTCTCGACAAAAAGTTTTTTCGCCCAAAAAAATGAGAAGGGGTACCCCTTTCCTTTTTTTCAGAAATCTGAAAATTTCTGAAATATTCGGAACGTGGGAATGATCGTTATATTTGGAATCTGCGTGACCTACGCTTTCAGAATCTGCAAGCCAAATTGAAATAAAAAATTCCTACGATTTTTAATCGTCGATTTACTTTTTATTTTTTTTTCACTTTTTTTTTGTCGTTTTTTATTGGTAAAATCGCAGGAGGCTTCGGAATCGGGGAATGGCACACATATTTGGAATCAGCGGGTCATTTCCATGAAGAATATCATTCTTATTATCCGTTTCTCGACAAACAGTTTTTTCACCCAAAAAAATGAGAAGGGGTACCCCTTTCCTTTTTTTCAGAAATCTGAAAATTTCTGAAATATTCGGAACGTGGGAATGATCGTTATATTTGGAATCTGCGTGACCTACGCTTTCAGAATCTGCAAGCCAAATTGAAATAAAAAATTCCCACGATTTTTAATCGTCGATTTACTTTTTATTTTTTTTTCACTTTTTTTTTTGTCGTTTTTTATTGGTAAAATCGCAGGAGGCTTCGGAATCGGGGAATGGCACACATATTTGGAATCAGCGGGTCATTTCCATGAAGAATATCATTCTTATTATCCGTTTCTCGACAAAAAGTTTTTTCGCCCAAAAAAATGAGAAGGGGTACCCCTTTCCTTTTTTTCAGAAATCTGAAAATTTCTGAAATATTCGGAACGTGGGAATGATCGTTATATTTGGAATCTGCGTGACCTACGCTTTCAGAATCTTCAAGCCAAATTGAAATAAAAAATTCCTACGATTTTTAATCGTCGATTTACTTTTTATTTTTTTTTCACTTTTTTTTCGTCGTTTTTTATTGGTAAAATCGCAGGAGGCTTCGGAATCGTGGAATGGCACACATATTTGGAATCAGCGGGTCATTTCCATGAAGAATATCATTCTTATTATCCGTTTCTCGACAAAAAGTTTTTTCGCCCAAAAAAATGAGAAGGGGTACCCCTTTCCTTTTTTTCAGAAATCTGAAAATTTCTGAAATATTCGAAACGTGGGAATGATCGTTATATTTGGAATCTGCGTGACCTACGCTTTCAGAATCTGCAAGCCAAATTGAAATAAAAAATTCCTACGATTTTTAATCGTCGATTTACTTTTTATTTTTTTTTCACTTTTTTTTTTGTCGTTTTTTATTGGTAAAATCGCAGGAGGCTTCGGAATCGGGGAATGGCACACATATTTGGAATCAGCGGGTCATTTCCATGAAGAATATCATTCTTATTATCCGTTTCTCGACAAAAAGTTTTTTCGCCCAAAAAAATGAGAAGGGGTACCCCTTTCCTTTTTTTCATAAATCTGAAAATTTCTGAAATATTCGGAACGTGGGAATGATCGTTATATTTGGAATCTGCGTGACCTACGCTTTCAGAATCTGCAAGCCAAATTGAAATAAAAAATTCCTACGATTTTTAATCGTCGATTCACTTTTTATTTTTTTTTCACTTTTTTTTTTGTCGCTTTTTATTGGTAAAATCGCAGGAGGCTTCGGAATCGGGGAATGGCACACATATTTGGAATCAGCGGGTCATTTCCATGAAGAATATCATTCTTATTATCCTATTCTCGACAAAAAGTTTTTTCGCCCAAAAAAATGAGAAGGGGTACCCCTTTCCTTTTTTTCAGAAATCTGAAAATATCTGAAATATTCGAAACGTGGGAATGATCGTTATATTTGGAATCTGCGTGACCTACGCTTTCAGAATCTGCAAGCCAAATTGAAATAAAAAATTCCTACGATTCTTAATCGTCGATTTACTTTTTATTTTTTTTTCACTTTTTTTTTGTCGTTCTTTATTGGTAAAATCGCAGGAGGCTTCGGAATCGGGGAATGGCACACATATTTGGAATCAGCGGGTCATTTCCATGAAGAATATCATTCTTATTATCCGTTTCTCGACAAACAGTTTTTTCGCCCAAAAAAATGAGAAGGGGTACCCCTTTCCTTTTTTTCAGAAATCTGAAAATTTCTGAAATATTCGAAACGTGGGAATGATCGTTATATTCGGAATCTGCGTGACCTACGCTTTCAGAATCTGCAAGCCAAATTGAAATAAAAAATTCCTACGATTTTTAATCGTCGATTTACTTTTTATTTTTTTTTACTTTTTTTTTTGTCGTTTTTTATTGGTAAAATCGCAGGAGGCTTCGGAATCGGGGAATGGCACACATATTTGGAATCAGCGGGTCATTTCCATGAAGAATATTATTCTTATCATCCGTTTCTCGACAAAAAGTTTTTTCGCCCAAAAAAATGAGAAGGGGTACCCCTTTTCTTTTTTTCGGAAATCTGAAAATTTCTGAAATATTCGGAACGTGGAAATGATCGTTATATTTGGAATCTGCGTGACCTACGCTTTCAGAATCTGCAAGCCAAATTGAAATAAAAAATTCCTACGATTTTTAATCGTCGATTTACTTTTTATTTTTTTTTCACTTTTTTTTTTGTCGTTTTTTATTGGTAAAATCGCAGGAGGCTTCGGAATCGGGGAATGGCACACATATTTGGAATCAGCGGGTCATTTCCATGAAGAATATCATTCTTATTATCCGTTTCTCGACAAAAAGTTTTTTTGCCCAAAAAAATGAGAAGGGGTACCCCTTTCCTTTTTTTCAGAAATCTGAAAATTTCTGAAATATTCGGAACGTGGAAATGATCGTTATATTTGGAATCTGCGTGACCTACGCTTTCAGAATCTGCAAGCCAAATTGAAATAAAAAATTCCTACGATTTTTAATCGTCGATTTACTTTTTATTTTTTTTTCACTTTTTTTTTTGTCGTTTTTTATTGGTAAAATCGCAGAAGGCTTCGGAATCGGGGAATGGCACACATATTTGGAATCAGCGGGTCATTTCCATGAAGAATATCATTCTTATTATCCGTTTCTCGACAAAAAGTTTTTTCGCCCAAAAAAATGAGAAGGGGTACCCCTTTCCTTTTTTTCAGAAATCTGAAAATTTCTGAAATATTCGGAACGTGGAAATGATCGTTATATTTGGAATCTGCGTGACCTACGCTTTCAGAATCTGCAAGCCAAATTGAAATAAAAAATTCCTACGATTTTTAATCGTCGATTTACTTTTTATTTTTTTTTCACTTTTTTTTTGTCGTTTTTTATTGGTAAAATCGCAGGAGGCTTCGGAATCGGGGAATGGCACACATATTTGGAATCAGCGGGTCATTTCCATGAAGAATATCATTCCTATTATCCTATTCTCGACAAAAAGTTTTTTCGCCCAAAAAAATGAGAAGGGGTACCCCTTTCCTTTTTTTCAGAAATCTGAAAATTTCTGAAATATTCGAAACGTGGGAATGATCGTTATATTTGGAATCTGCGTGACCTACGCTTTCAGAATCTGCAAGCCAAATTGAAATAAAAAATTCCTACGATTTTTAATCGTCGATTTACTTTTTATTTTTTTTTCACTTTTATTTTTGTCGTTTTTTATTGGTAAAATCGCAGGAGGCTTCGGAATCGGGGAATGGCACACATATTTGGAATCAGCGAGTCATTTCCATGAAGAATATCATTCTTATTATCCGTTTCTCGACAAAAAGTTTTTTCGCCCAAAAAAATGAAAAGGGGTACCCCTTTCCTTTTTTTCAGAAATCCCAAAATTTCTGAAATATTCGGAACGTGGGAATGATCGTTATATTTGGAATCTGCGTGACCTACGCTTTCAGAATCTGCAAGCCAAATTGAAATAAAAAATTCCTACGATTTTTAATCGTCGATTTACTTTTTATTTTTTTTTCACTTTTTTTTTTTGTCGTTTTGTATTGGTAAAATCGCAGGAGGCTTCGGAATCGGGGAATGGCACACATATTTGGAATCAGCGGGTCATTTCCATGAAGAATATCATTCTTATTATCCTATTCTCGACAAAAAGTTTTTTCGCCCAAAAAAATGAGAAGGGGTACCCCTTTCCTTTTTTTCAGAAATCTGAAAATTTCTGAAATATTCGGAACGTGGGAATGATCGTTATATTTGGAATCTGCGTGACCTACGCTTTCAGAATCTGCAAGCCAAATTGAAATAAAAAATTCCTACGATTTTTAATCGTCGATATACTTTTTATTTTTTTTTCACTTTTTTTTTTGTCGTTTTTTATTGGTAAAATCGCAGGAGGATTCGGAATCGGGGAATGGCACACATATTTGGAATCAGCGGGTCATTTCCATGAAGAATATCATTCTTATTATCCGTTTCTCGACAAAAAGTTTTTTCGCCCAAAAAAATGAGAAGGGGTACCCCTTTCCTTTTTTTCAGAAATCTGAAAATTTCTGAAATATTCGGAACGTGGGAATGATCAATATATTTGGAATCTGCGTGACCTACGCTTTCAGAATCTGCAAGCCAAATTGAAATAAAAAATTCCTACGATTTTTAATCGTCGATTTACTTTTTATTTTTTTTTCACTTTTTTTTTTTGTCGTTTTTTATTGGTAAAATCGCAGGAGGCTTCGGAATCGGGGAATGGCACACATATTTGGAATCAGCGGGTCATTTCCATGGAGAATATCATTCTTATTATCCGTTTCTCGACAAAAAGCTTTTTCGCCCAAAAAAATGAGAAGGGGTACCCCTTTCCTTTTTTTCAGAAATCTGAAAATTTCTGAAATATTCGGAACGTGGGAATGATCGTTATATTTGGAATCTGCGTGACCTACGCTTTCAGAATCTGCAAGCCAAACTGAAATAAAAAATTCCTACGATTTTTAATCGTCGATTTACTTTTTATTTTTTTTCACTTTTTTTTTTGTCGTTTTTTATTGGTAAAATCGCAGGAGGCTTCGGAATCGGGGAATGGCACACATATTTGGAATCAGCGGGTCATTTCCATGAAGAATATCATTCTTATTATCCGTTTCTCGACAAAAAGTTTTTTTGCCCAAAAAAATGAGAAGGGGTACCAGTTTCCTTTTTTTCAGAAATCTGAAAATTTCTGAAATATTCGGAACATGGAAATGATCGTTATATTTGGAATCTGCGTGACCTACGCTTTCAGAATCTGCAAGCCAAATTGAAATAAAAAATTCCTACGATTTTTAATCGTCGATTTACTTTTTATTTTTTTTTCACTTTTTTTTTTGTCGTTTTTTATTGGTAAAATCGCAGGAGGCTTCGGAATCGGGGAATGGCACACATATTTGGAATCAGCGGGTCATTTCCATGGAGAATATCATTCTTATTATCCGTTTCTCGACAAAAAGTTTTTTCGCCCAAAAAAATGAGAAGGGGCACCCCTTTCCTTTTTTTCAGAAATCTGAAAATTTCTGAAATATTCGGAACATGGAAATAATCGTTATATTTGGAATCTGCGTGACCTACGCTTTCAGAATCTGCAAGCCAAATTGAAATAAAAAATTCCTACGATTTTTAATCGTCGATTTACTTTTTATTTTTTTTTCACTTTTTTTTTTGTCGTTTTTTATTGGTAAAATCGCAGGAGGCTTCGGAATCGGGGAATGGCACACATATTTGGAATCAGCGGGTCATTTCCATGAAGAATATCATTCTTATTATCCTATTCTCGACAAAAAGTTTTTTCGCCCAAAAAAATGAGAAGGGGTACCCCTTTCCTTTTTTTCAGAAATCTGAAAATATCTGAAATATTCGAAACGTGGGAATGATCGTTATATTTGGAATGTGCGTGACCTACGCTTTCAGAATCTGCAAGCCAAATTGAAATAAAAAATTCCTACGATTTTTAATCGTCGATTTACTTTTTATTTTTTTTTCACTTTTTTTTTGTCGTTTTTTATTGGTAAAATCGCAGGAGGCTTCGGAATCGGGGAATGGCACACATATTTGGAATCAGCGGGTCATTTCCATGAAGAATATCATTCTTATTATCCGTTTCTCGACAAAAAGTTTTTTCGCCCAAAAAAATGAGAAGGGGTACCCCTTTCCTTTTTTTCATAAATCTGAAAATTTCTGAAATATTCGGAACGTGGGAATGATCGTTATATTTGGAATCTGCGTGACCTACGCTTTCAGAATCTGCAAGCCAAATTGAAATAAAAAATTCCTACGATTCTTAATCGTCGATTTACTTTTTATTTTTTTTTCACTTTTTTTTTGTCGTTTTTTATTGGTAAAATCGCAGGAGGCTTCGGAATCGGGGAATGGCACATATATTTGGAATCAGCGGGTCATTTCCATGAAGAATATCATTCTTATTATCCGTTTCTCGACAAACAGTTTTTTCGCCCAAAAAAATGAGAAGGGGTACCCCTTTCCTTTCTTTCAGAAATCTGAAAATTTCTGAAATATTCGGAACATGGAAATGATCGTTATATTTGGAATCTGCGTGACCTACGCTTTCAGAATCTGCAAGCCAAATTGAAATAAAAAATTCCTACGATTTTTAATCGTCGATTTACTTTTTATTTTTTTTTCACTTTTTTTTTTGTCGTTTTTTATTGGTAAAATCGCAGGAGGCTTCGGAATCGGGGAATGGCACACATATTTGGAATCAGCGGGTCATTTCCATGAAGAATATCATTCTTATTATCCGTTTCTCGACAAAAAGTTTTTTTGCCCAAAAAAATGAGAAGGGGTACCCCTTTCCTTTTTTTCAGAAATCTGAAAATTTCTGAAATATTCGGAACGTGGAAATGATCGTTATATTTGGAATCTGCGTGACCTACGCTTTCAGAATCTGCAAGCCAAATTGAAATAAAAAATTCCTACGATTTTTAATCGTCGATTTACTTTTTATTTTTTTTTCACTTTTTTTTTTGTCGTTTTTTATTGGTAAAATCGCAGAAGGCTTCGGAATCGGGGAATGGCACACATATTTGGAATCAGCGGGTCATTTCCATGGAGAATATCATTCTTATTATCCGTTTCTCGACAAAAAGTTTTTTCGCCCAAAAAAATGAGAAGGGGTACCCCTTTCCTTTTTTTCAGAAATCTGAAAATTTCTGAAATATTCGGAACGTGGGAATGATCGTTATATTTGGAATCTGCGTGACCTACGCTTTCAGAATCTGCAAGCCAAATTGAAATAATAAATTCCTACGATTTTTAATCGTCGATTTACTTTTTATTTTTTTTCCACTTTTTTTTTTGTCGTTTTTTATTGGTAAAATCGCAGGAGGCTTCGGAATCGGGGAATGGCACACATATTTGGAATCAGCGGGTCATTTCCATGAAGAATATCATTCTTATTATCCGTTTCTCGACAAAAAGTTTTTTTGCCCAAAAAAATGAGAAGGGGTACCCCTTTCCTTTTTTTCAGAAATCTGAAAATTTCTGAAATATTCGGAACATGGAAATGATCGTTATATTTGGAATCTGCGTGACCTACGCTTTCAGAATCTGCAAGCCAAATTGAAATAAAAAATTCCTACGATTTTTAATCGTCGATTTACTTTTTATTCTTTTTTCACTTTTTTTTTTGTCGTTTTTTATTGGTAAAATCGCAGGAGGCTTCGGAATCGGGGAATGGCACACATATTTGGAATCAGCGGGTCATTTCCATGAAGAATATCATTCTTATTATCCTATTCTCGACAAAAAGTTTTTTCGCCCAAAAAAATGAGAAGGGGTACCCCTTTCCTTTTTTTCAGAAATCTGAAAATTTCTGAAATATTCGGAACGTGAGAATGATCGTTATATTTGGAATCTGCGTGACCTACGCTTTCAGAATCTGCAAGCCAAATTGAAATAAAAAATTCCTACGATTTTTAATCGTCGATTTACTTTTTATTTTTTTTTTCACTTTTTTTTTTGTCGTTTTTTATTGGTAAAATCGCAGGAGGCTTCGGAATCGGGGAATGGCACACATATTTGGAATCAGCGGGTCATTTCCATGAAGAATATCATTCTTATTATCCTATTCTCGACAAAACGTTTTTTCGCCCAAAAGAATGAGAAGGGGTACCCCTTTCCTTTTTTTCAGAAATCTGAAAATTTCTGAAATATTCGGAACGTGGGAATGATCGTTATATTTGGAATCTGCGTGACCTACGCTTTCAGAATCTGCAAGCCAAATTGAAATAAAAAATTCCTACGATTTTTAATCGTCGATTTACTTTTTATTCTTTTTTCACTTTTTTTTTTGTCGTTTTTTATTGGTAAAATCGCAGGAGGCTTCGGAATCGGGGAATGGCACACATATTTGGAATCAGCGGGTCATTTCCATGAAGAATATCATTCTTATTATCCTATTCTCGACAAAAAGTTTTTTCGCCCAAAAAAATGAGAAGGGGTACCCCTTTCCTTTTTTTCAGAAATCTGAAAATTTCTGAAACATTCGGAACGTGAGAATGATCGTTATATTTGGAATCTGCGTGACCTACGCTTTCAGAATCTGCAAGCCAAATTGAAATAAAAAATTCCTACGATTTTTGATCGTCGATTTACTTTTAATTTTTTTTTCACTTTTTTTTTTGTCGTTTTTTATTGGTAAAATCGCAGGAGGCTTCGGAATCGGGGAATGGCACACATATTTGGAATCAGCGGGTCATTTCCATGAAGAATATCATTCTTATTATCCTATTCTCGACAAAAAGTTTTTTCGCCCAACAAAATGAGAAGGGGTACCCCTTTCCTTTTTTTCAGAAATCTGAAAATCTCTGAAACATTCGGAACGTGGGAATGATCGTTATATTTGGAATCTACGTGACCTACGCTTTCAGAATCTGCAAGCCAAATTGAAATGAAAAATTCCTACGATTTTTAATCGTCGATTTACTTTTTATTTTTTTTTCACTTTTTTTTTTGTCGTTTTTCATTGGTAAAATCGCAGGAGGCTTCGGAATCGGGGAATGGCACACATATTTGGAATCAGCGGGTCATTTCCATGAAGAATATCATTCTTATTATCCGTTTCTCGACAAAAAGTTTTTTCGCCCAAAAAAATGAGAAGGGGTACCCCTTTCCTTTTTTTCAGAAATCTGAAAATTTCTGAAATATTCGGAACGTGGGAATGATCGTTATATTTGGAATCTGCGTGACCTACGCTTTCAGAATCTGCAAGCCAAATTGAAATGAAAAATTCCTACGATTTTTAATCGTCGATTTACTTTTTATTTTTTTTTCACTTTTTTTTTTGTCGTTTTTCATTGGTAAAATCGCAGGAGGCTTCGGAATCGGGGAATGGCACACATATTTGGAATCAGCGGGTCATTTCCATGAAATATAGCATTTTTATTATGCGTTTCTCGACAAAAAGTTTTTTCGCCCAAAAAAATGAGAAGGGGTACCCCTTTCCTTTTTTTCAGAAATCTGAAAATTTCTGAAACATTCGGAACGTGGGAATGATCGTTATATTTGGAATCTGCGTGACCTACGCTTTCAGAATCTGCAAGCCAAATTAAAATAAAAAATTCCTACGATTTTTAATCGTCGATTAACTTTTTATTTTTTTTTACTTTTTTTTTTGTCGTTTTTTATTGGTAAAATCGCAGGAGGCTTCGGAATCGGGGAATGGCACACATATTTGGAATCAGCGGGTCATTTCCATGAAATATAGCATTTTTATTATGCGTTTCTCGACAAAAAGTTTTTTCGCCCAAAAAAATGAGAAGGGGTACCCCTTTCCTTTTTTTCAGAAATCTGAAAATTTCTGAAATATTCGGAACGTGGGAATGATCGTTATATTTGGAATCTGCGTGACCTACGCTTTCAGAATCTGCAAGCCAAATTGAAATGAAAAATTCCGACGATTTTTAATCGTCAATTTACTTTTTATTATTTTTGCACTTTTTTTTTTGTCGTTTTTCATTGGTAAAATTGCAGGAGGCTTCGGAATCGGGGAATGGCACACATATTTGGAATCAGCGGGTCATTTCCATGAAATATAGCATTTTTATTATGCGTTTCTCGACAAAAAGTTTTTTCGCCCAAAAAAATGAGAAGGGGTACCCCTTTCCTTTTTTTCAGAAATCTGAAAATTTCTGAAACATTCGGAACGTGGGAATGATCGTTATATTTGGAATCTGCGTGACCTACGCTTTCAGAATCTGCAAGCCAAATTAAAATAAAAAATTCCTACGATTTTTAATCGTCGATTAACTTTTTATTTTTTTTTACTTTTTTTTTTGTCGTTTTTTATTGGTAAAATCGCAGGAGGCTTCGGAATCGGGGAATGGCACACATATTTGGAATCAGCGGGTCATTTCCATGAAGAATATCATTCTTATTATCCTATTCTCGACAAAAAGTTTTTTCGCTTAAAAAAATGAGAAGGGGTACCCCTTTCCTTTTTTTCAGAAATCTGAAAATTTCTGAAATATTCGGAACGTGGGAATGATCGTTATATTTAAAATCTGCGTGACCTACGCTTTCAGAATCTGCAAGCCAAATTGAAATAAAAAATTCCTACGATTTTTAATCGTCGATTTACTTTTTATTGTTTTTTCACTTTTTTTTTTGTCGTTTTTTATCGGTAAAATCGCAGGAGGCTTCGGAATCGGGGAATGGCACACATATTTGGAATCAGCGGGTCATTTCCATGAAGAATATCATTCTTATTATCCGTTTCTCGACAAAAAGTTTTTTTGCCCAAAAAAATGAGAAGGGGTACCCCTTTCCTTTTTTTCAGAAATCTGAAAATTTCTGAAATATCCGGAACGTGGGAATGATCGTTATATTTGGAATCTGCGTGACCTACGCTTTCAGAATCTGCACGCCAAATTGAAATAAAAAATTCCTACGATTTTTAATCGTCGATTTACTTTTCATTTTTTTTTCACTTTTTTTTTGTCGGTTTTTATTGGTAAAATCGCAGGAGGCTTCGGAATCGGGGAATGGCACACATATTTGGAATCAGCGGGTCATTTCCATGAAGAATATCATTCTTATTATCCGTTTCTCGACAAAAAGTTTTTTCGCCCAAAAAAATGAGAAGGGGTACCCCTTTCCTTTTTTTCAGAAATCTGAAAATTTCTGAAATATTCGGAACGTGGGAATGATCGTTATATTTGGAATCTGCGTGACCTACGCTTTCAGAATCTGCAAGCCAAATTGAAATAAAAAATTCCTACGATTTTTAATCGTCGATTTACTTTTTATTTTTTTTTCACTTTTTTTTTTGTCGTTTTTTATTGGTAAAATCGCAGGAGGCTTCGGAATCGGGGAATGGCACAGATATTTGGAATCAGCGGGTCATTTCCATGAAGAATATCATTCTTATTATCCGTTTCTCGACAAAAAGTTTTTTTGTCCAAAAAAATGAGAAGGGGTACCCCTTTCCTTTTTTTCAGAAATCTGAAAATTTCTAAAATATTCGGAACGTGGGAATGATCGTTATATTTGGAATCTGCGTGACCTACGCTTTCAGAATCTGCAAGCCAAATTGAACTAAAAAATTCCTACGATTTTTAATCGTCGATTTACTTTTTATTTTTTTATCACTTTTTTTTTGTCGTTTTTTATTGGTAACATCGCAGGAGGCTTCGGAATCGGGGAATGGCACACATATTTGGAATCAGCGGGTCATTTCCATGAAATATAGCATTTTTATTATGCGTTTCTCGACAAAAAGTTTTTTCGCCCAAAAAAATGAGAAGGGGTACCCCTTTCCTTTTTTTCAGAAATCTGAAAATTTCTGAAATATTCGGAACGTGGGAATGATCGTTATATTTGGAATCTGCGTGACCTACGCTTTCAGAATCTGCAAGCCAAATTGAAATGAAAAATTCCGACGATTTTTAATCGTCAATTTACTTTTTATTATTTTTGCACTTTTTTTTTTGTCGTTTTTCATTGGTAAAATTGCAGGAGGCTTCGGAATTGGGGAATGGCACACATATTTGGAATCAGCGGGTCATTTCCATGAAATATAGCATTTTTATTATGCGTTTCTCGACAAAAAGTTTTTTCGCCCAAAAAAATGAGAAGGGGTACCCCTTTCCTTTTTTTCAGAAATCTGAAAATTTCTGAAACATTCGGAACGTGGGAATGATCGTTATATTTGGAATCTGCGTGACCTACGCTTTCAGAATCTGCAAGCCAAATTAAAATAAAAAATTCCTACGATTTTTAATCGTCGATTAACTTTTTATTTTTTTTTACTTTTTTTTTTGTCGTTTTTTATTGGTAAAATCGCAGGAGGCTTCGGAATCGGGGAATGGCACACATATTTGGAATCAGCGGGTCATTTCCATGAAGAATATCATTCTTATTATCCTATTCTCGACAAAAAGTTTTTTCGCCCAAAAAAATGAGAAGGGGTACCCCTTTCCTTTTTTTCAGAAATCTGAAAATTTCTGAAATATTCGGAACGTGGGAATGATCGTTATATTTGGAATCTGCGTGACCTACGCTTTCAGAATCTGCAAGCCAAATTGAAATAAAAAATTCCTACGATTTTTAATCGTCGATTTACTTTTTATTATTTTTTCACTTTTTTTTTTGTCGTTCTTCATTGGTAAAATTGCAGGAGGCTTCGGAATCGGGGAATGGCACACATATTCGGAATCAGCGGGTCATTTCCATGAAGAATATCATTCTTATTATCCGTTTCTCGACAAAAAGTTTTTTCGCCCAAAAAAATGAGAAGGGGTACCCCTTTCCTTTTTTTCAGAAATCTGAAAATTTCTGAAATATTCGGAACGTGGGAATGATCGTTATATTTGGAATCTGCGTGACCTACGCTTTCAGAATCTGCAAGCCAAATTGAAATGAAAAATTCCGACGATTTTTAATCGTCAATTTACTTTTTATTATTTTTGCACTTTTTTTTTTGTCGTTTTTCATTGGTAAAATTGCAGGAGGCTTCGGAATTGGGGAATGGCACACATATTTGGAATCGGCGGGTCATTTCCATGAAGAATATCATTCTTATTATCCGTTTCTCGACAAAAAGTTTTTTCGCTTAAAAAAATGAGAAGGGGTACCCCTTTCCTTTTTTTCAGAAATCTGAAAATTTCTGAAATATTCGGAACGTGGGAATGATCGTTATATTTAAAATCTGCGTGACCTACGCTTTCAGAATCTGCAAGCCAAATTGAAATAAAAAATTCCTACGATTTTTAATCGTCGATTTACTTTTTATTGTTTTTTCACTTTTTTTTTTGTCGTTTTTTATCGGTAAAATCGCAGGAGGCTTCGGAATCGGGGAATGGCACACATATTTGGAATCAGCGGGTCATTTCCATGAAGAATATCATTCTTATTATCCGTTTCTCGACAAAAAGTTTTTTTGCCCAAAAAAATGAGAAGGGGTACCCCTTTCCTTTTTTTCAGAAATCTGAAAATTTCTGAAATATCCGGAACGTGGGAATGATCGTTATATTTGGAATCTGCGTGACCTACGCTTTCAGAATCTGCAAGCCAAATTGAAATAAAAAATTCCTACGATTTTTAGTCGTCGATTTACTTTTTATTTTTTTTTCACTTTTTTTTTGTCGTTTTTTATTGGTAAAATCGCAGGAGGCTTCGGAATCGGGGAATGGCACACATATTTGGAATCAGCGGGTCATTTCCGTGAAGAATATCTTTCTTATTATCCGTTTCTCGACAAAAAGTTTTTTCGCCCAAAAAAATGAGAAGGGGTACCCCTTTCCTTTTTTTCAGAAATCTGAAAATTTCTGAAATATTCGGAACGTGGGAATGATCGTTATATTTGGAATCTGCGTGACCTACGCTTTCAGAATCTGCAAGCCAAATTGAAATAAAAAATTCCTACGATTTTTAATCGTCGATTTACTTTTTATTTTTTTTTCACTTTTTTTTTTGTCGTTTTTTATTGGTAAAATCGCAGGAGGCTTCGGAATCGGGGAATGGCACAGATATTTGGAATCAGCGGGTCATTTCCATGAAGAATATCATTCTTATTATCCGTTTCTCGACAAAAAGTTTTTCTGTCCAAAAAAATGAGAAGGGGTACCCCTTTCCTTTTTTTCAGAAATCTGAAAATTTCTAAAATATTCGGAACGTGGGAATGATCGTTATATTTGGAATCTGCGTGACCTACGCTTTCAGAATCTGCAAGCCAAATTGAACTAAAAAATTCCTACGATTTTTAATCGTCGATTTACTTTTTATTTTTTTATCACTTTTTTTTTGTCGTTTTTTATTGGTAACATCGCAGGAGGCTTCGGAATCGGGGAATGGCACACATATTTGCAATCAGCGGGTCATTTCCATGAAGAATATCATTCTTATTATCCGTTTCTCGACAAAAAGCTTTTTCGCCCAAAAAAATGAGAAGGGGTACCCCTTTCCTTTTTTTCAGAAATCTGAAAATTTCTGAAATATTCGGAACGTGGGAATGATCGTTATATTTGGAATCTGCGTGACCTACGCTTTCAGAATCTGCAAGCCAAATTGAAATAAAAAATTCCTACGATTTTTAGTCGTCGATTTACTTTTTATTTTTTTTTCACTTTTTTTTTGTCGTTTTTTATTGGTAAAATCGCAGGAGGCTTCGGAATCGGGGAATGGCACACATATTTGGAATCAGCGGGTCATTTCCGTGAAGAATATCTTTCTTATTATCCGTTTCTCGACAAAAAGTTTTTTCGCCCAAAAAAATGAGAAGGGGTACCCCTTTCCTTTTTTTCAGAAATCTGAAAATTTCTGAAATATTCGGAACGTGGGAATGATCGTTATATTTGGAATCTGTGTGACCTACGCTTTCAGAATCTGCAAGCCAAATTGAAATAAAAAATTCCTACGATTTTTAATCGTCGATTTACTTTTTATTTTTTTTCAACTTTTTTTTTTGTCGTTTTTTATTGGTAAAATCGCAGGAGGCTTCGGAATCGGGGAATGGCACACATATTTGGAATCAGCGGGTCATTTCCATAAAGAATATCATCCTGATTATCCGTTTCTCGACAAAAAGTTTTTTCGCCCAAAAAAATAAGAACCCCTTTCCTTTTTTTCAGAAATCTGAAAATTTTTGAAATATTCGGAACGTGGGAATGACTGTTATATTTGGAATCTGCGGGACCTACGCTTTCAGAATCTGCAAGCCAAATTGAAATAAGAAATTCCTACGATTTTTAATCGTCGATTTACTTTTTATTATTTTTCCACTTTTTTTTTGTGTCGTTTTTTATTAGTAAAATCGCAGGAGGCTTCGGAATCGAGGAATGGCACACATATTTGGAATCAGCGGGTCATTTCCATGAAGAATATCATCCTGATTATCCGTTTCCCGACAAAAAGTTTTTTCACCCAAAAAAATGAGAAGGGGTACCCCTTTCCTTTTTTTCAGAAATCTGAAAATTTCCGAAATATTCGGAACGTGGGAATGACTGTTATATTTGGAATCTACGGGACCTACGCTTTCAGAATCTGCAAGCCGAAATGAAATAAGAAATTCCTACGATTTTTAATCGTCGATTTACTTTTTATTATTTTTCCACTTTTTTTTGTGTCGTTTTTTATTAGTAAAATCGCAGGAGGCTTCGGAATCGAGGAATGGCACACATATTTGGAATCAGCGGGTCATTTCCATGATCAATATCATCCTGATTATCCGTTTCTCGACAAAAAGTTTTTTCGCTCAAAAAAATGAGAAGGGGTACCCTTTCCTTTTTTTCAGAAATCTGAAAATTTTCGAAGTATTCGGAAGATAGGAATGATACATATTTTCGGAATCTGTGGAACCTACACTTTCAGAAAATGCAGACCGATTCGAAATAAAAAATTCCTACGATTTCAAATCGTTGATTTACTTCAAATTTTTTTTTCTACTTTTTTCTTCTCTTGTTTTTTATTGGTAATATCGCAGGAGGCTCCGGAATCAAGAAATGACACACACACTCGGAATCAGCGGGTCATTTGCATGGAGAATATCGTTGAGATTTTTCGATTCTCCACAAAAAAATTTTGCCGAATAAAATGAGAAAAATGAGAAGGGTGAAATGATACCCCTGCTCTTTTTTCAGAAATCTGAAATTTTTCGAAATATTCAGAACGTAGGACTGATACATATATTTGTAATCTGCGGAACGTACGCTTCCAGAATCACACAGCAAAGGGAATCGAGGACTTACGTACAGGATCAAGGATAATGCAATTTATACAGCAATCTTCCAAACTAGTTTATTCATTACAAACTCTTGCTCCTACTACATCAATTTAGCTATTGCAAAACCATTTTCATTGCTATCGTCAAATTCACAAATCATTCTCAGTTATTTTCACTATTGGAGTTATTGAGGGGCTATTGGAGTCGCTTGGAAACTCCGACGCAGTTCTCATCTCTCATGGTAGTGCAGAGTTGTATAGCATGGTAGATGGTGGGATGTCGATGTTTATAGTAATCCAAAACCAGATTAGCTCGCATTCAGTCATTTCTTTATCAAATCCGATGAACTTGGACTCTCATCGTGTGTTTTTCCAACGCCGAGTGGCATCATACGCATGAGAAAGATCTATTCACTGCAGCTCTAAATAATCAAGAAAATTATGTAGTCGATAACGTATCCATGAAAAAACTGTCGTTATTTTTGAAAAATGAAACATCGCTCCACTTCCTGCCAAAACAATGCATGGATTTCCAAAGTTTCATTCCGATCGGTCGAGTGGAGTAGAAGTTTTGGCTCTCCGCGTTTTCGAGGTGATAGCGCGTCTCCACCAGCCCCTTCAAGCGCATATCAAATCCCCTGTAGCTTGGAGAATTGACAATGACGTATTCACGAAGTGGCATGTTGCACGTCCGGCGATAGACTTTAAGATTTGTGCAGAGCATCAATAATACTTATGTACATCAGTATATCCTGGAAGCGTACTAGCCTAGGGAATTAGCATTGAGCTCGAACCGCCTGCAAATAGGCAATTCAACAATCACTTGATTTCTGAATTGCCTGCATGCCGGCGGAGTTCGCTCTTCTTTAGTTCCCTACTTTGCGCGTCCATGAATAATCTTGGTATATCGAAATACGAAACCTAATCCTCGTTGCGCCATCAAACATACGATTCGAGAACCACGAAAAGCCCAATCGTCTCTAGCTGTAATAAACACATACTCGTCGCGGTGATATCGTGCGCTAATCAATTAAATAACGATAGACAGTTAACGTGCATCGTTCACGGTAGTGTTGAAGATTGAATAAAGTTTGGTCCCTCGACTCAAACTTGTTGTATACGTTGCCAATCCTTCCGAAGCTCATAATCGCAAGTGACAAAAGCAGCTATCGTTTGACACCCACCGCCTCGTTGCACGTAAATAAAATAAATAAAACTAGGATTGAGAGACTCAACGCTTGATATAAATTCAATAATAACAAGTCCATTATGAGCGAGTCGGAAAAACCCTTCGCCTGCCCATCGCCCGGCTGCAACATGGTAAGTCTGCAGGTACTGCTATTAGAATGAGATGAAAACCTAACCTAGAAGCGGAGCTGAAACGTATACGAATGTCGTATGTTTATAGAGTTTTGTGAACGAGGACCATCTGACAGTTCACCGAAAAAGACATGACATGATTTTGAATCTAGGCTCGAACGGGAAAACCGGTGTTTTCGTAGGTGAGCAAATTTCCCTTAACCTCTAAATATCACTCGAAAAAAACAAAACACGATCTTCCACTTGAGATTTTCCGAAGCTATTTTCTCAGCAAAAACATATCAGATCGTCGTGAAAACAATAACAGCAATGAAATAGAATTGAACAAATAGCGTGATGCTCTTTGATTTTCAAAAATCGATAAAAAAATTCCAACTGTTGATAAATAATTTGTAAAAATTTTTGACGATTTTTGGAAATCCAAGATCATCATGGTCTTGATTTTATTCTTCCCCATCGCCATTGCCAATTTTACATTTATCGGATTTCTTTTTGCCGAGAAAACTGCCTGTGAACATCGTGTTACATTTTCCCTTAAATCCCAGCTCGGTGAGCGTGAAAGTTGAAAGGAAACCGTGTGATTCCCTTACGTTAATTTTTCCTCGCTTTTAAACAGCCGACCAAACCCCTACGCCTACCAGATTCATCAGAAACTGTGAGGAAGTCGGGCTGTTTCAAGACCTCCAGAATGTGAATCCGTTCGAAGAAACATTCCGTCGAGCCGTGGAGGCTGGAAAGACTGGAACGCTCGCCGTCCCTGAAGTATTATCAAATTTGCTCTGTCCAGTTTCTCATCAAGCTTTGAAATTGATTTTATTATAATTTGGGAGCAGGAGATTACAGTTTTTATAACCGAGGTCTGATCCTAGTCAATAATCGTTGTTTTTACCTCTTTTTTTCGTTTTTTATATCAGGTTGGAGTCTCGGACGACACACTTCACACTCCTCATATATTTCCACACATAGTAGACGTCCCTGCGACAAACAATCAGGATCTGTTAGAAAACGGGGTGTCCGATCCACCGGTAATAAGCATAACAGATTCCTCTGACGAAGAAGCTAAGAATACATCCAGCGATCGGATTTGCCACGATGAAATAAGTCAAGATGAAGATTCAAAGGGGATCAAGAGCTCTGAAATAGTGGAAACTATCGTAGTACAAGAAGCAGATACTTCGATATCAACTACTGTTCTTAGCTTGAAGGATGATTATCAACAAAAAGCTTCTCCGCAGCTGTTAGCTTCTTTTTCTCTCAATTGTGTTTGTTAGAAAAATTTAGCACAACACCCTCACATCTTTGAATTAATTCATTTCTGATCGTTCTAGCTCTATAAATGGCAAGGAAGTACAACTGCTTATGAAGACGGAGGACGGAAAGCTAATGCAATTGTCAGCGATTCCTGTTACGCAGTCTCAAATAAACCCGACGACTGTAAATATACAGTCAAATACTCAAACGGTGGTTATCAAGACCGAACCTTCTCTGAACTACTTGGAAAAGAAACGTGTCGTCAAGTCTGCCTCATCGGCAAAACTCACCTTAGCAAAAATGGTAGAGATTGGTAAAATCATCATTTTCGACTTTATATCTAATCCAAATGATCTGAATCAATGTTTTACCATTCGCAGAAGCTTAAGCAAGTGTTGAAGAGAAATGGAGCATCTTCTGAAACTCAAGAGGAGGAAATTGAGCCCTCGGTTTTACAGCCAGCAGATAGCGACGGCGTTGGCAATCAAGTATTGGACGTGACTAAGAAGCAGGATATCCTCGAACGAAATCGCGCAAGTTCTATGAGAGCTAGAGCTAAGCGTAAGGCATGGATTCAGCAGCTAGAAAGATCTGTCTACAATGTAAACGAAACTAACGCAGTGCTGCAGCTGGAAGTCCGAAGTCTACGTTCGGAAGTTGCTAAGCTAAAGACGCTTTTACTAGCGCACAAGGATTGTCCTGTTACCAAGGCAATGGAACAAGGTATTTTTTATTTCTAACATTGATTGGTTTTGAAAAGTAACTATTATTTATAAAATTAGGGAATGATTATTTATTTCTGTATCGTTAATTCGTTTTTATTCATCATCCTTTCAGGAAACAGCATCGTTCTTGGTCCAAAAGTGATATCGTTGAGCGGAGATGTGATACAATCAACATCGTCGCCTGTGGGTGGAGCTGTGACGATGAAACGTGGAACGGCGCAAGGCGGTGAAACTCCGAAGAAGAAGAAGACATCGGTATCAGGAACCTCGTCGAATCCGATAATATTGCCAAAATCTAGTTTAGGATTAAGTCCGTTAATCGAAAAGGGTAAAATAGTGAGAAATATATCATCGATAAAGGTATTAGACGTTGAGCACGTTGTGACGAGGAGTCAAGATAAGGAAAAACAGATTTTAATTGTACAAAATCAAGTGCGAAAAGGGGCTGATAATCCTAGACAAATAATACGTATAAATCCAAATTTTGAAATTGAAAATGCTGCTTCGAAGAGTACAGGGTCTTAAATTTATCCGTTAATTATTATCCCAGGGTTTTGGGTATTTGAATTATTCAATCATTTCACAAAAGAAAGAGAGAGTAAAGAGATAAATGAACAGACTTTGATTGCTGATGTAAAATCATGTCGAATGAATCGATTATAGCAACGCGTTTGTTGGTATTTCGTTCCAAATACTAATTATACACAAGTTATATATTCAAAGCCTGATATAGGTAATATACCAGATGAATATATTCACACGTTATAATGTTAAGTTATAATATTGTATATTTATGTATTAGTTACAGGTATAATTGTATTTGTATACAGTATATTAATTATACCATATTACATACATACGTACGAGTTCATTACTGTAAAATACCTGCTAAGTATATGAAAAGAAATAAAATCATTCTTATTCTAAACCAAAAGACTAATTGAGTTTTATTATTATTTCTCCCATTGCCAGACATATTTCTATCGACAAAGAAGAAAAAAGTCAAACTTCCTCACAGGGATTTTGGGCAGCAGAATTTCATAAAATATACTTGATAAATCACTTTGTTTGAGGATCTTGTATTTGAATTTTGTTTTTTTCATTTATTTTGTATTGTATTTTTATTTTAGTTTGTATTCTGTATTTTGAAACACTGTTTTATCTCACTTTTAACATATGACTAATCTGTATCTTTCCTTGTTGGGTTGAATAAATAAATAAAATCATACGAATCCATCCCATTGAAAATAATTTCTTTCTTCTAATCTAGTTTGTATTTTTTTTATTATTTATTTTCATCAAGTTTATTGCATTGTTACAAGGTTTCTTATACTACAAGGTATTGAATTATTTTATTGAATCGAAACTATAGTCGATCTTTTCAGAACGAAGAATGGAGAAAATTAAGCATTTCGAATTTGAGGTAGGTGGAAAAATTTTTAATAACTACATAAATTTGATACATGATAAACAATTTTGAAATTTATGTTTTTTTTCAATATAATATTCACACGTCTGCAGGCTAATCATTGAAAATAATAGAAATCCTTTCGAAAATGAATTCCAAATTAACATTCATTCACATCATCTACCACCATAGATAAATACAAATGAAATACATACATATGTATGTACGAATATGTTATATACATATATTCACACCTGAGTTATTATACATGTGAATATACATATGTATATATTTATATAGATATACACACAAGGAATTATTCATCCAGCGAGAGTATATGTATAGTGTAGTGTAGTAGTACGTATTGAATGAAAGATAATCTCCTCCTCTTGGTTATTCTTCCCCTCTGACTTCGTCTACTTGAGCTTATCACAACCAAGTTCATCTCTCTTACAAAGCAGACTCTATGGCGCATATATGTGATATGTAGGTATGTATTATTGTATACGGTTCAGGGCCAAACGTATCAGACCTTAGTATCGTTTCATTACATACAAACATCCTTATAAGTACATACGTGCAACACAACACAACACAACACAACACACCGTGATACGTATATTCTAGTCAAACTCAAATATATGGATTTGTTTGAACTGAGAACAGAAAATGTTGGTTTTATACCAAAAACGACTTTCGTCTACCTCACGCCACGTTATATGATTCTGAAAATCTGTTCGAAATGAATGAGCCTAGTTTTTCTTTTTTTTTTTTTTTTTTTTTTCTTTTAATTTGAAATTTTACAGGAATTTAGCTTGTGACCTGCGGATGAAAAATAGCCAAATCCCATCAAGATCGACCAACTGTTTCAACCGGAGAAAATCGTAACGTGTGAATTGGACCGAAGAATAATAAATAAATAAATAAATGGACAACAATTAAAAGTGACGTAAAGGACAACCCAATTTGGTTACTTATATTTGATTATGCAATATAAAAGCGTTTAATGAAAATCCCACGAAGTATTCGTATCCCGCGGGCCCTTATCAGTTCTCCGTCCAGTTGTCACAACGATATACACCGGGCAAGAGAATGATAAGGGACTTTGGGCACTTTGTTCATTAACATAAATATTGTGAAGAAGTTTACATAATTTAGAGGTGTATTATCAACGGACCTTGGATCGGGGATCTGTAACAGAAATAATGTTTATATTCTCTTAGTCACTTGTAAATATTTCAAAATATGTATGTATGTCGTTGTCTTATGTACGTATGTAGTATATCTATATACGAATATATAAAACAGATGTAGACGTATGTATGTAGATACAATTGAAATTAAATGATAGTTAATTGAGAAGCGTATATATTAATCAGATAGACCAAAAGAAGAATCATACAATCGTTGAGAGTACCCCGTACAAACGTATATAAAATATAAACAGCACACTTCAAAATTATACATACAACAAAATTATATGAATATAAGTATTAAAATTCTATGACGATATAACTGCGGTCATTATAAGGTATGTAGAATAGATGGAATACAGTAATTAACCCTTTTTAGCCACATCTGTGTGGAATAACTTGTTGGTCACACTGGGTAACATTTACCTATAGGCAAGTTTCGAATTTTTGATGTGTGAAAACTATCAGTCCAATCGGGCTCGAAAAAATACTGAAAAATACTTTGAACATTTTAAAACATGTGTGAAAAATTTGTTGTGTCGAAATTCAAATCTCAACATGTTCAAAAAAAAAAAAATCGTAAATAGATATAATGTTTGTCAAAAGATATTACATTTTTTCGTTAAAAAAATCATAACTTTTATAATTTTCGATATTTTCAAGTCAAATTTCAACTGGAATACTCGTCAGATATGGTACTTCTCATAGGAAAAAAAATAGTGGCATAGTGCATGAAGTTTGAAAACAGATTTATTTCGACTTGTAAAGAGGATCGATTTTCGAGTAGAAATGGATACGGATTTATCTGGAAGATATGAGTGCGAAAAATTCACTTTCTCGTTAAAAAAAAAAAAATCGTAAATGACGCATTTGTTAATTATTTTTCACCCAAAATTAGGCCTGGGTAAAATTAACCCACGATAGCCACGAAGGGATATTTATATAATAAATTCGCAGATTGATAAAAATAGGTTTACATCGTAATACGTATTATACTATATGGAATGTAAACGTGGGATAGGGCGAGACGTCGAGCCTACCACAAATTTCTAATATAATTCTATTTCGTGTCTGACATAGGCTGCCGTATCAATATATATATACATATATATATATATACCAGTATATATATGTATCTATTTATCTATGGGTCGGTCGGTCGGTAGGTCGGTCAGTAAATATTGTCAACGACTTTTCCTATTCCGATAAGAACCAACAGCCCGATAAGAAAGAAGCCTCTTAAAATCAAGAACGCGACCGTTTCTATTCAACTTTCAACATACATATTGAAAATTTCAACAGGTAAATTTTATGAAGCTGAAGCTATAGCAGCCAAAAATTAGCAACCAAATGAAATACGCGTTACATAGATAAAAATGAGTCTACGAAAGACAAGAATCCAAATTTTGTCAAATTTTTATTAAAATCCAAGCTTCTATATAATTGAATTATAGACGTAATAATTTGTACCGCATCATCCAAATACACGCAAATTTCAACACCACGTTTGGCTGCTCTAGCTTCGACTTCATATAAATTATTATACAATTTTTAAAAAACTATAACGCCAACAACAATTACAACGATATACCTAACGATAAAGAAATTAACGTTTTTTTTTCCTCTATACATGTATCTATCATATTTCTCTACTTCCGTTTGGATAGTCGAATTGCGAATAATTGATCGCGTGTTATAACAAGGAGACCCCCAAATCTCGCTATAGCTATAGAAGAAAACCGCGTGTCTATCCCGAACTCTATAATATATCAGCACGAGAGTAAAGAAATAAAGAAAGAGATTGAGTGAGTGAGAGAAAAGAATCGAGTCGATGGAATTGGTCAGGAAACAAAAAATAAATAATAAAAAAGGAACAAGAAACCGGAAAAAAAAACAACAACAAAAAAAAAGGAGTAATCTGGGTCTCGGTGAATTACTTTAGCCCTGGGGACACGAATGAGAGCCCGAGACCAAGCCCGCCAACCAACCAACAGCGGCAAAACATTACACAATACGCAATATTGTATATATATATATATATATATATATATATCTATAGCCTTGAGATTGCCTTATTTATATTTGGATCTAAACTCTAGAATCTAGAAACTAGAATCTAGATTTTGAAACCTCGATTTCGTTCCTTTCCACAATTGTGTGTAAATGCGATTATACTATACTTGATCGCAAAACATTTTTCATATCATTTTATTTTTCTTTCATTTCATTTCCTGTTACTAAAAAGCAAAAGAGCCTAAACGCGAGAAGAAAAAAAAAAAAAAAAAATTATTTCGCGACTATGCCCAAAAAATTTTATATTGTATGAAAAAGATTTTGGCACTAAATAAAAAAAAAACTACGATTTTTTTTTTTTTTTTTTTTTTTTTTTTTTTTTTGCGCTAAGGCCCTTTTGCTGTTGGTAACGCAAATTTTGATTTCAATAAATCTAATTGAGTTTACTTTCATTTCGTTTAGTTTGATATTAGATTTGCCTATAGGTATAAGGTACTATGGGATCGGAATGTCGGGTTACGTGATCTCGGTAGAGCTGGTAGTGTTGTCTGTCGGTTCCACTTGTAACAAGTGCAGTTGATGTGCGGCTTCCCTGATATACTTTTTATCATACCAACCGAGACCCGCGAGTGTAGCGTAAGCCGCATTCTACATATATATATATATATATATATATATATATATATACATACATACAAACGATCCACATATACATATACGTATACACATGAATCAAGAATACTAGACCCGTATACATAGAATTATAATAACGCGACAAGAATATTACAGAACGGTATCCATAAAAATTATAGATAAACTGAAAAAAGTAACAAATATATATATGCAAATTAAAGAAATTCAATTGTTCTATTTGCCAATATTTTATGCGAATATCGCGAAAAATTATTTACAGGTTTTAGAGAGGCGCGAGTTTGAGTCGTACAACGGTGTGTGTT
Organism: Ametastegia equiseti; assembly: GCA_963989295.1. Taxonomy (NCBI): domain Eukaryota; kingdom Metazoa; phylum Arthropoda; class Insecta; order Hymenoptera; family Tenthredinidae; genus Ametastegia; species Ametastegia equiseti. Next base: position 5,521,595 of record OZ022403.1, on the reverse strand, counting down.
GAATCGACTATAGCCTTGAGACACGACGACTATAGATCGACTGCGACGTGTGCCGGTATAACTTTCTTTATTTTTACATCTAGGCCAAATCCGCGGAACTTCTCATACCGCGAACGCTGAACAAAAAAAAAATGAAGAAAAAAAAAAAAAAATGAAAAAAAATTGCAATCCGAACCAAACGGACCAACTGAATAAAATTTTTCAACTTATTATAAAAGAAAAAGGAACGTGATACTTTACCTGATTGAAAGAATAGGAAAATCAATTGGAAAAATGATTTTGATAATTTAAAAACGTGGTAGGTATTAGATAAAAACCTTTTTTAATTTCGTTTTGTTAAAATTCACAATTAAAATCATACGTAATAAATGAGCCTTACGTATCGTTATATGTACATACACGTGATGACTAATAAGCGTAACTTATCCCGAGCGATTAAACGCGATAAGAGTGAAAATAATAACGATGGATAAAGGCGAGTATGAGTATTTGTTAGTTTTGGTTTCCTCGATGTGCTACGTCCACACGTTATAGTATATAGTATAGTATAAGAGATAAAAGGCAGCAACGCGTGTGCGGTTTAAGGTTTATAACCACCACGAGGCGGTATAACCGAGCTTAGAATAACGACTGATCACTATAAGTAGCGCGGGTAATAGCGGTGCGGGCTGACTGAGCGAGAGACTCGAGACTCGACTTGATTGCCGCGTCGTTGAGCGACTAGCGGTGAGAAACGGAAGTTTTGACCTGAAGTTTTAGTGGAGGGGGAAAGAGGTAAATCAGTCGTTCGTCTCAGTTGCACCGTGGCGGTTGTCCCTTAGCTCCGTTTCTCTTCAGCTCTCTCTCTCTCTCTCTCTCTTTATGTATATCCGGATGCGTGTCGCTTGCTAAAGCAATACGAAATCATACGAAAGACAGAACAGCAAAAGGCTTGAGACTTGAGGCTTTGGAGCTACGAGTAAAGAGTATAGAAGATACTTGAGTGGCGCAGGAACATCCTGCGCGACAATCTCGCATATCTATATAAATATATATATATCCAAGTTGGATACTGGCACATCTATAGTATAGAAGTAGACCCCTCAAGAGGGAGAGATTTAATATAGAGATTAAAGCGGCTTGGATTTACGCCCGAGAGCTAGAGACGAGAAGTGTACGGGAAAAGCGAGGAGATATATGTATATATATATGTACTTAGGCCTCTTTTTATTATTTCTTACCGCGAAAGCTTTACGACTTTCGTATTCACTCGGTTCTATGTGTATATACATATACCTATGTATATACGTATATAACTTCTGTGTGCACGTTCACACATCCGTATAATATAACCTACGCGGTGTCGCAGAGTTGACAGAACTCGGTTTTGAATTAACGAGACTAACTCACTCACCCTTATATTAAATATATACTGATTTCTCCGTTGATAGGATTAGGTACACAGGGTAGCCACTCAAATCAAGAAAAAATATTCCATGACTGAAAATCGATTTTTTGTTTTTTTTTTTTTGTTTTTTGACTGATTCTAGAAATCTAGCTACTCGTATTGAATGATATTATTGGCAAAAAAGGATCATTCGATATTATTTTTCTGTTTGCTTCAACTTGTAATATTACACATTCTTAAAGTAAAAAAAACACATTTGAACATTATAGTTCAATAGCTTTTATCTTTACTATCAACTAGTATCACTGAAATTTATTACCCAGCATCTTATTCATGAAAAAATAAATAGATAAATAATCAAGTTCGATGAAATTAAAGCACGTTTTCCAAATTGAGTTATACAAAACATCTATACAACCATATTTCACACATACTATACATAAACCCTATCACGAATGATTTTTTCTTGACAAATGACAAAATAATTCCCTGACATTTCCATGATTTTTCCTGACCAATTTGAAATTCCCTGAAATTTGAATTTTTTCCTGAAAGTTCTCTAAGTTTTCCCCTGACCATGTTCACACTGGTAGAGAATCGGCAATAAATATAAAGAGAAGTATATAATATGTATAATGAATTTGTCGTATACTCTGAGCGTTTGGTAGAAAAGTAAAAATTTTCACTTACCAAGGACATGTGCTACCGACACAATAAAGACCGGGACCAAACTTGGCTGGTCTCTTTCTCAGCTCCTTTTTCGAGGCTCAAGGGTCTCAAGTGGTGTACAGATGTATTATATATATATATATATATATATATATATATATATGTATAAGCTGCCAGCAGACTTAAACCTAGGCCCATTTCGGGGGTCCCCAGTTTTCGACAGACTAATTATGCGTGCGTATTCAAGCACATAAGCAGGGCAGACCAGTATAGTTTAGTTTAGTTTAGTTCAGCTGTCCGACACACTTCGCGCCATTTACCGAATTTTTCCTAATTCTGAAAATTAGCGTTAAAGAAGAAGAAGAAGAAGAAGAGAAACAATTATCAAATTTTTTTATCTTTGCTCTTTTGAGTTTTCAATTTTTCTAATTTTATTAAAAGGGAACTTCGGTCAAATTTGGATAAAATCCATTTTTACATTTTTTAAATAACTTTGAAAAACTCTGATATATAAAAAATTGCTTGCCCAAGAATTTAGTTACTGTTAATATGTGTATTAAAAAAAAAAAAACAAAAAAAAAAAACTGCGAAAGGTTCCTTGCATCTACATTTTCATCGCAAAATCTTCATACTTTTTATTTCAATGCACATATACTAAATATGTAATTATAACTTTTGTACAGCAAGCGATTTTTTAATTAGATTTTTCCTGAGTCATTTTACAGATGAAAAAATGGATTCCATTCAAATTTCACTAAAGTGCCCCCCTTAATCTACGTAATTTGGAGGGATCATTGACGAGGTGTGACATAAAAATACTTGATAGTTAGAGAACAAAATGAGGGGTGTTAATACCATGAAAGAATGAAAGAAAGAAAAAAAAAAAGAGCAATGTAAGTAAATAAGTAAGTATAAGTAAGTAAGTAAGTAAGTAAGTAAGTAAGCCTGTAGGTATAAGTATAGATGAAGAAGAGGACGACAAGAGAGTAGCGTCCTTTGAAGATATCGACTACCAGAGTCTCGAGGAATGAAGCTAAAGGGTGACTGGGCGTGGTGGTTATTCGCGAACGAGGACTAGAACGACGACATCGTCGAGACTCGCCCTAGGCATCTGCTTTCTTCTTCCTCCTCCTCTTCTCGTCCCTTCCTAAACCCCGATTCCTCATCCTTATTTTCCTTCACCTTCACCTTCCCTCGGTGTATATCCTGGTTCCCCTTCGTCCCTTCGTCCTTGTGTCCAGGAGGTATTTTATTTCTCCAAAAGTTTACTTCCTCGCTGATTTACTTCACCTTGAACAAATTATTATGAATATTTAATATACAAAAGATGTACGTATATGTATAATTATGAAGAAAATAATAAAAATCAGAGATAAATGTCTATAACAGTAAATGATAATCATTGAATCATTTTTTCTTTTCTTTTCTTTTCTTTTCTTTTCTCTCTATCGATCCCCTAAGCTCGTTTCACAATTAACACGTTTTCAGAAGTTTGACTCAAATTATAGATAAGATTTAATAGAAGAGAAGTAAAGAAGAAGGAGGAGGAGCACAGCTACTCGCAAATTTACTCAATTCTGTTATATCTTCCAACTTTTTATTTTATTTCTATTTGTTTTTTTTTATTTTCCCTTTTTCTCTCTCTTTCTTTGATGTGGATTAATAAGCTTGTACCATATAATTTTCTAATTGAATCGAGCAAAGATCAAAAGAAAATTGTTATCTTTGGAAAAATATCCATCCTATATATCATTTCGCTTACATTATGTCGTATGTATATAAAAATAATAAATACATAAAAAGAAAAACACGTCAAGCATTTGTATAAAATACAATAAAAAATGATATTTCAATGCCTCTGTACAAATATACATGTATGAATATCTATTTGAAGGTGTTAAAATTTTTTTTAGAGTACCTATATTCTGACTATAATAATGATATTCTGAATAATGAATGACAATTCCTAGCGAGTTAGTCCGAGATTTTGTTCATTTTATTTAAAATTATTATCAAAATTATCCTTTTCTTTTATTTTATTTTTTTTGTTATATTTTTTACTTCACGGGTTTTTTTTTTTTTTCTTTTGTTTTCTTCACTTTATTCCCACTGCAGCAATGCAGTGGAAGGATCATCAGAGATCCTTTTCACGCGATCGTCGGGTATTTAACCGTCAGCTTCCCTCATTACTTCCGAACCTGGGGTGGTTGTCGTCGTCGTCGTCGTCGTTGCTGACGCCGACGCCGGCGACGCTGGTAGCCGTCGGGTTTAACGGGGCAACGCGCTTTTCGCGCTAGAGATCGCGACGCGATCGATTCCCAACGAGAACCCAATGACAGCCTGACGGACTTCCGAACCACCCCCCCCCCCTCTCCCCTCCCCCCCCCCCCCTCCCCCTCGATACCACTCTGCTAACTCTATCTCTCTTCAACATTTGCTAACCCCCCCCCCTCCTTCGAATTCTCGCTTCAACCTCAACGTATAGTTCCCGTAGTTCGATCCGCGGCTAAATCGCCCACGGCATTTCCGGATGGCAAACACTATATAGAGCCAATCCCAGTCACCGACGAACGCACGGAAGTATTACGCGCCACGGCGCGTATAAATAAATATAAAACTTCTATATATCCACGTGTTTTATCACGAGAAAGAGTGAAATAGAAAGAAAAAAGGGAGAGAAAGGAATAACCCTTGTTTTATATATATATATATATATATATATATATAAGTGGCATTCAATCTCAATTCAACCTGTAACAGGGTCTAACATCATTTTTGTATCCACTTGACCATATAATACATAAATAAAATGCTTCTTTTTTTTCTTCCCGCAGTTTTTTTTGTTTTTTTTTTTATTTACACTTTTCATCTCTCGTCGTGTGATAGAAAAATATATTGATTTCTTATGTCAAAAATGACTTTTGCAATTTCCAAAGATATATTCAACTATCTATTTATCTCTGCCTATCTCTGTCCGAAATGAAATAGTTTTTTGGGAAAATGGTTTAAAAATTGACAGGGTTCTGTAGCTAATTTTATGGTTTTTGACAATGAAAATTTACTTATACGGTCGAAAAAAATCATGAGATTTTTTATAAATTGAATTGAAAAGAAGAAATAATCTGTGGGGATGAAAAATCCGGGGTAATCCAATCGACAGATATTTATTTGACTATAGAAATTTTGAGTTCGCAATCCAGTTTCTGTAATTATTATTTTTTATTATTGTTGTTTATAATTTTAATGAAACGTTACATTTTCAGTTATGTTACAAACATTACAATGTTATACGTTTTTGATCCTATTTGGGGGTCGCTTGTTGGGTTTTGAATAAATTAATAAATCGATCAATCATATCGTTTGATCAGATCATTCAAGTCTAGGCTTTGCTAATGAACGATGATTATTACCATTTTTTGTATAGACTTCTCAATATGTCATACCTCGATATATGTAAAAATCTGAGATAATTTTTCTTAAGAGCAGAATTGCGGCTATCCAGAACATATTTATATATATATATAGAAAACTAATAAAACAGACAAACTCGATCCACCACAGATCGTAACCGAGATGAATAAGGGCCAGAGGAGTTATATAAAAACTTTGGAACGAAGTATATAAGGGAATCGATATTTTGCTAACGAGCTAGTAATGTGCGGCGGCAGTCCGTGCCAATAATTTCAATTTCTGTATATATATATACACACATATATATATATATACATCGTTTCTTGCAGTAATCAGCGATAGATCCTCCAGGAATATACACATACCCTGGAGACTGCAGATTATTGTTTCCCGTTTTTTAATTATTATTATTATTATTATTTTTTTTTTGTTCATTCACCATTCTTTTCTTTTCTTTGCTTTGCTATGATTTTACGGTGACTTGTCAGGAATATCGAGAGTGCGATTACCAACAAAGAACAGTTTATAACACGTACGCCTATATATGTATACTTATACATATATAGACACAATATGTATATAATAACAGGAATAATACATACATGTATACACGAAGAAAAGAAAGAAAGAAAGAAAAAAAGAAAGAAAGAATGAACGGAAAAAAATGTAAAAAAAAAAAAAGAAGAAGATATAAAACGGTTCCGAATACAATAGCTACCTCATTAACATTTTCTGTCAGACCCGTCTCACCTTTGACCTGGTGACCAACGCAATGCTTGTGCCACTGTATAAAAAAACTGACGCATTTTTTTTTTTTTTTCTTTTTATTCATTTTTCCTTTCTCCTTCTCGATTTTTTTTTTTGAAATTTTTTCTTCTTTTTTTCTTCATTCATTTTCTTTTTTTTTTTTTTTTTTTTGGATCTACAAGTCTATTCGATGAGTATATAGGTATATATGTATATTACTTATACATGTTCTGCACCTGGTAGTGCGTATTTGTTATAGAACCTTCGTATATAGTTTGATATAGGATAAAATCAAAGCGGTGCAATCATGCGTTTAAATCAAACACGGGCATAAAATGACTATTTTTTTTTTACTTCTCATTGTCAGCTGACGCACTTATATACAGAAATACTGTATAATATACGAGACAAAGTGAATTGTTGCGAATCTTTGATACAACACCTGGCGGTTGTTTCCTATGGATGGAATTACCATGGACATGGCCATGACTGATTATTAATTACCGGTTACCTCGTATACGGTCAAAGTAAATAATTATTGAAAAAAGTGGGAGACACTTAAGACCTTGCGTATACATACGTAGTATACATATACATATATGTATGTATGGCTACGTATAATGGGAAATAAAGTATGGACTTTTTCCTGGAGGAGCGCAGGAATTGAAAATTTCAAATTTCAAAATAGCTGCGAGAGATAAAAAATTCCGAATTTTTCTACTATAGTCATGAGCTTTCCTTAAATTTGCGAAGTTTTGGACTTTCTGAATTTTTAACTTCCGGATCTTTGAGCTTCCTGTAGTTCGATCTTTTGGAATTTGCAAATTCTGAACTCTCTAACGTTTCTAGAAAACTCAATATCGCGCCTCAAATAAATTCGCACTTTTGACCCTTCAGAACTTTTGGAATTCAGAACTTCAATGCCGCGCCTCTTTTTTTTTCCATCGCAGCGGAGGAAATATAAATATAAGTATATTATACAGATACACGTAACACAAGACAATTAATTCCGCGACGTACCAACACCGCGTTGAGCTAGACGTTACAACACGGCTATAAGGGTATATAACGACTTATTAAGACTAAATTTACGCCCGGAATAAGCTTCAGCTTGGTACAGGCTAGAAAAAAAAACCAAAAAAACCAAAAAGCTGTTCTGCTTGACTAGGAAAATTCAACCTTGTAATTTACGAGTTTGCGGTGCCCGGATTTCGCAACCCTCGACACACTCGTGCCTAAATAAAACGAGGAACAAAAAAACCCAACACACACAGGCAACTTAAATTTCAAAAATTCAAAAAATGGAATGAAAAAATCGCCAATCAAATCTGAGACGATGTTATGAACGTTTCGTGATCTGCACTTCAATTGATTGATGCAAATTTGAACACATGCAGAAAAAAAAAAAACCAAACAAAAAAATAAGTACCTATATACTTACATATATACCTAGATGTACGTATGCATATGTATCTTATACATATATGTATCTATAAAAGCGCGGGGTATCAATACGTAGGTCAAATAATCTGATTAGCCAAAGTGTTTTTGATCGTTTAGAGCAACTTCTCTCTATTACATACATATATACATTACATAGAAAAAATAAAATACCTATTCCTTTCTATTCATCTATATATACTTATATCGTATATGTATACATCTAGTATACAGATATGTATACGATGTCGATTTACAATTAGCTTGCTTTTGTACCAACGTAAATATCTCGCGTCTAGCTTCTCGAAATATAGACAGGCTTCTACCTATAGCTAGGTATAGGTAGATAGGTATACATATACCTGAACTGTACCTACATACATCTAGCTGTGCAATAGCTCCTTATAGATCGTACACCTCCTATCCTAGGTATATAACGTAAATACATATACATAGGAATATAGAGCTCAGGTGCAGGTCTCTGCGAAGAGTATTGCATGTATGTACCCTGGGTCTATACATGTATGTATGTATGTATGTATACATATACCTGATTCGATTACTCTCGAATGCAAACTTCAGTCGCCTTGTTTCCTTAGCTAACTTAGCTTAGCGTACCTTTTAATTAGCCCCCTATTTCTGCGCCCCTGGCCCCCGATAGCTCGATTCACCGAGTGCCACTCAAAGATTGAATTATTCAAACAATTTTGAAAATATATATATATATATATATATATATAATGCAACTATAATTGGAATAACTCTAACAAAAAAATATCATTTCGATTTTCGAAACTGTCAAACGTCACACGATTTTATATAAACACGAGCAAAGATGCAACTGACAATGAGAAGAAAAAAAAAAAAGAAAAGGAAAAAATCCGAGACAGGTAAAAAATTCCAAATTTCAATAAGTACTAACAAATCAATCCACGGTTTAGTGAAATAAGTTTTTTTTTTTTCTTTTACCGGAAGTGCATAGAACAGATTCGAAAAACTTCTAAGCTTCAGAATTTCGAAAGCTGAAGATTCCGGATTCGAGATGGTCGTCTAATTCTCATAAATCTTCAGATTTCCAGACCTTCTGAGTATTAGACTTTCGGATTTTTAAACCGTCTCTGCATTCCGATACGTCCGAATTTCGAAGTACATATAGTTCTGAACTTTGGGGTTGTTTTTCCAGAGCCCCCAAACAGTCTTGTTAAATAAATTCAAATTTTTCACCGTTCGTTCCTTTTATTTTCCGTAACTCTAACCCAAATCCAAAAATAAGAAAATTAAAAAAATGGTTTATACTTTCTTACCGCAAAATATACAGACGATTCACGAGTCTATACCTACGTAAAGAGAGGTAAGGGTAGTAAGGTCAATGTTTTTAGGACGGCGGATTCGGAAGGGGCGAATATCATGGTTGCCATGGAAACCCGTGAGAGAAAGAGACGAGAAACTGTGAGAGACTGAAGAGAAAGAGATGAATATACATAGTAAGAGAAAGACAGATACTAGGCCGGGTTTTCGTGCCAGGGAGAAGGTCACGCCAGGGGTTCAGAGTTCAGAACAGCTCTGGCAACAAGGGATGGTAATTTCCTCGTCAGTGCCACGAGTCACTAGCTAATAAATATATCCCTAAACAGCCAGGAACGAGAATAAGAATAAGAAAAAGACAAGAACAAAAAGAAACAAAAAAAAAAAAATTGAAAGAAAAAAAAAGAAGAAGAAGAAAAGGCGTGGTCCGGAGTTATTGTTCCTTTGGAACTCGTTGATGAACGAAAAAGAGTACCTAAGAAAGAAGAAGAAAAAAAAAAGGTAAAAATGGCATTACAGTAGAACCCGCCGAGTGTTGGCAGCTGGAAAGTGCGACGAGGTTAGGTCCACTCTATATACTCGAAAGCTTAAAGGGGGTTGGTAGTGAGGGAGGTAAAAAGGGATGAAGGGTTGGATTGGTGGGTAAAAAGGTATTTGTAACGTGAAGAAAAAGGCCCCTTTGAAGAATTTTGAGTCAAAGGGTAACACTGCAGCATCTTGCTTTCCGTTCTTATTGTATAAATATAATTTCACGGGGTTTTCCACGGCACCAGATTCCGGTATCTGCCATAAATTTTCAGTACCTACTGTATAATACATTTTCGATTTATCCTAACGCTAAGCGATGGCCAATCTTGTTTAATCTTTAAGTACATCAAATTATATTCGTGTATATTAATGCAACGACGTCGCGGGGGTTAAATTCCGCTAAAGTATACGTCCAAAATCCGTATATATGTATATATATACCTATACTTATATACAGAACGAAATTATAATTTTCTATGGCGTTTACATGAGATATCGAATTATCAAGAGGGAACTCTTCCAGCATCTCGCCTGAAATCACCAAAAACGTCTTTGCCAATGTCGAGCGGTGCAAAAAGCTTTTTCACCAATTTCCGATGAATTATAGGCTATTATACTCAGTTTCGTCTACCAAATTTATATTCGAATAATACATTTTGGAAAAAAAAATTATGATCATAAGTTGAAAGTCTACTAAATGATTCACAAAAGCGATACTTAATTTCTTTCCTTTGCATGTTCGATGAGATGAAAAAAAAAAAATACATGAAAGACTCTGTTTTTTCGAGAATCAAAGACGACTAAATTTCGTTTTACCAAATTGGTAGAACTGAAGATGAAAATGGCGATCGTTCAGAATATAATTATAAACAAAAACTTCGAAGCAGTATATATGAAAAAAAAAAATTGCATATGTATATTTTATTTGTCGCTATTTTAGTATTCGTATTTTTGCAACTGGAAGTATCGATCACTCGAAATTTTTATCCTCATCCCATAGATTTCGATGAAATTTTTGGTGAAATCTAATAATATCCAGATGTATCCACTAAATTTCGGAATATACGTTCTCGTCAATTTCAATCACGCAGTTCTCAGAAGTTAGACTTCGAACTAATTGTATAGAGTCTAAAAATTCATAAAACGCTATGTATTTTGGATTCTGAATACTTGTTATTATATTGTCAAGGTAAAAAAATCAATGCCTGTGTTTTCAAAAATCTCGAAATCATCGTAATAACCTCCATAAATTTTGGATATTATAATTTCACGATTTTTTCTAAATTTTCTAAATTATTTTCCTCCTGCATCTCATACGGTGTAGAAAAATGTTTACAAAATTCTTTTATAATTATAAAAGATAAGCTCTTTTTCCGTTTCCGGAAGGTTCGCGCGCGTCGCGTGTATATAATACCTAAATAATAATCGCGATGAAACGGATACATATTTGCCTACACACACATATTATACATATACAGAAATACATACTATATACATGTATATATGTATTTACTGTATATCCGGTACGCCTGGTTCTCTGTACATATATACATACACACATATATATATATATATATATATATGTTACTCAAAAGGCAAGGCGCAGTTATCAGCGAGCCTCGAACGCGGTTATCTCAAACTCTACGCCCATGCAAACCGGGTGGGAATTTTCCCCGCACCATCTCGACCGCATCTGGTATATTATTTCAAAACGCGCGCAACCTCCTCTCATACTCGGCAAACTACGCTTAAATACATACACATATATATATATATTATACATATATACATACATACACAAATACATCTATATATTATGCGTGTGCAACGCGCCCATTGCATTTCAGCCCATATAGGGATTTATATATGTATACCTTTGTCTCTATATAAGAGACCGTAAGATTTCCGTAGAAAAATTCTTACGTCACGCACTATATTATTATACAGGGTGTCTTTTTCAATTATACAATATTCTAATACGAATTTATAAATGGCGATAATTGGTCTTGAAAATGAAAAAAAAAACCTCTATATAGATATACACAGATTTTTTTCTCATTTTTTTTTCCGTTATTTTATTTGATTTTATTTTTTCTTTCAGGTTCATCTAAGCTAATTGGTTTCCTCGTCTCATCATTTCTCCAACACGGAATGAGAGAGGTATATAAAGATGTATACGTATATCTATACGCAAACGTGTGTATGTATTTATAAATATAATATGTATATATACAGTAAAAGGAACCCCCGTGGACACGATTACGTCACCATATACGCAAAACTCACCCTGGTATGTACATACATACCTATATACATACGCTTGTTTTCCTTTACGACGCAACCGACCCGAGAAAAAAGGGTCTTTTCCGCCTATACTATACTATATCATCGTTTTTCCTTTCCTATTCCGTGTGCCTAAACATATACATATATACAATATATGTATATGTCTCTAGTTCGCGGATAAATATAAGCAAAGTACCAAGTTTCAACTATAAGGCTAATGGAACTTTTCAAACTATATGTATATGTATATATACTCCATATACCATACACATATACACGTGTCTATTACATAAACACATACAAGCCAAATCATGCACGAAATTTAAAAAAAATTCAAATATATGTATACAGGGTTTAAAAAAAATTTGCGGACCAAGTAATGAGGTTCGTCAGAAAACCTTTACGTACGAATCACGGTCATTATTTTTCATCACGAAAGCGCGAATAAATCGCGACGAAGTTGCAATTTTGAGGTTAGAGTGATGAAAATACTTTTTTTGTTTGTTTTTTTTTATTTCTTTTTTTAAACAAAGAAAAAGCCAATCGAAGATCAGCTTCAGGAAGTATAACGGAAATAGTTATACATATAGCTATATCGTCAGATTTTTCCAACGCGATAGGTATACGGCGAATTTTACTATATATTTAGTTTCTGAATATGATCACCGATTGTCGAGTTCTTATCGGCTCTAGCGTCTAAACTACACGTCGAAGGAGATTTTTGTAAAAAAAAAAAAAAAAAAAAAAAAAAAAAAAAAAAAAAAAAAAAAAACGTATTTCTTATTTTCAAGAAAGAATTCGAATGTATTATATAGAAATGGTCAACGAGTTTTGTTACACCCTGTATATACTATATAATGGAATAAGAAATAATTGATTATCGTTTTGCGGTACTTTGAAAAAAATTCAAATGCAGAATGTAAAACAAAAAATGAAAAATAAGAAAAATTCTTCTATGGTATGTTGTAAGGAACCCGACGCGGTGTGCATGTATGTATAGAGGTATTTAATATATATATATATATATATATATAGAGGTATTTAATATATATATATATATATATATATATATATATATATATATATATATATATATATGTATATATATGTATATGTGGGGTATCGGCAAGCGGACGTGACGATTAGGCTAATCTAGTAGCTGCTGTTGAACGCGGACGCGAAGTGACGGTCTGCAGGTCTGGCCGAGGCGTCGAGTCGCAAAGCGTCGACGTCTATAATACGTCGTTGTCGTTGTGAATCCGAAGCCCCGTCGATAAAGCATGTCTGAACCCATCGATATCGTTATACTTGACATAGATATAATTAAAGATCATGTATTAAATTTTAGATAAATAGATATAATAGACACATATACGTGTGTACATATGTATACATATATATATGTACATAAAGCATGTAAGTAAGAAGGTAAAAAAAAATATATATAGGTGCGTAATATATTCATTATAACCGTCCAGATTTGGCTTCGTTTCGCAATATACATACATACGTGTATACCTACATATATGTATCTATGTATACGTATACACAGTTACCATATTTGATCTTCAGGATAACGGCCTTTTTCTAGTATTTATTTAATGCAATAATAAGGTAAGTGTAGTAATTACTGACCCTTTAAGACCCAATTATTGACCCTTGTATTTTCTTAAATTTCAAATCGATGATAAGAATTCTGAATGTTTCCGTTACACAAATCAGTTGCTAGAGACTCGAGGAATAAAAATTAATTTTTTTGATCATTTCAGAGCTCACGGATGAAAAAAAAATCATCGAAAAAGATTAATAATTGGGACAGTCAGTCAGTAACTGGTACACTTACCCTGTATCGTATAAGAAACTATAATTTTGACTCAATTAATATAATTATTGTTTAATCAAACTATAAAATATTTTTTCTCTATACGTTCTTTTTTGATCTCAGTCTATGAAAATACAATATACCTTTATCTCTACAGAAAGCTCATAATTGATTTACAATCACATCCTTTTTTTTTTTTATATCCTTCCTTTACTTCCTGAATATAAATCTTTAATTTTTCTATACATCGACATTCCTGTGTACTTTTTTTTTTACTCAACATCTATGAATCTCTACAAATATTTTATATCAAATGCATGAGTCTATGAAATATATAATATGTATTCATATGTATAAGAAAAATTTACCTCATCTCTGAATAGACTGCAGGTACAGCTACTACTGGGTACATATATACTCGTTTCATCTCACGAAGAGAAAATCAGGTTAAATTATAATATGCAGTTCGTTTCACAATCACTAACACTATTGTAACGGAGTTTGGAATTAATCATAATAATTTTTTTTTTTTTTTTTTGCATTAATTTGATTTTTTTCTTGCTTTCAACTCTCTGCATGTCACACTCGAATTAAATCAATCACTCAAATACGGCGCCTATACATAATTATTGTACATATATGAAATTGATCAATTGCCACATAAAATAAATATAGGTATGTATAATACACAATTAATCGTAAAGACCTCTTTGAATTTTAAATTTTCATCGTTTTTTTTTTTTCCTTTTCAAATCTCGTCTATTTTTGCTATTCGATCTTTCGTTTTTCCATCACGAAAGTGAAATGATGCGAAGAGAAAAAAAAAAAACCGTTTCGACATAAGATCATTTCAATCAATTAGTTTTAATTAAAAGTTTCAATTTTTCATCATTATTATTCATATCAATATTATGATTATTATTGTTACTATTATGATTATTATTTATCAATTGACGGATATAATTGAATAACTGATAAATTTACTACGATAAATACTATAGAGATTATCAATCATCCTTATGAGAAAAGAGCGAGCGAACTCTAGACTGGCACAAAGTGGACTGACGGATAATTCGACGCTATCAGCTGACCCCCCTCCCCCTCCCCCCCCCCCCCTGCCACGGCCATTTTCCCCCTCTCCTTTACTTCTCAATTTCTTTCCCCGTAACGCTTTATGTATATATACCTATATTGTATGTATACATATACCTCATATAAGGCAAACCGCACGTTATACTATAAACATAGTTATACGACATATATGTATGTATGTGGATATGTGTAACTGGCAAAAGTTACTCTACTCTCTTTAATACATAATGTGTCATTGATACATTGATATATATACATATATATACACATTACACATACATGCATATACGCGAGATATAGTAATTGCTTAGACCGCATTTTATTTGTTGGCGATACATGAACGATATATACATACATATATTCGTACGTCTGCTTTAGTTATACGTTGAATTTCACATGAGGGGGATGTAAAATGATATACTTATTATAAATATATTAATATAAAAAATGTCAAAGTAATTGAAAAGTGATCCGTCGTATTCTTTTTTGAAATTTTTTTCATCTTCTTGATTCTAGTTTCCAAAAATACATTTGAATTTTCATTCTAAACGTATATAAGGTAAGTGTACCAATTACTGACCCTTCAAGACCCAATTATTGACCCTTATATCTTCTTAAATTTCAAATCGATGATAAGAATTCTGAATGTTTCCGTTACACAAACCAGGTTGCTAGAGACTCGGAGAATACGAACTGATTTTTTAGATCATTTCAGAGCTCACGGATAACAAGAAATCATCGAAAAAGGTCAATAATTGGGACAGAATCAGTAACTGGTACACTTACCCTAGATATTTAGACAAAATTACAAATAGTTTGTTCAATTATTTCTTCAGATACGTATATTATATATACGTGGATGATGTTCAAGTAAATATGTGGAAATCGATTAGTAAAATCGTATAAGGTATATGATCGTAGGAGCTACGGTAAAGGAGGAATAAAATAAGGTAAAGGACGAAGGTATAGGTATATATATACTATTATATTGCCAGGGTGATTATTTATGAGAAATTTTAAGCCCCCTAAGTATGGCTGGTGTGTAATAATTAACAAAAAGCATTACTTCCCTCCCTACCTGATCCCTTCCACCTTCTTCCCTGTATTTCCTCATTGCACGACTTATAAAGGGGCTTTAGTTATACCTATATACATACATATACGTATACATGCATAAAGCTTATATATATATATATATATATACACATAGATATTACAAAGCCAAGATAGCACCTGGGTTCCA
Organism: Ametastegia equiseti; assembly: GCA_963989295.1. NCBI lineage: Eukaryota > Metazoa > Arthropoda > Insecta > Hymenoptera > Tenthredinidae > Ametastegia > Ametastegia equiseti. Next base: position 5,505,665 of record OZ022403.1, on the reverse strand, counting down.
TTCTGAAAATCTAACCCCCTCCCTGCAGCTCTACCCACCATCGTCACAGTTTGCCCCGGGGCTCATTTACTAATGACTAAGTCCCTATAGATCACAAATTATACTTTCTTCTCTTTTCCCGTTTTTCCTATTTTATTTTTTATTTTTATTTTTTTAAAATTTTTTATTCATCTTCTTCTCTTTATATTGCGCGAATTGTATTGCAATATAAAAACGTCTGCATATAGAATACTTAATATTCGACTGAATCACACCACGTTATATTATATATAAATTAAAAATAATTGGGTGACTTCAGAATTTCCCTGGAGTTTTTATCACCTTTGATTATTTTCATATTCAAAAGTTACTTTTTTTTTTTTTTTTTTTTTTTTTTTTTAATCGACTGACGTAATTCGTTTTTGACCAAAAAAAAAACAAAAAACTAATATTCCATCCCTTATACGCGATAAAAATTAAAAAGAAACAAAAACAAAAAATTAGAACATAATTAATTTCTGCATTTCGAATGTTGCAGCCGAAATTTCTTTCGAATGGTTAGAAAATTTTATAGGGCGTTTGTTACATACATTATATATAAGGTACACATATGTATATTTACTATGACTTAGCAGATGAGTACCTACATCCGCATATGGCGTTAGATATTTTAATTGAACGGCATGCGTCTGGTTAGATCATCGTCGCTTCGTCGCTTCGGTTCGTGTCATCAAAACACATGGAACGACCAACAACTACTACTACTACTATTACTACCATTGGACAAAAGTTATATATATAATGTACGATGTGTCGGGTTTGTATATAGCTATATAGCAATATATGGGAACGTTACCAGAGACTTTGAAACGGACCAAGTGTTTCGCGGTTACTATATACAGGGTCTCAAGTCTCGACAGCTGCTCTGACGACGGGGGGCAACATAAGAAGAAGAAGAATAAGAATAAGAAAAATAAGAAGAAAAAGATTCTGCGTGATCATGAAATGGAGAAAATTCACAGAATTTTGTTTTTCATTTTTCTTTTCCTTTATTTTATATTATTATTATTTTTTTCAAATTGAAAAATTTCCCACGTAAAAAAAAACTAGAGAATAACGTACGATACGTATAGGTTCGATAGACTAAAATAGAATACCGCTAAGAAAAAAAAAAAAAAAAAAAAAAAACAAAAAAAAAAAAAACGAGGAAAATCAGATGATAAAATTTGAAAAAAATAAATAAATAAAAAATAAATAAAAATGTATCTTCTCTGGCTGTATCATCTCGTCTATAGTGTATCAGTTTATCTCATTTAGTTGAGTAAACGCCTCCCACTAGGAATCCGTGTTTCACGATGCGAAATTCCGGGGTTTTATGCCCACACACAACGAACGGGAAGAAGAAGTTCAATATAAACTCGAGGCAAGTCTGTTTTTCCACAGAATTTTTCTCTCTTATATTTTTCATCTCTTTTCACTACAATGAAGTTGCTTTTTTCTCTGAAGAATATAAATACATTGAAAATCCCTTTACTCTGGATTTCGGAGTAGATACGAGTACAACAATCATTCGTTATCGGTCTCATAATTAGTCCATTACTCGGAAAAAAGAAATTATCACTCTAGTTTTGGAAAAAATGATTTTCTATTTTTATCTCTACAAAAATGTAGGTACATCCAACTACTAGATACGATATTTTTTGGTAAAAAAAAACAACACAATCTATATCATTACATTTCGTTTATTATTAGTGAAAAATTACGAACAAATTTGTTCAAAAATCGATTATTGGGTGGGTTTTTGATGACTCGAAAATTTGAAAAAATGTTTTATAATATGTATTAGGACGTCTATACAGATGTATGTATATGAGAAGAAGAGGTCTTGTGAGTTTCGACGAACAGACTGACGTTACTGACTGTTTAATAGGTTTATTGGTACACTCGAGAAGTACGCCCGACCTCTCTTCTGACCCTACAGCCGTGAAATAGCAATTGGTTTAAACGCAGAAATATTTAGGAATTAGTGAACTCGCCCGGGCGTCAATTATTCCGCAAGTTGAGCACCGGGAGAGCAGAGTCAGAAGCCACTTACACAACCCGCGCAATTAAAATTAATTACACCGACGCTTTTCGATCCAACATAATTCCTCTCTCTCTCTCTCTCTCTCTCTCTATCTTTCATTCTTTTTCTCTCACATACTATCTTTCGGTTTGCTTTTTCTCTGTATAGATATGCTCAAAATATACAAACATATCACTGTGACAAAAAAAAATTGTGATACGAACTTATACTGCAGGATGAAACTCAATCTGACACTATTTGGGGTTATGTTAACAGAACGAGAAATTTTTTTGCTCCAATTTGGGACGGGATCAAAGTTCCGAATTACAAAAGTTCCAAACGTTCAAAGTTCCGAATTTATTTGAGACGTGATTCTGAGTTTCTAAAAACGTTAGAGTTCAACATTTGCAAATTCCAAAAGATCGAAATGCAGACAGCTCAGAGATCCGGAAGTTGAAAACTCAGATAGTCCTAAAATCCGGAAATTTACGGGAACTTCATGACAAAGCTGTGAAATAAATTACGTTACATCTCGCGAATTCCAAGATTTGGAATTTAGGCATTTCGTATCTTAAGCTTTTGGAATTTTGAACCTTCTGTGTTTTTCCATTCGGAATTTTTCACATTGGCTACATCGACTTCCGGGGAAATAACCTTTCTAAAAACTCTGAGTCGATAGTAGAAAAATTCCAAATTTTCACCATCCGCAGTTTTTGAAATTCGGAATTTCAATCCCGCCCCGTAAATTTCCGCGCTATAGACAAAAAGCAAAAAAATTGTTCTATGACATATATCTAGCGATCAGCGAAACAACAATAATGACGATGACAATTATACACAAATCTTATCAATGATTGTACTTATACGAGTATAAAGTATATCTTTCACGGAAAGATTTCACATCCCACGATCAGTCGTTCCGCAATTCCTAGGCAATCTATTCCTAGCCCAATCCTAAAAAACAGGGTATATAGGTAGCTAGAGTCATCCCCGGGCCGTCGATATTGGCTTTTCGAACCGTCCCACGATGTATATACATATCTATACATATAGGTCAGTTGATGTATATAAAATGTCCACAGGATATACTGTACAGCTATATATAGTACAGGCCAAAAAAATCGGCAATGAAAAAAAAGAACAAAAAAAAAAAAAAAAAAAAAATGACGTGAAAACTAACTGATCCGATATGATAAATAGGTACGTGGGCAGGTATCGTCTTATACTGCAGACAGATTTTTCCCAAATTCTTTAATTCCCTACCCGAGTATATGTAAATTGAAAAGAAAAATATATAAGAACAAAATAGAAGATCTCCGTGAAAAGACCCGATACCTACATTATTGAATTTACTTCGCCAGAAAGTAACAGCTAGTAATATGGATATATCTGTTATTCCGTTTGGCAATTCGTAAACTGTGCATATGCTATAGAATCGCGCTATATTTTACCGTATTATATTATCTCATCAGAGTAGTCATCGTGGTCGTTGGTGTTTGCACAACATATTGGCAATATATTCGATGACGCACGTGAATTGAATTCTTCTCAATTTCAATAAATGTTTACGTGTGTAAGTAACCTATATATACATATATGATCAACGGAATCAACTCATTTCCTACCTCAAATGAACTATGAAACGTATTTAAATTGAAAAATTAATGAGAAAGTTGGTGAGAAATCGCAGGAAAATTATTGAAAATCGATGGAAAATCGTTATGGGAATTATTCGGATGCGGATGTATCAAAATTCGGAGCACGGACGATGATTGATTACAATTTTTATACTGATTTCTGGTAATTTGAAGTTTCTGGGAGTCAGAGAAATGAAGCATAGATCATTGGATCGTTACCGACAGATCTCAAACAGATTTAAAAAAAATTCCAGCGTCATTTTTAACTATACCTATTTGCAATGAATCCCCGCGATGATTAGCAATTCTCAATTGACCCTAGCGATTTATTGAGACTCCTACCGATTACCAGCCTGTCCCGATGAATCCTGGCGATTATTAGCGATTTTCAGTGATTCCCAATGAAGTAAAATTATTGCCAATTAATCTCTCAATGATTTATAGCGATTCCCGATGAATGTTAGCGGCTATTAATGATTTCCAGTGATTTTCAATCAATGAAAACTATTGCTAATGAATATCTCAACGATTTCTAGCGATCCCCGATAAATTTTTAACAATTTTTAGCGATTTTCAGTGCTTCCTAATCAATCAAAACTATTGCCAATTAATCTCTCAACAATTTTCAGCGATTTTCACTCGAACGACCCTTTGACAATTAAGCAATTATCGATTTAACACAATTTCGACTGATTCCCGAGCAGACTAACTTATATTAAAAATCAGTCAACGTTCTCAAAATGAATATTTCGCAGAGAGATATTTCCACATGAAGCTATGGCAATCACCATAAATCTCAGTACATCACTTATGCATCATACGAAACACACAAGAGGGTAAACCATATTCATCGTTACAGTAAATTCGACAAAATTAGCAGCCCAACGATTCTTAGTTAATAAAATAATGAGGTAGTCAAACACAAAAAAAAAAAACCAAAAAAAAAAAAACGGAATTTCGCTATGTTTGATCAAAAGTGAATAAATTCAAGCAAAAAATTTATAAATCTGTACTGTGTTATCCTATACATATTTATAAGACGATTAGCTCGTTTCGCTGTTAACTTCGTTTGCTATAACTTCAGCTTCAACACAAAGTTAGGTAATTTAGCGTTCGGCGAAGAAGTAGAAGATCACGATGGGGTACCGACCAAAGGTTCGTCTAATCTTCATAAGAAACGGTCCAACTATCACATACACATCCCCACATAGAAATGCAAATACATACGTATTATATACATAGATCATATATATATATATATATATATACTATATACCGTCTCGCGTGAATAAGGAGCTATAGTATAAGAGTTGGGGACAAAAAGGTTCACACGAACATAGATGCTGCGATCTTGTGTGCTGCACCCGGTGGTGCCCATAGGATGTATCGCGAATGGATGTTAGTAGGTATGTATGTATGTATGTATGTATGATGCAGTGTTGAGTGTAAACGTTGAAAATCCGTAGAACCAGAGCAAAAGCATAGGCATGAGCCACTGTCGACTATAGGTTAGGTAGTACGAGGTAGCCAGTCTGAGCTTAGGCAGGCAGGCAGGCAGGCAAACGTGAACATGAACGCAAGGTTCGGTCTGAATGCTCATAGACTTGCCGGGGTCGGGTCTTTGTCGAAGAGGCCTCTTTTGTCGCGGCAACAAAGAACGAAGAATATCCTATCCTTCAAATATGGAGCACAGCTGCTGGGGTTGGTGGTGGTGCTGCTGGTTCTGCTACCAGGCCGCGACCTCCGCTCCCGGGTATTATATATATATATATATGTATACATGTATATAATATATATATATATATATATGCGTTATGTTTAGTTCTTCCAAACTCGCATATATGCTACTATACTATAGTAATGCCAAGAAGCAGAAAAAGCATAAGTAAAATAAACATAAGAAGAAGAAGAAGAAGAAGAAGAAGAAGAAGAAGAAGAAGAAGAAGAAGGATCTCCCCCATTAAGAGTAGTTTTCAGCTAAATTACTAGAACGAGAATTATAATGACAGAATAAAAAGAACATTTCATTTCATTTCATTTATACCAACTTATGTATAATATATATACATATACTATATGTATACCTAGACAGGTATATACTTAAGACATTTTTTCTTACTCACTAATTGTTTCATTAACGGCAGACGGTCTCGTTACTTTAAGTGTAAATTGGGTTTGGATGGAATTATAGTGCGGTTTTAAAGCTAACCAAATCTCATCCTGAAATTGAAGATTTGAATAAGAAACACTGCGTAGCCGCATCATGCACCCGAAATATAACTTGAGAGTGTCAAATATACTGATACTAGATGAAATTCTAATCTAATCATCCTTGCAGGACATTTACGGTTCAGAAAAGCGTTCAGAGTCTTGATGATGAAGATGTTCTAGTATCGGTTTCGGGATGGGATCCCTAGTTTTGTTTTCAAACGACCAACAAGTCGATTTTCGATGGTTCTGAACCAACAAGACCTTCAATCAAAAATTCGATGCTACAATATCTTGGTTTTGGTCTTATGAACACTTTCCTAAAACACGGATGTCCTTGAAGCAGAATTGGGACGTAAGGATGACTTCGAAAATCTCTACCGCGGTTCAACTAATCACGGTCTACAATAACTTCAAGTAATAATTTGAACTGAAAAGAACATTCGATAACTGCATGGTCTTGACTTCCTAACTACTACTAAAAAAAAAATAAAAAAATAAAACATTTGATAATGGAAAAAATGGGGATTCTATTGCGTAGCAGAGAGAATTTTTCCATGGGAAAACGATACGGTGCTGTTCACTTAAATTCCAAATGTCTGCGTACGAGCTGCTTCCGTCTTCGAATGACTCTAGCTGACTACCAATGACTTTAATTAACTTTTCACGACTGGGCAATGGCTTCCGATGTCTTTTTACGATTCCTAATCAGTTCCGAAAACCTTTTCAATGGCTTTCGATGATTTTATGATGACTCCACGATCGAAAAATGTTTCAAAAAACGAGGTACATATCTTGCAAATGAGAAATTTTCCCTTGTAGGTTTTTCTCCATGGACGTGTTATGAGTAAAAACTCCTAACCTTGAGAAATCAGTCTAATTTTTCCACGTACCCTGCAATTTCCGGCTGAATTTTTAATTCAACTTCAAGCTTTCGAAATGATCTAGGAAGTTTACAGCTACGAAATTCTCGCGCCTAATATGGAAGTTAGGAAGTAGGTGTCACGGACGTGTAGCACATCAATAACCGTATGTGTACCAGTATAGGTATGTACACTGTAGGTACAGTGCAACAGTATGTAACAACAACTGTGTACTGCAGCTTGAATTATAATGAGGAAATAACCGTTTAGGTAATGGATTTTATCCATGCGCCACGCACCACCGGACAACGGTAGCACGTAGTGGCAAGTTGTTGGTCATAATGCCGCATAAATGTAGCTATACACATACACAGTATACGTCTCTAGTATATAGTGGATGTTGATTTGTCAACTTATTTCATAATTTATGTGAGTACATACGTTGACGAACTTACACTGGCTACTATTACACACATGTGTATAAAGTCTAGCGTCAGCGTAGGCGGCGCCAAGCTTCTGTATGCATACAGATATGAGATATATATATATATATAAAAAAAAAAAATTTTCTCAAGAAAAGGAAGTCATTCTAATCAGCCCGAAAATGAAAAGTTAAGTTTATACCAGATCTTCACGTTTTCAGGTCCAGAGAATCATTTTCGACTTTATTCCGACATGATTTTCATTTTTTGGATCGACGTTTGTGTCTTTGTACGTGATCAATTTTTTTGTCCAACGATATCTTGATAACAAATCGAAGGATTCTGATGATGCTATAGTCTCAACTGACGTGGTTTTTCGTTACTTAGAGCTGATTAGATTTTTTTATTTATTCGGTATAGTGGTTTTTGACTAATTTAAAAGCGAAATTTTGAAAAAGAAAATTTCAATCGCTGATATCTTGAGAACAGCTTAACAAATTTTTATGATCTTGGTCTTCGTCGATAGCATTTCTCACAACTTGAAAGTGTCTCAATTTTAGAATAGATCAATGCACAAGTTTCGTATCGTTCTTCATTATATTCATCTTATTTCATTTTCTCTAGTTATTTGCTGCAATTACTTGAATCCGAATAAATTTCCCAATCGATCGATTCGATAGTTTGTGAATTGGGAAAAGTAGTTACGAAATTTTTACCCAAAATATACTGTTTAGAGCTAAAAAAAAAAAAAAAAAAAAAAACCTCAGCGGGAATTTATAGGACTGTCCAAACGTCAGGCGAGCCGAATTATCTGCTTGTTTTTTTTATCTTCCCTATATTTCCGCAAGGATCGATATATCATTCGTTTGCGATAATATACAACACCGTGGAATTATCCGGAACGTTTTTTTTTTTTTTTTCAACTTTTTTATCTGCTAAAAAGAGCGGAGAATGAAAAATTCCTTCTTTGACGCGCTGCGTAGATACAGGTAGGCATAGTAGGTATACATAAAAGCTTTGAGGAATGTTACATTATTCATTCCGCTCTTTCTCATTGTTCAGAGTTTATACGTATTATTCGGCGTCGTATGTATGTACGGTTTTTATACGGTTTAAATAATCGACCGATATTAATATATACAAATATATGTATTATGTATTATGCATCGGTTTTGTTTTATACATACTAAAAATAATTTTCATCTACCGATATCATCTTGAATATACAATACAATATAACTATGATACGAATTTCATGAAGAGATAGTCTAAATTTTTTCTACTTCATCACAAGAGCTCGTACTACCTATTTTTTTTTTCTAATAATTTGATCAACAGAAATAACGGTTCTTCATGTCAAATTATGAAAAACTACAATATATAATTCATTCACCTAGCGAACTACAGAAGAAATTGATCATTCGATTTATAATTTTTTTGCTTAAGGAACGAAAAATAACGATTTTTCATGTGAAAAACTACAAGAATCTATAATTTGATGTACACAAAAAACTACACGAAAAATTGAATAATTTGTACAAAACTTTCAAAATCACTTTAAAATCAGAATAAAAATTCGTAAGGGTGAAAATTTCTAGCAGTAAAGTGTATATCCATTTATACCGTATAATTAGGTATATATACAACTTATATGCATATCTATAACACAGACATATCTATATATATGTGTACTCAAGATGACAATGAATAGTGAGTATTAATCAACTTGAACGCGTTTCTGCAGGAGATCCAAGTTATAGGTCTGACATAGTACCTACATACCTACATACATATGTATGTATGTACCTATACATATAATACATTTCCAGACCTGGTGAAATTAATTCTTAGATAAGATACCGTCTCAATTAAACGGACGTCTAATTTAAATCCCATAATCACTCTCTCACTCTTCCTTAAGGGGGGTATAATATATATATATATAAGTATCTACATATGTATATAATATATATATATATATGTATGTACCTGCATATTGAGAATATGAATCGTATACACATACGCATAGAACAATTAATTATGTACCGGAATAGGGAATTTATTGTTTGAGTTTGACTAAATTCTGAAGCCAAGAAATTTGCAAAATTTTGAAAATTACTAGAGGAAATGAAAAAAAAATGATGAAAATATTACATGGAATAGAAACAAAGATATACGCATGCGTGTGGAAAAAAGAAATGAATAACGAAATTTTTGGGATTCTTTCCGGAAATGATATGAAAAATACAAAATAAATTTGGAAAAAAAAAACAGAGAAAATTTGTTCAAACACATAAGAGTTCCTGAATATAAACTGACACAGTTTCAAGTTTCACATATTATTTGGATTAATGATGACTTGAGAAAAAAAAAAAATTAGGTCAATTAACGAGCGTGTAAAATTCAACTCGTCAGTTTCCCAGTAGCTGATCATTATTTCATCCGTGTAAAATACATAATAATACGTCGACGTATCATAAGATTCACGACTTAGCTAAAAGGAAGTAGAAAACAAAGTTGAAAAAAAAAAAGAATCAAACTTTGGAGCGAACCAAAAATCCAACGTTTCAGGGGTGAAATTCCTTCGAGCCTGAGGGCGCAAAAGCACTCTGCTCGCAGAGATCTACTGAAATGCAACTTTTTTTGTTTTTTTCTTTCTTTCTTTTTCTTTTCTTTTTCCATTTTCTTTTTTCGTTTTTTCTCTCACGTTCCTCCCTATCGCGACTTCATCCCTTTAGGCAAAACGCGGCTTGAAACCGAATCTTATACCTTATACTTCTGTCTTATTTCCTCTTTTCCGCGTTTTTTTTTTTTTTAATACATATATACCTGTATACAGACATAAATACAGAAGTGTAGATATATTTATCGACAAAGCTATAGTATATTAACAGATTAGAATCTCATTTCTATAAATGAAATGCATTCTTCATGTACATACCTATATTGTACATGTATGAAGAGTATAATATACTATTGTATGTATGTATGTATGTATATATATATACAATACACCATATGTATAATTGCAGGCGTAATGTCGTTGCACAATTATACTGATAGACAGGGAATGAAACTTGAAGATAGTATCGCGATTCTGTAGGTATTACGTATTTATCATGTCATTGTTATATATTGTTACCACATTATTATCCATTCTCGATAAAATTTCTTTCTTTTCTTCTCTCTATCCTTTTCACATTTTTCTTCATTCTGAATCTTCCATTGTGTTATATATCCTATAAAATACATACATGCTACATATACACGTATATATCTGGATATATGAGGAAATACATACATGCTACATATACACGTATATATCTGGATATATGAGGATATGAGGTAGCATATGGAGCCATGTATGTAACACTGCTTATCCAGCCTCATAGAGCCTTTGTTAAATTCAGTGAACGCAAATTTGATAACTTTAAATAACAGAAGAAAAGAAGAAATAATTCAACTTTACATAGAAGTTACGTTATTATACATACCTATATACTATAAACAATATATATGTATGTACGTACGTGTATATTATTCACCTGGTTACGTCAGAATGATTATAGCTATACTGTCAAAAAAAAAAAAAAAATATATATATATATCCTGACACTGTATTATGTATAAATAAATATAGGTATATGATTTATGTAAATATCTGTCAGCAGTGGTAAATTTTGAAAAAAAAAAAAAAAAAATTTCCACGCCTGCCACTTAATTGCTGAGTGTATGAAATAATTCGCTAAAAATTCAATGGTAACAAAAATGAGAAACGGTGTAGAATTATGAAATCGGCAAAATTTCGAGATTTTTAACGTGAAAGATATTTTTGTATGTATATGTATACGTATGTATAGGAATAACGAATATAAAAAAGGTCCGGCGACATGAAATCTAAAGAAAGATAATCCCGCAATGGAATGCACGAGCATTTTTCGAGTCCATTATTTCCCCGGGCTCTTTCCATCGAGACACTTTTTTCTAAGCTTTTAAAAATTGAGTCTTCCTTCTCTCTTTTTCTTTCCCTATCTATATACGTTCGTATACATATTATATATACCTGTAAATATATACCCGTTATCCACAATCGCGGGGTTCGAAGAAGAAACGAGAAGTATATATGTATATTGTATATATCTATATACATATACATGTACCATATATACATGCTCGCAAACGCCAACAAATTCACTTATCTCTCGAATGAGCTGCCATTGGTTGCATTTTCTGAGACATTCTTTCTTCACAAAACGCTCACTCATTTTCAGATAACTTTTATCTATGTAGATATATACAAATGTAGATGGATTTCTTATATTTCACGCATACATACACGTCTTTACATTTATATTCATTCTGTATATTTGGAAAAATGAAAGACTTTTAGTACAATAATTGGCCAATTAAGCTGCCCTGGACTTTTCATCCCTTTTCATTGCTCATTTTTCGTTTTATTCAGACTACATTACGATTTTCTGCGACCAAACAAGTCAGACGATGGCAATTTTCCATGCCCACAGCACGAGCTACGATCCTGTAAAGTTTCGAATTTTTTCGTCTAGCCATTTCAAATTTGAAAAGCTACACGAAAGGTGAAAATTGCGAATTTTTATACTGCTGGTTCAGAGTTTTTAGAAAAATTATTTCCCGGGAAGTCTACGTAGGCAATTTGAAAAACTCCGAATAGAAAAACACCGAAAGTTCAAAATTCCGAAAGCTAAAGATCCAAAAGGCCAAAACTCCGAATCTCCGAATTCGCGAGATGCAACGTTGATTATTTCACAGCCTTGTCATGAGCTTACTTTAAATTTGGGGATTTTTAGAAATTCTGAATTAATAAATTTCAGATTTTTGAGCCGTCTGCATTTCGAACTTTTGGAATTTTCAACTCCCGAACTCTAACGTTTCTAGAAACTCAGAATCGCGTCTCAAATAAATTCAGAATTTCGACCCTTCGGAACTTTTGGAATTCGAAACTTCTAACCGAATGAAAAGTGAGAATTGATCAATGTAGGAGCACGTAAAACCGAATGACAAAATTTCCTTTATACATACGTGACAGATACATACAATATGAACGTATGTATTGTCAATGTCTGAAAGTTCTTTATTTCTTTATTCAAACTCGAGCTGTGACAGTTTCCTGTCCCTCATCTCATCCCCGGTCCCCTGGATATGGCCTGCGGTGATTTTATCACGTCTTTTTTTTTTCTTTTTCTTTTTCTTTTTTTTTTTTCCTTTTCTTTCTTTCTATCCCTTTTCTCTTTCTTTCTTCATACTTAAGCCCCCGTGTCGCTTGCTCGCGGATAGATCTGACAAAAATCATTTCATTTCCGGTCCTCGATCTCCTTTTTTGTTCCCCTCAATTCCTATCTCTCGACTACAACCATCCCGCATGTAATACAAGATCTCTACATATATACCTATATACTTACATATGTACATACCTATAGTAATATGTATATATGCACACGGTAAGGATCTATATTTGGCGCATTTATCTGATCTTCAAGGAATTAGAAATCTTAAGATTGAAAGAAACAGAGAGAAGAAAAGAAAGAAAAAGAAAAAAAAAAAAAAAAGAATTAGAAAATGAGGATGAAAATTTGGTAATTATAGCTTATCTATCGCGTAAACGTTAATTAAGCTAAATCTGCCTGATTGCACCTTTTTATTTTCCAAGAAAATATATATATATAAATATAAAAAATTCTCTGCATAAAATTCTGAATTTTCTTTTTCACGTTTTTCGATCCTCTATGTATACAGAATATAGGTAAATATACTTGTATATATATATATATATAATGCGAAAAATAAGTCGTAGGTAATTATAGCCTATATATATGTATATGTACATGTATGTATATCTGGATTCGTGTGTACATATACATAGATGTATGTGCGTGTAAGGGACTATTGTCTCGAGTGTCGAAAGTCAAGCTAAACTAGTGTTAATTATATGTGTCCATGATATCTATACGTATGTACATACATACGTTGTACATACCTATATACCTATATGATATACCTACCCGGTACTCGACATACATGTACATAGATTATATATATACATGGATGTGTGTATAATATAGGTACGCGAAATACTTAGTGTACCATATAGGTATATATACGTGGAGTATGTATAATGTACATACATACATACATACATATAGCGATATACACGCAGAAAGCTTCCCCCTTCGCGATCGTATATCTTCCCTCAACAATAGCTATATAGCTAAACGAAGCCTTACATAATCGAACATTGATTTTAAACGGATATCCAGCTATAGGTGAAGCATAAAAATCTTAATACGTTATACACATGGATATATATATATATATATATATACACATATAAAATTTTATTTTAGAAACAAAAATTTCTGCAAGAAGACAAAAAATAGAGAAAATTTGATGAATTGTGAAAATTGCGAATTACATAAATTCGCGACAAATCGAATTGGAGCCTCGTTTATTAATTTTGCAACACTATTTCAGAGCAGATTTTCAAACATTGAATGATAAAAGGACGTAAGGTAGGTCTACCAATTACTGACCCTTTAAGACCAAATTATTGACCGTGATATTTTTTTAAATTTCACATCGTAGATAAGAATTCTGAATGTTTCCGTTACACAAATCAATTGCTAAAGATTCAGAGAATACGAATTCATTTTTTTTTTTATAATTTGAGAGCTTACAGATAAAAAGGAATCATTGAAAAAGGTCAATAATTGGGACAGGGTCAGTAACTGGTACACTTATACCCTACCATTTTTCTAGATTCGATGCTTTTCTGCGTCGTTTTTTTGGAATAAAATCATGGGAATATATCTAGAAACGAAAACGTTGTTGACAAAAAAACAAAAAAAAAAAACAAAAAAATCAAAAATTGGCGAACGCGACAAATTCCGATGAAAAAATCTGTGAGGTTGTAACCGCTCAACACTCATACGATCCTCTGCTTCTACGTTCCCAATTTTCTCGATCAGGATTGATCTATAATTTTTTTTCCAGCGAACGTGTTGAAATTTAGAAAAAAATTAGAAAAGAGGAAAAAAAATACAGGGTAGACGTGCTTCTGCAGTCATTATAATCAACGTTTTCGCGCCAACGCACAGGAATCAGACACAGTGTGTAAATTTTACAATAAGATATATGTACATATATGTATATATAGTCCATTCGGGTAAAAATAACCGCGGGATTTAACAGGAGAGCGTGAAAGTGATCATTTTAATGGCACCCACTACACTACGTACCGGGACACAAAGACAAATATATATACATATATACATGGAAGTATATATATATATATATATAGTTCTATACGTATATAGGAAATTAATTTCTCTAGGTAGAATGTATAGTGGCGAGGGAAACGTGAGCGGCGTTCAACGTTGGTTGGCATAGATTATGAGATGGGTGACATTCTCTGACATTTTAGTAATGTCGAGCCCCGACGCGCCGCTTCTACCCCCTCCGGTTGGTATTTCGCGTACCCGAGGGGGATGCAGACATAGTTTCAACCCGGAGGATGGTATAGCTATGTATATACATACTATACATATATATATATATATATATAGATAGATACATATACCTATAGTACAATGAACTCCACCTTCTGTGTAACAATTCGCTATCCCACAACTTCCACTAGAGCCCCATAATATTATCTATTATCACACCTATGCGTTTCTGCGATATTTCCAAGGAGGGTGAAATACATGGAAATTATATAATTATCGCTCGATCCTCATAGCGCAGGGGAATTTTTCATCGTCAAAAGCGAAGATATAAGGTAAGTGTACCAATTACTGACCCTTCAAGACCCAATTATTGAACCTTATATTTTCTTAAATTTCAAATCGATGATAAGAATTCTGAAGGTTTCCGTAACACAAATCAGTTCCTAAAGACTCGAATAATACGAATTGATTTTTTTGATCATTTTAGAGCTCACGGATAATTAGAAATCATCGAAAAAGGTCAATGATTGGGACAGGGTCAGTAACTGGTACACTTACCCTAATACTGCGATCCAGTCCAGTTTCGAATTTTTGCCATTTGGTGATTTTTCAGAATTTTTTTCGAATTAGCTCTAGCTGCGGTATGATACAAGTTGTTTTTGAACCTAACCAAGCTAACATAAAGAATATGAATCTGACTGTAATTCTGTTCGTTATTTTCGAAGAGTAAAATACTTGATCACTTTCTACCGTACTAAAGCCATAAATTAATCTTCTAAGTTTCATTTCGGTATATAGGTTGAATAGTTTCGAAGAAACTACAAATCGCGTTTTCGAAGTGATAACAATCGATAGGTAATTATGAAATTCCGAACAGGCGATATGGGAGTCTGTTAGAAATTCCATGATTAACAATTGTCTTCACTTCGAAAACGCGAATCGTAATTTCTCGACGACTATTCAACCGATCCGAACGAATCCTCGACTAATGAATTCAGTTTTTTGGCTAAAATTGGCTGAGTATGTCACTTGGTCAAAAAAAATTCATAGGATTCCAGTAAAACTCGTCTTTTTTTTTATGTTAGCTAGGTTAAGTTGGAATTGATCTCTGCCATATTCAAGCGGTGTTTGACTCAAAAGCAGTACAATGAAAAGTAAAAAAGTAAAAAGTAAAATCTAGACACATACGCCGTGGGGTAAAAGTGAGAATAGAATGTTGAACCACAGAAGTGGTTATACCTCGCCTCAATATTTGCCATTTCGGTCAGCGGTTTCCCTGGCCTGTTTCCGCTTGGTCATCAGAACGGACGTAACGACCGAATAAATAATAAAATATCTTTCCTATTCCCAGTTTCTCTCAAGCCACCCGCATACCGTACGTGCCCTCACATAATTTTACGCGTTTCATCCCTGCATCCTGGTACACATCTAATATTCTACGAAAATTCTGTAGACCGTTTGCCATACGTATATACGTACGTATACCATGAACCGAGCGTCCCGGTGTCAAATGCGCGAGCTACATTTGCCCGAAAAAAAACCAACCCCCTCAGTGGCTGAAGAACAAATTAGAAGGAACAGTTTGTTTTTAGTTAATTGGTTTTTTTTTTCTTTCTTTTTTATTCATTTAGGTGATAATTCATTCATTTGCAACGTAGTTCTCGTGATAGAAATTTTAGACGGTCAGAATTGGGATTTTTTGAACTAGCGAAATGAATTTGGCACATTGTTTGACCGATCGGTTTCATTTTAGATGCAAATACATTTAATATTTTCAAATTATAATCGCGAATAACTCGTTTCAAATAAAGAATCTATATGAGAATCAAAAAAAATAGATGAGAAACGAACTTCGGTTTAATAAATCTATCGCCTTCGTATATATGATCTAGAACGTTTAATTTTTTTTTTACTCACGACATATATATTTGGTTTCTTAGTCCGGTTGATAAACGATTTGTTTATTTATCAAAAACCATTTGAGAACCACTGTTTTTTATACAGACGCGATCAAACAAAGTAAACGAGCAATGGTAATTGGGTTCGACTCTATATGATACCTCGCGAGAATATTCCACAAGTATTATTAGGACACCTTAATGATACGACTTCCTAATATTTGCACAGTTTGATTAGACACTTTCTCATATACATACACATACACATACACACACATACATACATATGTATAAATATATAATATGTATATAAACATTACACAGCTATGTAGAAATCCGTTATTTCAAGTATTTAAGTTAGCGAATGTATATATATATGTTAAACACACATCTATACTTTACACGTGACCCATTGCAGCAAGAATGAATTTACTGAGATTATTAAAAAAAAAAAAAAAAAAGGGAAAAAGTTGAAAAAATATCTCGCGGAAAATCTTCTGCAGCTATCGTATACATATACCTGTATATGGGGAATTCCAGCCCAACCTGGACAGCTTTTGACCCTCACCCCTCTCGATTTTTTTCATTTTTTTTTCTGATATTCGGTAGACTGAAAGGAGTGCTTGTGATTTATTTCAAATTTTTATCTCAATCCGTTTTCGATTTACATATTTTTGAAAATTCGCAATTCCCGATGATCGTGAAACGTTTAAACGCCTGTATCTCTGAATCTATCAGTCGGATTACAAAATGTGAGTGTATGAAATTCATCGGAAAGAAGTGTACTTTTCGAAAAAAATATTTCTGGATAATTGTGCCTCGTCCTTCATAGTGAAATCTTCGTTTAAACATGAAAAATCGATTTTTCTCAAAGTATGACATAATTCAAAATTTTCAAAAAATTCTCAAAAATACTTCGAGAAAAGACAAAATTTTTGAGCTATGGCTGATCGTGGGCCTCGGCTGCTTTCTATTTTTAACAGAATTTTAATCGATTATTTTGAATTTTTTCTCAAATTTTTGATAGAATTTTAATTGATTCAATTTAAAATTTATTTTGAAAGATAAAGAAAATTGAGAAAAAATTGAGAAATCAATTTTCAACAGGATTTTGATTAATTTAATTAAATTTGTTTTTCAATTTTCAATAGAATTTTAATTAATTCAATTAAAATTTCGATTAAAATTCTGTTAAAAATAGAAAGCAGCCGAGGCCCACGATCAGCCATAGCTCAAAAATTTTGTCTTTTCTCGAAGTATTTTTGAGAATTTTTTGAAAATTTCGAATCATGTCATACTTTGAGAAAAATCGATTTTTCATGTTTAAACAAAGATTTCACTATGAAGGACGAGGCACAATTATCCAGAAATATTTTTTTCGAAAAGTACACTTCTTTCCGATGAATTTCATACACTCACATTTTGTAATCCGACTGATAGATTCAGAGATACAGGCGTTTAAACGTTTCACGATCATCGGGAATTGCGAATTTTCAAAAATATGTAAATCGAAAACGGATTGAGATAAAAATTTGAAATAAATCACAAGCACTCCTTTCAGTTTACCGAATATCAGAAAAAAAAATGAAAAAAATCGAGAGGGGTGAGGGTCAAAAGCTGTCCAGGTTGGGCTGGAATTCCCCATATACTATACATGTATTATATGTATGTATAAATATTTTATGTCTTATTACCTAATCGACATTCTTACGTCCACGAAGCTGATAATAATAATAATAATAATAATAATAATAATGATTACCATAAGAATAACAGTAACAATATAATAATAGTAAGAGATGAACGCGGCTGGGAATCGGCACAATTGTGTAACAGTGTCAAAGTACAACACTATGAAACAAAAAAACAAACAACAAAAATACAACAAAAAAGAACCACGTGAAAACAAAACAATTAAGTGAACGCCAAAAGAAATGATAGCGAATGGCAAATTATTTGTGTGTATGGTATTACATCTGTATGGTATATAAATATGTATGTGTATACTGTGCAAATACATACATACAATATTAAATTTGGAAATACGAAGAAAAGAAAAAAAAAAACTAGAAAGAAATGATTACGACTTGAAATTGTTCCACGCTACTTTTAAAAAGATTCGCAAATACGTTTATATGAGTTGATGTATGTGAGATTTCTTCGATTGTACTGTCAATTGAGAAAATAAAATAAACAAGAAACAAGAAAAAAATTTTTTTAACACAAAAAAATTGGCAATGTTGAAGTTGAAACGATTGATTTCCAAATTTCAGCACCATACGGGGTAGGAGAAAAAAAAAAAATCAAAATAAATAAATTCTTGGGTCAGACGAATTAGCCTGAAATAGTATCGAATTTTAACCACGAATAGTGTGAAAGTGAGAAGAAGCTGCATAATGTAGCTGTAGTCCAGACCGCAAATTATTCACATCGTGGCGCATGGAAGATCGCCCCGTATCATTGATCTCTCAGTTAGTTGGTATAAGAGAAGAAGAATAAGAAAAAGAGAAGAAAAAAAAAAGAAGAAGAAGGCAAAAAAAAAGAGAAAAAAAAAGTAGTAGAAAGAGAGTG
This sequence comes from Ametastegia equiseti, assembly GCA_963989295.1. Lineage (NCBI taxonomy): Eukaryota > Metazoa > Arthropoda > Insecta > Hymenoptera > Tenthredinidae > Ametastegia > Ametastegia equiseti. The sequence goes on along the minus strand of OZ022403.1, from coordinate 5,486,541 downwards.
AGAATATGAAAAAGCAATCTCAAAGAACACGATTTTTGGATTAGCTAACCGTGCAGATCCAGTAATTGTTACCTCGTCGTAAATACATAGGTATATATATATATATATATATATGTATATGTATAAGTTAAGTATATATATAGATAAGTCACCGAGTAGATGTAAGTATATGCTCATACATACATATATACACATACATACCTGCACATAGATATATCAGGATGTGAGGTACTTTAAACATTTTGCTACTTCGTATATCTATAGTTTATCCAAAATATATTCCAAAAGAAAGAAAAAACGACAAAAAGAGAGAAAGAGAGAAAAAGCAAGATATGTATTTATTTATCGAGTCACACACGATGTGGAATTTTTATCTATTTCCTTCACGTATACATACATATATATAGAAACACATATAGCTATACTTATATATATAATCTTTCTATATATTCCACCCTTATACGCCACGTGGGGAAAGGGCAGGTATAAAAAAAAAAACTTAGGGTTCGAGAGTTTTGGTTTTTTCCCCGAAGTAACCAACCCTCTGTGCCACAGCAGCAATACACACACACACACACACGATTTTTAAAGATCATTATAACAGTTGCCGGATTTGAAGAAAAAGAAAAGACACAAAAAAAAAAAACGGAAGAAAATTTTGCAGATATATTCGCTTGCCTTATACATATGTATATACCTATATGTATGTACGAGCGTATATCTACAGTATGTATACACACTGCATGTATGTATATATATTGTATATATAGGTATCTATGTTATAAACGACTGATCGGCCAACGACGACGACGTTTTTTTTTTTCCCCCGTTCTTGCCGTTTTAGCATTTTCAACATTTCAGGGACCCGAAACTCACCACCATTATCCTTTTTTTCTTCCCTCTTTGTCACCATCTCTATCTCTATTTGGCGCTTATATAGTCTCAGTTTACCAAACGCCTCGAGGCATCGCTAACGACGGCATTGTCAGCTCCCTACCCATTGTGCAGATTCAACCCCCCTGACACCCCCTAAAACCACCTACCCCCGCCTACCCACTTCACGCTTTCGAATAAAACACCAATATATTTATATACCTTTCACCCCCTAGTCACAGCCTCAGCACCAGCCTTACTTCCCCCCTCACTCTTTTTATATATGCATCCGAATGTAAATGCATATCTATACATATCACCCTTTCGAATAGGTAACGAGATTTTACTATACATATATGTTATCATAAGTATATATATTGCATACGGAATTAATATGCAAGAATATCGTTTTTTTTTGTTGTTTTTTTTTTTTTATATACTTTTTTAATTAATGTACAAGGTGCAAAGCCCGAGGTTTTCCTTCCATTTTATATCGTTAGTAATCATCATCGTCGTCATTATTTTTATAATATAAGCTCACTGGTTATTTAGGCCTTGGTGTGAACGAATCTTATTTTTATTTTTATTTTTTTGTTATATCATCTTAACCCACTTGCTAATATTTGACATAGACCTGTACAAGTGATTTTAGGGGTGGGATTGGATTTTCAAATTTCAAATGCTGCGAAAATTGAAAATTGCGAATTTTTCTACTACCAATTCGGAGTTTTTGTAAAGATTATATTTCCTCGAAAGTCTACTTAGCTAATTTGAAAGACTCCGAATGAAAAAACAGCGAAGATTCAAAATTCCGAAAGCTAAAGATCCAAAAAGCCAAAACTCTGAATCTTGGAATTCGTGGGATGCAACGTCGTTTATTTCGCAGCTTTGTCATGAGCTTCCCTTAAATTTACAGATTTTTGGACTTTCTGGGTTTTCAACTTTCGGATCTTTTGAGCTGTCTGTATTTCGACCTCTCGGAATTTCCAACTTCTGAACTCTATGTGACGTTTCTAAAAACTTGGAATCGTGTCTCAAAGAAATTCGGGATTCGGATCCTCAATCCCGCCCCATTAACACGTGTATATTGACTGTGAGACTTGAGAAAATGCCATGCAAAAAGATACGTGTCAAAAGAAAAAAAAAAACAAAAAAAAAAGCCAGATTTTGGGTTGGTTTTATTTTTTTGTTAGTATCTATGGTATGTACATACATCAATTTTTGCATATATTGCCAAACACCGTTTAAATCTGACTTATGTGCCCTTTTGCATTGTACCTTCTCAATTGGTAGGATATGGAAAAACAGAGGGAATAAGAAGAAAAAAAAAAAAAAAAAACTGGAGAAAAAACGAACGAGAAAAACGAGATAGAAAGAAGTAGAAATTATCCAACAAAGATGAGATTAATGGGGTGTGGAATGAACTTTCCCAGACTATCGCCGTCCCGTTTTATCCCACGAGCGTATATCTCGCGTACGTACATACACATTAGGTACATATATACATTATACATGTAGAGAGTATATATATATATATATATAATGCACATATACATGCATATATGTATATAGAGATATGTGTGCTTATGTGGTGTAAGCTGTTCGCCATGTTATATGTATATATATATATATATGACATTGTCCTTGTTGAAGGAAAACGCGATAGCACGAATACGAACGAACCTAAAGGACGAGAGAGAGTGAACCAACCCTGCCGCCATGCCGCAGCCGACCCTCGTCGGAGGCTAAGCCTTAACCTCTACTCGGCGAAAGTAACGGTACGTACAACACATGTTTGCCAGAGAGCTACGAATTCATCCTCTTTCGGATCGCCATATGCGAGAGGGAAAGAGAGAGAGAGAGAGAGAGTGAGTGAGTGAGTGAGTGAGTCGAGCCCCGAACCGAACCAACCCCAAAACCCAAACCCAAACCCCCGAACCTCCAGCCTCAAGCCTCGAACCCCCTTCGCGACCAGGTACCTTTTTCTATACATATACTCGGTCGTTCGCTGTCAGTCACGATTAGCTGATTCATTGCCGATTTCGATTTTTTACTTTTTCCTTTTTTTTTTTTTCTTTTCTTTTCTTTCTTTTTTTGTTCAATATAGGTACATTTTACACGGCTTCAGCCCCCGCGATAATATATATACCCGATATGTATATCCGCGTTATACGTGCCCCACCTATTTCTATATCCTTTTTTTTTTTTTTATTATTTGTTTTCTATCTTCATCTCTAGGATATCCAACGTCTCTATGTTTCTCCATTTTGCAAAGAAAACTAAATAAATAAATAAATAAAATAAAGTTCAACCCCTTTCTCGGTAATCACTTTTTAATATGATCTCACTAAGTTTAAACAGAATTTCATCCATGGAAATCAAAACGTGAAATTTTTCTCTTCGCTCGAGGGCTTCGTTCCTCCTGTTTCTCTGTTGTTTTTTTTTTTTGCAAGGATTTTTGACTCAGGTCAAATCGCGAAAACGATATCTACACACCCAAAATAATCATAATTCGAATCCTTTTTTTTTCCCGTTTAATCGAAGAAAGTCAGAATTAAGGTATACAAAATATGTACGGTATATTTATGCAAATACAAAAGCATAATTGCAGGTATGAATTGTTGATATTGTTACTCACGTGTTAAACGAAGGGCACACAGGACGACGGAACGTAGAGAACACGTTGATATATATTTCAGAAGAGAATGAATCCTGAAGGCTTCGGTAAAATGTTGGTTTTTTTTTTTTGGTTTTTCTTGTTTCTTTTTGTGTTTTTATATAATTTGGTATATATTTTGATTTCTGGTTTTATCCTCTTCCAGTTTGAATCGTTGTTTCGTAAATTTGTATACCTCATGGTTTTACCTACGTTATAATAATATTTCTACAAGGGGTACAAGGTTTCCCCAAAATAGAATAGAATAGAATAGAATATATAATGGAATAGAATATAGAATATAGAATAGAAATAGAATAAGTGAAGAAAATAATATTTCAAATCGACATCACCGATACGCTCCTCTTGAACGCACTGAGGTCTCCCCCCCACGTTCAAGCCTTATATAACACCCCCTCCCCTCATTTCTCCAACATCCCCTACAACGACCCCTCCATCCCTACCAATAGTTCATACCCCTTAATGGTAGGGGGATGTTGCTCGTGGTCCAACCGTGGATCCAACACCGGACGAGAGAAAATCGTCTCAAACTATCCCCCCCGCACACAAACACACACACACACAATTTTATACCCTTATATTTACTTACACGAAACTCTCAGTTTTACCTTATCATCATAATTATGCACCTACATATACCTTTACCAAAAAACTATAGAACAAGTTATATATATATATATATATGTATGGATATATACAGAGAAATGACAGGATTATGAAATTTTGATACAATAATAATAATATAAATTTTCGTTAAAAGAGAAATATGGCTGTTTTTAAGGGTGAGAATCAAGGGGGTCCTTTCCTCTATATTAAGGTTGAATTTCTGTACGAGTATAGATAGTATTAATACATAGTAGGAACAGAGTTTTCCTGTTTAACATTACCCCGATAGCAGGACCGGACACTGTTATTACCTCGGTATCAGATCTCCAAATGATATGGAAGAAGAGGGTCCATGGAGAGGCTGCCGGGCTAATGACAGCAAAAAAAAAGAAACCCCCTAAACAAGAACAACACATTCTCGCAATTTTGCTTTCATATATGTAAACCTAAATGCAGGTGTATATACATACCTATATGCCCATTTGCTTTGGAAACGTTATATACATAGTTTGTGTTCATTTGTGTTTTTGCCCTTAAAGGTATACATAACCTAGCTAGCTTCTTCGTCATCCTCTAGTACATTACCTACATTAGTACATAGTACATAGTACATTAGTACACGACTAACCCCCTGCAGGCGTTTATCCTGGAACTAGAACCGTTCTTCAGAATTTCCATTCGAAATCGATGGATATTTGGAAATGGTGATTCCAAAATCAGCCCAGGTGATCACTTCAATATTGTTTTTTTTTGTTTTTTTTTGCAATCATCAGACGATTTGGAATCCTAGGTTGGATTGATCTCGAATATGATTGAGTTGATTGACTTGTATACGTCGAGCAATTGACGGATAAATTAATTTAGGATAAAATTTGACTATTTTGATGATTGAAAATCGAAACGAATATTTTCGTAGGTTCAGAATCATCGCGAGGCAAATTTTTTGCTACAAGATTTCAAGATCGATATATAGATAGAATTTCAATAAGAAAAAGAATCAATTTTTCGAAAGCAATATTCTTTCGATGTTCATCTCCACTTCATATCCATTGGTGAATATCACGAAATGGATATGAACCTGACTAGAAATCTTAGGAAATGACAAAATCTGAATACCTACAATCGGTATTACAAATCCGATGAATGAAATAATGAAAAAGAAGAAGTAGAAAAACACTCAAAAAATAAAATAAAATAAAGAGAAAAAAAAAAAAAAACTTGACAAGGGAAAGGGAAAATAAATGGAATGAATAAACGAGGAAATATTCTCCTCATCCCGTAGCGGTAAATAAATAATTAGCATTCTTCTGGCGGGTAGTATAATATCGTATGTAGTTTCCACAGGGTAGAAAAAAGAGAGAGAGAAAGAGAGAGAGATGAGAGATGGATGTACATATATACATACAACAGCCAGAAAGGGAATAAGGGGAAATTTCACCCTCGTCGTGGAAGCTGTGCGCGGTACTATAGCATATGTGTAATGCATGTATAATGTGTGTATATATATGTACATACAACAGCAGTAACCATATCATATATACACGTGACGTGCATAAATATCATTATCTCTAACAGGGCGCGTAACTTGATTTGGGGGGGCATGGTTCGTTCCTATAGTCAAATGTCGCGGTCGGTAAGGTAGAATCCTCTTTTTCCAGGGCCAATATGGGGGAAAAACCATGGATAGTACTCAAATACATTTTCCCATATATATATATATATATATATATGTATAAATATATCGCATATATACATATAAAGAGTCAATGAATTATATACCCTCACGTTTGGTACTTCTCGCTTCTATACCCCAAGCAACTTTTTTCTTATCCCTTAGCAGGGCTAGTAAATTTTCTCTATATCAATGTGGGGTCTCCGCGACACCCTTATACCGACAACACATATCATGTTATTAGGTTAAACGCGTGCGGAGTCTTTCAAGAAAAACACTAGTATAGTATAGTATAGTATGTATATAATAGTAGTGTATACGTTCACTTTTCTACTTATGTATGTATACGGTTATACTGTGCACCATGAGACGCGACGGGGACTAATTGTTAAGTAAATTAGCTATAGAAGCCCGCATAACTCGATTTGGCTAGCCAACCACCCTAGCTAACAGTAGATACTGCAGCAGGTTTTATCCCCCCTTATAGGTACGTGTATGTACACTTTAACCTACGTGTATTTTTTTATTTTTTTTTATTTTTTTTTCTCATATCGTAATCATAAGACTTTTCACAACTGTAGCTGCAGTGCACTTGACCCCGCGCTATTAGCTCCGCGGCCATAATAAAGCCCGTTTTAAAGTTTGAAAATCAAACTGCGTGTAGGTGGATATTCGGATCAAGCTTGTATGCACAGTTTGCCAAAAGTACGCTGAGTCTCTGTACATCAGGAACTCGAAAACTAATGAATATCATACCATCTCGGAATTGAAACAACCCTAATCATATCCAAAGGGCTGATGTCCATTTAATCGACTCAGAATTAACAATAAGAAACATACGTTCAGGATTCTGGTGACTTTTCTTTGAAGGTTAAGGAAGACTACTTTCTTAACGGACCCTCCGAATGTTGGATTCTTGATTATGATATCCAAAGAAGAAGAGAACAATTATGTGTGTTTCATGGTGAAGAAACTGTTCAATCTGTGCAACGGTTTAGCATGGGGTCATTATCAGTGGATGAGCTTGATTTGCAAAGAGCACCTAATAGAAATACGGTGATTCAGTTTGACCCAGGTGTGGACATATGTACTACTTTGGTCACTGATTATCAGCATGTAAAAAAGAAGGTCAGCATTCTGATGCCTTTTCTTTGAAGGAAAAGAATACTTTTTTAACGGACCCTCTCCGAATGGTGGATCCATTCATTTTGATATCCGAAGAAAAAGAGGACACTTATGTGTTCCATGATGAAGAAACGGTTGAATCTGTGTCGTGGTATGACAACATTGGATCATTTCTGGTGAAAGAGTTTGATTTGCAAAGAGTACCTAATAGAAATCGGGTTATGATTTGCCCCAGGTGTGAATGTACCTTGGGGTTAAAGAGTATCAACATCTGGAATAGAGGGTCCAGTATCAGCAAAGGGCATTGACGATAGCTGAAGGGGGGGGGGGGGGGGGGGGGGATGGTAGTGGTGTACAGGTACGTACATACTATCGCGTCGACACGAAGGAATTCCATAGTTAGGAATCCGGAAATTTCCCCTGAACCTGAACCACCACCACCACCACCACCACCTCCCCTTACTCCCTTTTCTCCCTTTCTCCGGTCATTCGGTATCCCACCACTGAGTAAATTCCGTTAAAGTGGGGATGGAGGGATGCTGTAACCATGACAACAGTCAATGGTGGGGGTACAGAGCATAGAAGGGCCGTCAACATTGATCGTCCTTCGCTTCGTTCGCTTCAGTTCAAGTAGAAGGGGTGAAATATACTCCCCGCTTCTCTTCCTCGTCACCCCTACTTCCTTAATGTTCTCCATCTCTTCTTCTACCAACCCCTACCTATGTATATTCCCCTCGACATTCGCATTATGGACGTATATTCATATATCTGAAGAAATGCATGTGTGTATTTTCCAGAGCAAGAACCAGAACCAGAACCAGAACCAAAACCAAAACCAGAACCAGAACCAAAGCCTAAGCCAGTGCATTGCACGAGACTTTTACCCTCAGGTATAACATCGACGATATGGAAGTGTTGGTGATGCGTCTGTCCATAAACTAGACATCGAATTCTACCACCAAAGCTGAACCAACGATTTCGATCACCTTTCTATTCTATTCTCATCTCTTTTCCTCTGGTAATTCATGTACGTCTATGATGAAAATAACAATGACAATAATAAGAAGTAATATTAATATCGAAAGGTATACGAGATGATCCCCCGGTCTAAACCGCGACTCCAATCATCGGGGAACACCCTCCTCAGCTTCTTTAGGGTCTGATACACGGAGGCAGTGTGAGTTTTGCCTTAGTTGTGTGATACAACCGGCTATAAGGGCTTTTCATGGGTCGGTTGAACGGTACGGTACCGATTCCTGAGGCCATGGGGGTTGATTCTATGGTCGTCATTTAGCGAAGGTCAGCAATAACGCTGATCAGGATTACAGTTCATTATCGTCATCCTTGTCGTCCTCGGTTTTGGAACCGTTTCGAACATCTCCTTGCTATTTTTCACCCATTCAAGGGTATGTTTTCAAATTTTCTTTCAATAGCTCTAACTTCTACATCGTTGGAAGAAACTTTTTCAAATTTGAGTTGCTAAGGGAGTATCGATCAACGGAACAAATCCAGTGTTATTGACCTCTGTATCTCAAACGGTTATTGAGTTATGACAAAACGACTAGTTTTTCATTCTGATGATAATTTCAGATTTACCAATTGTCCGAAAATCAATATTTGACCGGATTTTGCATCAATATTATAAAAAGTGTCGATTTTTTCATACAATTAGAAACAAGAAGATTGATTCTATCCAAATTATTAAAGACAATAAAAATAAGCCATTCTGTAAACGGTGTGTGACAAATTTCGCGAGCATTCTCTGAAAATGTCATCCAATCATTTCAAACGATGAATCTGCAAACTTGATCACAGTAGTAAAAAATGCCTGGAATGACAACATTTATTAATACATAAGATACAAAGGAACTGGAACGTGTCTTTAATTATTTAGTAATTTCCATTTATTCTTGATCATCCGGTTTATCGTCAATACGCGAATCGTCATCGATGAAAATGATACGTAGGTGAAGTTTTATGTTAAATGACAAGACTGTGGCTGATGTTTGTCAGGTTTATATAAAGCGTTATATTAAGTCACGACTAACGCATGACCCAGTTTAATTAATTTAAATACCCTTGACGAATCATTGCAGTGAATAATGATCAGCCTCGAAGTCTGCGTTTTATCGCATTAAAAATGTGAAAGAGAAACAGAGAGACATGGATCTTTAGAAATAACGATACCATGTTTATAGGCGTATTAATTAACATCGAGATTAATTAATGCGGTTTCATATTGTATTCCAATACTTATATAATATACGATGCACGAAAAGAAATATAGAGAGGGAAAAGTGTCTATACAAATAATTCTTGATTTCAATACATACATATATATATGTGTATATAAAGATTATTTATTTTTACCCCGAGGTTAGCTTATCCGCAACTTCTTTTTAAGTAGAGTCCGGAAACGGTGGAGAAAAATAAAGTTCCAGCTTCGCGTTGAATACGTTTCTATTGAAAATATTCCCAATTTCCGTATATATACCTATATGTATATATACGCAATAGGTATATATATGCGCTCCTCGCGGGGTAGGTGAATAATAATATACGGAATATAATTATTCCTCACAATACATACCTAAATATATATGTATAGGCATACACAATACACATCTCTATAACTTCTACAGGCCGTTCTTAAATGCCTAAAGTTTCATAAATACATAGCGGGTTGAAAATCACGACTTTCAACACACCCCACGCCATATTCGCGAAATATATATAATACATATAATGTAATAATCATCCGCTCACGATTTTTATTCAGACCGTCTGACGTGAATTCAAGTATAATTTATTTTATACAGTAACAGTATATAATATACATGTACACATACAATTGCTGAGAAAATATACCACAGGTGAAATTGATTCGCCATAGGAAAGCAAAAACCGCAAATAGAAAAAAAAATAAATAAAAAATAAAAAATAAAAACGTTGCGTAAACCGCAAACGTGGCGTTCTCGTATTCGCGCCCCAGTTTTGGCTCGTCACTTTTGGATTCTTTATTGAGTTTTTGTAAGGTAACAAGTGTGGGGGTTGGAACTGCTACGGATTCCGGCTTGTTACTTTTTATTTACAGATTTTCATTATGCGAACAGCTTGCAATGGTAATTTTCTACAAGAGAGAGGAATGAAGAGAGAGAGAGAGAGAGAGAAAAAGAGAGAGAAAATGCATACAGCTTGTCCTTTTAAATCTTCTGTACCTACCTACCTACCTACGCCCGACGACTTCCCTTTGAATTAAATTGAGATTGTATAATGCCCGGAGTTACACCCAGCTGTATTAATTAAGCTATTCCCTTATTCTGCCGTTTTGATTGGAGAGAATCCCCACCGCCGATGAAACAATGCCAATTTTTGTCAATTTGATTTTGAGAAAATATGCGACGCGATCTTGAGGCTGGACATTCAGCCGGATGGACAATTGCAAAATGTTGCAAATTATGAGAAATGAATAAATATAAAAAAAGATCTGACATAATTCGATTTGGACAATCCAAAGAAATTTTACCAGTCACTGGGACGGGAATTAAAATTCCGAATTCCAAAAGTACCGAACGGTTAAAATTCTGAATTTATTTGAAATACGATTCTGAGTTTCTAAAAACGTTAGAGGTAAGAAGTTGGAAATTCCGAAAGGTCGAAATGCAGGGAACTCAAAGGTCCGGAAGTTAAAAACTCAGAAAGTCCAGAGCTTCGGAGTTTTGCATTTTCGGATCTTTAGCTTTCGGAATTTTGAACCTTCGGTGTTTTTTCAGTCGGAGTTTTCCAAATTGGCTACGTAGATTTTCGGGGAAATAATCTATCTAAAATTCTGACCTTTCGGCACATGACACCTCAAGCCTCGTTATCCAATTACCACAAGCAAGTGATGAGCATTTTTTAAAATCCTGTGACACTAGCCAGTGTGTTTCAAATAAGAGAAAATCAATGAAGAGTCTAGCAATTTTTTGAAAAAAATGGGGTAAGTTGATAAGACTAAAAAACAGAAATAATTGGGACATCTGTATAAGTAACCGTATACAATTCTCGAGTTATAAGTTTCCGAGAGTATCAACTGCAGCTGCAGAGCCTGCAGAAAAACAGATTGCAGATATTCGCGAAGGCATAGCTACCCGATGGTTAATCCTTTCGATAAATTGAAACAGAGTTGGATAGAAAGTAAGTAGATAGGTATGTAGCTAGGCGATCGCAAAAGTTCCAAGAGTTAATTAGATGCAAATCCCCGAAGAATCTCATCCCGAGTATAGTATACTATATCTGGTACACATACCTACACAAATATATCAAAGTACATAAATCCGTGAATGTAATTAAACACGTTTACTATGTGTACGTGATTAGTGAAATTCCTCATTTTTGCACTATGAATTGCAGTGGTAAGCGATAATCGTACCAATATTTTTGTCCCCCTTTCCTTTAACTCACCCCCCCTCCCTCCTCATCTCATACAAGATACAATTATTGTCGGAGTGACCAGGATGACCACACCTCACGCAATACCCTGAGGCACAGCCCCTACGCACGCACTGACCATACCAGGTGGGCAGAGTTAGATATTGTTTAATAATGTATACCAGGATAGATTCGACTGGGGTTAAAACGGTGTAATTAGTGTATCTTGGCAATCGTCCACTAAACAAACGGGACTACAATAACGAAGCTTTAAATCTGGGAAAGCGAATGTTAAGTTTCGATGATGATACACTTAAGGAGAAGGCTTTCCAAACGCATGCACTGGAACATGTGGAAAGGCAAAAGGTCTACATTGAAATCCATGCCACCACTCTGGAGTGGAGTTTGAACAATTTTCCTTGCACCCTGGACGCAGCTGGTACAAAATAACTTTATCGTGGGTTCAAGTCGGACCCGACCGTTGGTAAATGACCTTTTGGCTAATTGGAAACAATTGAGAAGGTATAAGTGAAGCCAAGAGCGTCAAGTTACTCCATACAGCAAACACCATACCTACATTCACATCAGCACATTGATACTCTATGCGTTTCACACTGAACAGACACCCTGCTAAACTCGCAATCACTAATTCTATACATTCGATGTTGTAGTGGGTGCTACATTTCTGCAGCCTTACGTTACACCGTATTACAGATCAATACGCGGATACTTGATTCGCTAACTAAACCAGCTCCACCTCTATCACCGTATCGGATTTTTTTTCCTTCCCTGGTTTTTTTATTTTTTATTTTTATTTTTTTATTTTTTTATCCATATGCATCCTGGAGTTAGGTGGGTAGACAGGTAGGTACGGTGTATAGGTACTAATTAAAAAATTCCATAGAATATCAGATTTTTAATTTCACCACAAACTCGCTGCTGCTTCTAGCTGGTCCTCTTTTTTTTTTTTTTTTCTTTCTTTCCTCTTTTTTGGTCCTCTTTTTTTTTCTTTTCTTTCTTTCCTCTTTTTTTTTCCCCACCGGAAGTATTATGTCAGTGTATACATATAGTATATCAGTCGATATATTATGAGCGGAAAAAATTTTTCCATACGTGTCGCGGTTTTAAGAATCAAACTGCATATAGTCCAGGATCAATTTATTTCTTATCAACGATGCTCATGAAAATTTGAATCGTAGGTAATGATCCTGCAGTCATTTCGAAACTGAAAATCGTTCAACAATTTCACTTCTTCTCTGTATTTTAAACTAAAACTTGAAAAAATATATACATATAATATGTATCAAAAACAAAGACAGTTCAATTTGCAAGTTCATAAAAATTTGCCTGCGATTTAGGGAAATTCTGTAATAAAGTCAAGAAAATAGAAAACCAAAAATTCTGACCAATCTTGATAACCGTGTAATTAAATGTAGATAAACAAGGGCTGCGAACTGAATTCCGATTTTGAATTTTTTTGAGTCTATTTTTGACCCTCCGGAGGTGATTTGCAGTTTGCAAAAGCAAGGTGAGAGTTCATTAAAAGCATAATGATACAATTTTCAATTTACCGCACGACCGCAGTGCAGCAGGTTTAAGCAAAGCGATTTTTTCCATCTTCCCTTACGATTTTTTTTTTTTTTTTTCTTTTCTATTTTATCTCAACTATATAAATATAAACCTGGTAGTTTTGCGGAACAGGGGGTAAGGAAGGGTAGCTGGGAATGGGGATGAATGGAGTATATAACCGTCTGCGGCTATCAAGGAAATTAGCCGTGGAATGCAAATACGTTTTTCAACCCTGTTGTATATACATATATATATATATGTATATATATATGCACAATGTATATATGTATGTATATATGCACAATGCACACGTATGCATACCGTACACTTATTTATATATAATACCTAAAAATGTTTTAATTAAAATTTGATTCCACCCCTAGCCACCCTTTTCATCATCCACACTTCCCTCCAAACACCGCACGTTCCCAACGGGAAACTAAAGTGAGCCAATAGACAAGAATAATTCGATATTATCCAGCGTTTATAAGCTTATATGTTTATACATATATGTATATATGTACATGTGTATGTATAAATACATGTGTGGATATATGTAGAAGAAGGAAAAAAAAAAAACCACCCGCTTTATGGATTCCGATGGGGTATTTCGACCCGGTATTTTACTCCTTTCTATATAACTATACGTATATACGTATATATATATGTATCATGTATGTATGTATGTACCTATCGGGTACGACCGAACCTGCATCCTCCTTGGTTTCTTTATCGCAAACACATTCTCTTTCGTTCTTTCTTTCTATCCTTCTTTCCTTCTTTTTTCCTTCTCGTGCGACAATCCTGGGATTACATCTATCCTCGTATATCAGCTGGGTGCCTGCGGTCCACGAAAGAAAGTGAACTTTATCACTCAACCTCGGATATATATATATATATATATACATATATCTATATGTATACAGAGAAAGAAAGAAATAGAAAGATTCTTTCGCCAAGAATTTTCCATCTTCTATCATTTTTTTTTTTTTTCAACTCTATTTTCTATTTTCTAGTTTCCTATCTAACGCGCGAAGTATCTTTATACATACATACATACATACATATATGTATATGAATGCCCACCTAGTCACCTCTAGGCTAGCCTACCTGCCTGCTGTCCGTCTCTATTGCAGATAGTAGTAATGGCCTCATCTAGTCTGTATACGAGGGGGGGGGGGGGGGGGGGGGGGGGATGTTTTCCTAGGTATTGGTATTACCCGCATGTGAATGTGTATGTACCAATGTATATTTGTATGTGTATCGGGTTCTATACAGAGTAGGTTTCTACCCATCGTCGTTGTAGGCCTATTGTTTGGTAGACACAAAACAGTCGAGTCGCCTACAAAGTGGCTGCGCTGCGTTCGCGGCTGGTTGGAACTGCACAGGGTTGAGAAGGGGTTTGGGGGTTGAACAGGGGGGGGGGGGGGGGGGAGGGGGGGTTTGTATGGGGTTGGGGGGTTGGAGAGAGAATCACAGCGGTATCAGAGAGAGGGTATTGTCTACAGAGCTAATCAAAACCACCCCTTTCAACAAAACGGAATATACCTATACCCCCCCCCCCCCCCCCCCCCAATCCCCCAACCCCCACCTAGCCTTATGCCTTACCGTCTGGGCCTACGTTGCTTGTATCACGTTCAACGTTTACCAGCTACAGCTATATTTGCACCGCATATATACGTGTACTTATATTCGCATACGTCGTGTAACTAACTATGTCATCACTTTTCAAAAATTGCAAGAAAAAAAAACAAAAAACAAAAAAAAAATGTGAACAAATGAGAGAAGAATTTCTGATCTGTATGGGAAATTCACAAGCTAGAAGACTGTAAAGTTCTTAATTTTTCCATACAGGCATTTCCAAAAAAGAAAAAGAACAAAAAAAAAAAAAAATAACGTATATATGTGTGACGTCAGCTTTTGAAGGTTGAAAAGTCAGAATTGAGAGCAAAAGCATTAGTAATTTTTTTTCTCTATATCCTGTAGGTACGCGATGAAAAGTGAAAAAAAATAAAATAAAAAAAAGAAGAAGAAGAAGAAAAAGATGGAATGCTGAGTGATCTATATATGTACCTAATTCGGAAAGTGGATGGTTTAATTTGTATTTGGCGCATTTTTTTCTCGTGGAAAACTACCTTTCCGGCTGAGTGAGTAAACGGGTTGCTAAAGCGTGTATAGGGGTATGTAGAAACGTCCCTTGCGTTTCGCATATCAGTCCACGAAACGCGGTGATCTGGTCCATATGTAGTATAGGTAGGTTTCACATACGTGAAAGGTCGGTGAAGTAGGGATCACGGAATTGAAATCTTCAGATTTTTCTAATTCAAGGACGAATTTTGTCGATTCTTTTCTTTCCGTAAAAAAAGACAAAAGAATTGACTGCGAAATCCTTAGGAATAATTCCCAAACTTCGACGTGATATTAAATTCTACGATTTCTTTATCTAGAAGATGAAAAAAATGTGTGATATTTTTTTCATACGGTAATATCGCGGGAGTGTTTCCTATGGTTTTTTTTTATTAAAATAGGAAAATTGTAAAGCTCGATATTGCTACTAAAAAATTAACTTCGTATCTATCGACAGAGTAGAAAAAACGACGATATCTTTTATGAGAAGAAAAAGAAGATAGAAAAATTACGGATTCCTCTAAAATTGTGTACAGGAATGTAACGTGGAATGATTTTTTTTAAGGAAAATGCGTTCAGCCAACGAGTGGAATTATTTGGCCCAAAAAACGACAATAGCTAATTCTAAAAATTTCTATTTCATTGTACTCAATTGGTGGGAATTTTTCGGGTGTGGAACTGAATTTGCGAATTTCAAAAGCTGCGATAGATAAAAATTGCGAATTTTTCTACTACCGATTCACAGTTTTCATGAAGATTATTTTCTCGAAAATCTACGTAGCTAATTTGAAAAACTCCGACTGGAAAACCACCGAAGGTTCAAAAGCTAAAGATCCGAACAACCAAAACTTTGAATCTTGAAATTCGCGAAATGCACTGTCGTTTATTTCACAGCTTTGCCATAAGCTTTCCTGAAATTTGTCGATTTTTGAACTTTCTGTGTTCTGTAAATTCTGAAGTCTAACGTTTCCAGAAACTCATTGTCATAATCGCGTCTCAAATAAATTCGGAACTGCGACCATTCGGAACTTTTGAAATTCGAAACAGAAAATTTCTCAAATTTCCGCTTCTTCAAAAAAAATTCCGTAAAACCAAAACATAGATATACATAAAAAATTTGATAAATTCTCAGTACAAACGCATCTGTCTTTCGCCTTACAGATATATTTTTATCCCAAAAAAAAGTGAAATAACGTATAAGGAAAATCTATATACGTGCGTAGGTTGTCTATACACGTACCTCCTACACCACCCAAGGTCCCAGAAGATTTGACAAACAAATATATTACACAAGAGCGCCTTACCAGTTCTAGGACTCATAACTGAGACACATGCGCTTCCCAATACCTCATCTACGCCCGTATCTGACACCCGGGGCTTTAAGCCTCGGGGGGACTCGGTAATAGATTTATTGGACACCCGCTACATGATACAGAGAGACTTTCGTACATACGATATTTGTTACCACTTTTACTCTCTTTCTTTTTCTCTCTTTATTTATTTATTTTTTTTCTCTTTCAATCCCTTTCTGAAAAAAAAACTTTTTGCATAATTATGAAATCCTTATGACCGAATGCAAGAAGAGACATTTTTTTCTCTTCAACGTCCAAGAAGAGGGCAAAAAAAAGAAACAAAAGAAAAAATTCCAAAAACTGATTAAACCGAGAAAAAAAATACAAGAACGAAATTAAGAAAAAAAAAAAAAAAATGCATGTTCATAGAAATTTGTTGGAGAACGTAATCAACCCTCAGCAAATTGCTTGTATCGTAGGATCACAAGTTCCGAATACGAACCATTTTCCAGGCAATTGTCACGGACAAAAACGACGCGATAAGAGTGCGATGAAGAACGAAATTTCTAGACATCGGATGGATGTATAGGCTACTACCATAGAGCGAAAACCTAGCAGCAACCGGTAACATGGGAAACGAAAAAGTACAAAAGGATTGAAGAATAAAATCCGGCGAGGAGAAGTAGTAGATACATTTTTTAAAAAGGCAGGATTTAAAAGAGAGAGAAAAATAGAGAGAGAAAGTGAAAGAAGAAAAAAAATTGAAAAAAAAAAAAAAAAAATTGGAAAAATTGTCATTGTAAAGAAGAGGTTCGGGATAACAATGACAGCGGCTGACACAGCGGTTTCTGCTAGAGATCATCCCTAGATATTAAAAAGTCGCCCTGAATCTCTTTCTCTCTTTCTCGATTTCTTTCTTTCTTTCTTTCTTTCTATCTATCTTTCTTTTTCTTTCTCTATATCTGCAGTAACCCCCGCGCCTGCACATCACATCGCATTGCATTTCAACATCCCCGCATATATAGACGGTTTTTATTATACTTTCTATACCTATATAGATGTGTACGTACGTACATACAAATAGGTTCGACAATTTTTTTTTTTTCAAATCGCTATATGGTATTCTTGTTTTAAACGATTTTTTCATCCCCCTTTCCTTAGAAAAAAAAATCCACCCCGTTATTTTCTTTCTCAGTGTTTCGTATGTAGGTATAGGATAGCGACAGCTGAGAACGATTTTTTACTTTTCATCAATTTTTTTTTTTTTTTTTTTTTCGTTTTGACATATCATTTTCAAATTCGTCATCATCATTATCCTGATTCTGATGTATACTTTATACGTACGTAAGAAAGAAAGAGTTTAACCCCTATAGTTATAGGGAATCATGTATATCGACGTGTTTCGGTAGAACCCCATGTATATATACCAAAGCCATGGTTGCAGTACTCAAGGGGAGGGAGGGAGGAAGGGAGGGAGAGGCGAGAAACATGGTGAGCTGCATGTATGCTTCGGTTTATTATACACAAGCTGATGCAAATTTGACGCATATATGACCTCCGGTCCTGGTCAATGACGTCTAGTGTTCTGCTAGTGACATTTACTGCCGTAACGCCCGTCGCCCTCACTCAACTATATGGGTAGGTACGATATCCGGGCAGGTACTGGCCCAGGCACTGACCTATCGTTCACATAACATTATGTACCTACTCTACCTTGTATCATCAGATAATAACTATAATCCTATTATATCCTAACACCTTTCTTTGTATATAAACTTATTTACGGGTTTTAGAATTTTGAAGAGCTAAAAAAAGTCAAAATTTTGAATTTTTATACCATCGGCTCATAGTTTTTGGAATTTCATACTATCGGGGTATTTGAAAATTTTGCACTGTAACGTTTTTAGAAACTCAGAATCGCGTATGATATAAATTTGGAATTTTTACCATTCGGAACTTTTGGAATTCGGAATTTCAATGGCTTTTTTGAACAAATTCATTCACTTTTCACGAAACATAGCAGAATCTAGATTTTTCAAATTTTGCTGCCTCATTTTGATTAACTAAGAATTGTAAGGCTGGTAATTCTGGCTGCTAGCTTCAGTTTCATCATTAGACGTTATTCCAGCTTGATATGACAGACTGAAAAAATCTTCTAGTAATTATGAACGGTGTGAATTTGACGTCAAATTTGAAATTAATCCATCTGGAGAACGGTTGGATAGAAAAAAAAAAAATTCTAAACTTGAAAAGAACGAAGCTGGACTTTAGAAGATAAATGAAAGAAATCGCGAAGTCCAATAGACCGGAGTAAATTTCAAAATCAGAACGTTAACCCGGATTCGCAAATTTCTTTCAAAGCTTTAGTAGCTGGGGCGATGATATTCGGGGACTGGGACTCAACGAAATATCGGGTTTGAATTTGACCATCATGAGATTTAACACCGGCAATGATAATTCGTAGGGAATGGCAATAGCCGGTAGTACACATATACGTAATTCGGGTATTAATTCAACGAGCAATTTAATATTTGACGAACTTGCTGCAGCTGTCCATGGTACATATACCTACTGGTTATATCGAAACTGCGTCATATGAAAACGTGTAAATTCCCCAAACCCCTATATACTGGATGGACTAGGACGATTGTGGATTAGCAAAAAGCAAACTGTATAGCTCTGCTATATACCTACCATAAATGGAAATATTTTATTCCTATCATTGAAAATCCTATAACGAATTCCCTTGGATTTACTATGATAATGGGATCTCGCGATATGCATACGTCTATACGTATCTTCTCGGGTGTAAATAGAATTTGGTATAAGGTACATACATACATACGTATAATAATAATACTCTAGCGATTGTTGGAATGAGAAACAGCTCTCTGAAGGATTTTAAATTTGGCATCCATTGTGTCACGATGATCATGAGGCAGTCGGAAGTCTGGCCTCTCATCACTTTCTATATCTCCACTTGTCGAATAAAAGTGGAAGTAGCTGCAGCGTTAGTACCGAATAAGAGATGAAAAATCGAGAGATATCTACATTTTACCATTGTCCGTAAAAAAAACCCACAGTCACAAGTGCCATCCCGGGACATTTTTATTAATTTTTTTATTTCTCTATAAATTTTAGTAATCGTGAATTTGTCAAGAAAGATAATGAGCCACGTTTTTGGTCAAACATAACCAATTTCACAGGTGAAATACATCATCTCATGGTGACAATGATCAGTCATTTATCTGAATCGATAATACATACAGTTATATACGTATGTATGTATATTATACATATATACACATACGTGTATCCAGAGAACAGCCGCAGGGATTCGGAGTAACGTGCCGGGGATTATAGCTAAGCCTTCACTATCAATAGGCGCAGTCAATTTCGAGAAATATACATACACGCGTATAGGTGAATCCACATAGTGACTACTATACATATAACCGTGGAGAGAGAGAAATTCTCTAGCTATTTAATGACCAAAATTCAATTCATCCCTTAATAACTGCATACAGTAGTAGCCAATAAACGATGAATCTATTGATCGAATCTATTGTTATATTCGAAACAAAACGATTTCCAGATTATCCTACGATCCAATAAACTTTCAATGTCAATTACCGCCTTTCCAATATTATATTCTTTTTTCTATCATTTGCAGGAAATTATCAGTCCAGGGAATTATCTCATGACACAAATCATTTGAATTTTCATCATTGATTCAGCTTTCGAAGCTAAATTTCAATTTTTTTAATTCCGGAAAAACTCTGATCGAAAATGACAAATTACTATGTCTAATTTAAATAATGATTCAAGATTATCTAAATTTCAGTACAGACCAGTTGACTGATGACTTATGCTCGCAGTAAACCGAGATCATCGAAATGACGCGATTGGTGAAAGTATTGGGAATTACTGGTCACGATGAAACGCGATTTCTAAGACCCCATGAACAGAAGATCCGATCCTGGCAATTTCATTAAGTACCGAAGCTGATTTCTACCGGTTTTCTGCTAATGGCTTGGAGGGAGTTCACCATATTTCTTATAGTCACTGAGATCGATGCATCAGTGACCGGAAAGTCATTTGGTGTGAAAAAAAAAAAAAAAAAAAAAAAAAAACAAGAAAAGAACCGAGCATAAAATGTACATGATACAATTTTTTGTAGAAATAAAAAAAAAACGATGATATTGGATACGGTGAGAAAAATGACAAATCCATAACTCCAAAGCCCCTTCTTGGACAAACCTTGACCGATGCAGTTGATCATGATTTATGAGCTGGCAGTCCTACGACTGTCTCCGCTTGAGTTGGCTCAGAAAATTTTGTGATTCGGAAAATTTGTCGGAATGAAAATAGTCGGTTCGAACCCCCGTAAGAATATCCTACGAATCGTTCAGCACGTTTTACCACAAGGGTCTGT
Source organism: Ametastegia equiseti (assembly GCA_963989295.1). Lineage (NCBI taxonomy): Eukaryota > Metazoa > Arthropoda > Insecta > Hymenoptera > Tenthredinidae > Ametastegia > Ametastegia equiseti. The sequence continues at coordinate 5,465,755 of OZ022403.1, read as the reverse complement.
TTCCGATGTTGAAGTCGAAGGCGATCGATCTCTTTTTTTTTTTTTTTTTTTTTCGTTTCTACCTCTTTCCACTGTTTAGAACGTAATTTCCAGCACACGTAAAGATGATATCGATCGATCGAGAATTGTGCCTATTTTTTTTTTTTTTCTTGTTCAAGATTCATAAGGATTATAATTAGAGGATGAAAAAGAAACCAAATTCGTTGGTGAGGAAGAAGAAAGATATAAGGAATTCAAAGACTCCTGCATAGGATAAAAGCGGAAATAAAAAAAAGAAAGAAAGAAAGAAAGAAAGAAAGAAAGAAGGAAAGAAGTACTTTTCGTGTCGCGGAACATTTTCTCGGAAAGCGATAGTCCGTTGGAAAAGTCCGTTGGTCAGCGGTCGTCTTATTCAATATTAAGTGGGTGACCGGCAGAAGGCCGGACAATACGTCTCACTATCCCTGTACGTCCCTTGAGACATCCTGCGGGACGCGCGCTCGCCAATTGATACCACAGAGAGGGGTTACAAATAGCCCCCATGGGCCAAGTCTCTTTCGAGGATAGACGCGAAATTAATTCCATCAACATATCTACAGCTGAAAAGAAAATCTGGTACTATGTGTATAAACTTGAACTGATATCAATTCCAATTTCAAAAATCCTCCCCGTCATTCACCATTTGATTGGAATTTTAAAAAACTTATGTATAAAAGTTCTTTCACCGTAGTACGTCGTAAAAGGTCTTTTTGAATAACTGTAACTTCTGCCTAGATGAAAGAATTTTTTCAAAATTTGAGGTGGTAATGGCTGATGGTTTGAGAAAGAAAATGAGATTTCAGTATATACCTCAGTATCTCAAATCGTTATTGATTTATGTCAGTTTTCCCTTAACCTGTACAGTTTACTTGGCAATGGATTAATTCATCTCAAAGTTTGAAAAAGTTTTTTAGATTTTTTTCAGAAGTTATTGCTGATCGAAACGTACGTGGAGTGAAAATCGTGAAAATTGTTTTAAGAATTAGAAATGGATATCGAACCGTAGGGTTGAAGTCCATCAAGTCATCGTCAGTTCCGGATTGTGAAGAATTAAAGTCTCAAGTGTTAAGGGCGCTGTGGTGATTGACCCGAATCTTTAGTCTTGTTCATGACAGAAATGTACTAGTACATGGTTGTTAATAGGCGAAGCCACAAAATCGATCATTAAATTGTCCGGTCGTTAAATTAACCGGCATTTACTCCGTGGCTAATAAAGTGGTCGTTCTACACCCTCGTCAACGCAGAGAGAGAGGAAAATAGAGAGGAAAAAAAAACAGGAGATAAAAAGTGAAGAAAAGAATAGAAGATAAGTTAGAAAAAAGCACCCCCAAAAAAGTGGCAAAGTAGAAAACGTCGTGCCTAGATACGTGAGCTTGAAACTACTAGAGAATAACTGGTACAAGGTAGCAAAGGTATGGACTAGATGAGGTTTAACTATTGATGGTAAGCTTCGGGCTAACCCATTCGTGAATTTTTAAACCGAGCAATCGCCTAGACCGTCTCGTACGTCGTCTTGGGCTTGGTCCAATGTTTCCGGATCTACATGTCGCCAGTAGGTACAACCCAATTAATGGTCGATCTATAGATCGATGAATTATTTATCCAAGCAGTGGTGGGTGGTTGCTTAGCAAAGTGTGTACTACTTGTATGTACGTATATGTATATGAAAAATTACGTCAAACTGTTACTCCTCTTCCATGTTTTAAGGCCTTTTTACTCTCGGATGAAGCATGAATAATTTAGAAAATAATAACCACCACCACCATGCGAGGAAAACCCTTGTCCTTTAGACCCTAAGTGAACTCCTATAGAATAGTGTTTATGGAAAGTGCATCTCTAGAACTATCTGCACTCAACGTTGTGCTGCAGTTTCCTTTCGCAGATGCATATTAGGAAGATATTTAATCAAAGTCATTAATACACATTGTCTTTCAGGCCCATACGATGGGGAATTTAACCCTTACCTCGCGCAACAACCCAAGTTGGTGTTAAACATTCAGGGCAATCCAACTTTCCAGACCTGTTATATGGTATACCGCGAGTGATCGAGTCATGATGATATCGTCTCGTTATTATAGAATGCCTGATGATGAAAACCCTAGACGGTTGGATAACGACCGTCAGGATTTCTACGATTTTTTGAATCTGAAATTTTCTGATATTTCCAGCTATTCCAGCTAACGAATGAAATATGTATGGCACATTTTCAGGCATTTCAGGCTGCCCATCGAATCAGTGAAAGTCAAGAAAATCGAGAAAACGAACAAAAGTATGAAATAGTAATGTTGGCTACGATTAGTCGTGGACCAAAAACTTGCGATGAGTGAAAAATCGAAGGTCGATTATGGAGACTCGATAATTCCAGAGTTTTTTATGGTAATGATGGAATGAACAAATTGGAAATTTTTTCCTAAACTTTCATCCAACTGAACTTTTGGAACTTCAAGTGCATGGAAAATCTGGGAATTCCCATAAACCATAGCGGAAAATATGTGGAGAGGTCAGACGTATTTGTTTTTAAAAAAAAAGTACATCATCTAAAAATGGCGTTTTGTTAAAAGTCATGTTAAAGTGTCGCTTTGTTTACCTGAAACCCTGGAAAAGTGAGACATTTTCGTTTAAAATTCGGGAGATTTTCAGTCCATACCTTTCATGATTTTCCGAAATGACAATATTTCGGTTGTTCAATCCAAACGAATAAAAATCGGTTAATTTTTACGAAAACTGCTTGATTTTTTCCCCAGTTTTTCCAGTAGTTTTCTGATACCTTACGTATTGATAAAAATTCGAGAGATAACAAGACCCGAAAAAGTAGTGAAGCAGGATGATAAGAAAATATTCTGCGATTCCCCTAGAACAAGAATCACCACGTGTATTACCGATCGTTAAACTTTTACGAAGGTCAGGTGATTCCGGGTTGCCCTGCGTGATCGATTTGGCCTGTTATCGAGAATTTCAGGTTGATCAAGAATTAGCTAACTTGATAAACGTACAGAAGATGATCCGACCCTCTGCTTCAATCGAACTTAATTTTATCCCCATTACAGAGAAGGGGAATAATTAGGGGTGTGAATCTACCCCAATGTCCATCTTTCTTCATTTCTAACCACTTTTCTATCCCATTCGGTTATGACGTATATACCTACGTGCCTATCCACTCGTCTATGTAACACAAGCTATACACCAATAGACTTTTGCTCCAGGGTTCTTGGAGGCCCGTGGCAATATATCAGACGCGAAATTTGTTTGTCTTGTTTTACGACAGGGGCAGGCTGCATCGCGCGTCTTATTGGATTCGGTATCACCATCGAAGATAAAAGTCCAGCTGATATATGGTGCACAAAGAATACGCCTATCTCGCTATATCTCCTCAGCTACGAGGACGGAAATCCAACGAGTGGATCTTCTTCCGCTTCCGGTTTCCCTGGTTTTTTTTTTTTTTTTTTTTTTTTTTTTTTTCTTCACTCACGATCGCACACCTCAGTGCCTATCAGATTAACCAAAATTCTAATCACCTTCAATCGATTACTATATAATTTTGCATCATACTAACCTCAAAATCGCAACTTACTCGCGATTTCACGGCTCTCACAATGAAAAATAATGATCGTCACTCGGACATACTATTTCCTAACTGAGTGCGCAAAATTCGTTTTTACGCACCCAAATGAGTGCGCGAAATATTACATTCCTGTACTAGTACGAACGCGACTAATTTCCCGCACTAGTGCGCAAAATACCACTTTCCCGCAAATCTCATTTTGCGCACTCAGTTAGGAAAAATAGTGGACGATACTATTCTACAGCCAAAATCTTCCATCTTGAATTCTAGAAAAACCGGTTGACCAAACCGGATGAAATTTTTCAGAAAAAATCGAGTATTCAGTGTAGTCGATGGTCAAGGACTTATAAGTTCCTACTATTTCCGGTTGAAAAATGGCGAGTGTTTGAAAAGGGTAAGTCAAGCTCATTGAATGCGTATCGCGTGTTGCCTGCCGACTGGGGGAGGATAATTTCGTATTTAGCGAATGAAATTTGTCTTTGAAAGAAAAGCGATAAATTTGAAAGTTTGTTTTCCGTGACGTAAAAGCTAAGAACCGATGCAGGGGGTGGTTAGCTGCGGCCCAGGTGCAAAAGGTTTCGATGTTATAATCGAAAGACAATTATTAAGACGTTTTCTTCCTCTCTCGGTTGGTTCTTCGCCCATAGTATAAGGCTCCCTTCAGAAGGAAGGTGGTCCGAATAACAAGCACGGTCCCGTGGGGTGCGCACCAGGTGTCAGGCTAACCCCGTACGGCTTAGGTATAAGCGAAACAACCACCGGAGCCGAGTCGAGGTTGCCTTCAGGCTTTTCAAGCTATACCTAACCTACCTATAGGTACCCGTTGCAATTCAGTACTGAAAGGCTTGCGGGCGTATAACTGCAACGCGGGACAGCGTCTAGACGCCTACCACCGCGACGCATACGTGTCTTTCAACTTTTCGAGACTTTCTTCTAGATACATACATCTATCTTCCTTTACTTTATACTGTATATACCCATGTGCCTTTTTCCTAATCCAATATTTCGCTGTACAACTGAATGTAAAATATAATTTCATTTCCAGAAATTTTTTATCTTTCTATACAAGGTAAGTGTACCAATTACTGACCCGTTAAGATCCAATTATAGACCCTTATGTTTTCCTGAATTTCAAATCAGTGATAAGAATTCTGAATGTTTCCTTTACACAAATCAGTTGCAAGAAACTCGGAGAATACGAACTGGTTTTTTAGATCATTTCACGAGTCACAGATAAAAAGAAATCATCGAAAATGGTCAATAATTGGGACAGGGTCAGTAACTGGTACACTTACCCTACTTATTTTCATTTATTTTCATTTATTTTCATTTGCATTTGAATTTTTTTTTTCCCCGAGGCAAGTCAGCCTTGATTCGTTAGTTGCTTTTGGACTGCAGAGAAACGATTCGCAATTCCCAAGAATCGTAAAGTTTCAAGTTTCTTTCTAATCAAAGATATTATATGGGTAAAAAAAAAAAAAGTAGCAATTACGGTATTCGGAGCACAATTCCAGGGTTTTAAATCATCAGTTAAATTGTCGAGTAGAAATAATAAACCGACAAACTTTATTGTTCTTTTGATATTCAATCCGCATTGTAGTACCTACACCTGCAGCACAATAACGCAATATAATAGTAGGTACAAAGAATGCCGTATACAAGATACAGTTTAATTCTATAAAACTCCCCTACCTTTTTATTACTGACCATATTTTCTTGCACAGAAGTTAAAAGTTTTCTCGAAGGGAAAAATAAAGCTCTTTTCCTATTCAATCACCGAATCAAAATCAAGCAAAAAAATCAAAATACGGTTCTCTATATGTATATTTTCTATAAGAAACTATCTGCACTGTTTGAATCTATTTTCAAATTCATTCAAATTTATCAGCTAAGCCATTGACGTAATATTCAATCAAAGATTAAAATACGGTTTAAAAATCCAGAAACGTTGTCAAATTTCGAATGCAATTTTTCGAGACAAATTTGTCAGCAAATTTTTGTCAATTTTGAAAACTGTCCGGTATCTAATCTAATCTAATCTACATGTCTAGTCAATGAAACCCCAAAAACAATTGCACGACGTGTATTTCGGATTTTTCAAGACGGTTTTTGGTACTTGAAGATTATTTCTTTATCGAATTGATGTTAAAATTTTCAAACTCATTCCTACATCAATTCCGTATAAATTTTTGTGGGGCATTAAGAAACTTGGTGAATTTGTCTATTTCAAAATTGAAACTATATCCAACGTTGTATAATATAATAGTCGATTCTCTTTTCCCCGTATATCGATGAAAAAAAAGAAAAAAAAAAAAAAAAAATCAATTTCTGGATGCAAAAAAATCTCGCAGAGCTTGTGTATAGCGATGTAGATAAATAGAATCAAGCCCATGCCCACATATACCTGTTTTTTGGAATATAAGACGCAAAACTAGAAATCGACGCCGAGAATTCTAGTATATAATAAAATACTGCGGTCGCGTCGATACGGTGGACCAATAGGAATAGGAGATGCCTCGTGACGTAGTTGGACGCCCGGCGTCCCTCGGAGGGTTGTAGGTGGGGCTTAAAAACAGCGACGCCCAACGTCACAGGTAGAAATACAGGTGAAAAAAAAATTGAGTAAAGCCGGATCTGGGTGCGGAAAAATGTCCGCAATATATCGGAACTTGTTTGTTGTTTTCATTTTTTTTTTTTTTTTTTTTTTTTTTAATAAAATTATTGAAGAAAGTTACCCTCCACGGTTTTTGATTTTTTCTGTTTTTTTTTTTTTTTTTTTTTCTTTGCCTCTCCCTCAATTCGTCAAGCTGTCATCCGCCACCGTTGGACTTTAGCCTTTTTTCCAACAACTTCTTAAATTCTTATATCCGTTTGTATGTAGGTATCTGAAGTCTAAACGTTTGGGGTTTTTGAGGTCAAGATGTCGTCGTCGTAGTCATCGTCGTTGTAGTTGTGGTTGTGAAGGAAGTCTGATATTCCACGTCCGCGGTAAGATCGCGGGATCACGTACCCCCGTATTTCTTTACGCCCGTTGCAAAAGCGTATATATACTTACGAAAGAAGAGGCAGTAGCTGAGAAACGAAACTCGGGGGGGGGGGGGGGGGGGGGGGGGGGGTTTCTTCGCTCGATGGATGCAGAGCGAAAAGATCTGGATGTAGACAGGAGCCACAGGATCCACAGGATCCTTAGGTGCCCAGGGTTTAGGCAAGTCGAACGAGTATCCTGCACCTGTTTAAGGATAAACCTACCCATCCTATACATATAAACCCATACCTATCCAAATCCTCTGCAATTTTCATGCCGGATAAAATTCCACCCCCCTCCCCCCCCAACGCATGTGCGCCATGCCAGTTGAAATAGAACTGGATGGCTAGTTAATTCATGCCGTGAAATGTTGGCAGCCCTGTTAGTTTTTTCTTTTGTTTTTTTTCTCCCTTACCACATTTGAAAAAATAGCAAAAACAAAAAAAGTTAAAATTAAATAAACAACACTGGAAGAACCAACGCAGAAAAACGAGCATTTTTATCATTTTTTAAGGGTGAAAAAGCCCCTAGGAGAACAAGCTCCGATTTGATATGATGTAACGACGATCGATCGATTTTCGATTTATAATTGTAACAGTATCGAAAGAAAGATTCGTTTTTTTTTTTTTTTTTTTTTAATTATTTTGCTTGAAAACGTGGAAACATATATCCACACTGTGAAGAATTAACGATTTCGACTACTAAAAAATAGGATTTGGTGTAAATTGAACACTGATTTTTTTAAATTGTCTTTAACATGGCAGAAGTTTTTTCATCAATTGGTGCTAAACTTCCGAGTGAATCACAATAATTTTTCTATAGAGGGCCAAGTCCGCTAATTTTAATACCACCATTTTTACAGTGCAGTGCAAAAAGAGTTCGAAATTGAAGTAATTGATCAGCTAGGAAGAGTAGAAATAAGATCGTATACGAGTTCTGTTAGTTTCGAATCCCGTAAGTCCCGCGAGCTTTGAGCTTAAAATTTCAACTTAATTGATTATGCGTCAATATAATATAATTTCAGAGTCAAAAGCAAGGGAAAAACAATTTTTTACTACCCCAAGTACGACATGACATCCGAGAGAATGACATTAGCATTGAAATTCTTCGCGTTTTCCGATTGATCTGTGCGTTGTTTCTAATGTTTATAGATAATGTACCATTTGTGACTGTGCTTGATGAATGCACTGATCATTTCTATTCATGGCTCTCCTTAAATCTATTCAATTTTAAAATGAATTACGAAAACATAACCTACAGCAAATATTGAATCCAAATTTCGAGTATTTGATTATTTAAAAACCGAGAATTCAGTGATTCAAACTGTTAGAAGATTTTTGTACCATTTGTCATGATAATTGGTATAGCCACAAGTGATGACCACAAATGGTACTAAGATCGTCAAAAATGGTACCAACATCTATCTTATATTATATGCTATACCCGACCACCTTCATTTTAGAAACCCTGCCGAGGGTTGGGGGATGAAATTCATCACACTAACCGAAAAAATAATAAAGAAACTATAAAGTTCTCTTGTACAGTACAACAAGGGGGGGAGGTTGAAGGAGGCCGAGAATAAAAGAGCGAAGGAAAAGTACCATTATACTAGAACCGCGGAGTGAAATAGAGAAAAAAAAAGAGAAAAAGAGAAAAAAAAGAGAAGAAGATGAGGATCATCGCGTTGTGTCTACACTAGTATTAAAATGTCGTTTCCAGCTGTTGCAGCAGTGTACTGTCCAAAGCAAAGGAACATAAAAGCGCGCCAGAAGAAAGAGTGTAGGGTATATGACGACCCCGAGGAAAGGCTATATAATCGCTAAAATGATCTTAACTCTTTCCCAAGACGTATATCTATATATTTCTATATTATACATATATATATATAGAGGGATGAATTTTTTCTATTTTTTATAACATTTCCACAGCACCGGAGAACAGCCAATAAAAATCTCCCCCTCCCCCCTCCCCCCCCCCTTCTTCTTTCTGCCCCTGACGTATTACGAGATTGCTGCATCTAGCCGGAGACAAATTTCATCGGCTATCGAATCGATCAAACCTTGTACCGGCCCTGCCAATAGATAACAGAAAAAAAAATCAATAAAAAAATAAGAAAAAAATAAAAAAACCGCGAGAAAACTTGATAGAGAAGACGCGGAAATTTCGCTTGTGACTTCAACTTGATTTATAGTAGAATAAGATTTTTTTTGTTAACGCTGGCCATAAAATTCTTAACCGATGAAGTGTAAAATTTTTTTCTTTATTGTTATTATCATTTGAGCCTTATTTTTTAAATTTCATTATCGTCCTTCCCGATTTATTATTTATATATAAAATTATATTTATATTTAATATTATTAATTAAATTAAATAGTTATCATTATTTCCCGATAATTTTATCCCTGCTAATTCAATAATTACTCCATTTCATATTAAACCTGAATGATATTTTTTATTTGCATATGCAATTCTTCGTTCCAGTACGGATTTATATTCTAAATGATAATCCTAATATTCCTGGTCAAAATCCAAAAATAAAATATGACTCCTTATGAAATTTTACATTTACTACGAATTTTGCAACGAGCTTAAATACTAAATTTTCGCTTTTTCGACATTTAAATAGCTGTAATTCCTGCAAGAAATGAGTCGCCATAATCGCCAAGGTCTTAAAATCTTTATCGATCTTTCCAGAATTTTTTAATTTTTTCTTCAAAAGAATCTATGATGGGATTTTTTACAAAAACTGATTTCTGATGTTTATTCGGATAGAAAATGAGTCTCGAATGGTACAAATTTCCGAAAAAAATCTATTTCAAAAGAGAACAATCAAACACCAAGGAAATTCGTATCTGAAGTATTTTAATACAATTACGAGGTTTTTCTAGTTATAGGACCACGAAATATATGCGCCAAACCAATAAGCGGGTACTGAAGAAAAAAAAATGTACTGATGTCTAAATAGTGTGACTTATCGACAAACCAGGAAACAGGGGTAGTTTTCTTTGACTTGTACTTCACGATCAAAAAAAAAAAAAAAAAAAATCAGTCATTTTGATAAATCCGAAATCCACGGGCGTGTCGAGTTTAGGTCGAATACCCAATGTATGTATATTGATAGGGCAAAATCGTCTCTTACCACATGAAATGAGACGAGAGATGGGAAGGAAATGCCAAGAGAGAGAAAGAGAGAGAGAGAAAGAGAGAGATAGATAGATGGAGAATAGCGAATGTCGTATACCGGGGCGTTATCTGTAATGGAATAAGTTGGCAACAATGCTGCATTGTGGATTGGTACCCCCGGTTGGGCTGGTTGACGGACACTATCGCCGGACGTTATGCTTTCCCCGGGTGTGTGTTTCCCTCACAAGTCAGAAAGACGTCAAATCGTGTCATGACGGAATGTATGCCACGTGTTCATAACACGCGTTTCAACCCCCTGCCCTCCCATAACCTCCCTTCACCATACAAATATATATCTACGTACATACCTTACCTTAGTTGCTGGTTATCAAACTCCTTTTCACTATCGATGCATCGGGAATCCCCAAGCACGTGGTGAGACACTGTCCTCTCGCTCCAGCATCCACTATTTTCGCTAAAAAAAAAAAAAAAACAAACGTATTTCACTTCTCCAACGACACACACCAAAGATTTTCATTTATTAATTTTATCACTTTCATCTCGAATATTAACCCCTAAAAGGTATACATGATTTTTACTGAACTTGAGAGACAGACTGGTCCAAAAAGGGTTGGCGAGTTCCAAATATAAAGAATTGCAATCATCTTGGAAAGCTTTTTCTTTTTTTTTTTTTTCTCGGTATAAAGTTCTTGATCTGTAGCTTTCAAAAGTCTACTTGATTCTTGAATTACCGTTTTTTTTTTTTTTTTTTCTTTCATTGGCAATACGAAGCTTTGAATTATTTGCACAAATCGACTTTATGGAGATATATGATGAAGAATTATTGTCAACCCATTTTGGGTCAGTTTACTTCTCAGGGGTTTTCGTACTCGTTGTGCAAAATACAAGATTTTTAGACCGAGATGGTGGAGACGGTTCAGGTCACAAATTTACGGTTCTAGCAATTAAAAGTCTAATCACTACACTGACTATTAGAAATTTAGGACTAAAATGATGGTATTTTTTGTTGAGGTCAATAGAAATCGAAAAATCAGCACCACTAGGTATTGAAGAATCACTCGCGGTGTCGAACTAACTTCAAATAGTGTCAAACTAACCTCGAATTGGTATATATAAATAATTACGCACCGTTTATTCAGACCGAAAAATATACGTCTGTATTCTAAGCCGGTCTTTGACTAGACTGCCGTTTAGACACAAGTTTAGTCACGGTAATAACATAAATATAAGGAAAAAAGGGATTAGTGGCTTGTTCTGGTCCGGTTTAGCTTCTCGAGTCGATTACGTTTGCTGAGCTTGTATATAGCGTTCGTTTCTTATACGTTAATTGGAATTTGGATAGGGTCCCTGATTTGGAGCTAATTTTGATTTCGTTTTTTTTCCCATGGATCGAGAGTTCGTATCTGCATGATGCGGGGGAAGTCCCGCATGACCCCGGGATCGGAAACCACCCCTGATCTCTGATCCTTGATCCCTGATCCCTGATTCCTGCTGGAACCCCTGCCTCTTAAAAAGTGAAGATGTTCAGTCCACACCCATTCAAGGGAAATTTTAACTTATTCTGTCCGGTTCGCTGCCTCCTCCAAGTACCAAAGATCCTCATTTTTGAATATGCATCCCCCCTAACCAACGCAGAAATATTTTTGAAAAATTTCAACCGCGAAAATGTTATAAGATTACGATTTTCTAAATCCGGTCTTTGTTACTGATTTGGGTGTTTACCAAGTTTAGGAAATCTATTTTGAGGTACCTAGAGCCAAAAACATAGTAAAAAAAAAACGAAGATTGTATCGAAATTGTGGTTTCAGACAAAGTTAGAATCGATCGAAACCGTTTTTGAGATCTGGAGGCTGATGGTATTCGAATTTCGATTTTTGATCGACGAGTTTGAAAATTGAATGAGATATTTTTGTCGCCCTAGGGGTTAGCGTTCCATAGCACGATCCCGGGAGGAAGGTAGGTACTTGTAGGTATAGTTAAATATGGGGATCAGGGAGGAAGAATCCCTTGACTCATAGACTGCTTGTTCCGCTATTTAAAAGTGTTTCCGAGGCCGTAAATCTGTTGCCGATCTCACAGGGTGTGTTCATGATGCTTGAACAACCTTTTGACAATATATAATCCGTCGTCAAAAGCTGCTGTTTAATATTAATAAGACGGGGAATGCTGCTGTTGGCAGTCACGTAGATGCATATCAACCCTGCATTACGAAAAGACGCTACTTTACTATCCGAAAAATATATTTCAAGTTTCAATTTGAATATCTTTTCGAGAACTGAAAAGAAGACTCAAAGAGATAAGCGTATAGCTGAAATCTTAACGTCTACTTTTTTTCCATCTCGCCAAGTCACGATTACCACTTGACTCAATCAGCAATTTCTCTCTCTCTCTATCAAACTGTTTTTTACCCTCAATTTTATAATTCGTACCTAACTGTATCACGGATTGAGATTAGAATGAAAAATATTTAAATTCTTATTAATATCCTGGGCAAAGTACTCGAAGTCAACGTTTTCTATAGAAGATGATATTGTATCGATCTGATTGGCATTTATGAATTGGAAATTGACGCATTTCTTTAGAACCCGACTCGGTTTCAATCTGAATTATTTTCTCACCCCCGAATGGATTTCTTCCTTTTTTTTCCCCCCACTCAAATCCTTCGCAAATCGATCTAGAGAAAAATGTCTTCGATTTGCAAATCAATTTCTTTATCAACTCAGTAAGGGTTTAAAACCACAATTCGAAACTCCTTGGTAAAGAAAATAATTACAATAACTAGGGGTAGTCGGAGTATACCGCGTGGCAAAATATCCTAAAAGTGTATAGAACGGGGGGTGACTTTGAGCTTAAAAGTTGATATAAGGTCGGTTATCTAGGTAGGTAGGTAGGTAGGTAGGTGTACGATAGGTACAAGGAAAAGCCCCAAGGGTAGTTAGCCACGAACTTGTCCATTAAAACACTTAAGTAGTACGACATAATAAGTAAGTATATACAGTGCATAACTGACAGTCGCGCTTATATACAGGCAAGACTCTTCTTTGGATCAAACTGTCCAACTCTGAACAAAATTTATGGTAAATAATAAATAATAATAATATGTATTAATACGCCTGTATATAATAAATAAAAAAAAAAAAGAAGAAAACATGGAAAAGACTACAGTAAATAATAAAGTAAACAGATTTTCAACCCCTGTATAACATCTTCTCTTCAATAAAGATTTAATTTTCGATACAGAGGATGTAGTTTTTGCCCATAAAAAAAATTATCCGAACGTGCTTATCGTCCTGATGGGTCCATATTATAACCAAGAAGAATCCTCTTCTCCATTATGGGGAAAATTGTTAGAAAGATTAAAAAGTCAAAAGAAAAAAAAAAAAAAAAAAAAAAAAAAATTGAATGAAGTATACGGTATAAGCCGAAGCTTTTAACGCTTGATAAATTTGTTTGTATTTAAGGGTTTGTGTATAATATTTTGCGTAAGTTTGTCTCACGCATTGCGGGGTATATGTATGTATGTACTACATTGTTGGTATTTCGAGTCGAGTTGGCGTGTGCCGCGCGGGGACTGAGGTTGTATATTATGCATTATATACCCATCTTAGTAAGGGATGATGAGGAAGAAAAGGGGAGGGAGAGTGTCTTGAATTTAAGCCCCCTAACGCTCTAATGCCACAAATACCGGGGATTAGGAAAACAACCCCTTACCGTATCTTGCTACATCCAAAGCCAAACCACATCTCCACCCCAGCTAACACCCTTGTAGAAAATTCTACCCCCTACCCCCCCTTCGTCCTTCCTTACTTCCTTCATATAGTATACATACACCAATTGCGGGTAGAGAATTTACCCACGAGGGATTATTAGAAAGGGACTAACCAGAGTACCGCGTTGTGGTTGGAAGAATCAAACGTCTAGTTTCAAAATCGTTTCATTTCTTAAAGAAAAAAAAGTTCATTTCAGGTCATTTTTATCGTCATGCACGGTATGAGTCCAATTTGGGTTTTTGTGTGCGGGAAGAAAATGAAAGAAATTACATTTCTAATCTGAGTCATTGGCAAATAAATTGAAAAAGATGTTCGATTTTTGAAAAAATTGGGTATATATATATATCTTCGGTCAAAATTTATTCAACTGAAATCTCCGAACAATCGTCTATCTAAAAAATTCTAATCCGACTATAAGGTTGTGTCGAAAAAAAAACCGTTTCAAATAGTTTCATTTCTGATGAATTAATATGAAGATGTTTAGAAACGATATATGGAATTGACTTTGGTGAAAGAGATGAATCGATTTTGAACTCAGTTTCACCCTTTCAATTTCATTTCTAACAAATGATGGTAGAAATTTGATAGAAAATTAGATTTTCAAAAAAGACTATTTGACACGCGGATTTCAACGTTTCGTTTCGAAATTCTCATACCATTACATTTGCGACGATTTACAAAAGGCCCCAAATGTTACGTGGAGGTTGTATTTGAGGTCTGGGGATGTAAATAATAAAAGAAGAAACGAATGAACGAATGAACGAGTGTCGCGGTACGACTATAAAGAACGGATTCAAAAGAAGCTAAAGGCATTAAAATTAAAATGTATTTCACGATGATAATATGATACCCGCGACTATTCTCAATTCGTTGTATGTATGTACCTATAATATACATTCGCGTTATAATACAAGCGGGAGAGACAGAGATATAGAAAGAAAAAGATATGGGAGAAAAAGAGAAAAAGAGAGAAATAAATAAAGAGAAAGGAAGAACAAGGGGAAGAGAGACTAGAGTGTATAAGTGCTCAGGCAGAGAGATGAAAGATGAAAGCCACGGATCTCGAAAGGACGTCGTAGGGATGAGAAGGTATATTCCCACCGAGCGCCACCAAGCTTGGGATGATAAAAAAAAAAAAAGTATAAAAAAAATTGAAAAAAAAAAATTAAATTGCAAAAAAATAAAAGTGTTCAGTCCCATGCTATAACTACTATACACAATTCCAGCTATATGTATACATATACTCATAGTTGCGTTTGCTGTTTGCTGTTTGGTCTTCGTATACGAATGATGCGAACATTTTTTTACACCAGTAGGTAGTTTACATTTCTCTTTCATACGTTTCAGTTTTTTTTTTCAAAGTATACATATTGTATGTACATACATACGTATAAGTGAAGGTATATGTATTCTCTTTTTCACTGGTTTTCACTACTTTTGCAACTTGCACCCTGCCCACACGTATCTACATACATAGGTATACATATGTACTTATAGCCTCACGTTTATACACCAGACTAAGTGCTCTGCAAGAACAAGCAAATAACAATATCTATATACGTATACATATAATACATACATATAGATACTGCACCGAGAAAAAATCAAAGTTTTTTTTTTTCTTCCTTCTTACTTTCTTGTTCTTTCATTATACTTCTATATAAAATCAAAGATTCATTGATCCTCTGACTTTGACTCAAAACAATAAATCACAAAAAAAAAAAACAGAAAATTAATTACGTATGTAGAGAAGACCGAGGCTATAGAAATTTGTAAAAAATTATTAATTTTATTTTTTGGTTAGAATTGTTTTTCTCATCAATTTTGAGAAAGTTTATTGTTTATTGAAAAATTTGAGGTAAATGTCGAAGACTTATGGAATACGGGGAAAAGAATGATTTCTACAAAATTTTATAGTCTGTAGTTAAAGTAGGTACCCTGTAATTTGCCCTGGTATTCGGAACATATAGCTTACTACACGTGTACATACATCATGTATATTATCTCCTTTTATATATTCACTGATAAATAATAATCCACGATTTTCGCCAGACGACGTGGTTTCAACGGAGTCTATGTACAGAAATATACATATGTATATCTGTAGGCAAGAAAATGATCAAAGATATAAGGTAAAGAATAAGAAAAGAATTTTTCTTTACCATTCAACAACAAAGGGAAAAATGTATCCTAATGAATCTTGACCGGCGGGTGTAGTATCCCCTTCGCAAAGCTTGCACGGTTTTTTCATAGACTACATAAATGATATAATGTAAAAGGATAGTTTTTCCTGGCCAAAAAAAAAAAATCAAAAATAAATGGAATAAAATAAGTAAAAAAAAATGGAAAAACCCATATCCACGCCGTAGGTATAACATCCCGAGGCTCGTGCTACTGCATCAGCATCAGAAGCAGTAGCAACTCTACCGAGTTCCGGTATGTATGCTACTGCAGCAAGCTGCGCGAATTCTTTGGGCCCTCGGGGAGATCGGAAAACTGTGCAAGGACTGAAGACTGAGGACTGAGGACTGAGGACTGAGGACTGAGGGCTGTAGGCTGAGGGTTTCAGGGTTCGAGGATTGAGGATGAGGTAGAAACAGGGGTATGGTACGAAGAGCGACGAAGAGGATGGGGATGGAATTAAGCATCTCGCCTGAAGAGACTTCAAGTCACTTCACCGTCTTTCCCTCACTCCTGGTAGACACCCCCGTACCCCAACCCTTCATCCCTTGCACGACAAGGATTAAAATCTGCCTGCTAGCCCCCCCCCCCCTCCCCTCCTGTGTCCTTTTTCTTTTTTACCCCCCCCCCCCCCCTCTTTCCCTCTTTTTCTCCTTTTTTTTTTTATAGTTTACAAATAAAACGAAAATTTGGTGCCTCAAATTGTTTTGGAAAGAAGAGTAGAAAAGGATTAGAAAAATAAATTCTGATTTCTGGAGGTTCGTATAAGTTGAAGGATTCTTCAACTTTGCGCGTTGCTCAAAGTCATGCGCGTTTTTTTTTTTTTTGTTTTTTTTTTTTTTTTTTCCGGAAAATAATAAATGAGAGTTTGAATCTTGGAATCCTGACCGATTACTTCACGGCGTATAGTCGATGGGTTAGAAATGTTTTATAAACATCCTGCGGCGTTACTCGATATCCAATACCATTAGAGGGGTATATATATATAGAGGCTAAACCGAGCCAGACGAGTTATGGGTGTACTTCTCCTGGAGTACATGTGCCATGGGATCACCATAAGGTGGGGTATTCGCCGAGGTCGTATTGAAAACACATTGCAAGACTCAAGAGTCCCGGGCCCCGAGTCCCTTGGGAATATTGGGATCACCAGTTCGTTATACCCGAGATATGTATGTTTGTACATGTGTGTTACGTACACGACTTCAATCCACCTATGAAGAAGAAGAAGAAGAAGAAGAAAAAGAAAAAGAGGATAAAAGGCTACCACCAAAATACTATCGAATATAATTTACAGTTCAATGGCAGGATTGGGTAAAAGGATGACGACCTTCGTCTCCTCGATCCGCAGGACATTTTATTATACGTCAAAAAACATTGCCAAAGATACGTTTGTTGGGTTGGATTCAAGAAGAAGATCCGATTTCTGATCACAATTTAAAAGTTTTTCCCAAATTTCATAGAGAAAGAAATCTTGTTGAGCATTTAACGTGTCTAGGGTCAGTTTTAAGGTCGCTAAAACTCTTACAGGACGTCTGGACATCGTATATCAGTCTCAGTAGCAGCTGCCCGGCACCCTTATTCTCTGTCTCGTCATTACTATTTCAAAACTTTGTCACCCCCCCCGAAAGACTGACAGGTTTGCGTTCTCGCGATTCTTTTTGGGCAATCCAATCCGAATGAATAAAGTACAAAGTTAGAGGTGCAGAGATATTTTCAATGTCGAAAGGATTTTGTTGATTCAAGGGTTGAAGAAAAATGATGAAATCTTTACTTTTTAGGAGGAAAATAATCATCGGCTTTTTTCAGATCCAGAATCATTGGAGGTATGTACATGCACGTGTGTACAAGAATGCAGTCGTGCATTCATGAGACAAGGAATATGATAAGCACTTGTAGTGAGCTGGCTCGTACAATCTATCAAAGGCAACCCTTATACGTCGAGACGGGGTGCGGTGTACCCTGGGGATACGGACTGGGCCACCAGCTACGAATTTATACCCAGACCTAGAATATCATTTATTCATGCAATGTTACCGCAAGAAAAAGATACTCTAAGTGCCCATGAAACGTTTAGTCACTTTGAATATTTTCCTTGGCTATCTATGTATGTATAGTATAGTATAGTATAGTATACATAGTATACCTCGGTTACACTTACGTATGGACTTGGAACGATGCAGCGACCGATGCAATACCTTATGCCTGCCATTTATACTGAGAAAGTCAAGCTTTTGCGCTTTTTTTTTTCAATTTTTTTTTCTTCAAACTAGAAATTTAAGGAATCAATGACTGAGTAAATGAGTCACTTGATAAATGAATCAACGAATAATTCGATGACTGATTGCATGAATGACAAATGACTGAAATACTCAGTGGATAAATGAATCCATGAATTATTGAATAACTGAATGTATCGCTGAATCGAATAATTGATGAATTGTTGAAATAATGAATCAAATAATGACTGACTGACTGAACGACTGACTAACTGGCTCGATGAATGATGAATGAATGAAAAAATGAATGAATGTATGAATGAAAAGTAAGTGTCAAGCGAACCTCACGGAGTTTTCGGAATTATTGATGAATTGTTGAAATGATTAACTAATGACTGACTGACTGATAAACCAACTGGCTCAATAAATGATGAATAAATGAATGAATGAAAAATAAGTGTGAAGCAAACCTTGCGGAGTTTTCCGAATAATCGATGAATTGTTAAAATAATAAATTGAGTAACGACTGACTGACTGACTGACTAATCGACTGGCTCAATGAATGACCGAATGAATGAATGACCGAATGAATAAATGAATGAAAAATAAGTGTAAAGAGAACCTCGCGGAGTTTTCCCCACACAATTTGAAAATATTTAACATCTAAGTGGTTCAAAGGTGCGTATAGCCCAACACGTACCTATAGCAGGACTCGCGCGAGCTCTTGCACACCCTCTACGAAAATACAATATAGGATACCGGGCAGCGCAGGTTTTTAGCTATGATTGATAATGTAATCAAACTTTAACTGGAAGGGGAAATGAATTTCGTTGCGTTTTGCACGGCTAACGACCCATTACGCTCTCCATGGAAAGGGGAAAGAGGAAGAGGAAAAGGAAGCGAGGAAGAAGGAGTGGGTGGAACTCGTCCCCTCGTTTACCGCCGGTGTATCCACTTCATTAATAATCAATAAAACCTCTTCGGACCATTACAGTTTTACCCGGCGAACGTTTTGGGGTTGTGAACCACCGACCGTCCCAAACAATTATTAACCTCATATTATCCCCATAAGTTACTCATTTTTTATTTTTTCATTTTTTATTTCTATAGAATTTCCCAATCCAGCCATTTCTCTTCCCGTTGCCATTTTCGTACCATTTTTGCGATCGCTGTTCAAAAATACGTATTCTTCGAATAACGATTCCAGTTCATTTTGTCATTCACAAATTCACGAAACTCAAATTACAATTAACAAAAATTATCAACGCTGCAAAAGTTTGGTAGCAAATTAGGATTAGGATTTTTTTAGTCGTTTGTATCTGTATGAGAGTTGGATGAGAAATTGTCACTAATTTTCAAGTAAATAAAGTTATTTGAGAAAAAAAATGTCAAAAAGTATCTAAAATCTAAAACGATCTTAAAAGTTGATCAATTTTTTACGATATTAAGATTATTATTGGGCAGCTGTAGGTATATTCTGACTTCTACTTTCGAGACAGATATGGGAATGATAATTGTTCAAGAATGCAAGGCGATGCATGCATGAAAAGTTTTTGAAATTTAAGAACCGTTGGTGCCCATCCATCCCGCGTTCGGGGTAGTAAAATTTATTAGAAAGAAAAAGAGACAAATAGAATGAGGGATAAAAGTGTTTGGTAGGTAAATGAAATAGAATCGTTTTATTGTACACCAACCTACTTTGGAATAAGATTCCCGGTCGTTTTAGTTCCCGGATCGAGTATATATGGAGGTTTATGTATGTATGTGTATATGTAGATACAAGGGTAAGTATGTCTACGAGTGGTGCGAGTAATTTCATAAATAATTCCATGTCGGAGGTTTAGACTGGAGTTTTATCCCAAGTTTTACAGTGGGTATTACAGAGCCAGGGTGAGCAGTAAACAATTCGAGGCATTTTAATGCGGCCCCCAACGGGGCCGTAAGAAGAACCGAAACTAACATGCCATTCGGTACTTTCGCCTACACCAAGAATACGTGTGTGTAAATTCTACATATGTATTACATATACATTTTTTTTTTCCACGGTACCTATGGCGTGAAGAAAAAAAAATACGAAATAAAAAATAAAAAGCAAAAAAAAAAAATCCAAAAACAGGATCAAAAGTCACGGGAAAAGATAAGCCAACGTAACGTAACGCGTGATGCCTGACGTAAGGCGATATACCAAGCTTGGTTATACATACCTATAGCCATAGCGAGGAAATAGACAGAAAGAAATAGAATAGGAAAAAGATAGAAAGAGAGAAGATCTCCTAAGTCCTCTAAACGACTATTGAAAAAGTATAAGGTGTCTCAATGCCTGTAAGCTACTCTCCACCCAGCATCTCGCCCAGCATCGTATTTTCTGAGATGCTATTTCAACGGCTTATGACAGTAGACGTTTCCCATATGAAGCAAATTATACTCTTGAGCCGTTGGATCGATGATTGAAAAAAAGAGGAATAAAAAGAAGAAGAAAAAAAATACCGAAATTCTGTTATCGTGAAAGATCCTACGGACTTAAGAAGACATGTGAGTCTGTTCGAAATTGCATTATCATCAATTCTCGTCACCTCAAAAACGCGAATTGTATTTTCTCGATGACTACTCAACCGATTAGAATGAATTCTCTAAGAATGGACTCCGTTTTTTGGCAGAAAGTGACCAAGTATGTTATTTCTTCGAAAAAAATTATCGGAATCCAGTAAAACTTATGTTTTTTTCATGTTAGCTTGGTTAAGTTGGAAGTAGATCTCTACTATATCAGCTTTAATTCCCGTAGGGACTGGAATTTGGACTTTGAATTTTAACTGCTGCATTTGAAATATAGGAGAAATTATTTGACGGTGACACAATTTGTTCATGTATTTGCCTCTTCTTGTTATATCATTTTTGTATTTCCAGTATTTTGAATACGTATGGAAAAACCTTGTTAAAATTGCTTAATAATGTTTTGTTAACGAGTATAATCCGCGTCGATTTTGACGAGGAATTCGCAGAATCTATATGTGTACGTACCGAGTAAAAGATAAATTGAAAAATAAATTCATCATGAAAATTGGAGTAGTGCGCGGGAATTTCGATTCTCTGCAACGGGTATGTGATTCTGAATGCTAAAGGAATTCTAATCGTCAGATAATCCCACTTGTACAAAGTTTCATATAAATACCTACACCTCGAAAGCCAAAGAGACCAAATGAAACTGAGACTTATCTCTCTTGCTGCACGTTATTATATAGGGTCTTGAAAATAATTTCGAAACAATAGGACAAACTGTGTTGGTAGGTATAGGTACTGAAGGTACGTATGTATAAACGTAGGATATACTAGTAACTAAAAGCCTAAACTCTCTCGTTTCACAAATCACGTTATTATTAAATACAGAAATCTTATATACCTACAGAGCTGTGAATTTCTCTACAGCTTTCGTTAGCTCACATTCTCTACGTGTATGTATATATGTATTAATGGACGTACCTTAAACACCTTCATATATGTATAATGTATATACACTTAACAGAAAGTAAGAAATAGAGAGAGAGAGAGAGAGAGAGAGAGAGAGAGAGAGAGAGAGAGAGAGAGAGAGAGAGAGTGAGAGGGGATTAGATTTGTCAAAACTTTTGTCATAAAATGTAGACTTTATATTATAGACAGAGACCATCTGTGCAACTGCGGGGGCGATTAGGTATGAAGGGTGAAGGTACAACAGGGGGCTCCAGAGGAAAACCGAAGGGATGGGATCCTCTGGCTGGTTTCAATTAGAAGCCAGTCACTCTCCGTGGCATTGTTCGCTTCACTCTAGATTTGTATTCCTTGTTTGTTTGTTTGTTTGTTTGTTTGTTTGTTTGTCCGCTGGTTGGGTTGTATGGTTGGTTGGACCGTTTGTTTGTTTGTTCGTTCGTTTGTACCAACGATAGGTAGGCTACAAATCGTACATACATATCCCATAGATACATGTATCTACACCGAACCCCATCGCCAATGCATTTTTGCACATCGACTCTTCACCGCGCGAGCCGATAATCTCCGGATTAAATTCTTCCTGTCTTTCATTCTTTTATTTTATTTTTTATTTACTATTCCTTGCCTCTATTTTCTAATCGTCGTCGTTATTGCAAAAAAAAAAAAAAAAAGTGCAAGATCGATGCAGAAGGTTCTGCAGTGTAAATGGACTAAAACAACTTCAGTCTCAGTCTCAGTCTAAATCTCAGAACAACAAGGAGTAAATTTGATGAAAATAATTTGACAAGCTTGTCATTAGGATCAGATGCAGAGAGGGAGGCAAATTTGGAGAGATTAGGTAATACAGACACACAAATATACTCTCTCTTCTCTCTCTTCTCCTCCTTTGACCCACCCGGTTTAGTTTGATATTAATAAGGAAATATCATGGAGTATATAATACAATAAGGGTATAGGTTTGGTACTGCAGGTACGCCTAGCCCACCTCCTTTAAAGGATATATTAGACGAGAAATGTCAGAGTGTATGAATGTGAACGTGTACGTGCCCCGTGGCGGGCAATTATCCTAACACTTGTGTGTTTATGGTTAAACTGTAGGAATTAGGCAGCACGTTAGCTCGCGAGGGCTGTAAGCCTCGTAACCAAATCGAATAATCCCCGTTCACGGAGAAGTAAGGCATATTGCCTTCGCGCTTTGTAGCTTTCAACGCCTTACCCACCCTCAGCTAGTCGATTGGTGGTGATTTTATTTCGAATGCCCTAAGTCGATTGCATCACCCAGAATTAATTGAGGAAACACACGGACCTTTTGACTGACCACTTTGGGCCAGAACTGCAACTTATTAACGTCTTGATTTTTTCAGATCAAAACTAAACTTTGGGTAAAGAGTTTACAAACTTTCCTCCCGACTCAGTAGGTCAAATTGACCCACCTTCCAACTTTGGGACTGAATATCTGTATGGGGCTGACTTCAGATGGGGTTCTGCTTCAGATGTCAAAATGAATACTTTTTCTGGAACTTCTACTATTGAGCTATTTTTTTTTTTTTTTTTTATTAAAGTACCATATCTTGTGAGTATCACTCTAAAGTTTTGTTGGAAAAAATCCAAAATTGATAAAGTTATGAATATTTCACTAAAACAGTGCATTTTTTGCACATTCACATTTTCGCGAATTTTTTTAGACACATTAACATTTAATTTTGATCAAATTGACTTTTGGTACATATTCTACAATGTTCAAAGTATGTTCCATAATTTCTTAAAGAAAATCAGACGGATACTTTTTGTACGGAAACCAATTGAAAATCACTCGGCTCAATTTGACACACTTCGACTACCACATGATTCTATAGAAATGTGACTACGAAGGATTGAATAATTCAAAAATTAGTGAACCGATCCGCGAAAATCAGCATCGATTTAGGACCAAAATCAGCAAAATCCATTGATTCGTTTTCGAGACATCGTCAAAGGTATAAAATAACCAACTAAACTGATTCTCTGAACCTTAATTTGCGGGAAGTTGGAAAAGAAATTTTGTACCCTGTATACGTATATGAACATATGGAGAAGAAGAAAAAACAGTTGACGAGTAATTGAGTAATGACGATTTCACGCGATTGGCAATTCGATATAATAATAATTTATATTATAAACGTCACCACGAAAGATTGGTAATTTTATTCACTTTTATACAATCATTTATCGCGAAGTAAGGGTGAATTTTTTATAAATGAAATACAACAAAAGTTTCGGAAGTAACGAGGTGACTTCTAGAGGTAATGAATTTTCCAATGAACTATTATCGATCCCATATATACATATATTTATATATATTTCGGAGTAAACTAACCCTTGCCATTTTTACAAAATCTTGAAATTTCGCAAGGGTTGTTTTCTTCCGTTGTCTCTTTTCATTCGGTTCTTTCTTCGAGATTTTTTAACAAGAGTTTTATTTCTCATTTTATCCCCCATAGTGGTGGCTACCGGGGTATAACCGGTAAGGGTGGAGTAAATACTGCATTGCTGCAGTAGTTTTCATCGAAACGTGAAGTTTATCATGGCTAATTTTCCGCTTTTGTTACCTTACTCTATATATCTCGGTTTTTTTTTCATTTTTTTTTTTTTGTTTTTTTTTTTTTACTCTCTTCAGGCTGCTCGAGAACCAACTCGCTGCCATTCCGCCAGTCCACCTCTCAAACCCCATTTTCCTAGCACCGCCTTTTTAATAACCTAATGGCTCTTATGCCAACCATTATGCACCCTTTCTGCATTTTATTTGTAATCGTCGTTCAGACAACAAAACGTTCAGCTGTACCCTCTAATTTTCAACTCTCTTTTTATACCCCGCGCTTATGCTATGGAACGAGGACGAGCCAGCAGATAGATACGCACAAATGTGTCTAAAAAGCGAGGAAAAAAAAATCTCCACCCACCCCCAAAAACAAAAATGAAAAAAATAAATAAATAAAAAATTACGAGAATAACGGGAATGATTTTCGCTGTTAATCATCAGCACGTGTGTTCGAGGTGGATTTTTTTTTTTCTCGTTTTTAGTCATCGTCATCGCCAGTCATTGGTTGAATTTTTCTCTGGGGGTTTGGAAACGAGGGTTTTTTTTCTCTAAAATGTCGAATCCGATTAGAATTCAGTAAGTGATTCTAGTAGTATTTCATCTTTTCTCACACTTTATGATCGGACGTTTTTAATTTCCCCCCATCGACCAAATCGCGAGGGTGTAAATTACCCGTCGAAATGTTCAACCGAGCGCAATTCAATCTTTTATGTATTCGAGTATAAAGAACAACGGGAAATTTGAAGACTATTCCAAATATGAACAAATATGAACAATTCTATTTTAGAAAAATTGATATTTGAATGAAAGAATTTCCTATCGGTACCAAAAATCTGAAATTCTCTTTAGATAAAAATTACAATTACAAATCCGAGTGAAACAAACAAGAAATTATCTCCGATTATGTTAAAACAGAAATATGAAACGGATTTTCCGGATAAGAATGCATCTTCGGGGTACATCCAGGACGATTTTCACAATACTGTCTTTAATATCCATGACTCTTTCTGGATCCGAAGCCACAAGACATTCTTCAGTTGAAAATTTTGAAGGGATCAAAAATGGCAATCACGAAGCTTTGGTCCCAATAGCAGACGGAGATTCAAAAATCCTAAACACCGGAGTAAGTTAATTGTCAAAAAGCAAAATAAATTACTAGATCAATTTCTACTGCTCTAAAATTTCGGTATTTAAAAAACAGTGCCAAGCACCCTATCATTTTTGGCAGAACGGAATTCTGAGATGCTT
Source organism: Ametastegia equiseti (assembly GCA_963989295.1). NCBI lineage: Eukaryota > Metazoa > Arthropoda > Insecta > Hymenoptera > Tenthredinidae > Ametastegia > Ametastegia equiseti. The sequence continues at coordinate 5,440,551 of OZ022403.1, read as the reverse complement.
TTTTTCACCCTATATAATATAAAAACCGATCGTATTATTACTTGTGAAAACAGCCAAAACTGGGGCTAGGACAATCAATCACGAGTTTCCCGTTAGGTATACATATATGTATATAGTATATATCCGTATATACCAGAAGGTTGTTAAAAGCTCTGAAGTTGCAGTCGGGAATAACGCAAGTTCCGTCATGGCATAGCAGACAGTCGTCCGCATAGTTGGCGAACGGTAATATCGCAAGCCCAGGGCGACCGGCTCTTTGTCATTTTGTCATATCCCCGATCCCGTATAATACCCCTGCAGAACTGAATGAGAGAAAACGCTTGAGAGAAGCTCCGTGCGGTTGCAAAGAAATTAATGCTTTCTATATATTATTATTAAAAAAGGGGGAAAAAAAAAAAAATGGTCCCCAAGCCAAATTCCCATATCATCAACTCAACGCGTCTGAATACAAGAAAATGAAAGAAAAAAAAAAAAGAAAATTGGTACAAGGATATCTAGGAGGGTCAGATTTTTCCCAAAATTAGAATCCGTCAATCAAAATCTTCCCTTCCCTCAAAAATGAAAAATTAATAGATCAAATATTACACTGTTAGGAAAAAAAAAATGTTCCAGGATGTCCGCTATAATTTTTATGGTCATTTTGACACTTTTCTACATTGAAACAACATAAATTTATCATTTTTAGTCAAAATAATGTTATTTCAACTAACAAAACGTGTCAAAATTGACACAAAAATTATAGTAAACCTCTTGAATTTTTTTTTTTTTTTTTTTCTTTTCAACAGTTTACTTTCGCATATATGAAACGTCGTATTCTTCAAGCTCGTTTCGATCTTGAATCGTAACGTGTCGTATTGTCGGTAAACAACTGATAAAGCTTGTAATGTACCTTTGTAATCAACAATGGTATAGCTGCGGTTAGAATTTTCTCTTAATTAACCGTTATAATTATACAAACGTATATAGGATAATTATTCCTTGTTTTTTTTTTTTCTTTCTTCTACTTTTTTTTTTTTTTCTTCTTCTTTCATTTCCTTTCGCGTATAAATTATTATCACCCAGCGTCATTCTTACCGTCTAATTAGGTTTTGGCGTCAAACACGCGGAGGTTTTTGTCCTATTTTTTATTTTTTTTTCTAATATAATACACGTGGCTTTTTTGTGTGTATTAGGATTTTTTTTTTGTGTATGCGTTGCGTTTATAATTCCCGTGGTGACAGTCGTCGTTCTACGTACATATCCTGGGCCAGCACAGGAGAAGCAAGCCTGCGGGAATGAGATGCAGATTGCCAGGGGCCACTTCACCCACGAGGAGGGAGTAGATTTTTAATAACAGAGCTCTATGCAGATATACCATTGTCTTCCCGTGTCTCACGCAGCAAGGACGCGAAAAGGACTCGGGGAGGAAAAACGGGAGGCGGAAGGCTGCGTGCCCATCCCTATATATATCTCTGACTAAGGATAAAAAGGATATCTACATACATGTTTTTTCTGATACTTGCTAGGGCAAGAGAAAAATCAAGAATGAAAATGTACTAAAAATTATTAAAATGCCTTGTCAACATTTTTTTTTAAATACTAGACTGTCTGACTAAGGATGAAGGATATCTATACGTTTTTCACACAATTTTCTGGCCATATGGTGAGGCAAAAAAAGAAAAAAAAAAAAAACCAAAAATGAAAATGAAAAGAAACTAAAAATTACAAAAATACCTGATCAGGATTTTATTTTGACTGCACTGTCTATACATGAAATGGAAATTGATTTACTATTCCTATGCAAGTTTCTCATTAAATTTTTCCTCAATGGACATTCTGACTGCTGCAACATTTTAATCAAAAACCTAAGACCATGAAAACCGTCGAGAAAAACGAGAAAAAAAAAACAGATAAAAAAAAAATGAAATGCAAGAATTTTGAAAAATTCTGATTTATCCTGACAATCATGATTGTTTTTTCTTCCCTTTTGTTCATCGTTTATCTTTGAGAATCGTAATTGCAGAAAAAATAAAATAAAATAAAATAAAGGAAATCGAGGAACAGAAATTTTTCAATAGGAAAAAAATTGCTGATTAAAAAGAGACGACGAGTTTTACAATTCGTTTCAAATTTTGAGCGCAATTTTACGACCCGTTGGACAAAAGCGGGTACTTGCAATTGATTCGTGATGAAGGTACAAGGTACTTATACCAACGAACAAAGCTTACTTATCAAGTAAAAGGCGTTTCTAACAACGGCCTGGTGCAAGTGGTTGAAGAGAGTTAATTGATATAGCTAACAAAAACGTCAACTCATAATAATAGTCGGTATAATATTATCCCGGTACTTAACGCATCCCCCCCGTTATAATTTTGCACGGCCCGTTATCTTATGCATAGCAATTTTATTTTTCATCAATCTCATTGTGTTTTTTTTTTTTTTTTTTTTTAAATTCTCTTGGCTCGTTTTTTTTTTCAGCATGAAAACAACCGTAACAGTCCAGCGCTCAACTCGTTTCTCAAAAACGTTCTTCAGGCTCAGGACGAACTGAAATGGATCGATCAAGCTGTTCACAGGACTGGTACAAAGGAAACTCAGGGAAAGTGAGAATGAACCACTTTCTTTCTTTTTTTTTTTCTTTTTTTTTTCATTTACTGCTAAGGACTTTCTCGATTTTTTTGAATCACGTTTATCCTGTAATAATATCCTGCGTTTTTCTCAGAGTTCCAGCCCGGTACTTGAGATCCTCTTCCCATACTCCTGCCTCGAAATATCATTCAAAAATTCGTTTCAAAAGAAGATCAGGACCTCAGCTGAACGACGACGAATCCTGGACGTCACCGAAGCGCAGATCCTTTTCCGAAAACGATGGCCCGGAAAGAGTCTACCTCGATGACGAAATGAAATTTAAACGGCGTGCGAATCCATCCAGAGAATTTGATCATCAAGGATACAGATCCTCGCCGAGAAATCGTGGAAGGTTCGATAAAAACGATATCTAATTAATTTCATATCGAATGAAAATCGAGAGAAAAGGATACGCCGATTTTTTTGTATTTCATCTAAATGTAGATCAACTCTGGACGATGGAGAACCCGTTGATGATTCAACCCTGAAACTCTGGGCCAGGGAAGATGGGCTAGAGGATCCTGAGGACTGGATTGAGTCTGGCGAAGGTGTTCGAAAATCGGGAATAAATCGCCGATCAAGAAACGATTTATATGCTAACGAGAAGAGAAAAGATCCGATCGAGAGTTCGAGAGATGAGCGTGATGCCCGTGGTTCTTCGGGAAGAAGAGAAGTCGACGTACCGACCCTGGAGTCCTTGAAAAAGACGGTTCTTGAATTACGAAAGAGCCTTGAGGATAGCGACAAGAAGATGGACTCGGTTAGCGAAAAGGAAGGACTTTCAGGATTGGCAAAGAACCGGGAAAGACACGCGGAGGATATTTCTGAACGAAAAAAAGATGACCAGGATGAAGCGACGTCGACTTTCAAGAACAGGGATGAAAGTTCAATGATCAGAAGATCGACTTTCGATTCGCAATACCATCCAAGGTCGAATTCTTACGAAGAAAACGAAAGGGATGACTTGGGAGATCAGAAGCTAGATATTTCTTCAGGTAATGAAATTCTTGTAATTGAGGGGGGACTGTGTTGATCGAGCTTTTGAAATTTTCAGGATCAAATTGGTGGGAGGATCCTAGATCCGCTGCAGATATGTTCGATTTCAAAAGACGAGATGACGACGTCGAAGATGACGCTGACGACGACGAGGATTCGGAATTCGACTACATCGCACGAAGGGTAAAAAGGGACGAAGATCTTGAAGGAGATGAAAAAAGGAAAATAAGGATATACCGGAGAGCGGGGTTTGGGGAATTATACCCTGACGGGGAAACGTACGAAGAAGAAGAAGAAGAAGCAGAACCAGAAGAAGGACCTAGTAAAATGGGCGGCAGAATTTACAGAGAGATAAGAGAAGCAGCTGCAGGTACAGATAAGATTAATGACGAGCTTGTTTCCGATGCCGTTGAAAGCGGCTACAGGAATAACGATGATATCAATGTAAATGAAAATGGACATTCCGTGAGCGAGGACGAGAATAAGGTCGAGAAGATAAAAAACCTGGGTGATGATAATCCGGCAGAAAAATCCGGGGTTTTAAAAACCGGTGAAAACCAACCAGGAGAAACCAGGTCGCCGGAAACCACCTTTGCTCTTATTTCTCAGGATGAAAAACGATCATCCTCATCCTCATCTTCATCTTCGCCGCAGGAATTATCCCGAGTTGATTCAGAAGAGAAAAAAAACAGATCGGTACCAGACGACCCGGTGAAAACCGAGCCGAATTTATCTGACGAGAAAACCAACGGAGAAAATGAGCCCAAAAATATGGAGGAGAAAAAGGAGGTGGAAAAATCCGAACCAACGGACGATGACGTTCACAAAATATCCGAAAACTTGAAAGAATATACGGAACACAGGAAAGATAAGGAAGAACAGAAGGACAATAGACAGGATGAAAGGGCGTTGGACAGTTCGAAGGAAAAGGATAAAAATAAGGAAAAAGAAATTGGAACCGAGACAGAAAACGAACCGATCAAATCAGCTCCAGCTGATAATTCTGATAAAATAACCATCGGAATTAATGCTAAGGACAAATCTGTGGATCAGGATAAACCGGAAGCTCCAGAAACGTCTGATAGGATCGACAAAGTTAATCCTGATCATGAAGACGACTCGAAACTTGAAAGTCCTGGCCATGAAAATCAGGATTCTCCCAATGATGGGGAAGTGAAACTTGAATTAGACCAGGAGACGAAGGACCAAGTGTCAAAAACCGCGAAACTAGTAGGTCCTGGAACTACGAGTTCAAAAATTGGTGAAAATACCGATCAGAAGGACTCGAAGGACGATGCGAAGCGAATGGAAAAAAATAGCGAAAATAACGAGAAAGAAAAATGTGACTTGGAAAGAGAAAAAGAAGATTTGAGTGTGCAGAGAAGTGGTGAAATCGCCATCGAAGTAAATAAACTAGATGATAAAATAGGTTTTGCAAAACGCGAGGATTCGACAAGGAAGCTGTTGTGGTTATCGGATAATTCGGGATCGAAAAGTCTCAGGACCAAAGACGTCGAGATCCGAGACGGAAGGCGAGATTCTGCTTGGGATCAAAATCGAGTTGAAAAATCGGGACAGCGACCAGCTAATTTTTTGAAAACTGCTCGAGCTCATCAGCGACTAAAAAACGCCGAGGATGAGTTAAATTTCGCGAAAAGATCCTTGATGGTAGCGAAGGACAATACCGCAGAAGACCCGGATGCAATCGATCTCGAAAAACCTAATGGTATTAGATCCTTGAAAAATGATCTTGAAATTGGCAAAAAATCAAAACGGTTGGAAAAAAGATCAGCTAAATTTTACCCGGAAAAAAATCTGCGGAATAAACAAGACGTTTCTCAATCAATCGCGAGGAAACGATCTGTGGAAAAAATCGTAGAACTGGATGAGAAAAAGCCGGATTTTTTGCAAGAGGCTTACGAGATCGAAGATGATGGAGTTTCTCGAGATACGGAGGACTCTAAGGATTCCGTAATTGACAACGAAGGTGAGGATAAATGCAAACGAAGTTATAAACATAGTTTAGATTTTTTCATTGATTTTTTTAATTTTTTCAGGGGATGAAAGTGAGGGGGTAGAATCGGAAGCTCGTTTTTCGCATCAAGAAAAAGAACGAGACCCGATGAGGGACAGAATAAATATGTTAATAAAACAGAAACTTGACGACCGAGGAAAAGGAAAAATGGCGCATATGAAAAGGGAGGCAAATTATAATCAAGTTGCAAATATTGAGTATTATGACTATGACAGTGACCTGAACGGCGGTGATTCAGACGCTGATTCAACGGCACTTGAAGACAATCAGCAAATACCAGAGCAAAATAATTCCACTTATCACGAAGGTGACGATAGTTAAAGTCACGGCAATAAATTTCCACAATTTTACTATTTCATTTCATGATTTTTTTTAAATGTATTTGCCAGTTGCCATAGACAAGATGCCGGAACCGGAACCGGAACCAGTAACTAAAATGGACGAAAACGCGGAGGAGGAAAGGCGAGAAGAATTAGAAAGAGAAGAAGGTAAATACAAAGCGCCAAAGCAAGAATTTATCTCGGATGTTGAATTGGCTAAAACACAGACAGAAGTCCCACTTTCGAGTAAAATAAACGCTGGATTAGAATCACGAGAAAAATCTTATAGCCGACAAAACGAGGACGATGCTAAAAAGGATCAAGTTAATAACGAGATAAACGAACGGCGCGAAAACCAACCCGCCAAGCCAAATAGCCACTGGTAATTCATTTAATGTTCAATAAGAAAAAAAAAATTGCAAAATTCATTAGTACCAAAAAATTCACTCACCCCTTCCGCATCCCTCTTTCAAAATTCAATCGTCAGGTTGGGCCAGCCAGCTGAATCCGATACTGGGCAGAACGAGGATTCGATAAATGGGCAAGGACGGTACCAGGATGTTGGAGAACCTGAGGAAAAAGAAAAAGCATCAGAAAATGAAAAGGCCAAATATCTGGGTGAGCCTCTCGAGTACAGTGTGAACATTCACGGAAAATTAGACCCTGAATCAATCGACGCGGCGCTGAACGAAAAGGCGAATAGCAAAGAAATGGATTTTGCGGACAACGAAAAACGCAGCGAGAAAATTCAGACCGGAATAGACGAGGATTGGAAACGAGAAGAATTCAAAAGCAGCCCCCGATCCCGAGATGATGAAAAAATCGATGACGATCGATTAGGGCAAGAAAAATCATCGCCAAGTCGCGGTTGGCGGTACAGAAATTCAGCCAGGTAAAAGGAAGACTTTTGACCAAAAAAAATCAAATCGGTAATGAGTAAATAAATAAAATACACCGATTTATTTTGCATCAGGATAGAAGAGGAAACTAACGATCGATCGTCAAGGCGTAATTATTTTTCCCGTAATGGTAAGGACCCCGATGAAATTGTCCAGGATGGATTTTTCCCTGAAGATCAAGCGATTGGCGAGGAAGTAGATTCTGGAGAAGCTAAACTAGTCGAGGATTCGGAAAGAGGTAAGAACCGGTATTTTTCTATCCAATCGCATAATTTCGAGTCAATTTGTTAAAATTATCCCGTTGGATGAAGCTCCCGGGTCTGTCATAGATTCAATGCCAACTATGCTTGACCGCAGCGGACCTGGGAACCATCCGACTCCTGGAGAAAGGACATACTTGGTAATAGCACCGCCCCAGGTCCAATGCCCTCAAAAACCGATAGACCAAAATTCCCCATCATCATCCAACAATAATTATTTGGCGCTAAAGGTTACCGACGACATGTTTAAGGGCGGAGTAGAACAGGGCAATCCAATTGAAGATAAAATACCGGATGGTAATTTTATGGGAAAAACAACCACCGAATGGAAAGTTATAAAAGTACCTTTTGCAAAAAAATCTTTATCAATTTTCTGTCTCATTTCAAACCACATTTCCTGTCCATTCAATGAACAAAGTCTTAAGTTCTGATCTTATAGGTGGCAGATAATTCAAAGACCAAACCGCGTTCCGATGGTCCGAGTCCATCTTTAATCGAAACTCTAGAAAATAATCCAAATTTGGCTAACGATGATGACTCAAAAAGCCTGAAGAGTCTCGGTGTGAATCCTCGAGACGTTGTGCACGAGTCGATCGTTGATCCTGAAGAAATGGCTGGTGATTTTGACGACGACACAAGGCCCAGGTTTGGAAGGGATTTGAAATGCCTTCGAGAATCTGGTCAGCGTTTTGGCAGGAATTTGCAATCCGTTTCCTACCCGATAGATCCTTTCCAAAAGGATCATCCGGTTCATGGAGAAAAACCGGTTGACAAATACCTACAGAGTACTCAGACAAGTTTTGCGAATTCGGAACCAGCTGGTGATCGAATGAAGGAAAAGAACGCGTTGCCTGACCTTAAGGGGGAAGAAAATTTGAGTAAAATTGGAGAACAGAAAGAAACTCCAGCGATAAAATCGAAGGAGAAAAATACAACGGGGATATTCGAGGCAAGGGATAATTTTGGGAAGAGATCCTTTGACTTGGAGACGCTGCTGACTCCTGACGGAAACAACGATACTAGAATTGACAAGGATAAACGAGGTTCGACTAACGTCGAAGAATGGGAAATGAACGCACCTTCAGTCCAAAAACAGGATCTGCTGGAAAACCTTGGCGAAAAAGACGTCTCAGATATCAGATCAGCAGATTTGACAGATGGGAAGAAAAATAGCGAACTTGAAAGTACCCCGAAGACGTTATTCCCTAATTTTGACGAGCCTCAATTGACGAGTGACTCTCATGAACGAGAGATCAGGAGCGTCAGGTTAAGAGATGATAATTTCGAATCCGATCAGTTTCCGGTTGACCAGGAATTTCGTCCTTTTGATAACGACGAAGGGTCGAAGATCCACAGAAGAAAAAAATCGAATTCAGCTTCGAGATCGGAGTTGAATTCGAGGTTTAATTACAACTTGGAAGGATTTAAAGAGTTCAGAAGTCCTGGGATTGGTTTATACGACTCGAAAAAGTCAAGTCCTGACGAAGAGGTCAAAGACACACGTCGTCATTCGAAAGGCGATGAATACCGACGTCGTCATTCGAAAGGCGATGAATACCGACGTCGTCATTCGAAAGGCGATGAATACCGACGTCCTAATCACGGTCGTGGTAAATCACTGAAAGAGGATGTATCGAGTCACAGACACCATGAACATACAGGAACGGAAAAGCACCGTAACAAGGGCTTCCGTTCGAGGGAAATTCCCTCTCATGGGACCAGGGAATCTCAGCGTGACTCTACGGACTCTAAAGCTCTGTTAAAAAGTGTCAAAGGCCGTAGGGAAAAGGATTTTCAAGAAGTTGAAGGCGCCCCTGTGCCTCAGCATGGCAAATCCCATAATAAGATGATGGCGGGTGCCACGGACCATTCGCACAATATTTTACAAAGCAAATCCTTCCAGACTTTAGCAGGAAGGGAGGAGTTTGATTCAGGAAAACCGGAAACTAAAGGGGATAAAAAAGTTCTGGATGAAAACGCGGGAGATCCAGCCGTAGGTTTAAAACTTTTTATAAAACACTCACGTTCGATGAGAGTTTTCATTTTTCTTTTTAATTAATTTCTCACAGAAGGTCAAGCCCGAGCTTGATGATCCACAAAAAAAGAAATTCACGGTACTTTTAGCCGCTGACAACATGGAGGACGAATCTCAAATGGACTTGGCACTCCATGGGGAATTGGCCGGAAAAATTGTCGAGAGAATATTTGATCAGGTATACAGCCTTCGAATGAAATGAGGAAAAAAAAATCAATTCTGGTCAATTCTGGACATTTTTCAACATTCTTGATCAGTAAAACTTAAAATTCTCGATACGAAACGAGTTTCACTAATTGATAAAAAAAATCAGAAAATGCAAAGTACAATAGAATCGAATCTTTGGCTGAATAATTTCAGGTGCAAAAAAACGACGCGTTGAAGGTGGCACTGGGTCCAGGATTGTACCGGAAACACAAATCCGAGGACGCAATAGCAACGGACAAAATTTACCGTCAAGGACTGGACGAGGACGAGGTGAGTAAATTCAAATATCGTTGTCTGCTGACTTTTTGGGATAGGCCATAAAAAATTTTGGCGTCATAACCGGGTGGCTTAAAATCCCACAAATAAGGTCAAGCACACCGAGGGAATGATGAGAAGAGTTATGGAGCTCTTGGGCCGACTTATACTCGACGAAGTCCAGCGGAAAACCTGCGCATCTCTACCACCGGATATGAGAGAATTTTTGCAATGGATGCTGGGCGTTGAAGATGAAGACAGAGCAACTGATCAAGTAAATCAATGATTTTTTGAATTGTCTCTTTTCCGTCGTTGGGCAAATTCTTTAGGTTCGTTTCACCCTGGACAGGTACCACCTCTGCCATTCATCCGTAACCAGGAACCGAATCATCGCCAAGATGATAAATTCTTATTCGAAAATCCCTTAAAGCATTACGAAAATGTCAACGTAGACGAGCTGAACAAGAAAGTCAGACTTCTGAGGAGCCTGATTCATGAATACAACGCTCTTACTGATAGAGAAAAAACCAAAGTTCAAACGGTCCACGACTATCTGGTGAGAAATTCTTACTTCAAGTAACTGTTAAACGGATGATTGAGAAATTTTTTGCGATTATGAACCGCAATATCCTTGACGATATCACAGGTAAGGCAGCTAGGACTTTTGCTCGATTACATAGAGACGAAGGAAGCTGAGGAGAGTAAAGGCCCGGGACCGGAAGTAGGCGGAAGAATCGGGGGTGGTAATATTTTGCAATACCAAAATGCAATGCCAAATGGAAATGGCAGTATGTTTGGAGATTCGACTTTATCGCCTTTGGTCAATACGCCGAGTATCCTGATGCTGAGCAACGCGTCTTTTGTCGAACAGCCAAGTAAGAGATGATTTTCTGTAATTTTTACCTGATTTGTTTAAAATCCTTCCGTTCCAGGAGGAGGAATTTCGACTCATTACGTTCGTTCGAGGATTCGGGAGGTTCGGAGCTCAGGAAAAGGATCAGAAGAAGAAGAAGAAAAAAATGTTGGGGTTGAAAAAAAGCACAAGAAACGGAAACACGGAAAGCACCAACACCCAGAGCCTCAGGACCGAGGACACGGTCAGCATAAACGGAAACACAAGCGAAAAGGGAAAAAAAACAAGAAGAAAAATCACCAAAAACACAAAGACGCCCAGTCCCCAGAATACAGAAAATTAGTCCATAGAGCAGCTATGCTTAGAAAAAAACGCGCTAATATTTACGAAGATAATTGGGACCCCATTGACTCTGGTTACGAGGAACCAGCCATCTACACATCGAATGGTAAGCTTACCAACAAGCGGAAAAGGTCCTTTTCGAAAAATAGAGCTAATCCTTATTTTTGGGCTGATGTATTGTCGGGAAAAGTAGACAGCGATGAAGAGTTTGGCGAAAAATCGAGCAGCAATTTCGAGCGGAATGAGAAGGGACGAGTTTCTGATTATCGAAATCCAGAAATGATGAATTCTGAGAAAAGGGAATACATAGATTTTGGAAAATCCTCAAATCATGACGAAGAGACAGAAGAGAGATCAACTTCTGGATCGGAAATGAAACGCGACGTGATCAGCGCTTCTATAGCACTTCAGCCTTGGTTAAACCCAAAGCCTGACGACTTGGTTTCTCCGGATTATCTGAAGGACCTGACGACGCAACTGGTCCACGGTTCTCTAGTGCCGCCGATATATCCGGGAGAAAAAAAACGAGATATTGATATTACGGTCGAAGGACGAAATCGAGCTGATGACGAAGTTGCTTTGTTGACAAAACGAGAGGCTTGGAAAGCCGAGAACGAGCAACAGCTTGAAGAAGTTGCATTTGGTAAAGACATGCGTGGAAATCGGCGAGAAAAGGAACAGTTTGAAAAACTGACCAAAATGGACACGAAAAATAATCCCAAAAATGGCACTAAGAGAAAGAAACGAGAGGGGACGAAAAATAGTTCTGTTCTCAAAAAGCGAAACGTCGATTCTGGATCCAAAAAATCTGATCCCCTAATGGGTCAAAATATCGATGATAAAATCGCGGAGGAGGCGGTGAAAAATGAAAACAGAATTCGAAACAACGCCTTCAGCGAGGTAAGAATTGCCCAAGAAATGAACCCGCAAAATGAAAATTCTCGAGAAAATATCACTAGCAATGTGACTTTGGATACTGAGATTTCACAAAATTTCAAAAACTTGACCAAGAAGCAAAATAGCAACAAAATATCAGTCGCGGGATTTGAAAAAGGAGATGAAAATATGTCAGCAGAAGACAAAAATGGGGAATCAGAAACCAAGAAACTCCAAAAATCGGGAGATTCCGTGACTGCTGCAGCAGATGGGTTAGAAAAAGAAAATCGTGGCTCAAAAAAAAGTGAATTTTTGGCGCTGGTGCAAGGTGGCAAAAATTTTGACGAAAGAGAAATTGATAGAAAAAAAAGTGCCGAAGAATCGATGGGAAATCTGAAAGCAAAAAGATCGTCCGGATCTTCGATATCGCCAGAAATCGAAGGATCGGCGATACTTCCGTTGCTCGAAGTATCGGAACAAAGACAGGAGCAAAAACAAGCGGCAAAAACGGAGAAAGACGATCAACGAGACATAGCTGATCAAATGCTGGGATACTCGTCTCGATTTATATTGAACACGTATTGAAACTACGCGGGGGATAAATAGAGGTTGGATTGTGAAAAGCATTGTTTTTATTTCTCGTATCGCATAGCGTCCTCGGGTAGTCGTCGAGCCCTCAATATATCCGCATCTAGATTCATAATAATCGAACGCGATTCCATATACGATATAATGGTAAATATTTTCCACCGTCTCGGTCGGAATACTATATGTCTAACGGCGCGTTGCAATCAGCTAAAACGACTCCGATACATTCAATCGGCACGGTTAAATATTGTATGTTTGAGCGATCGCGTCTCTGCTTCAAGAATATCAATATTAAACACCGATAGACGCCCAAGCACACCGGCGTGATTCTTCAGCAACTCTACTTTGTGACGTGAATCCGCCCAGGACTTTCACCGTTTTAAATGTCTCGAAATTATTCTCTAAAGAGTCTAAAGAGAATACGAATAACGATTCGGTGCGGGATTGAAGTTCCGAATTCTAAAAAATCAAAACAGTAGAAATTCCGAATTTATTTCAGACGTGATTCTGAATTTCTAAAAACGTTAGAGTTCAGAATTCGCAAATTCGGAAAAGGTCGAAATGCAGACAGCACAAAGATGAAAAAATTAAAAACTCAGAAAGTCCAAAAATCTGCAAATTTTAGGGAAGCTCGTGACAAAACTGTAAAATAAACGACGTTGAATTTTGCGAATTCTGAGATTCGGAGTTTTGGCCTTTCGGAATTTCGAACCTTCGATATTTTTTCATTCGGAGTTTTTCAAACTGGCTACGTAGACTTTCGGGGAAATAATTTTTCTAAAAACTCTAACTCAGTAGTAGAAAAATTCGCAACTTTGACCTTTCGCAGCTTTTGAATAACCAAATAATAAGAAATAAAAATTCTCACGACATATATTGAGAGAGTGGGATATTCCTCAGACGACGAAACGCATTGCGATCAACTTTCCATGTACGGTACGATGCAAGTAAGTCTACGTACACGCGTATATCACGGGGATTCCCGAAGGCATATTGCGCAATGTATGGCTACGTGCGTCACTAAGGAAGCTCGGCATTATCGTTAATTGTAAAATTGTACGCTCAGCAGAGAATTTGGGTCGCAGACTGGCAACCGTAAGAAAGAAATTCCATACGCAAATGATTTTCTTATTTGAGATTCTTCGCATTTCAAAAACAATTAACATCATATTCTTCCAGCGAACAAAATCCCCGACGGTTTTTTTTTTTTTATTTGCAAATTATCATTTCCGTAAGAGCGTAGAATTATTTTTCCGTTTATTGCATGGAGAATTTTGGAAAAACTTTCAGGACCTATAGCTCGATAAATATCTACCTTACAGTCAAGAGTTCGGATCAACAAATTTGAGAAATTTTGTGCTCTACAAGAAAAAGTAATTATCGTTTTTGTCGCAGGACGAACTGTACGCGAAATATTTTGGGAAATCTAAATTTTCAATGAAGGAACTATCTGGTTTATACGGCTATGGTGATTTCTCGTTGATATAATTATATGGGAGTTGATAATCTCTCGTTATTTTAATTCCTCATTCTTTATGCGTCTGACATGACGGAATAATTAACATCCTCACCAACCTGGCCGCCAACTGGCGAGAAAATTAACGAAAAAAAATGTAAAACTCGATTCGGGCCACTTTGCACCTCGCGATTGATACTCGGCAATGAGTAAACAGAAATCACGCAATATACCCTGACATAAACATACACACCCGATATGAAAATAATGTAATCACAGACAGGTGGATTCGATTTCCATTCATATGTATATTTAGTAAATAGTTTGTTGATTTCAATTCCAAAATCCTCTTCTCCGGAGAAAATCTATAGAAAAATCTCTCTCTACCTCCGATTTTCTTTTTTTGTTTTCGCTGGTTGGTTTTTTGGTTTTTTATTTCTCTTCCTTTTTTTTTTTATTTTTCTTTTGGAGTCGATCAGTGACTACTGACTTTACATATATACTGATCAGTTGGCTAACGACTAGAAATGCTCTATGCCAGCTGGCTAAAACGAAATAGTTGTTGTTTATGTGGGTGAAAGAGACAGGTCGAGATAACTGTACAGAAAAACTAATGCGACGCTCACGCACGAGTCACGGTCAACCCGGTGGTAATCGAGCCGAGTTTCGTAACGCGTTAATACAAATACGAATAGGTATGTGTACGGGAATACCAATATGTAAAATGAAAAGTCACATGAGAAGGACGAGACTAATCTCAAAGTTTGAGATAACACCTTCAGGTCGCCTTTGATTCTACAGAAATTAGTTTAACAGAACGGAAGTTCTGGGCAGAATTTTTTTTACAGAATCCCTTCTACTGCAAAAATCAGCCTACGTGTCAAGGATCTACAGACTAAAGTCTTGCAGGAAATGTCCTGCGTAATCTTCTCTAAAGAAAAATTATTTCAAAGACTGCAGTTCTACAGAATATATATAATGGACACGGCACATTCAGGGATTCTACAGAAAAGTCCCTGAATTAAATATCCTACAAATTTTATTCTACAGATTGTATTTCAAACCACATGTCACGGTTTTGCAGAATGTAGATCTCTGACCAAATCTACAGAAGTACAATGTGTCCGTCAGAAATTTATTCTTCGGAATTGCGTTGTGTAGAAAAATTTACCTGCAAAATAATTTTCCTGGGATATTTCATCTATGATACACTCTGTATAGAATTTGTATTTTGTAGAACTGCAATTCCGATGGCTAATTTTCTGTACGTAGAAAAAATCATGTGCGATACATTTTGCAAGACTATTCTGCAGAACTGTGATATGTAGAATGTATTTTCTGTAGAATAAACACTGAAGAATATTTTCTATAACATTTTCAGTCTGTAGAACTGATTTCTGTAGAATTGAAAACGACTCTTACAGTTCTACGGGATAAAATCTTAATAACATGATTCTTTTTACAGGAAATTAGCCACTCAAATTGCGATTCTACAGACTGAAAATTCTACATTTGGCAATTCTAGAGTATGTCATAGATAAAATATCCCGTAGAATGTCCTCTATACTTTCTGTAGACCCATTGAACGTAGATAGAATAATTCTCCTGTGAAAAAGATTCTCTGTAGAACTCTTATTCTGTAGAATCGATTTCCGTAGAATTCGCGAAACATTCTGCTCGCCATTTCAAACTAGGATTAAAAACCGATTCCTGTAACAGATGTCGTGTGAAATTTCCCTCGTTACCGATTCGAAATATGCGTAGAAATTTGCTATTACCTCTTTCTAATAATTACACAAATATCCTTTGCAAACGGTGTGCGAGTCACAATAGCTGGAAGCGCAATGCGAGCTGCTGTTGAGAGAAAAACAAACAACTCTTCCTTTCGCATAAGAGTCGCTTACGCTGACGATGAGTTCGACGTCCCGTTTCTAGACCTTATGTTTATATCTACTGGCTCAGTACGTGCACCCAAGTGACACAGTTTATAGTTTACAATACGCTTCGTGCGTAGCCTTTATCTTGTTTACGTTCATCGTCGCGATTGACTGATTTCTCATTGTCAAATCCGATTGGCAATCTAGCGATCATTTTCGAAACGATTTTATTTCCATTGCGATATTTTGGAGTTTGGATGATTTTTAGACCTGGAATTTCACCCGTCTAAATACGCGGACAATTTTTGGCGAAATTTGTGATCGATTGAGCGTCGATAAATTCCGTGACTCTGGTCATTCGCTCGTTGAGCGTATAACGCAGACAAAACAGACGGCGCTCCGTCAACGAGTGCCTCAAACTAATGAATCATGTAATGGAAACATCGATCGCCACACTACTGTTGTCAACGAACAAGAGCTGCAGTTCGCCTGCACGTAGATATGACTCGTCCTCGGCCAACAACGAGGCTTCAAAACACTTTCACACGATAATTCCACTACGTGATTTTTAGCACGAAAAATTAACGGCAAGAGAATCAGAAACGATCTTCTAGAATCGGAGCAAATTTCCGGACCCATCGACCGTCAGAAAATACCAATTCGATCAAAAAGCTCGAGATTCCAAAAAAATTAGAAGTCTGGTCAATTAAGGAAATGGTCATTCAGAATCATATTCGCAAATTCGTCATTTAGCATCGATGATCGATGACTGTGGGACAATGAGGATGAAAAATTCTTTACCTTCTTATTACGCCATACAAAGAGTCAGATTCGGCCACTTGTCTGAACTCAGACGGTTGTGACTACTTCCTGAGCAGAGAAACAATCCAGTGATTACCCGCCGATATTTTATTCATCATCAGCTTGTATTACAATTCCCGAAAGCTCATATCTGCGTCATAAATTCGTCTTGGGAATTCGCAAAGACGCATCATTCATTTCTATAGAGATTCGGGCACACGAGAATCTTCGGCTATGTTCAGAACTTTTCCTAAATATTGAAAATTCTGACTATAGTCAATTTTTTTTTTTTTTCCTTTTCTTTTTTTTTGGAGCCAAAGCAGCAGAGTTGTATCCCTGGAGTGTAGAAGAAGAATGGAGAATATTAAAAAAGAGAAACGAAAATGGCATTTCGGATTTTTTGCTGGTACCGGAAGTGACCAGCTGACGAATGAAGATCATTTCTAAGTAGGAGATTAGGCGATCGGGTAAGTGCAGTTGCATTTCGAGTAGTTTCTCTCTGTTTAACGAAATGCCCCTTTCGGAGGAGAGCCACGGTTTTTCCCCCCCACGCGTCCCCACCACCAGAGATCTCTCGGCGAGCTATATAAGCCTGGCATGTCATGCTGCCCAGCATTGCGAGCCTCAAGCTATCAGACAGAAAAGCTTCGTCGAGTTTGATCCAAGTCACATCATCACAGTGTGTATACAAATAAGAGGAAAAGAAAAAAAAAATCTAGTAACATAATTATTTTCATCCATAAAATTTATCACCGAGTTTTTTAAATCCCTCGATCAATTTTTACCAATCATCGATCAGTGCGCGACAATATGAATTCAAAAATCTTTATCTTCTCATTCGCCGTATTATTCTCATGCATCTGCGCAGTTGTCTTCGGTTTACCCACCACGCAGAAGGATCAGGGTAAGTTTTTGTAAAATTTTTACCTATTCCTCGATTGTTTACGATTTTTGATCAAACACGTGGCTGATGATCGATAGATACACGTGGAAACGATCGAGACCAAAAAATCGTTGGTTTTAATTTCATTTGAGCACTACTAAAATCGAAAATTAAACCGGTCTAATCTTTTAATTTCAATTTTGCCCCAGATGACGAGCCGGTCCAATCATTGCGAGCATCCTGTGTCCTTCCAATGGAAATTGGAATCTGCAGAGCTCGTATGCCCAGATGGGGTTACGACGCTGAACAGAAAGATTGCGTGAGTTTCTTCTACGGAGGTTGTATGGGAAACGCTAATAACTTCATGACTAAAGAGGACTGCGTCAAAGTCTGCACAGGTAAATCTTATCCAAAGCTTGTCCATTATATCCGATAAAAATTGCACATGGTATCGGTTCAAAATTTGAAAAATTTCACACCGAAATTCCAAAATAGCAAAAATCTGATACCAGCTTTGTACATATTCGATGTATTCATGACGAATATCGAAGATTTATTATATATAATATTTCCGGACCCATTTCACCGGCTGAATCTATTCAGATACATGTATATTCATGGAGTCTCATGTTTTATGGAAGACCTTGTACAACCGGCCGACACCTTCTAGACGCGCTTAAAAGGCGAGCTCTATATTGGCTCTCTCGGCTTTCACTGGCTACAATTAATAATTTCAACACCATTTTTAACGAATTTTTTTCTTTTTTTTTTGTTGTATTTTTTTGTAGTTTTCTTTTCTAATCAATTTCTTCTTATCCCGTACTGTTTTTTTTTCAGGTGTCTAAGTAAGATATATCCTGTCGATCATCAAATCCATGCTAATTATACACGCCACTTCCGCACTTTTGTAAATACCCACCGCATCGAATGAAAGAAGAGAAAAAAAAAATGGAGATGAGCAAGAAGAGAAGAGAGAAGTGAAGAAAGAAATAGAAAAACTAATATAAGAATATGAATCACTGTGTAAATACGACTAATTGATATATATATTATATATTTATATATATATTTGTTAATTTTCAATCGATTCATCAATCTAACATATTTATTGATATATATTGTATACATGAACAATGATATGAAAGAATAAAATCTATAAATTTAACCAATCGTCTCTAATTTTATTAAACTAAAAAGATACAAATAAAATGAAATAAAAAAAAAAAATGAAGAAGAAGAAGAAGAGGAAAGGAAAAAAATAAATAAATTGAAAGATTAGAAGGAAAGTGTGATCCGTTGAAATTATTCGTGATTTCGAAACGTGAGAAATTCCCCCGGGGGCGTAGAAATGCGGGATTTCGATGGAAGAAAGAAAGAAAGAGGGGAAAAAAAGGAAGAAAAAAAAAAAAAATTGTACGGAATAAGAGACGCGATATTGCTCGGGGCGTAATCTGTTGGTATAGAATAGCGTAGACGTAGACGTCGTGACGCCTATGTATGTATATATATATATATGCATATATATAAGGTTCGCGGTCGGTGTGACTGACTGGTAGGTATAGCTGAGAATAAGGCAAATCGGTCTGAAAAGTTAGGCATTTCACGATGGTAGCTGTGTTTCGTTTAAATGCAAACTGTTGAATATATACCGTACAATATAAATATAAGCCTCTCCGCGAGGTCTGTATATCTCAGCTATTACTTATTCGATTTAAACGTTGAAGTTATTTAGATATTCCGGTGAGCATCTGGGCTCTGTGCTCTGGGTACTGGGTTCTCGAGGTACATACATATATATATATATATATATATATATATACCGTTTTCCTCTTTTCTTTTCCTTTTCTTCGTCGTGTATATTAATATAGGTATCCTCTCGATCCCGCGGTTCCCTCGCTTAGAGAGGGTGCGACGAAGGGGATGCGATTAGCTATAAGAACCGAGGAGCAAAATCGCACCACCTCTTCTTTTCCCCTCTCTATTTCTCTTCATCTTTCTCTCTCTCTCTCTCTCTCTCTCTCTTGTATTTTTACATAACATTATATTCTGGGAGTTACTACATCCCGGCATTACTTCAGGGGATACTCCGTATAACCGTGATCATGCCTTACGTCGCGTCGCGACGCCTCCTCCACGCCTAGGTCACTAATGGGGGTTAAAACGCAAACGGCAAAAGGCAAAAGCAGCATGGCAAAACTTTCAAGTAAAACCCGCACGCACTCGACGCGGAAGGAAAATGAGGGGGGGGGGGGGGGGGGGGGGGGGGAAACTGAGATGGAAAACCAACCCCAGTTGTTGTGGAATTTCCATTTTCACTTACTAGGCACACGATTTGTGACAATCGGCAAATGAGAAGAAAATTTAGATTTAGTAGATCGAAATATAACGAATCGATGATTCGTCTTCACGTTTTGCTGCTTAATGTGTTTCGTTTTTCTTTTCTTTCTTCAGATTTTCTATTCTTTACTCACTTTTACTCTCATCAGATGGTTTTGAAACCCTCATTGAATGCTGACATAGCGAACTGGCTATGTTCACTTAATGAGAATCATCGAAATTATTTAGACGAATGATTCCGCATCCCACTTAATTCATGATTCAAAATAATTCTTCGATTATTGGGGACAATTGTTAACCCGAAGATTTTTGAAAAACGATAAAATCACATAAAGTCGACAGTATCGCATGGAAATCAACTTTGTCAATCGAAAAGATGAAAATTCATAACAGGGATCATTCCCCAGAATTTTGTTAAGGAATCCGTTTTTGTTCAAATTCGTTTTAATGAGGCGGAATTAAAGTTCGGAATTTTAAAAGTTACGAACGGTCTAAATTCCAAATTTTTTTTAGACACGATTCTGAGTTTCCATAAACGTTGGAGTTCAGAATTTCCAAATTCCAGAAGGTCGGAATGCAGCGAGCTCAAAGATCCGAAAATTCAAAACAAGAAAAGGACGAGTTGATAAACTAAAACTATGTAATAGCCCTAATATCGTTTAGCCATCAGCAACTGTCCACCATGAGGATTAAAGGATGATCAATACCTCGATTGGCAATACGACCAGTTAGTCCCGTTAAAGACAGTAAACGTGTGTTAAGGACGAGCCACGGTGGTGAATAATGAAGACCAATTAACGACGTTTTAGTGGTCAAGCTAATAGCGAAAGGGTTAGATCCAACAGGATTGAGTCAGTCAGTCGTGGTGAAAGATCGAAGAAAGGGGTCAGTCCGGGATGGTCAACGGATGTTGGGACGTTGGTGACCAATGACAGATGGTATTTCGGGTAATCTCTCTATACAGTTGGACACATAGAGAGAGAAAGATATATAGAAAGAGAGAGAGAGAGAAAGAGAGAGATGAGCAGGGTGTACCTGCAGCCGACATGTCGATACCAGCCCTTGCCGATACGACCTCCGATACTGCCGCGAACCCCGAAATTTCCCATCCCTGGAACTGATGCGGGAGGGGGGGGGGGGAGGGGTGGTTTGGTAAAAACCCCTCACTCCTCTTATATTCCCATTTCTCTACGAATTCCCTCCCTTTTATACGAACGAAAACTCCCGGCAGTTCGCCTCGCTCGACCGCTAAATGCCCGGCCACCCTACACTGCTCAATTATTGATACTTACGATATCCGCCGACCATCGACCACTCATTTTCTAGTACACGTTGGTATGTTGCTACATACGTGAATTTTATCTTCATTGGTAAAGTATATAGGAGGAATGGATACTTTTCGTTGATCGAAAAATATGTCTTTCCCATTTTCAATTTACAACTCTATTTTTTTTTTTTTTTTTTCTTGCGTTTTGTTTCTCTTCGCTTTGCGATCAGGGTAAATGTATGCTTATTTGTTTTCAAGATGGTGGTTTTTTTTTTTTTTTTTGCGATGATCAGAGAACCTGATTCCCATGTACATATGTGAATATATATATATACATGTATATGTACGGCATATATATTTGCGGCAAAGAGATTTTTACCCAAGCTCAGAGAATCCCTCGATTACTTTCGTTCTCTGACTCGTTTTCATCCTGTACATTGAGGATACTCTCGAGTGGGTGATTACGCTTAAGTGCGGCATAATCGTACGATCAAAGATAAGTGTAACCACCACGTAGATAATGGTAATTATTCCACCGATTTTCAAATCTTCCATCCCCCATTCAACCCTCCATTTTCTTGCAGTATCTCGAAACATCCTTTTTCTCATTTCAAAGCTTCCCTGTTCCTGGATAAATTTCATATTTTATGAAAAATTGATGTACATGCATACCTATATCCGAGTCTTGGATGAGCATAACCTTGGCCTAGGCCTTCGGATCGGAAGTGTTTGACCTCGTCGGTTACGGAAATAAGAGGGGGAAAAAAAAAAAAAAAAATAGGAAAATGAAATAGTAAGATAAAAGTAGAAGAAAAAAAGGAGGGAAGAGCAGAAGAAGATGAAGAAGAAGAAGAAAAAAAATAATGGCATTCGTAAAACGATCAGAGATGGATTGAGGGGAAACGTAGGGGGTAAAACGAAGGAAAAAGGGATGTCTAAGGGAGTCTAAGGGAGAGAGAGAGAGAGATGGGAGAAGTGTATATGTGGATCCAGCAAGGAGTGAATTCCCCTTTGCCATACTTTCCCATAGACATGTCTTGCGCAGCGCCTAAGTGTATTAGACCCGCGGCCAGAGGGGGTTGGTGCCGCCAGGGGGGTTGCGCCGTGCCCCGCTAATGGCACCCTCGGGGAACCCCCTGGAAACCCTCTCCTATTTATTATTTAGGAGCATCCGGGTAAAACCGAGGCAACCCCGGCCGAGAGCCAAGGATTTATCCGCAGACATCACACATCGGTCCAGGGACTTTTCCGTTTACTTCGTATGAGAATTATTCGGGCAACGTAAGAAAATAATATTACAACTACCTCTGATTTTCAAAATTATTCACAAAATCTAGTACCTGGTCAATTGGGTTGCCTTCGGAATTTTTTTCACCACCTTTAATTATTTTTTTTTTTTTCTCGCGTTTCATTTAGACATTTTGACTTTTTGTGACTAAACCACTTGGTCAATCCTAACGGTACGTAAAAATTTTTCATCCCTAAAAGTCAAACTACGACCCTGTTAAGTTTGGAATTTTTCTGTTCAGCCGTTGATTAAAAAAAAAACAAAAAAAAACGGGTAGAAAACCAAAAATGCCAAAGAGGCAAAAAAACCGGGCAGAAAACCAAAAAGGTAAAAAATTTCTTTGATTTGCAATAATGATTTTTGACGTGAAACTAAAACTTCGTTCATCCCATACGCGATGAGTCAAGAAAAACAGGAAAATTGGGAAACGGGTCGATCAATTCTAAAACCGCGTGAAAAAATTCTCATGAGAAAATGATTCTTCACATGATGAAGAAAAGTTTGACGATCTTTGGGATTAATTATTTGGCAAAGTCGGTGGTTTGTTTCTTCCCTTGCAACGATTTCGTCAGTTTTCTTGATTTCCCTTGTCAGATCCATAACCCATTATCGACTGGATATAGTTGGATACCAATACCAATAGAAGTGAATATCGAAAAGTTTTGTTTGTTTCTCGAAAGCAGCCCCTTTTCTCTAATTTTTCGCTCCGACGATCTAACCTAGCCGTTGTATTCTTGGCTGGGCTTTTTCACCTCGCTCAATTTTTACTTCTCTTTCTCTTTCTGTCTTTCTCTCTCTTCGACATAACCCACCCGGAAAGTTATGGGTGGTTATAGTTTTACTGGAGGCAATAATTTCGCGGAGGCTATGAGCTCCGGTTTCGTATCCGAGCCATTAGTCTAGTACGGCAATTCGTCAAATTGGGCGAAATGTAGTATCAATAACACCCTGCAGCTGGTGCCATCGAACCATGCATTTCTCCCCCCAGGTCCAGACTTCGATTGCTTCCACATTTTCGATATACTTAGATTCCCGCATGTATGTGAGAGTCCATATGTATTGCACAAATACCATATAGACATAAACCCACCTGATTTAGGATAAACCGAGGATAATCACGGTATTACATATCCGTGGTAAAAATCGTATTAAATTACCTAGATAATCGTTTCTCCAGGTCAAATGAACTTCACGTCAAAGTCAATCCATGTACGTGGCGGTCTCTGTGCAACTAAAGTGTAACTCACTGTATCTCCAATCTGTTTTCTCCACCACGATGATAAGTTACCCGCAATATCAGGATTAGAATCAATCCTGATGATTCTTCGATCAATGATTATGAAAAACTGACCTTTATTTCCGTCTGGAATTCTTATGCAAATAGAAATAAAAAAGTGGTGTTAAAAGCCATTCACATTCTCATTCATGAAAAACTTAGAGCGATCGCAGTAAGGCAGAACTCTAGCTAAAGCAGAAACTTGCATTTCACGTTTTTATCGATGTCGATAATGCCGCAGCTATTTATACCGGGAATAAAACTGGCTCGGCAGCTCCAAAGGCGTACGATAAGTCCCAACAGATCGGCGTTCAGACCCAGGTGATGATATTGCGGTGAGGTACGAGAAGGGGGCGTAGGGTGTTAGGGTGGGGATACGGCGTGGGACTGGTGAGGCCCACGTTCGGGCCCTTAGCGCAAAGCGAACTAAGACGAGGGGACCGCGGAAGGGGCCGAAGGCACATTCCAAAGCAGAACGCCTCGGAGTGAAGGCGGAGGGTCCCACAAGGCTCGATCGCCTCGCGCCAAGTCTCCGTATTTTACTGTGTGTGCTTCGTGAATCTAGACGCGTGCGATAAAGTGCCGATTCTTCTTAAGTTGCCGCGAATCGTCTTAAGTTAACTAGCGATCGATCTGAGTCTCGATTCAAGTAACCGATCGTCATTCATCTTCACTTTCGGGGCTTTTTCGGGTCCGGATAATTTGAACGAAGATTCTTCAGACCCAGGGTTTTAATTACGAACGATTAAGAAGTCAACCTGTTTCCAGACCAGCCACTCCAGGCTCATCCAACGAACGACCATTTCAACGATCTGATCGATCGTTAGATTCGTTTTGCCGGTTTTATCAGAAAACGATCCTCGGGCTGGTCGATTATACGTGATTGTGAATTTATATGATGATTGGAACATTGAGATCTTCTTGATTTTTCTTCCGCAATTTCAATCGAAGATTCATATGCAGTCGTTAGATCCCGTGCCTTTTATTTTTTGTAATATCGACGATGTGATATGGATAACGATGTCTCGAGAAGAGAAGCGTGATATATACCGGGTATAGAAATGGCAGTGGGTATTTTCTAAGCAACACAATAACTGGAGGGCATCGTCGATAATAGGCGGACGCCGCGGAAGCAAGAGGAACGATATTCGCAAACCGTTACCATACAAATACACTAAAGGTAGGCAAAGACAGACAGAGAATAGATAGACACACCATAGGCCACCGCGTTCTCACATGCCGGTGGAATGAACCCTGTATTGTAGGATTATGCATAAATGAATATCTAGCGGTCTTATTAGTTTCTTATGACAAGCCGCGTTGATTTAACGCCTATCCATAACCCTGCGAAAATAAAACCTGCCGTAATGAGCTACGGTGATGAACCGACCGACTTAATTCTTTCCTCATTTGCCGATTGTCTCTTTGCCAAACAAATCGGAAAACAAACATTTCAAATTGACAGCAAAATAATATTTACAAATGTGGTTGAAACGCCGCTGGGTTTGACCTGGACTTTACCCTGGTCATCCTTTTTTCGTCAAAGTCCCAAATTCAGGTACCTACCTGAGATGGTTCGAAGCCCTGAGGCCTATTCGTTGATGAAGTAGCAATGGTAGCAGTAAATGAAAGTTTCATTATCGACTGACTCAAGCGGTTATTCAACCCATTCTAATAGTCGCTGATCTCAGAGTTCCTATTCCGCTTTTGCATTTGAATATAACCTCGACGATAGCGGTCATTCATGTTTTACCGATCGACCTGAAACGGTCTATCGATTTCTCAAAGTACACGGAATAATGGTTTGTACTGTTATCGATTCACCGGACGTGCGAGACGCGGTATCCAGTTGTTCAGAATCGCTTCAATGACTAAACCCTACCATTCACGAAACCCCAGAAATTCCGTTGATCACGTAAAAATTTCTCAGGTAAAAAAAGGATCGACAAAATGTCCCAACAACCACCAACCGATTTGGACCTGGTCCCCGAGGGCTCGCCACACCCTTGCCAATGCTCCGCAATGTCAGCGGTGGATTCCGTCCGAGCACAACGGGACAGGATCGAGAGGAGTTTGGTCAGCACACGGCTTTCGAGTGGTCAAGATCATCCCCGGGTATTGGAAACGTTGCAAAACGCCTTCGTGCCTTTGAGGAGAGGCGACGCCTCGGCCATGGTCGGTCCTGAGAACCAGCAGAATTTGGAATTAGGAAGAAACGTGGACTCGAGCACAAACACGAGTCAGCACACGCAGTTCAGCTCGAGTCCAAGGTCTCCGAACAATCCGGGGTCCTTGGCGGCTCGGCGAGGCCATAACGCACCCTGCAGTCCAAGGAACTTGGACATATCGAGAAACCTGGCTTTCGAAGCCGCTCGTCGTGTTCACGAGTCGACATCTGCAGCGGCGGAACACCAGCGAAGCTCGTCGACGAGCCCTAGTCAGATCATGGACTCGAGCCAGGGTGCGAAGGAGATTGAAAAGCAGCTGCAGGAACAGCAGAGCCTTTCCCAAAAGCACGGAAGTTTCTCGACGAAGGATAAGGTCAAGAATATACAGCAAATACTCAGCCCTTATCAGCACAATCACGAACAATTTCACGGTGGTGAACCGCACGTGCATAAACACGGTGATCAAAGCTTCAGACCAAGTGGAAATTTGGACGGTAACGAAAGCCTCATGGCGTTTCAACAGCACCAAAGGCAACACACGCATCATCATCACGGTAGTCAGAAAATACCAAACGTTAATCACCACCACGTTGGATCGGCAATTCCCACCAATCACCACCCTCATTCGCAACCCCTAGCTGCACATCATCACGTGAATGTGCCCACGAATCAAAACCTCGGTGGTGTTCATCACCACGTTGGTTCTGGACCGATGTCTGGAACCTCGTCCAACTCGAGTCTGATAAATCATCAGCATGGGAGTTCGCCAACCGTGCATCATCACGGTCCGAGTAACTTGTCTGGTTCATCTTTGATCAGTCATCATCATGGAAGTTCATCTGGCAGCCTGGCCGGTCCGATTTCATCCGTAAACCACCACCACGCGAGTTCGGGTATATCGTCAGAATCATCGTCTTCGAATGCTAACACAAGAGTACACAGCAGACTAGATCACGTCCACGATCTCCATCATCATTCGGGGAGCATTCACACTCACACGAGCCTTCAGCACGGGAATCCGATACCGGAAACAAGGCAGAGAGCGCCATCTAGCCTCGAACATCATCCTCATCATCACTCACACGTCCACACGCATTCCCATACCCACAATCAATCATCGACTGAAACCAAGACCGGGGCGTTGATGGGGATCAACGCGATACAGGTAGGGAAATCGTTGATCAAGTTTTTACCAGTTTGCAATGAGTAAGTTTGCACATTAACAAGTTTTTAAAATTTTCAGGTACCTTCGCCCGCGAAGAGCAAATGCCAATGCCACACTGTACAACAGGATGGTAACAACAAGAGAGGGTCAGAAGACGAGTGTGACGAAAATGAAACTGTCCCAAGAACGCATCAGCCTCCAGCATTGCCGCCAAGACCACCTCCGAGACCTACGAGACACTATCAAACCTCGACGTCCAGTCAACGTAAGTTTTTTCCCAAAAAATTTCCAGATAGTAAATCGATAAGGGAAGAAAGAATTCTGTGGTAAACGTGACTCATCAGGATAAGGGTGTTTCTCCGAGCCTGTTGGCACAATCTGTGAGCATTGTTATCGATACGAGGGCAGGATTATAAGTGTTGGGAAAAGCGTTATCGTCTTTCTCCCCAACCAGCAATCGGATTCGGATTCGTCTCTGATTTATCAAAGTTCTCGCACCCTCCGCATGGCGGCGTTAAGCGCGTTAAAATATATCGACCAGCCCCTAGCGTTCTTGCGAGAAAATGAACGCGAGGGATGTTCGCTAAGTGATATGTAAGCAAGTTTACTTCCCCGGAGGTGATATAGGTACTAATACCTACGGTTTTCACAATGTTTCCGATAACATTGATCCCCCGTTGTGTCGTGAGGTGATACTTATTAACTAACGAGTGTTCTCGAGAGCAAAGGGTGATCGTTTCTTAGATTCTTTCGCATTTATTTATTTTTCTCTTCTGCTACAAGTTTTTTTTTTTTTTTTTTTTCCGCTTTCCTTCACGTAAAGAAAATGACGTTTCGAGATGATAAACCTATCGTGAGAAAGATAAGTGATGGTGGCGTGGTCCGGAAGGACACTCCTTTGTTATATCGGATTGTGAAATGTGGCCGTATCAAGTCATCGGATTCGAAAAATGATTGGATCACTAGAATTTTGACCGATAATTCAAACATCGATAATTCATATTCACCGAATCCAGCAAACTCGTGATTTTTTTTCAACAAAGATATATGCTTGTGTTCCATTGTTTGGCGGGTTGATTGAAACTGAAGGATTCAATGTGTAAAAGCAAACGAAACTTCCTGTGATGAACGACAAATTAGAATCGACAATAAAAGGATAAGAAATAAGATAAAAATCAGATAAAAAAATCTCAAAATCGTGTTATTGTAAATAATATAAATTTATCGATCACTGCCAATAATATCTATAGATATATACATATATAAATGTATATCGCCTGCCAATTCGACTTTGAATTAAGATTATAGAAGATAAAGAAACCAGAAAAAGAAAACGAAAGGATAAAAAAATCTTGTCAAACTGGTTTAGCTAAGTTTTCGTTTGAAAAATTACGGCCAAACTTGTACGCGACAAAGACGGAGAGTAGAAAAAGAAAAAGATCCGGTAAATAGTATAAGCGGTCATCGTGCTTTTGGACAAACAATCAGGAGGATGGACGGACATCCGGTTCTTCAAATAGTTCGTTGTCGTCTAGGGGGTGAGCTGGATGGTGGAACGACGGCCTACCCTTTTTCGGTGGCACCTCACGCGCATTTACCACCTTCACGCCATCTGGGACACGGACATTTTTCGCATTTGCCAAGACCACGACATCCACACCCTTGCGGTACGAAAAAACAACCTGATCCTTGGCTTATCCCCTTTCTAAATGTTTCACAGCTTCTTCTCCCTTTCCTCGACTCTCTGTATCTCGAATACAGCCTGAACTATATCGCCTCTTACTCAAATTACACGAGTCCAACATCATGCGTACAGTGTTCCTTCACCTGTGCTCTCGGATTCGATTACCGAGGTTAATAAGTTGCCCAGTTATACTCCGAAAGCTAATTTACCAAAAGTTCCCATCACCTTGCCAAGTTTGTGTAACGATTCGTCGTCCAAAGAGATCTCTGCTAATTCGACAATTTCGATTTCGTTTGATTCGACAAATTTTTATTGATATTCTTCTTATTTCTTGTACTGTAAGGCTGGAGGATTCGTAAATTAGAACGATCATTCAATACCTGTCCATATTGTTAATTGGACCGAACGTTTTAATGGGCGTTTTAGAATCAACGTGAAATCTCATTAAACAGATACGAATCAACGGACAGATGTATGTATACCGATGGCAAAAACTTGCTTTGAATATAAATAGTCACAAGGTTAATTATCCATACTAGTTTGCTGATGAATTTTCACACACTATGTTTTTATCTTTTTCTTCTTGTTTTTTCGTGGTTAAGCATAGATTTCTGCTATACACTCAGATAAAAGTCTCGTTGAATCGACCGAAATTTTACTGAATTGACAAAAAATTTGGTAGATTATAAAGTAAGTGTACCAGTTACTGATCCTGTCCCAATTATTGACACATTCCAATGACGCATTTTTATCCGTAAGCTCTCAAATGATCAAAAAATTAATTCGTATTCTCTGAGTCTTTAGCAACTGATTTTTTTAATGGAGTCATTCAGAATTCTTATCATCGATTGAAAATTCAAGAAAACTCGAGGTCAATAATTGGGTCTTGAAGGGTCAGTAATTGGTACACTTACCTCATTAGTGGCAATAAAATGTGGAGTTGATTAAACAAGAGATTCTTGTCCGCGAGTTTCAGTTGAATCAACATAGCAAAATAGTTTCTCGATTGCTGAACAGAATTCTGTTGAATCGACCACAAGAAAAAAAAAAATCACCAACAACAATTATTTTGGTTGGATTTACCAAACTTGTTTTCTGAGTATACAACCATCGATATAATATCTAAAAACCGCAAATTCCGACGGTCTGACTTTCTGTGCCTTTGGAAAAAATCTTGAACAAGGGACAAAAAAGATGCCGAATTTTCCCAGGCGATAAAATAAACTTTGCAACTAGGCGACTTAGAATGATCGAGTAACGTCTAAGAAACTGGCGTGAATGAACGGTTCTCGTTCTCATAGGTTCGGCTATTTGCTCTTTGTCGGTTAAGCAATATCTTCTAAAGGTACAGGTAGCTCGTTGTAAGAGTGCAACATCAGGTATAGAAGGCGGGGGTGGTAACCTGCTGGCAGTCATTGTGCTATGAAATCCCCCAGTATGAGATTTTCCGCAGAGATTATAGATCCCCACGTGTATACTACCTACTGCATAATACCTCTGACTATATACGACCTGCTCCTCATTGTCGGTAGTATACGTACCATAGATAGACCTGAAATTGTTACACACTGACAATGGCTGATTAGATCCAAACGGAAAGGAAACTCAGCCTTCCCAAAAGAATTTCCCAAGAATGAAAAAAGGGCGAAGGCATGCATTCAATTTTTGCAAATCGTATACCTGAACCGTCACATACCAAATTTTTTCTTTTGTACCGTTGTTTGTGCACCTGGCCAATTCTTTTGGCACCGGTCAAAAATCGATCCCAAAGATTGAAAGACAGCATTGTTGAGGAAGATTTTTTGTACAGCACAACAAAAATGTTTTTACCGCACACGACGAATGAAGTATAAATTGCTGTTTGTGTAGTGACTTTGATCACTGCAGTCTCCACTTTCCTGCTTTTTACATTTACCTCTAATTCCAGGTCACTCAGGAGACGGTGGATGCTGCAAGAAATACGTGGTCCTTTGCTGTCTTTGCGGAGGACTCAGCGCCGCTGTTGGAAGCCTTTTTTTGGCTGTACACGCAATTTTATCCGCCCACACCGCTAGCCTAGCTCTATTCGAAACTGTACCATCCTACATTCCAGGGACCATGGTAAGAAAACTACTCGAACGTTGTGTGAATTTATCTCTGCTTTTCGTGAGAAAATAAGACACCGGCTAGATGACAATTACGAATTTTGTTACAGTTGATTCTGATGGGTCTGTCCACACTCCTGTTAGCCAGACGAAAACTTCGCTACGGTCTTCTGGTGAGTATGAAAAACTCTAGAAAATATTTGTGCTTCGATAACCAGAAAAATGACCAAAAAACTGATGGATTAAAGTAAATGAAACATGAATCTATTTCAGATGAAAGTCTGCGGATCAGTGGGCGTTGTGTGTGCATTAGTATGTGTATTGGTAACGGTGACAACGACCGTTGTCCACATGTCAAGACTCCAAGGACTTCGCGAATGCGTCTATACAGCAAGAGCAAGGTCTGTATTGCCGGTAACCTATTGAATATCAAATCCTTAACTTCATCCGCACCTGTAATAACAGAACGTGCCTTTTTTCCCCGTTGAAATACGCAGGTCGTGCACGTGTTACGGTACACCACAGTCAAGGGGTGATCCGGGTGTTTTATTCGAGGGTACTCCTCACTGTGAAGCAGTTCATGGGGCACTTTACGCGTGTCTAAGAGCGTTGTTCGGAGTATCAGTGGCGGGAATCCTTGCCTGCATATTTTCCTGCATGTTAGTTTACCAGCTCCTCAGTCACGAGAAGAAAAAAATGTACTGGGAACAGTTGGAGCTTAGGTGCAGGTCACTTTACGGCCAGGGAGGATCCGTTGGGCCGACTACAGGCTCGTGTGGATGTTGCAACGACTGTGGAGGCGCTAGCCCATGGTGGGCACAGACTCCAGGCAATTTGTACACGCCAAATCCTGACCTGGCACCGGCAAGGTGAGAGCAAAATCGAGTCCTCGTTAATTTTAGCCAATTTTTATCGCAGCAATTTACATCTTTTCCATATTACAGGCGATGGCGTTTACCCTGGTCCAGATCCAGGGGTCCAGCACCGAGCCCGGACTCCAATTACGGATTTCACGGTCCGTCCAGGCAGGTAGAATCCAACGTCGAACAGACTGGGCCCTACAGTGTACTAAATTCACAAAACGCCGGTCCCTACTCGGTGCTAAATGCCCAGAACGGTCCCTACACACCGAGCACTGCTTCGTACAGTGTTTTGGAGACACCTGTTCCCCTATGGGGGCCACCGCCACCATACAGCGACCCAAACAGCCCAGCCAGAAGACCTCAGGTACCTGAACCACGACCCAGAATGGCAAAGAGGCTAGACAACTACGAAGGCGTTAACGAAGGTGAGTGTGAATGACCCTAGATGAATAGTGGAGAGTAATTTATCAGACGACAGAATAATGTAACTTCGATTCAATGTCCATCGTGGAAACAGAGCACAGACCAAGAGCGACGAAACGTTCATCAGGAAATTACGAAAACGCCGAAGAAATATCAAACAGCACCGATCCCGAGGGTGGAAACGAGGGTACCATGAAGGGAAGAAGATCAAGAAAGCCACTGAAAGGAGTCGAGAATGGTGCTTTCCAACAGGAAACTGCTGCAGTACCAAAACAGTCCGAAAGCGAGCTTTACTTTGGTGATGTTTCTTCCTGCTGCGGACCCGAGAGTAGTTTCTACGACTTGGCAGTGGAGAAAGAAGGTACAATTTGCCCAGTGACTTAAAAATCCTATTTCTCCTGAGGGTTCGAATGAGTTAAAAAATTTCATTCACAGGAGCAGACAGTACTGAAGGTATCGACTACCTGGCAGCCCGTTTAGGAAAACGCCAGCTGTCTAAGAGGTCAAGACTTCCGTTACCGTTACCAGCTGACGGTGGAGATCCGGCCTCGGATAGTTACGCGAATAGTGATGAGCCAAGAAGTGTAAGAGGACCTTTTTTAGCCCCTGATGCACAGTATGAAGTAATACAGCAGGGAAGGTACGCCTATTACGCGCCTCAAGTCGATGAAAACAATCCTGAAAGTCCAACGGCTTCGGGATATTTTCGAGAAGAGCAATTCTCCCACGATGAAGATACCGAAAGAGTGAGAATCGAACGTGATCGTGAATACTGCAGAGAAGAAGAAACCCCACAGTGCTGCTTAAGCGATGCTACGACATTGGATTCTGGATGGCAAAGTGGCGATCAGCCGCAGTCCGACGACAATGTGAGACCAGTGAACGTTTAGCGAGGATATTTTTTGTTTGTTTTTTATTCTAAACCATAGTGACAAAAAGAGGGGAGATTAAGACAAATACGTCTCTAGTTGTAAAGTATATATATATATATATAAATGAAAATTAGTATTTAAGTAATTTATGTATAAGCTCGCCCGGACTTGCCGTTGTTCATACAGAGTATAGAAAATACCTGTGACAACAAGATGCTGAATTTGAATCAAATATGTCGAGATGGGGTATTTCCCCGGAATTCAAATCGCGTCGTATATGATTATGATAGATTTTATTCTCTTGAAAAAATAATCATCGTCATTATCATATTCATCGTTTGATTCATGGCCTCGTTATTGCAGAGATTCTATTCATTTCGGATCCTTTATGAGCTCCACAGTAACTAAAAGCCTGTTTCTTCATTTATTTGATCGATCGTATTCCATTAATCGATCACGCAGAAAAACTGCATTAGCTATCACAATTACTATCATAAAAAAAAAAGACGAATACGTCTAATGTACAAATATTTACTTTGACCTCCTTAAGGCGCGACTTTTTTCTTGGGTTATCAAGTAGTTTTTTCCATTCATGAATTAAAATATAGCCATGCGACTTTGACAATTTATTGGCATCTGACTAGACATAGTAAGGATTTTTTTCGAGTACCTATAGATCGTTAGAAAGCTATACGTGAAATTAGTTTCACAGTTATTGAGGAATATTTGTTGATTCTCGAAGAATAATTATTTCTTCTTATTCTTCGACGTTATTATTTCAATTATGAATATGACTCACTTCTAGGTAGAAAATAAAAGTGAACTAAAGGACCAAGGACAATACCTAGGTATATAGATAAAAAGTCGCGTAGATTGATTAGAAACCTGCTAATATTAAACGTAAGTTGAATATGTTGTGTCAAATGTGCGTGGAGACGAGGTCTTGCGAAATATACAAATTTGGGATAGAAATAAAAGGAGAAAACAAATGAGAATGAAAATATTTTGTAAACATATAATTGCAAAAGGCGCTAGACTCCGGATCTAACGATTTAGTATATAAGAAATCATCATATTGAATGAAATAGGAAATCCACATAGCCTATATATGTATAGCTCACATCATCGTGAGCATGAAAAAGAAAAAAGAACCGAGAGTTATGAATCAAGAATTTAGCCAATCAAGAGTAAGAGTGTTGTCAAATAGTGTAATTTAAGGTATCGAATAAAGCTTTGTTATATAAAAACGAATTCAACCACCAATACCTCACGATGATCAATTCCTTTCGAATACCGCGCCGTTTCAAAAGAGGCAAAATCAACAGAAAGTTGCGTGAATAAAACGGCGCCCGAATTCAGGCAACTCGAGATACGTGCTTGTTTGAATTTTCATTTTTTCCCGCCACGGAATTGTCACAGAAAAAAAATCATCCAAGTCCTGAGAAGTCGGGGTGAGATCTGATAAATATCACAATCAAGGGTTTGAAATATTTTTTGGAAGATTGTGTCCTGCGTCTGAAAAATCGCAAGAACAAGATTTTTCGGATGATTTTAAAAACTGAACAGCGTCCATTTATTGAATCTCTGAAATCTAGGAAAAACTGTGTGAATAAAAAATAAAAACCAAACTTAAAACGGCTCAATTTGCCCAACTCCGCTTTATCTAGGATCGATGTGATCTCGATTCGAGACATTATGTACTACAGATACGTGTATTGTCTTTAAGAATATTGTAGATAGGCGCCTATACGTAAGCCTCGCGGCGAATGTGGACCATGTGGCCTTTGTTAAAGAATTTCTTTCTCTTTTCATTGGCCAACATGCTATACACACATCGTGCCGTATGCCTAGTCAAGTAAACTAGTTTCGTAAAGGCAATACAAGCCAAATTCATTCCACACGGTGTCACGAGGTCGACAAAATTTCGTTTTTAATTTCATATAGAAAGGTATTGATTACAGTTAATAAAAACTGACCACACGCTGCGAAGGCACTTATACCCAGACCTTACGTCACCTAGATTTGAACCGATTTTTTATTCTGTCAGATATATTTTTCTTTTTACTTTTTTTTAGTTTTTCAGGTATCTATACCTGTAGAGATAAAGATTTAACAATCAACGAACATTTTCGCACACAAATTTAATTAAATTCTTACATTATGCATGTTACATGAATGACTACATAACGATTCGTACGGTTCTAGTTGATAAACCGATAAAAAGTCTCCGGCTCAATTAGTAATAAAAATAAAAAGGCACACGATCCCCCCGTTGTCAACGAGTCTGTAATTCTGTACATCGAAAGGGAGCCCAGAATAGGTTGGCGAATCTCATGACATTTACTGACACATATTATACATTATATATTTATATTCGATTCGATTGAAGAACAAATTTTCAATGTGCATAACAATTGCGCGTTATTTTTACACATGAGTTCGTGCATTAGCAGTCCAATAACACGCGAACTTGTATTTGTAATCAACCATACGACGTCACAATCCACTCGTCTCATTCTCGAGATTAACTACCTCCTCAGAAATTCTAATTAGTCGTACATAGTTTTTTGCAAACAGCTATATTATCGTCTCTAATGACAGTCACTGCCTGTAAGTGAAAAAAAAGGACACGAAAAATCACAGGATTTCAAGAACAAGACCCTTCGACGATTCTGTGCGCGGCTTGATTGGCAAGAAACCGTTCGACCCGCTCCCGGAATTCCTTGTTGGATTCGGGCAGGGGTAATCTTGGCCCTGAATTTTCGTTCGTCGAATTGATCCGATATCCGGAAAAGTGGCGTAAATTATCATCGTAAATATCGTCACGAGATCGAAGCTGATCTTCGCCCCTCGTGTTTTGGGCCCTGGGTTTTATCCTCTGGGCCCGAGGTCCTCCGGGGTTATCGTAACTCGCGTCTGCCGATCGATTCCGCATCCCACGCAGTGATATTTTCAGGCTGAGAATGGACCAGGAGATTTCGAGGACGCATGTGACGAGCACGTTCACGTCCAGGATAAGATTAGTCCTCGTCCTTGCGGGCCGATCTCCTTGCCAGAAGGAAAACAGACCGTCGAAATATCTAACCGGTGACGATGACTTTATCTCCGTAGAGTTTGTCATTTCCGGGACATACTCTTCCCCGGAATGCTGACTTCCGGTTGAAGTATCGTTACGATTAACATCCCTCCTTGTTTCTTCCTCGAGTATCTTGAGGAGAGTTTCGTCGGTTTCATTCTGTTCGATAATTCCCACAAGCCGTCTATCACCGTCGACAAATTTACTTCCTGGGTAATTAAATATCTTTTCGATTTTCCAGCTCGCCTCGATCCCGCTTTCCGTTATCGAAGCGATATCAAAGCCCGTGGCGAATCCGCAGATGATCGA
Source organism: Ametastegia equiseti (assembly GCA_963989295.1). Taxonomy (NCBI): domain Eukaryota; kingdom Metazoa; phylum Arthropoda; class Insecta; order Hymenoptera; family Tenthredinidae; genus Ametastegia; species Ametastegia equiseti. The sequence goes on along the minus strand of OZ022403.1, from coordinate 5,404,449 downwards.
AACCACCAGGGAAAATAAACTCCCGTAAAAAAAGAAGGATATATTTTTGTCAATGTACCATCTTCTCCAGGCTAAAAGTCCCGACACAAACGGGACCAGACAAGCGAACGACAGAACTGGTCCTTGCAGAGATCTGGCCAGGGTGCCCAAGAGGAAGGCCAAAATACTGAGTCCCAAATGAACCAGGGAAAGTCCACCGACAGTTGAGGCAGAGTATCGTCTTTCCGAAGGATACAATGACGAAAGGGGTGGCTTGGTTTTCACTTTGATCACGTAAACGTCCTTCATTTTTGTCACAAAGATTTTTTCGAGACTCGATTCAGTTTGTTGAGATTGACTAAAAATTATTTCCAAACATGAAAATTTTCTCCACTATAAGAGTTAATGCCTCGACTAAACCCTACAGGATGTAGGCCTCGTACTTCCGGTCACCTCGTACGTATCCCCTTCCCAGTCCGCTTTTGACCGTGAATAAATATGCACTAACAGGTAAAAAGTGAACACGCGTGTTTACAATCCAGTGAAAGGAATCTCACGTATGTGAATTATTCTAGAGAAAAGTATCACGGGCCCCAATGATCCGTGATCGATTTTTTCTCAACAGATCAATAAATAAATGTCCGGGTCTGAGGCGATCGATGATGGTTGATATTAATTAATAAACCAGGGGCAAAGTTGCAAGGAGTAATTGAATCAATTGTTCATTTAAATTGAATCCTCGTATCAGATTAGTGGGTTGCACCTTTAACGTCACCTTTCTCTTTCCCGGTTGAATAATGTCGGCTGTATCGTAAAACCGGGATGATGATGATGATGATGATGATCGTTAATTGCGTAGAAGGAACAACGACGTTTTTTTCCAGAACAAAATTCTATCAATTACGATTTATTATTTCGTAGCAGAATTTTACCGCGTGAACGTTAATAAATACCGTATTACTTTTGCGGTATTAAAACCGGCGAGAAACCGAAACCGCAAATATCATTGCACAATGATAAACCTGCGGGATGAAGTAACTCGGTTGGTGCGATTTCAGCCTGTCTGCCAACTCTTTTGTCTCCTATACAGAGCGAGAGTAGGTACAGTCCCGGGTCATGAGACCGCGATATAACTAAGAGGTCAACTTCTTTGCTCACAGTCAGATACTTTCAGCAACAATAGAGTTATGACACAGACTGGGGCGTTTCGCGAGCGAATTACATCCCTCGACACAGTACATTCCCACGAATTTTTTGACTCCGAGTCTTTCGACTCCGTGTGTCTTGAATGCTTTTAAAAAACTGAGTCTTGGGTTGGAAGCACGTGATCCTGTCGGATGTCCTTTCTTTTCCGATAAAACCACAAACTTCATCAGTTGCTTATCGGTTCACTTTCCTTCACTGATGTCATAATTAGCAACGAGGAAATCTTTCGACGGGTTGTAATATTCGTTCTTTATTTCCATTTTGATACTCGGGCACCTTCGTTCTCTTTGTTTTTTTCCTACTCAGGTTGAGTTCAGTTAGTTTTGTACTGATTGTGGGATATTCGCGACTCTGTGGAGTTGGCAGAACGCTCGGCGCACGGTCTAGCTCGAAACTGATCCATCCATGCGAAGGCTACCGCTGTTGTATCTGCGATTAAGTCCTTAGTGCTGTTAGTAGGTCTCGCGTACTATTATACCTGCGTATAAAGCCTCGTAGTGAGCCTCCCACGCGATACCGAACAGCTCAGTGAAAGGGACAAACACCCGAGCTCTAGCTGTAGCTGTATAGATGCAGCAGCAGCAGCAGCAGCAGCTTTGCGTCGTGCCCTGAGGCTGACTCCACACCGAAACTCCCTAAGAAGTGGAAAATTTGAAGGCTGGAGGCCGAAGAAACCGAATCCCAGTTCACGCGATATGAACGAAGCCTCAGCTTCGCATAGAGCATAATATAGTATCTCGACGATAGTATTCCGGCTATAACCTTTATTGTCGAACCGCTGTCTGAGACCTTTAAACTGATTATAGGCACCGCATCTCGCAAAAGGGTAATCGCTCTGGTATCAATGCGACCATTTTTCCCTCCGATGAATTCTGAAAAACTTGATGACGGCCCAGTACGACTTGAATTTTTGAACCACATTCCTGGAGAAAAACACATTCTACACATTCCTATATTCTACATAGGAGAAAAAGATTTGAAAATTTTCAGAGCCGTTTACGTGAATGGGTGAACTTCGGTATTGAAATTTGCGCATTGATTTGTCAAATGTTCCAATTTTTTAATTTTCCTTTGCGAATTCTGTCAATCAAAAGACGAGGACATGTCATCCGAACGAACAGGATCATGAAGAATTTCAATCATACCAACGGTGTGACAGAATCCTTACGACAGGCCTCACCTACTCCTGTACTGCAATAATTTATTGCTAAATCATTTACGTGAAATCGAGTTTGGCGAGTTAAATTTTTGAGAAACTGCATAATAGACGGTTCGTTGGGAAAAAATCAGACATGTTTCACAAACGCGATCTGTATCGACACCTCGAATTATTCTAACTTTACAGTAGCCGGCATTGAGGTAATGGTCGACTATTATACAGCGATGAGATATTTTTATAATTACAACAACCGCAAGCGTCAGTCGGTATTTTCCCGGGGTTTTTTTTTTCCGTTTGTCTCTCTCTCTCTCTCTTAGGGTATCATCGTAAAACCAGCAATTCGTTATCGCTGATTGTACGAATTGTAAAGCTCTTTTAATATATTCTTACATTTCTATAAATCCACGGCTTCGATAAGCAATCAATATTCCGTTCGGCGAGGTCACCGTCTCGAGAAACTGCATCCCATACATATACTGCAGTATATAATATAAGTATATAAAGAGGTAGTTTAGCAACGTCCGCGATGACCGCAACTCGATAAGAAGAAGAAGAAAAAGAAAAAAGAAAAAAAAAATGAGAATATATAATTAAAATGCAGTAAGCTCGACCGAAAGAAGAGTAGAGTTGGATGCTCACGTGTATACAGCATAAGAAGTAAATTAAACTTTAGACGATAAAATCCTAGAAATACATGCTTGACACAGTTCTGAATGCCAACAGCCATATTCCAGTCAAAGAGAAATAACGATCTTTTTCTAAACTCGAAGGATAATCACTCAAATGTGACAACGATTCTGGGCCAGAAAATAGTAAACGAGTTACAATAGTGTTTTTTTTTTTTTTTGTTTTTTTTTTCGGCTATAGTTCTGTAAAACTTTCAGCAAAATAGACTAATGTATACGGTACACCAGTTTCTGTAATATCAAAGAAAATCAGGTCAAGTAACGATAATTATTTAACCGACTAACGGTTTAATGATCATTTTTTTTCCCCCCCAGCCTCAAGATGTGAATTATTTCGATGCAGCAGCGGCACATTGCAGAAGTAACAGAATCACAGAGCGAAAGTTAATGCTTCATTTCATCTTCAGCTTCTGTATATATTATCTGAGAGAATGATCTCACGTTCTTAAGCGAATACAAAGCTAATCTAAATATTCATTAGCCGCTGAGACCATACGAGAGAATCAGCCCGTTTTTTTTTTTTTTTTTTTTTTTTTTTTTACTTTTTTTCATTCGATTTTTATTCACTGCACAACATATTTGTATAAAAACAAAAAAATATCGTTCTTTGCTTAGAGTTTGTAAATGAGAATAAATAGCGAATCTTGATAACAATCGTGCTCCTTCAAATGATAACAAACATAACTGCGAACTAACTAACTACACACGTTATCAGAGGAAGTTGCTCTCGCACACATTCCGACTAAGATACCACACGGTCACATACGCCATATATATATATATATGTCGCGTATGTAACCTTGACAAGGAAAAATACCGCGATATATTTTATAATACACATTAAAGTGGAAAGTTATATTTTCGAATTATTAATCATTAAACTTTCAATCATCTTTTATTAACTATTTTCTTCGGCCAATCCTTCTAAGACGTATTAGTTTTTCATCGCCAAAAGTCGAACTATGGCCTGAAGTATCAAATTTTTTCGTTTTTCGGCTAGGTTTACCCATCTTTGACAGAAAAACCAGCATATATATGCTCATAATCACGTGTGACGATTCTTTGAAATAGGTAAAAACCGATGATTTACCCCTTGCGGGATGAAAAGTGAGAATCTAGTTATCGGTGGACTTAGGTTTTTTAGAAATTTGCATAAAAATGCCTGAAATCTATGGAGAATTTATTTATCGATGCATGTATGTATGTACGTCTATCTGTATATCCCACTGTGTGGAAGTAGCGTAATGCTTATGGCGCGGAGAATTTAAAAGCTACTTTCATCCCGATTCCGGCATACCTAGACCTTTCTAAACGGCTTCTTTTTCGAGAGATAAGAGCTCATTAAAGTACGGCCAAAAACAGTCGAAGATATTTTGTACGGTGATTATTATTGTCGTGATCATTCGAGTGTAAAATGCAGATTTTTCATCTGAAAGAGAAACTGCAAACCGTCTGAACAAACCGTGTATGCCAATTAAATTTTTTTTTTATTTACCTCAAACTCGTTCGAACTTCTACACATCTACCAATCTACTCTGCGTAACTTTTTTTTATCATTACTGACGTATTCAGGAAATTAGAAGTAGGTAATTAACAAACCGATGAAACCCGCACCGTTCGATAATCTATCAAGACCAATCTATAGCTTGATTCATATAAGGCGAGTATAAATAGGTTGGAAAAAAAAATCGTTTGAAAAACGGGGTGTTAAAAATGAATGGAAATACCGAGGGAAAAAGCTCCCAGCTTCACGGTGCGTGGAAAAGAAGGCTTTCTTCTTACCGGTTGGTCAAGGACCTGACCTGGTAACCGGTTCGTTTATATTCGATCAGGAAGTGAGTGGAAGTAGCGAGCCATTGATTCGATGACGATCAGACTCTACGTCCAGTCAATGGATAAACGTTAGATCCAATCGAAGGGATTTGGTTTATTGAAAGTCGATAAAAATTCTGGGTATTTGATGGTATAAAGTTCAAAGATGAGGTATTAGGTTTGTACAGCAATATATAAACTCCGGGCAATAACCTCAGTAGTTAAATTGAAATGCTTTTCGCGGTAATTTTCAACGCCGGCAACTCATTGTGAGCAATAAAACTAAGAAACTTGAACGGCGTAGTGAGGCAAAGGGCAAGGGAAGGGAAAAATAAAAAAGAAAAGAAAATAAAAGGGCCGACATGCATCGGGGCAGCTGGCCCCATCGAGGCACGCGTCCAACGGTCGACGCAGCTGTCGAAAATCAACCATAACCTCCTCACTTTAAGTTCCTAACGTGGTAAGAAAACGGGAACTGTAAAAATCTTCAAATTACAAAATCGAATAAAATTGAAGAGAAATAAAATCAATATTTGGAAAGCTAGTTGCACAAATTTGTTCAAAAATTGAAACAAGTCCAAATAAAGTTTGTAAATGAAATCTAAAATCTGATGACAAGGTTCCAGGGCTTATATTTGCATGCGAATTGTTCCAGTAAAAAGGATGAAACACGATCTCAAGTATTGGTGAAAATCGACTATAGTATAATCAGATTTTTTTTATAGCAAAATAAAAAGTTGCAAAATTGTTTCGTAAGTACGAATAATGCCGAATTATGTATACTGAGAAGCGAACCCTCCTGGAGTAGAGTGTAGCTAAATGAGGCCCCCCCCCTTTTCCCAGTCCCCCCAATTTTCCCCTGGGTAGCCCCACCCCGCATAGAAGGACACCGGGCCCAGTATCGAATGTACCCCGCAACAACCCCTGTATAGACTGAAGCACACAAACACATCGAGAGGCCCCCTAAGCATCTGCTGCAACGGAATGAGCCGGTCAACAGCCAGTCAGTACCGAGACACCGTTGAACGAAGCGTTGTAAAAATCCTTTGAGAATATCCGGCCAAAGTGTTGATCGTAATAGATGACTCGGGTCATCTAATGATCGAGTATTCATTTGGGAAGTGAGGTAGAATCATCATGTGTCGTAGTAACCAGCGTTTTATAGATCAGCGAGAAAATCTCTCTTACATATCAACGGTGACTATCGCACTAGAGATGCAACCGAAAGTTTCATACATCAGCAGTGTACTTTTGATCTTAGTGAACCAATAAATCTTTGGAATTTTAATGTGTCCGTGCACGTGTGTGAGTCAAAAGTGACACTGACGACGAGTGATAAATAATAAGAGAAAAAAATCGGAAAGGATAAAACAGAGTGTAAAAAAGAGGCTAAGATAATGGCAGAACCAAACGATCCTAACCGTGGTCACTGTTATACCAATCCCTCGTTTTGTCGACAGTCTGAGTTTATACCAGATGAAAATAACGCAGAATTACCACCGCCGTTACAATTCCAAGGAGATGATCTTCCCCTGCCTCCACCACCACCTCAACAGCTACAATACGGACAATCTAACCCTGCTTTTCATCCCACGGTAGAACCCGTTCCTATCCCATGCTCAAGTCCAACTGGAAGATACGTTTATCTGCAGGAACCAAACAGTCCTTCAGTTTCTGTTCCTGTACCAGTTCCAACCCAGCATAGAAGATACGCGAGTCTTCCAGTCGAGGAAACTCAACTGTCTTTTAATCACGGTTTAAAATATGAACATGTCCAAGATGACCGAAGCCAAGAACCTCAACTTCAACGGCATGGCTCGTCCAGGTACGCCTATATCCCTAACCAACAGGTGATGATCCAGTGCTCCCCTCGTTCCATGCCACTGACCAACCAAGACGATGTCCGGAGGGTTCAGAACGGCACAGGAAACGGTGGACGTTACGCAGAAATACCTGGTGACCAGGGTATATTCTCGAAACAACAATCTCAGGACAGGGATAACTCCTGGGTTAATGCTGGAAGGAATTATTCACCTGCGCCTCAACAGCTCACCGGATCACGAGGTTAGTCTATTGGTGAAAAGAGTCTGTCTCTTTCGTCAAACAAACAATAAAATATGTTTTTTTTTTTTAAATAAAATTGTTTTTTTTTTCCTGCGCAGGAAGATACGCGAGGATTCCACTCCAGGAAGAAGATCCACCTGCACTTCCAGAAAGAAATGCAGGACTTTCAATATCCCCGCGAAATAATCAAGCGACTCAAAAGCTCCACGAGATATTAACAACTCCGAGAAAGCCTCGGTCTAGATCTGAAGAAAGGACCTTATCCCCAAAGAGACAGCAGATGCAAGGCTCTGTGGGAACTCCACAAAGGCGAGCACTAACTCCTGGAAGTTCTCCATCAGGTAATTCCACGAACGTTTAAAAGAAATGAAGAAGAAAAAAAAACAGCATTCGATTAGGCTAAAGTTTCAAATCCACTCGTTTTCCAGGTCGTACTTTGAGCCCAGTCCAGCGTGGAACACCCCAAGGAACCCCACAGGGTAGAGCATTCTCTCCTAACAGACCACAGACCTCAACACCGAACAAGGAACCATCTGCTAGACGCTGTCTACCGTTGACCGAAGTCTCGAGTAACAGAAGCCAGGACGTTTGTCCAGCCAGTAACTGTGGACGTCTTCGTTACGTGGGAACGGCTCCAGTCGACCTTACGGAATTGGTAAGATGTGAGCCACCGCCCAGATACGCCTATCTGGATAACGGTCCTGAATCCGTACCGATGATATGCAGTTCCCCAAGGTACCAGGTCGTCCAGGCATCAGATTTGCAGAAACGAAACGGTTACCAGAGCGTCGAAAGTGCTTTCGTTGCCAGAACCGCGGTGGTGAGTGTCAATGTGGGTTCATAATCATTACGGAAAGCAGCTATCGATTTTTCGAATACCTTTCCAATGGACTTTCAAAGAGTGCAGACTTTTCCAAAGACTTGTTCCATTTTGGAATCATTGGTAACTGATAAAAATCACCAAGTCTTGTAAATTTTGATGTTTCAGGTGCCCCCTTTGTCTCCACCTAACAGTGACGCGAACACGACACTAGCAAGTGGCCTTGATAAGCACGAACGTAGAAACGCCCCTCTCCTGTTGGTACTGGTCGGCATCTTGACCTGTGGATTATCGCTGTACCTTTCATGGACTCAGGGACGAAGGTGAGATCTTACGTCATCACAAAGAGATCATATAAAAAGACCTTGATCATCCCCGTACAATGAAATATACTCGTGAAAGGAAATGACAGATAAATTATACCCGCCTTTCAATTACGTTCCCAAATCACTTAGTGAATGGAATTCCTTAAAAAACAAAATATAAAAAAAAAAGTTACTCAAGAAACGAACCCAAGCGAATGATCAATGGTTCAGCAACTGACATTTGCTCACATCTAATTCTTCGTTTCCACTGAAACTGCAGCTAAACAATTCGATATTTGAAGAAAAGAGGAAGAAATGAAGAAAAATTCTCATTTTTCAGATATTACTTCGACAGTGCCGCGGGATGTGGTGCTTGTTGCGCGCTGGCAGGTGCTTGCAGGAGTTTAAAACGAACATGGACAGGACTGGGTCTTGCAGCATTATCGGCACTGAGCTGCGGTGGACTTTTATTGCTAGCAGCTAAGGCGCCACGTTCCGGAACACCTCTTCACGATATAACGGCTGGAGCACTATGTGGTGTTTCGCTCTTAGGAGCTGCCCTGGCTTTGCTGGCTTTGATTGCTCCGAGGTGTGATTTGGGCAGACACAGAAGAGTCCATTCTTGGATACCAAATTTTTCACCATGAATATCAGACTTCGATTATAGAGAGTCGAAGAGGATAACAAAGACGAATATAATATATTAGAATTAAGATTCCTAGAGAGTAATATTTCTATTTTATTGTATATTCTGATGAATTTAATCACCACTATTTATTACGGAGATAGACTATTAGGTTAAGTACTAACTAGAATTAGGGGATTCATCAAACCAAAATGAACCATATATGTAAAGTTATGATGTAGTGATTGATAAAGCTGAATATTTGTAACCCGATTGAATGACACATGAAATAAATTTTTGTATACCAACTGGAGAGTCTGCAGAGTATGAATTACGCGGTTTGAATTAATAGACTACCTGATCGCGAGCGATAAACTTTGATGGATGTTCAAGAGTGAAGAAAGTAGTTGTTTTTTTTTTTTCATAATTTTATTGAAAAAGAAAGAATCTCATCTGAAACATCAGGATGCAAATGACGCATGGCCTCATATCAGCACGCCGGTTGCGGTCTCCACTCTGGAGCACTGAGTGTAAGAATAAACCAGTCTACAGGACGTGGCTTTTCTTATCAGAAATGAACAAATCGGAGGCTGATGATGTGGAGCAGGCTTTAGTCTTAGTTATTTATTCGCTGACTGACAGTCGTGTAATGTACTTCTTCTTTGGTTAATCCGTGTTTGTGAAAAGTCGGTTTTCCGACCTAGTACAGGCGTTGTGATATAAAGATTCGTCAGGTTCACGTTCACGGTTGTGGTATATGGAATAAGCGAATGGCGACTGATTACGTCAGACAAGAAAGTGCCGAGTGCAATAAAATGAAATTGAAGTTTTGAAACACTATGGCAGACTTCGTCGCGGATTAATTGAGAGAACGAATGTGATTTTCGATTAAAATGAGTGGTGAATCGATAAAAATGAGCTATTCCTTCACGTTTTTTACCGCATTGGTGTTTACCTTGACATCGATGGTGGTGGTAAGTTTTGGAGAAATCGTTGTCCTGCGAGGGCCACCAATCGACAAGACCAGGAATCTGACCTGCGTATCCGAAGACGACGGTTCCGTATTAATTTGGAATTACGATTATCAAATAAACGACCCCGTTAATCAACCACATATTATCGAGGGTGAGTAGAAATATTATAAAGCCGACAAGTAACACGCTGAATACACCAGATTAACATTAGAATAATGAGGCATTTTACGCCAGCCTCGATCAACAAAAATTTCACTCCAAATCGAGATGGTTCGAGTAATCCCGAAGACACATTTCAGACTTCCGACTCCGAATACCGTCCCTGATGGCCGACTCTAAATGTGCGGTCTGGGGTGCGAAGGGCTGCGTTGCACAGTGGCACATAGAATATGGATGGAAAATAGTTAAATCTAATGAAAGGCCCATGGGTCCTGTTCTCGACTACCGATGGGAAGGTAAACGCAAACTGCGTCAATGAGCTAAGACGTCGCTAACAGTCACACTTGCTTATGTCGGTGAAAATAATTCCTAAACATCAGACCCAGTCTTAGGCAGCCATGTAGTTAGTATCCTCGATACGTAAAGATTGAGTTGATTAATCTAACCGCACCCACGATTGTCGGGGGATTCTAGGTTTCCACGAGTTTGTCTACGATAAAGACATAAAGGATCAGGACTACCAGTACGTCGGAAAAGTGACAGGGGATTTTAGATCCGTACCATTCTCGACGCGCGGGCACAACGTTGACATTCTTCTATGCGATGCCTTTGTGCCGTCGCAAGGATCGTGTCTTCGGATCATCATGAGTAGTAAATGGGGTGAACAATTCTCGATCTGGAGCTACAAGTTTGGAACTACCGACGCCCATGATCCCGAGAACTTTCAAGGCTGCCAAAACGTGGACCGAACCTCGGTAACGTAGTCCCCGAATATTTGATAGCTCAAAATCCCGTTGACCCCAGTCAAAGAGTTCTTCACATTCAGTGATTACCTAAATTTATCACGGCGCGAAAGCAATGTTTCAAAACTAAAGGCTTTTTTTAAACAACAAGCTCGCGAACTTGAGCCGTCCATATAACAAGACAGCCTGTTTATGGCGACTGAAACTTGTATTGGTTCACAGAAAGAAGCTAGACCAGAAGATTTTTACGAATGGCGTACGTTCGTATTCGAATGGAAAAAAAAATATGAGGAAGATACGATAAAACTTTACCAACACACCGTGACCGAGCCATTATTGCAAGGGATAGCTAGCCAAACTTCATTGAGATCTCATATTTTCGTTCGGGGCGACATATCATCGCGCGTTCGATTTCACTTCTGTTAGTATGAGGTCATTCATTGTTATACCTGCATGAATATTGATTTGTATAAAAATCCGTGTTACAAATTCACACGCTCGGTTCTAGATCAATACTTCCTGACGGATAAAAATTACGCGGTACTGTCCTCGTCAGAATTATTTTACTTGGACCAGGATTGCTGCGTCGAGCTGTTAGTCGGTCTCTGCCCTAATTGTGGAATGATATTTGAGTTGACTGATGTCAATGACCAAACTATTTGGACAACAGACATTACAAGGGACGTGGAATTCGCACCCGATTTGCCGCTATTCTGGCAGACAGTGAGGCTCACCGGATATCCAACCCGGTCCAACTCGGATGTGAAATTCAAAATCCAAACTGTTCTGAGGGGAAATGGAGGCAGCGGTCAATGGGCAGTCGATAACATCCGCATGTACAAGTCGAATAGTGAGTCCAGACTCAATGATCATACGAACAAAGCTGATCCAGTCATTTTTGTCCGAGCTAAGCAGACTAAACAACAGCCTTATTTTCATTTAGATGAGCTGAGACAATCAACCATATTGATTCATACAGATCCATTAACTACGAATCCGACGTGGCCTAAAATTTATTGTCAAAAACTATCTTACAGAGAAAACGTTATAGTAGATACGCTTTCCCGGAATCCGCTTCACCACGACACGAAGAGTGAGTACAGCTCATTTTCCCGTTCGTTCGTAGAAATTGATTGAAAATTTTGTACGCAAATGTTACGACGCTTTGCCTGAAAAATTTACCTCTTTTCCCAGGCTTTGACAGGTTACGTTACTATCTGATACGTACCTGTAATGCAGGACCGGACAAGTCATGCCCGATGTTGGGTGAAAGGTGGTCCATCTGCAAACCGGCCGGCTGCGCTTGCAATAGAGGATTTCAGGGGTTATACTGTTCCAGAAGTGGGTACTTTATCAATCTACAAACGATCAATATTTGAGGGAGGTATAAACAATGATGCATCAATTACAGAATGCGCTGATTACACATACGGATATGATTGCAACATGCAATGTGGAACCTGTAGCAAAGGATACTGCGACAAACAAACCGGAAAATGTTTGCTAGACAATTGTGAGAACGAGACGCTTCTGCCACCTTTCTGCAAAGGTATAATCAGGTGATATCGGCTCACTGCCTTAGATATAAATGAATAGAAGTTGACGGAAAAACCGTCTCATCGATGGTACAGTTTGCAACAAGTATTCTGACTGTAATGACTTGTTCACCGTGGCATTAAGATAATATCGACAATTCTTTTGGGTCTTAGAACTTGCAAAACCGAGCATTGAGGATATCACCGATACTACGGCGAGAGTATATCTGTCCGTGGATACTGAGAGCAGTTCGAGCATTACAAGCCTGCGGTTCACCATTCAGGTATGACAGAATAGGAAGAAAAAAAAAAAAAAAACGATCTGACTGCATCTCGTATGAACATTTTTGAACACATCACTCAAGTTGTAGACAGATTTCAGCCGTACAATCCTTGAGTAGTTAGCGATCAAAATGTAATGTGTAATTTTTAGGAGCTGCCTGAGGAACGAACCAATGTAAAGCAAGGGATCACTGATGAGTGGTTGACGTATGAAACCAAGTTCCGCAATCTCAAACCCAACACAACGTACACAGTGGATACTTTTGTGCTTGTATTAGGGACCAACAAAGAAGTCAAGATGCAGGGAAATATCTTCACGACCACTTCCTTGGGTAAGATCAGTGTCAAACAAGTCTGAATGACTCCGATCTCGGGATATGACTCGAACAATGAAGCCTACAGTCTGTCTGGCCAGCTTGTGTGTGTCAGCGTGTACGCAAATGCCTCATACTCTACTGTGTTTCAGGATTCCTTTGCTTCAAAGTAGAACCGCAGAAGTACAATATAACTCTGGATCGGCGCCGGGATTTAAAGGTGATTCTCACTCGCTCCGATACTCCCTGATGTTATATTACTATGAGATTATTTCAGACGTTAGTCATGTTCTAGGAGTGTGGAGATTTCATAGCTGGACCTTATACCCTAATTTTGGACGGAGCACCAGCGAGCAGCAATGGCGAAAGAGTTGTTCCCGAACTTCCTCATCCAATCTGGGGTCTGAAACCTTACACCAAATATAATCTGACGTACTTTAACGATAAGAGCACCATATTCTGGACTACGGAAATTCGCACGCTTGAGTCAGGTAAGAGAAGCCATCGCGAAATCACGAGCTAAATATACACCCAAATACAACCGACATTGGTTACACGCGAGGATTTAGAACTGCCAGGGTAAAATATTGAAAAGAAAAATCACACAAAATGATTCTTCAGTCAGATTCTGTCCAGCACACGGTTTATACTATTTTTTTGTATTCATCACAGCACCTGAGAAAGTTGTGAATCTACGTACTTCGTCCAGAACCGATACCGAAGTCACTCTTCTATGGGCCCCTCCCATAACGAAGAACGGGATCATCAGAAAATACCAAGTCTCGATCAAGGTATTATATCCAACTTCGATACCATGTCAAGAAATGAATTATTAGTACAAAGAATTACCGAAATCGGGTCTTATTGCCGAGTGGATGTTACCACTCACATGTCAATCGCATATTATGAAATGGACACGGAGTACTTGGCAATGGAATCTGACTTTCGGAAATTTGACCAAATCCTCGTTCGAGTAATAATTGAGTCGAAATTGCCCCTCCCTCACAACAATTCATCATCGACCAGTCATGTAATTTTTCATATTCAGAGAATCGGGCTACAAGGTTGCAAAGAACAACCACCTCCGCAAGACGGACCGTCCAAAGTTGTAAATGTCACGACAGTTTCTTTCGAAGGTCTAACTCCTTACGCGACATACATGGCAACCGTGATCGCATACACCACCGAGGCAGGAATGGAGAAGTCGGTGACATTTAACACAACAGAAACAGGTGAGCAGCAGCCGCTTATAGATACGTCAGGTTCTGTCGCCAGCCTGATTCTCCGACTGAGATCTAACATGTTTTTGTCTGCACAGATATCCCGACTTCGGAGATCAGCAACTTGATGGCTTTTGACAATTATCTCAATTGGACTATGCCTGATTGCATGAATCTTTCCGGCCCCGTGCAATTTGTGAGATTAAGATTCGAAGGTCTCAGTGATTGGGTCCTGAATTGGAAGGCAACAAAACAAACTTCATATCCAAAGTTCGACTTAAGCAAAGTCGGGCTGCTTCCCTACACATGGTACAGGGTCTGGGCTCACGTTATGAGAAACGGGAAGGTGAATTCTAAAGTTTACAAGAAGATTGACTGGAGGACACTGGCATCCGGTGAGAAACGAACGAGCTCTCAATTCGATTGATGATTGAACAGTTGGCTTAAAAAAAGGGCTCAATTTCAACTGAATTCAATCGGTAGAGTTTCCATGAAATGCTCCATGTTTGAGTTTTTGGAGAAAGGGCTCAGATCTGATTGATCCCTCCGATTACCATGCCTGACATCAACTTGTCATTCAAACGAGCGCCACTCATACTATCTATAGGTTATGTGGACGCAAGTTCGCGAGTATTTGAAAATATGTGTTGATGTACCAATTCTGCTCGTTTTAGCGCCACGACAAGTAGAGAGCTTAGAAACATACGAAGCTGATCCTGAGTCAAACACGATCTCCCTACGATGGAAGCCACCTTATCCTCCCACAGGTGAGGTCGAATCCTATCACGTGATGATTTCCAAAGCCCTAAGCAGGCGTTTGGATGGATTGGCAACCTGTGAGCAATGGAAGGACTACGTCTGCGCAGAGAATCTTGAACTTCCACCAAAGGCTGAAATCGTCACGAACATCCAGGTATTGACTTGGAGATTGGCACAGATTAGATTGAACGCGTACCTTGATTGCTTACGCGAATCAGGAGCGAGGCTAGTTATTTATATCCCGATTACAGGTCTATGCAAAAAACAAGGGCATCGCAAAAGATGGGGATTCAAAATTCTTTGCGAAGAAAACACCGAACTTTTATTACACTCAAGGTAAGTCGATGTAAGTGTGGTCAGGATACAATTTTGGGTCAGATCAAACCGGCCTTGGACGGCTCCCGTGGTCAGGCTAGGTCAGCAAAGACATCTAAGGAAATATTTTGCATTGGGTAAGACTTCAATTGAACAAATGAGACATACACTCTCTTGATTCAAGCTCCTGGCGCCCCACAAAATTTTGAAGCGATCCATCAGGGTCAAGGTGTCGTTGAATTGACGTGGTGGCATCCGTCATTCAGTTCGACAAAGATCAAACAGTTCAGAATCGTCGTCAATCGCCGGTGGACAAACCTTCTGGAGGAGCCAAGCACGCAGTATCCGAATACTGTATATCATCCAGTGATGCAGAGGCAGACGACGTACAACGTAACACTTCCCCTGGAACCATCGTCAGAATACTACTTCTCCATTGTGGCAGTGAACGGGCGTAACATCACCAACACGACGAACGTGTCAACAGGATGTTCGATTTCGCAAAGCCTCGGCTTCGTGATCGAAAATGAACGGAGAGTGACATCCGACGGAAGTTCGATCGAAATTCATATTCCCAAAGTGACAAACGCGACACGGAACACTACAATTGAAGTTGTCGTGAAGGGTCTTTCGTTCTGCGAGCCAAACGAGCCGCACAAATCGTCGGCGCTAACCAATCCGATAAAATCTATGAAGGAATGGGTCGCGGCGATTTATAAGGTGGGCAAAATTTGTCGTAGAATTAAACATCTTGCGCGAACATCTATTCGTTCCCGTTCCCTGTCTCATACTCGGCATCTACCTGATTTTAGGTGGACAATACCTCCCATCAACCCCTCAGGATCGGCCCCGAAGTGTACCGAGGTGTCACGATGAAATGTTCCTTGAAACTCACAGAAAGTCACACGATTCTATTCATCGTGAAAGACTGGTACTCCGGGGAGTCGATCAAACACGAAGAGTTCCTAAATGGTGTGATGAAGAAACCAACGGACCCGAACTTTACGTGGTTGATTATTTTCCCGATTATTGCGATCTGCCTGTTATTACTTTTCGTTGGTTACCGGTGAGGAGAAAATTATCAAGAAAATTCATCCTGAATTTTGAATAAAAAATCTCGTCACTGAAAGTTGTTCAAATTTTCAGAAGGTACAGAAAAGCCCCGCTGAAAAGGAGCCAACAGAATATTCTCCAGCTAGAGCCAACTACTATTGGAATTGGCAATTCAACGGCTCCTTCGACTCTGAAACGTGCAACACCTCCACCCATTTCGATTCCTCAGGTATCACCCGATGTCGTGCCATTATACAACCCCAATTCCCACCCCGTTGAGCTTGAAAAATTCGAAGATTATGTCCAGGAAGCCCTGGCTAGTGGGCTTCTGAACTCACAGTACAAGGTGAGCTATTTCCAAACTCGGAATATAAAAATCTGAAACGACGAGAATGAGTTTGATAATAAATATTGAAAATGATTAACGAATACCGCGTTTCCTCAGATGTTGCCGAAAAGTTTTACAAAGCCGCGCAACCATGCTACGTTGGCAGAAAACGCGCCGAAAAACAGATACAGGGATCGAGTGCCATGTACGTAGCATCAATTAATATAAATTGTCAGTAATTTATGAATCATCGAAGATTCACTCATCCCAGGAACATCGGCGTGGGCAGTTCACAGGATGACAGATTCATTTCATCATTTAGTCATGATTTCGAATCGAAATCGAGATGAGCGTCTATATATTTTGCCTATTCAGCCGGTGATTTGCCCACGCCTGTATGGTACCGCTTTCTTCACTCGCGAATAATACATTTGCAATTTACGATGATCGACAGATGACGAGACGCGAGTAATCCTAGAAAAAATTTCCCGAGATCCTAATTCCGACTACATAAACGCGAGTTACATCCAGGTAAGAATACAGATATATTCGATACCGTCAGCATGACGGAAAATGACGATGAATTATTAACACAAAAACCTTATGCAGGGATACCGCAAAAAGAAAGCTTACATAGCGACGCAAGGACCAAAACCAAACACCGTTGATGATTTCTGGAGAATGATATGGCAGGAAAATGTCCACGTGATTTGCATGCTGGCGAACGTAATTGAGGGTGGGAAGGTAATGATAACGATCGAGTCCTTGCTACATTTAGGAGAACCATGATCCAGGTTTTTTTTTTTTTTTAACAAAAAAAAAAACAACGCGACATATGGTGTTTCAGAAAAAATGTGAACAGTACTGGCCGGAAGTTGGACAGAAAGAGAAATACGGAAACATTCAAGTCTCGTACTCGAAGCAGCAGGCCTTTGCCGACTACACTATCAGAATCTTTTCGCTGATTTGTCGGAAAGAAACGCGCGAGGTGATTAAACACGAATTACCCAAAAGTCTGAATGATCTTTCGAATTGTTCTAATTACCCTGTGATTTGACAACGTTCATCCAATCGCTTAGGTGACCCATTTCCATTACACCGGATGGCCAGATCACGGGGTGCCGATGTACACCCAATCCTTGGTTGCCTATATGAAAAAGTTACTCGGAACGCCAACCGGAAGTGGGCCTGTGGTTGTTCATTGCAGTGCCGGAGTTGGAAGGACCGGTACGATAATATTATGCGACATTTGCTTGCGCAGGGCTGTTGCGGAAAGGGTAAGTGTAACGCGGAATGAAGATCTTTGCGTGATCATTAAAGATTTAAAAAACATATTCAGATGATCGACGTGCCGGGAGCACTTGTAAGAATGCGCGAGGAACGTGCAAACATAGTCGATAACGCGCAGCAGTACCTTTTAGTGCACTTGGCAATTGTGGAAAGCATGGTAGTCGGTCAAACGCAATTGAATTGCAACAGCTCCTTAATCCAGAAGATAACGAAATTAAGGGAGCAATTACCGTCCGACATACAGAGGCGAGTAAATAATTGTTTTCGAGTCATGCGATTGATGAACAGGAAGTTTAATAGAAATTAACATGCAAAAAATGTTTTTACTTTGCATTACTCACCTCCGCAGACTGAAGGACATCGTATGGCAGGACCGTGCACTCCACTTTTCAGAAGACCCAGGAAATCTGGCCCACGGGGATATGGCGACGGATTCCGTTCCAGGTCGGGGATTCTGTAAGCAAATGAGTTGATATTTAGATTAGGGACTTGGAACACACAGGTGAAAGTGCTGAACTCTATATATATGCAAATGTGTGAATTTCAGCTGATCCCGCAATCGCTCATAGAGAGCCGTTTTTAATATTGCCAGGGCAGAACAATTCCATCGATGGTGTGGACGTGGTTGGGGTCAAAATGAACGATCAATATTTGGCAACTCGACTGCCTTCAAGCTCTACACTATCTGATTATTGGGAGTTGATCAGAGACAGAAACATAGAACTTGTCGTTATACTGCAACCCCCAAATCCTGAAGATCCAGTAAGTCGAAAATGCATCAGCAGTCTGGCAAATATTGTAACATTAAAATCATCGCAGCTCAAAAAATACACTCCACGTTATTTTTTTCGTAGAATTTCTGCGACCTCGTCCCTGTCGAATCGACCCTTGATCTGACACCCGACTTACAAGTCGAAAGAGAACTGATCCCTGAAGTATCGGACAATTTCACAATCGACAGGCTTTCGCTGACCGATAGATCAATGGTGGGTAGTGAATGGGATTTGGTATGTGTTTGGCAAGCATTTAACCAATGCCAATGAAATATATTGGCAATATTATGATTTTGAATTTAGCCAACAACGCAACTGCCGCCTGTGACTGTGATTACGTGTACCGGATGGGAGCCAGGCGAATGCGGAAAACCGCCGGCTACTGGGGATCTGGTATCACTTTGGATGGCCTCGGAAAAAATTCCACGACAAAAAGGCCAGACCTTAGTGCTTTGTCAGTAAGTATAAAATTTATTTTGCCACAGTTATAAGACTTGAAATTTCATTTTTTGCATTTCAACTTCTGTGATACGAAATAAAATCTGTCTGTTTTCAGCGATGGTGTCACGGGCTGCGGTCTGTACTTGGCGTTGAGTTTTCTACTTGAACGGATGGCTGTGGAAAGAGAATGTGATGTGATTTCTGCCGTTCGAGCAGTACGGCGATCCAGACCAGAATTTGTTCAATCATTGGTAAAGCCAATCGGCAACACATACTCAACTTGATTTTCAGTGCTTTCCGTTTACCGTCACTTTTATTATCAATCATATTACCGTTTTTCGAAAAAAAAATATACATACTGCCGATTAGCAATAATCGGGTTTGTACAAAATTATAAGAATCGAATCCCTCAATTGAACACGTTTCACTATTTTTCAGGATCAATTCGAGTACTTGTACGACGCTGCAATTGATTATGCAAAGCGTTTCGAGATTTATTCGAATTTCGCTTGATTCGTCATCCTTGAAGGACGACTGCAGCACGGAAGTTGGCATCGAATCTCATGAGAAGAAAAGCAATCCGTCTATATGTATCATTATCAGTCACTGGATGGCGAATGTTGATACTCTAAAGAATGACACTTTTTAAATCTGTCAAGATTTAGAAGGTAGTGATTACATAATTGTTGTATAATCAATAAATGAACGATAAAATTATGATTTGATAAGATTTCTTCATTTCCGTTGTACGCCCTCAAACTTTTTCTCCGCATATAGCACAACAAGAAAAGCAGTCTGACAAGAGAGTAGCAGTTCCCATATTTCTTCATGTCATACAGCGCAATAATTGATAGGGTGATTTTGGCGAGATTTATTGATTTATTAATAATTGACAAATTGATTGATTATTCAAAAACGGTATAAGGACTGAAAATATCGAGTATCATAAATCGAATATCATTGTATGTACTAGGATCTTTCCTACCGCATATTCTACGAATATTTCGCTGAAATTCTACATTTGCATAAGTACGAGGTGACATTGGATATTTATCTGTATGTCGCTATACTTGATATTTTCGTACTCGAGAAACGAAAGAAAACAAATCCTTCTAAAAACGATCGAGGAAGACGATCATAATTAAAAGAATCTAACCCAAGATGACAAGGGTGATGATAATATTATTTATCTATCTCACGATCTTTTGCTGATGAGACCAGAGGAAAAAATCGATGTAAGAACAACCAAGAGAATCCCAATGAATAAATGAATATTATGCAAAATGAAACTGATGATCTCAGTACGTTCTAACGAAGCCAGAAATTCCTGTGATTAAATAAAAGAGCTGATAGCCCAAAGGAGAACCTCGAATCTTTTAATTTTGCGAATATTTTTATCTAAAATAAATATATAATATATATAATTATAAATAATTATAAAATAAATGTTTCAACTATAAAACGAAACGGTTTCGCTATCACAATCAGTTAACATATATCAGAAGACCGTTTGGCGACCGTTTGGTGGTGACGGTGAAAAAATAGATTTAACAAGGATGTGGTATCGGTAACCGCGAATGTAGAGCTGGGTATAAAACGTCGGATTATTATGAGTCAAGTGTTTTCCATCCACAATTTGCCAACTCAATGCCAGTCGCTTATCCATGTTGTCGTTAGCATAACGTAAAAGTCCTCAAAAGTTCGCCGTGATTAAAAGATTATTGATTTAAAAGAGCGGTTTCCGATATTATTTATTAATTTATAATGAGCAAATTTTGCCGATAAAAATGATTTTTCATTCAACGCGTTTCACCGCGATTTCATTCTATTTCGTACTAATATTGGTGCAGAGTTTTGGGGAACTCGTCGTGCTAAAGTATCCTGGAACCAACGAGTGGAAAATAACTTGTATCTCCGAAGATGACGATGCTGCGATGATTTGGAATTACAATCCCAACGAAACGCAGCGCGTCAATGGACGAGATGATTTTACTAGTGAGTAAAAAAGTCGAAGGGATTCATTTTCAAGTGTATATTCAATGACTTCATACTATAGCAAAGCATTCCTGGGATTTCCATCTCTTCCGAAGTCCTCTTCAGGGCGAAGAAGACCGATCTATGCGTGAAGATTTATTTTCGTTTACCAAAACCACCTCAACTTTGTAAATGAATTTTTGTCAACAATAACTCTAGTTCAGCCAATAGCCTCTGGTTCAAAGACCGTCTCCTGAAAAATTCTGACCAATTCGACTATCCGTTTCAAAGATATCATACAAAAAAAGGTCCCTGGTGAAAATTTTTCAAACCACTTCCCAGATTTTGAAGGGAAATTGAATATTAGCGAATATTCTAACAGTTCAAGTGATTTTCGACACCAATTTCAGACTTCCAACCGGGTAAACCGAAGCCTGAGTCAATTTCCAAGTGTTCAATATGGAATTCAACGGAATGCTTCGCCAAATGGGACTATTCGGATAAATGGAACGTGGTAGAGTCCGTTGGAAAACCAATGGGTCCGGTCTTTGACTATCGTTGGGAAGGTAAACAGCTCTGACAAATCAAGGCTTTAGTATCCTTGTTATTAGACTTTAGAATAATAGCGAAGTAAACGGGATGAAAGATCGTTTGAGGGTTTGCAGGCTTCGCGGAGTATGTCTTCAATAACTCCACAGAGACACAGGAAAATCTATACGTAAAAAAGTTTGATGGGTCTTCGGGGACGACAGTATTTTCTGCACGAGGGTATAGCGACGTTTACGTATATCTGTGCAAAACCGATAACGTAGTATCCGGACGATGCCTTTGGATTATCCTTGGAGGATGGAACGGTACGAAATCTGCCATCAGGTCATGTGACAAAGGAGTACCTGCTCGAGGAGAATTATCAAATAATACAAACTGCACGGACGTAGCGAGCACTGAGGTATGCTAAAAACTAACCGATCAACCTCGTGAAACTAATTCGATGAAATCGATTACTAATAAACCTGAAAATTCTTCACAGCACAACAGTACAGGAGTTATCGATCAATTCGAATGGCGTACGTTCAGACTGGAATGGAAAAGTGGGCAAAAGACAATCAAGATTTTCAGGGAAAATGACAACAGGCCATTCTTGAACCGGACCTTTTCTACGTGGTATAAGCCAAAGCATGTATTAGTTAGAAGTGGAAGACCGTCACGCATTCGATTTCACTTTTGTAAGCAGAGCATATTTCGGTAGTAAAAATCAATAGTAAAGTGGATGAGAGTACCGTTAAAATTTCCCACACTTTTTTACAGATAAATATTTTCTGACTGATCAAGAGAACGCGAAACTCTACACGGATAAATTTCAACTGCACGAAGATAACTTTTGCGTCGATATTCTGGTCGGTCTTTGCCCCAAATGTGAACTGAGTATTACTATGGTTGAAAAAAATGGCAATGCGATTGAGACATGGACATTTTTTGGAAACGAAAGTTCTATGGACAACCAGCTGCTGAACTGGCAATCGGTCAAATTGAATGTGACTTGGCCCAATCCTGATTTTAGAGTTGTACAATTAGTAATCGAAACTATTTCCAATGCATACGATGGCAAGGGTCAATGGGCTATCGATACTTTCCGTATGTGCGCGTCGAGTGGTAAGAACAAGCCTCATTCGCTAAATCAGAACCGATCTCAAGACGTTTCGATACCATAGGAGATATCTTTAAACTATAGCAGAAATATTCCATTGCAGATGGAATCAGAGAATCAACTATAACAATCCGAGAAAACGACAAGTCTAATGTTAAGTGTCAAAAATTATCTTACACGAACAGTTCTCTCGTGAATTTATTATCAAAAACGACAATAAGCGATACAACGCGTGAGTATACAATGGAACATCTAGTCCATACATTTTCCATTTGCTCACGGATTTTCGCCAACCATTGATATGAATTAATCATTTCTTTTCAAAGACTTGCAACGATTCTTTAGTCGATGGAAAGGATCGTGTGGATCGAAATGCACCAGTTTCGGTAATAAATCATTAATCTGTGACACAACCGGCTGCACTTGCGACCGAGGGTTTGAGGGAAGTGATTGTAGCACAGGTGAGCATATCGCAATCCATGTGGAAATTTACAACACGAGTATGATTATATAATACTTACAGAATGCCAAGGTGTACGTTGGGGATATAATTGCCAAGACACATGTGGCTTGTGCGATACTTATGGCTGCAACGGGACAACTGGATTCTGCGCGATGGGGTGTGGTGAAGAAGGGCGTTTGATACCACTTTGCATATTAGGTAAACTGAAATTAGCCTATCGAATTAAACGTGTATTGCTATTCACGAGCTAAACTGGACCCTCGGCTCCTATAATAAGGAATTGAATCCAGACCCCAGATATCAGATTCCGTTTCAGAAAATTTAATACGTAAAGGCCTGGGCTGCAAAACTGATTTTATATCCATCGATCAGGTGTGATCCACCCAGCACATTCTCACTTCATTTTCAAACTCTAAAACACTCGATTGAAACGGTTGAAACTTGGTAGGATGATGATCACCTACTACTTGAAATTATCAATTCATCGATTCTATGTAACTTGGTAGCTTTCCGTCACTTTCCATCTAGATTACAAAGATAACGAACAAAAATGTTCCTTTCCTCTCAGATTTCAGAACCCGAAAGCCAACTGTCACGGACATCACGGATACTACGGCAAAAGTGCTTCAGACAACCGAACCCGAACCTTATGTAGAACGTTTCGTCTATTTCTACATCAAGGTAACAAAGAATTAGGGAAAAGGCCGTAACAAAGACCCATTAAATTTGAATCAAGGAAATAAAATAATTGTTGCGGCTTCCCATCCATCCGAGCGATTGACATTGAGAGTCTTGTTGAATACGCTAGTTTCCTGATAAGTGAAAGTTTTTTCTTTTCAGAATAATTACTATCAAAGTTTGCTCAGCTAATAGTTACTTTGAGCATTTTCAGGAAGTGGAATCCAGCCAGAACATCATTCCAGGTTCAGGGCAGGTCAAATGGCCGTCAACGTACGAATTTGATGCCACAAACCTGAAGCCTAGCACAAAATATGAAGTACATACGAGTGCGATTTGGAAATCAAAAAAAGGGGTTGTTGGAGCAGCAAATAGCTCGAAAACAATTTTCACGACAACTTGCACAGGTCGATACGCTGGGAATTAGGCTGAGTATTAATTCGAAGTGAGAATTTTATTCGGATAATGGAATCTGTTGTCTTCCGCACTCTGTTTCAGGGAAGCCACGATTTGAAATATCACCAGAGCAGACACAGCTGACGATAACCATGCCTGAGCGTAAAAAAGTGATTCCTACTTGCAAAACTGCTGATCTGATCTTGTAGCCATTGGTCAATTTTGAACTCAAATATAATTTCAGATGTGTGGAGATCGAACAGACCCAAAATATAACATACAAGTATTCGCAGAAGCAGACGGAGAAAATAAATGCAACGGTGAGATCCTGGAGTTTCCGTTCATCTGCAAGCCCCTGAAAACTTACACTAAATATAACGTGTCCATCACACAGTCAAACACACTGACGTTCAGCACGATCGTTCGAACCCTAGAACAGGGTAAGAAACTTGAATACTTCTGCAGATTAAATCCCTCCTTTTTTTTTTTTTTTCTTCAGTTCTAGCTTTCGCTGAAATTGATTACGAAATCTGACAGTATCTCAGCTTCGTGTAACTGTTTCGCATAGCCTTAACGAATTGCGATAGCCGAGGCAGTGCGCCAGCTATTAGTCAGAACAAATAAAAGGTATTCTTCGTTTTCAGAACCCAGCGAGCCACAAATTTTGAGATGGTTAGACCGAGGTAACGGAATCGTCATTTTAAAGTGGATGCATCCATCGTTAAGTCAGACGAAGATCAAAGAATTCCGTATCAACGTTAAGTTCGTGAAAACAAAACTGCAGGTGCATCCAAGCGATGAAATTCCAATGAAAATCAGATTTCCGATCAAGCAGGAGAATAAATACTATACTTTTCGGTTACATCTATTACCTTCGACGGTCTACGACGTTTCCGTAGTGGCAGTAAGTGAGCACGAAATCAACAGCATGAAGGCCGAAATTAGGATCACAGTACTTGGTAGTATCGGCTTTGAAAGTGGAGAAGAGCCAATCAAATGGATAACAAATGAACAAATGAAACTCAAATTCCCTAGAGCCGTAAACGTGACGCTTAACACTACGGTCAGTATATTCGTGAAAGAGACTTGCACAGAAAACCAAGCACGGAATTCGGTGACGTCGGAATGGTTGGCTAAAGAGTACAACTATACGGTGAGTGAAATTTCTGACCTGATAAAAAGAAGAAGAAAAAGAAAGAAAAAAAATGCCGAATTTTCTCCGTCTGTTTGCTCTACCTCAGCGTTAACCTCTGCTTCTATTCAGAAAGATCAGTGGAAGTCCGGTGTGAAAATTGATCGTGAATGGTACCAAAAAAGCGCATCAAATTGTTCATCAAATTTTGAAAGGACTTACCTCGTCACTGCCGTCCTAAAAGACTTGTACTCCAATTCAACAGCCAATTGTACATTAAAGGTTACTTTGGATAGTGATGATGATATTGATGATGATGAAGATGACGGTGAATATTGGATTTGGCTTGCAATTAGTATTTTTGCAACTATAGCCGTTTGCCTTCTGCTATGGATGATGTATCTCTATCGGAACCGGTGGGAACAACATCAAGATTTCATTTATCCAGTAAATTGATAGTACAGTACTTTTGATAGAGATTGATTGATATTTCAGATATCGCGAAATATGGACGAGGTGGAAGAATCGTCTAGACACTGTCCCACTGTCATCGATGATGACGAGTACTGGAAACTCAGAGGCTCCACAGGCCCCTCGTCCTCCGACACCTTCACTCGATGCTGAAGAAAACCTAGTATCGATTCGAGAATCGACACCTGACGTCGTGCCGTACAATCCACATTCCCATTCTGTGCAAGTTGACGAGTTTGAAGAATACGCGAAAGAAGCCATGGCGAGTGGGCTACTGAGCTCGCAATTCGCGGTATAGAAATCGAGGTTTTTTTTTTATTAAACAAGAAACTTTTTTTTCATTCCAAACAAAGACCCTTACAATATTCAGACTTCATAGACCTGAAGTAATCGAAGGATATTTCTTTTCCGACAGTTGCTGTCGACCGGTCCCATGAAAAATCGCAAGTGCGGAGCATTACCCGAGAATCTTCAAAAAAATAGATACAAAAGTGTCATACCATGTGCGTATCAGCTCCATAAAAATATATTGAAAAGCCATCGATCACAATCCCATAAAAATGATCAATGTCGTTCTCCGACTCATACGTGACTGGATGTAAATGGCCTTTTGTCCACTTGTCATTCACTTGATTCCACTCATGGACCGTCTGTTTTGATTAATCGCTGCCTAAACGTTTCTATATTTACTGACCACAGATGACGAAACGCGAGTCGTTCTGGATAAGATTCCCGGAGATCCTCATTCGGATTACATAAACGCAAGTTACGTTAAGGTAAAAATGTCAAATATTGATTAAGACGTTACTATACCGTCAAGAGCAAAAAGGTCTGCAGCGAATCGTTGTATCAAAACTCTGAAATATTTCAGGGTTACCGCAAAGAGAAGGCTTACATAGCAACCCAGGGACCACTACCGGGCACTGTTAATGATTTCTGGCGAATGATCTGGCAGGAGCAAGTTCACGTGATATGTATGCTGACGAATATCATTGAGAATGGAAAGGTGAGAGTCCTGAACAACTGAGTACAATGACAGATCGGGAATTCCTAAGACGAAAGGTGATATAAAAAAATACAAACCTCGATGTTTCAGAGGCAGTGTGAGCAATACTGGCCAGAAGTGGAAACCAGAGATATATACGGTGATATTCTAGTCTCAAACGACGACCACAAAGTATTTGCCGACTACACTATCCGGACCTTCAGTCTAGATTATCAAAATAAAAAACGCAAGGTATTGTACAGAACTCAAAGAGTCTTTGACAGTTTATTTCCACCTGTTGTTTCCCAATATTTTCACCGCAGATCAAACAATTTCACTACACGGGATGGCCGAAGAAAGGGGTACCAAAATACTCCCAATCCTTGGTGGCATATATCAAAAAAATGCTAGCAACCCCAACAGGAAAAGGGCCTGTCGTTGTTCACTGCGGTGCTGGGCTAGGCCGAACCGGTACCATAATATTATGTAATATTTGCTTGCGTCGGGCTGCTTTTGAACGGGTAAGTAAAGCCTGATGTGCAAGTAACCCTGTTCGATAATCGGGATAATAAATCATGGAATATATTCAGACATTCGACGTGCCGGGTGTAACTCTAAGAATGCGTGAAGATCGTGCCCATATGGTGGACAACATACAACAGTACTTTTTGGCCCATTTGATTATCATGGAAAGCATGGTGTACGAGCAAACCCAGATAGTCTGTGGTGATGGTTTGCCAAAGAAGATAAAAGAATTGAGAAAGCACTTGCCATTCGATATGCAGAGGTGAATGAAGTACTAAGTAGGAAGATAAACGTGAAATAAGATCATCTTGATCATTTTTGGTTCCAACAGATTGAGGGACACCGTGTGGCAGGACAGGGCTTTGGACACCTTGGCACTTACGAGGTACTCGATGATAGACGATGAGGAATCGGGTATATACTCGGAGATCGTACCAGGTGGGAAGATCTACTTGTAAGACTTGAGTACAAAGTTCTCATCATTTGATGATTAAAAACGTGTGAATTTCAGCTAGTCCTACCATAACTAAATTCAACCGAGATTCAATATTCGACAGCGAAAGTAATTACGTTAATGCTGTGAGCGTTGATGGGGTAAAAATGAAGGGACAGTACCTTGAATCTCACCTCCCTTCACCTGACACTTTCTCAGAATACTGGAGATTGATAAACCAGAAGAGGGTCGAACTGATTCTGATACTGCAACCCACTAAACGTAACGATTCCGTAAGTACAAGGAAAAATTGTCAAGTTATTTGAGGAAATTTTACATCTGATATGAACATCCACAGGCCTGCTGTGACATAATGCCTAACGATACAATTTTCATCCCGGTTCCTCACGTGCGTGTGGAAAACAAAGCATGCGTCTCTGAAGAAGAATATTTCACCACTAGCAAGTTCTTGTTAATAGACTCATCAGAGGCAAGTAAAAATTGAATATAATGTGGACTAACAGCTTTCACCAACTTTCGTACAAAACTCCAATTCAATTTTGCTTCTATTTTATTTCAGGAACAAGTGAGACAACAACCTATTACTGTCCTAACATGTAAAGGATGGGGAGGTGGTAAAAATGGAAAACCACCTACTGCTGCAGCGCTGGTTTCGCTTTGGATAGCATCTGAAAAAATTTCTCGAAAGGAGTCCCCGACCTTGGTACTTTGCCAGTGAGTAATTTCACCCGATGACCAGATTTTTGGATTACCATAAAACAACTGGACACCGAACACGATCTTTGTTATTGAATATCATTTATCTGTTGATGTTCAAATTCTGATGATTATTTTCCTCCTATTTTTAGGGACGGTGTGACGGGCTGCGGTCTGTACTTAGCGTTGAGTTTTCTACTTGAACGAATGTCTGTGGAAAGAGAATGTGATGTGATTTCTGCCGTTCGAGCAATACGACGATCCAGAACAGAATTTGTACAATCATTGGTGAGATTGATTGTGGGCACTAGATCCAGTAGTCGGTTCTGAACGTTTTTGCTTTGTTATGGAAAATTATTGACTGTTGAAGATTAGAAGTTTAAAGAAATATGAAAATTTAGCAACAAGTTTTACAGGCATTTGTGAAAAATATAATTATATTATCGTTTTCAGGAGCAGTTCAATTACTTGTACGACGTGGCGGTGAACTACTTTGAATGTTTCCAGACTTACTCGAATTTTTCCTGATATTATACGATAGTACAACTAGTAAAATAAAAAGTATGAAAAATTGTAAAATTTTCGTCATGAAATAGTGAATATGTTTAGATTATAATTCACATGATGTGTCACATGCATAGCATAGTAAAATAAATATTTTCTAATGTGTGTACCAAATCCAGGCCTCAAATAATAAAACCCTATACAAAAAAAAGAAAAAAAAGAAACAAGTTAACCGAACATTTCAGCGTGCCAAAGTCTATGAGGTATTTTCAAATCAGTGTCAATCAACGATATACGCTGAAAAATAAAAATGAATAAATGAAATGTGTTCACGGATCGTAAGTATAATGTACGTAAAGTATATTTTTATCGTTGAGAATTCCTTTCGTAAAATACTGCGGAAAAAGAAGACCGCAGGAGGAAAAAAGATAAGGATTGTTATCTACTTTGAGAATAAATTGAGAAGTTAGTTCGCGAGCTCGTGCGTTAGACTTGGGAAAAAAATTCCTCGGTATTGTGAATTATAAAGCTTTGGTATATTTTGCTTGTTGGCAATTTCTCAATGTCGCAATTTACAGATGAGTTGGAGCTGCGCGATAAGTTATACACATCCTGGTAAGCAGAAAACTAACGCTTGGAAGAAAAGATCTGAATCATAAAATGAACGCGAAATAGAGGAAAAAAATGTTCATGGAATTAAATAAAAAAAAGGCAAATTGTGTCAGCAAACTTTCATTACACGTACCAACGATCGAAATAATAACTCACGGAGGATGTGGTATCCCCATCAGACTGCGAAACCAAAAGCCGGAGGCCAAGCTCAAGAATATCAAACGTCACGTATTTTCCTCAGCGAGATTTATACTCAGTCGAGTTACAGTTGAGTTTTATCGTTGCTAACGATATCTCGTAATATCGTTGCTTCGGAAAACCAAGTTCAAAGATTTTCCTCAAATCGCGTTCGGTGTAGAGGAAAAAGAAAAAGTGTGAATCAATCAAACGGCGGTATCATCAAATGTCTATATCTGTTCCTGATGCATACAATTCTTGTCGGTTCAAAATGAGTTTTAGTTTCACGCGTTTTACCACAATTTCATTTTTCCATTTCGCGTCATTTATAATCGTGCAGAGTTTCGGAGAACTAGTGGTCTTGAAGCATCCTCTGGATAGATCCGATAGCCCGAGGAAACTAACTTGTGTATCCGAAGACGACAATGCCGCGCTAATTTGGAACCTCGATGAAAACGACGGAATTTCCAGTGGTGAGTAACGAAGTTAAACCTCAAACGGTCATCAGACTTCAGATGGTTCCGTTTTATGGCTCAAGATCTACGATTGTACCATAATTCACCTAGAAACGCACTATTCAGATTTTCAGCCGGGAAACTCAACGGGAAAAGACGTTGTCAATTGTGCAATATGGAATTCGACAAGATGCATCATAGGTTGGGGATTAAAACACGGATGGGAGGTAGTGAATTCGATCAACAGGCCAATGGGTCCCGTTCACGATCATAGATGGGAAGGTAAATAGAATCAATGTGGAAACTGTGATATGTTATCTCTCGCGGTTGGTGAGAACCGCACGAATTCGTTAAATATATCCATGTACAGCACGCCTATCAGAATTCCCAAGTCCTTGAAAGTTCAGTCGATTATAAACTAAACGATTTATTTTATTTTTATTTTTTTCTCTCTTTAATTTTCATTAGGTACTCCTTTGAGTCCAGACTAATACCTGCACTGTTCAACTCTGCTACTTTCAAGGACGAAAGACATACGAAAAAAAAAAATTCAAAGAATGTATGAATTTCCTGTTGTGAATTTCAGGTTTGCAGGAATTCAAATTTGGAAAACTTTTGAAAGAAGCAGAATATCAGTACGTAGGAAAGATGAACGAGTCTTCTGACACCGCAGTCTTTTCAACTCGAGGGTCACGGGATATTCATATTTTTCTGTGCGAAAAAAAACAGCCAATAGAAGGACAGTGCATATGGATCCTGATCGGGGCATACAGCAACACGGTATCTGCAATCAGGGCCTGTGCCAAGGCACCTGGTCTCTCGGAGACAACTGGTAGAAATGTTCCCTGCAAAGATCTAGCCGAGGTATTTCCGAGACAAGCATATAACTTCGAGCACAGGCCGAATTTCGAATATTTATGACTCCAAATTTTACTCACTTGCAGCGTGAAGTAAAAAATGTAATTGACAAGTCGGAATGGCGTACGTTTGCGATAAAGTGGATCAAAGACAGGAATACTATCCAAGTTTTCAATGACGATAAGCACGAACCATTTATGCAAGGATACTTGGATCGGTGGCACGATGTGTCTCATATATCGGTCAGAAGCGCGAAAGGAACGCGTATTCGATTCCACTTCTGTAAGTGAAAGACTATTCGTTCAGGTAGTCGTGAATCTTAGCAACGGTGGGTTTGTAATCACGGACGTTTCTTTTCAGATGAATATCTCGAGTCAAGAGCCAAGGGTGCAAATATATCCACGTTCTATTTCTTTCCCAAAGATAAAAATTTTTGCGTCAATATGCTGGTCGGACTTTGCCCCGAATGCGAGCTCAAGGTTAAACTGGTGAAAACCGAAGACGGTAGCATAAAAACATGGAACATATCTGGAGGAGAATCAATCTACAACGGGGTACTGGCATGGAAATGGGTAAAATTGCAAACCCTACTAATGTTCGGACAACACACAGCAAATCATGTAAAATTAGAAATCCAAACGATTCTGAATGGAGATAAAGATCAGGGCCAGTGGGCGATCGGTAGCATTCATAGCTGCCAACCTCTTGGTAAGTGTGACTACGATTTGCCAAAAGAAGAAGGCCAATCAGTCGCTTATACAACAAGTTTTCATGAGCTCAATAAAAGAAACTTTTTTGACATTCAGGCGGACGAAGGGCCATAGAGGCTCAGCTCAGGAACTTGAACGGATTAGTCACATGTCAAAAATTATCTCATAGCAAAAGTACTGTAGTCGATGCACAAGCAACAACCAAGTTTGAGCACTACACTGAAGGTACATACGTATACTGTCCAATATTCGCGAAGTCAACCTTCAATTTTCAATACCACGTTGTGTAATAAGTAACAAGAAATTCTTCGTCAATATTCATGGGTTCAATGATACTTTTGATTTTCTTAGACTTAGAGGAGTTCAGTCACAATCCACAGACAGGCAAACGATGGACATTGTGCAACCCAACCGGTTGCACCTGCGCTCGAGGATTTACGGGAGAAAATTGCGATACAGGTGAGTACGACGATCCTTTTTAAATTATGGATTAAAATCTGATGATACGATATTTACAGAATGCTCTCTGGGATACTACGGTTACAATTGTGACGAAAAATGTGGTGATTGTTCCGGGGGATTTTGCGACCGAAAATATGGATGCAAGGCATGTAACGGCGAGTATCTCGTGCCACCGTTCTGCAAAAAAAGTTCGTAATTTTCACTCTCGCTTTATGAGAATTGCAAAAATTGGCGTATAACTTTTGTTCTCAGAGCTCAAAGCACCAACAATCGATAAAGTCACTGATAATACGGCAAGGCTGCTGCAGGTCATAGAAATCGGTGAAGTGGCTGATCGGATCGACTCACTCTATTTCAACGTTCAGGTAGCATAAAAATATGTAAAAATAAATAAACATTCAAACAGTGCCAGATTGATTCAACATATAGTTCTCTGTAAATACCAGTAAACAGGTGTTTCAACATTTGGAAATACTATTCAACAGAAAATGATTCTTGGAAAGTTTTTCCGGTAAAATAATCGTGAAGTTTAGCCTCCACAGGGAGCACTCATTCAAATAACATACTCGAACCAAACGAGGTCCGGAAATTTCTTGACTTATATTGCGGATGTCAACGACTTAAAGAAGGACACGATGTACGAGGTATTTACAGAACTTCGTATGACGCGGGTACATAAAGAATCAACTACGAAAAGCCCAAAAAATCATTTTGAAACAACTTGTTTTGGTAAGTACCAGCGTTACTCGAACCTGAAAATAAATGTCTCATAACGGCATTTATCGTCTGCGTTTTGAAATTTTCACTAACTATTTCGCAAGCACACACCTTGAATAGCATATTCTGCTACAGGAAAGCCGCTCTTTGAAATAGTACCAGCAGAAATTACGATGTATCTGAAAAAGCCTTCACGTGCAGCGGTAATTCACACTTCTTGGAATATTTCCCGATATCATCACCCGTGAGCCTCTTTCAAACTTTAGTAGTGTTACAGGAGTGTGTAAGCCTTCCAAATGGAGACTATTCCGGGGAGTTAAAAAGCAAAAACGGTCTCAACACATTCACTTCTGTGCCAACACCCATGACCTTTTACAAACTAACACGTTACACAGAATACAATCTGACTCTGTATATGGGCAACGGTCGGACCCAATCATGGAGCACGAACTTCGCAACCCTCCAGTCAGGTAAAAAAATTCACGAGTCAGAGAATGAGTCATTTGAGTAAATCCTTACAGAATACCATTTATTTTTCATGTGCCAATCACAGCACCTGAAATCGTGAATGAATTCCAAGTGAGACACGTGTCCGATACCGAAGCCATTCTCGAGTGGGAGGCTCCCTATCCAAAGAATGGTATCATCGGTTACACAGTTTCAATTCAGGTATCCATCCTGGTATTTCGTTAGTAGATATCCTTCGACCATGCTTTATGTACGCGAGTTGTATTATTTTCAAAATTCAAGAGAGAGGCGGTTCTTGCTTGCGAAGACCGCCAAAGAACCACGACTTCCAGAGAAATACCAGCTCCAGAGAAGGCGAAAATATACAACGTAACGGAGACTATGATATCTGTCAACGGTTTGCATCCCTATGCTAAGTACAGGGCAACGATAATCGCGCACACCTCGAAGGACGGACTGTCGAATTCGTTTTTATTTGTAACAACTCAAAAATGTTAGTAAAAATCTCAGAAATATTTTTGTTGTACCAAAAATTACGCGGCTTATTTCATTCCAGATATTCCAACATCGGTTGTCCACAACTTGCATTTCGAAGACGAAAAACGTCGCCTTAAATGGGAGAAACCTGAAGATTGCACTACCATTACAGGTGACATTACTGCGTCGGTAGTATTTATTGCAGGTTTCAGTAAATGGGCAAAGAACTCGACGCACAGGTTCGAAACCAAAGAAAACAGCTTCAATATCAGTACTGTTAAACTTTTGCCCTACACGGAATACAAGGTGCAAGTTTACGTGATAAGAGAATTGCAGCAGCCTGAAAATCTGACCAGTTATAAAGAACAGATGCTGAAGACGGAACCAGCCGGTAAGAATTTACCACAATTTTAAACCCGATGCGTGCGATTGTACGCGTGAAAAAAATTTCATCGTATATCGAAAGAAATTTGGCGATGTATTGATACATGACGAGTTTTAAACTCTTTCCAGAGCCACGTGCTGTGAGTCATCTCGAAGCATACGATGCGAATGTAGAAGAAAAACGCATCTCCCTACGATGGAGACCGCCATATCCTCCCACAGGTGAAATAGAATCCTATGGTGTAACAATTCAGCAAGATATACAAAAAACTATTGATGTAACAACAATGTGCAAGATATGGGAAGACTTCGTCTGTTTGGAAAATCTCCCCTCGGATCTTAGCAGCGAAATCAAAGTACAGGTATTGACTATCAATCAAGACATTGTCAGTCTACTGTCAATAAAAAGCGAGATACATAAGTTATCAGCATTTCGCTTACAGGTCCAAGCAAAGAACAAGAACGTTGAAGGACTAGGACCTCTGGAAAGCCTTACCTTCGAGCCTGCCGCATTATACAACGAAGGTAGGCATACCCGGAAGTATCGTATAGAATGATTTGTCTGGAGGTTAATTAGACCGATGAAAAATTAACCATCCTCCTCATTTTCAGCCCCAGCAAAGCCAAAAATATTAGAAGAATCTTTTGATGGTCGAGGGGTGGTATCGTTCAAGTGGGAGCATCCGTTCAGTCCGACATATATCACGAGATTTAATATTTCCGTTAAATACCTAGGAACGGAACTAAATGAAACTCCAAGAACAAGTTTCCCCACGCCGTTCAGTTACCAAGTAACAAAAATGAACAAAACTTACACTATGAAGCTCCCTCTCGCTCCCTCGACGCGTTACAATATCTCAATGATATCGATTAGTCAGAGAAATTCAAGCACCAATGTTTTTAAAATAATCCAAGTGGCAAGCGGATTCGGTTTTCCTGATGGAGAAGATCTTGTGGTGGAGTTGAATGAAACTCTGATCAATGTCAAGGTTCCTCCCATAGTAAACGCGACTCGGAACGTCTTAGCCAGAGTCGTCATAGAAGGGCCTTTGCAGTGCCGGATGTTCCAGAATCGGACCTTGCCGTCAGAAAACATCATGAACCTGGTCATTGCCGAGTATTCAGTGAGTGGTATATTCAGATCAAACTGATCTCTATTCGTTTAAAAATCTTCTCTGCTTCAAATACATAACTAGCTCGGTTTATTTCAGGAGAACATAAACACACCTCGTAACCTGATTATCGACGCTAATCAGTGTAATTCGACCAACCTCAAGTACTCTATATCTCTCGAAAAAACTTACAAGGTTCAACTCGTCGTCGTAGATCGGGATACCAATACTACGTACTTTAACCATACAGTTACGATCGGTCCGACTAAGAATCATCTAATTTTCATCTGTCTAAGTACTATTCTAATTATCCCGATCGGCTGGTTCGTTATCCGCAAGTACCTAAGGTGAGTGAACGAATTGTTACGGGTCAGTTGATTATTCGTATGGGTTTTATCTGGCAAATAGATGAGATGAATCAGTAGCATGACAATTACCAATTCCAGGATTGTCCCAATACCCTGAGACTCTGAACCGATCTGAGAAAAGTGGGAACAATTTAGCAGTAGCAGGTAGATGTCCTGATACCGGGGTTTGTTTTCTCAACGTAACCAAAATTTTTTTATAGAAGATATAATCTGGCTAGAAGACGAAAAAAGACGGCGCAGATTTATTCACCAGCTACAATATGTACGGACAACTCAATTGCTCTTCGCACACGTTCTACGGATCCACTTATAGAAGTGGAAGATCCAAATTCGATAATATACGCATCGTCTTATGAATCAGATTCCCGAGTTGTTCTCCTCGAGTACTTCCCACACTACGCTAAAGTCGCGGCTACCGAAAAACATCTAACTTTGCAGTTTGAGGTGAGCATCTTTCACAAAAATTTCAAAAACTAATATCAATTTATTTTTATCGATTTATACTTCTCAGACGTTACCCAAGGATTTGACCAAGCCCTGCCATTATGGAAGATTGCCACAGAACATAGAAAAGAACAGAGATGTGAGATTATTAGCATGTAAGTTATACTACGTCTTGGTTTTATAAGCAGTTTATACCCATGTCTACTCTGCCTATTCGTCTAACGTAATTTTTATTTCCTATTCCCAATAGACGACGACACCCGAGTTGTCCTGAATAAACTTCCTGGCAAACCTTACTCCGATTACATCAACGCGAGTTACATTCAGGTAAGTTTATCAGCCACAAAGTGAAACTGAAGATTCAAGTCCAAATTTTCATTACTAAACATTTTTAGAATCAAGTCATTAAAATTCTAAAATCTATGCTTGTGTTTTTCAGGGACATCGTGGAGATAAAGCCTACATTGCAACGCAAGGACCAATGCCGAACACGATTAATGATTTCTGGAGAATGGTATGGCAGGAAAAAGTCGACGTTATTTGTATGCTGACGAATATAGTGGAGAACGAAAAGGTAAGAATTCTGAATGCCCAGACGGTAAATAAAGGGTAAAAGTGCTGTCCAGCTATCATAACTGTCCAGCTGCTTGTATGATTCTAAGGAGACAGTACAAAGTGCGATTTTTTAGATGAAGTGCGAACAGTACTGGCCAACAGATGAAACGAAAATGAAGTACGGTGACGTCAGTGTTATGGTCATAGATCATCAAACCTTCGCCGACTATACCGTCAGGATCATCAGACTGAGCTGCCAAAAGTACAAGCGCAAGGTACGGCGTATTATGGGTTCGATAATTGAACTGTTCATGAAACAATTCCGCTTCCTTTAATCACTTGAATATTTTTTTTCATGTCAGATAACGCATCTCCACTACACGGGATGGCCTAATGGAGGAATACCAACGTACCCTCAACACCTAGTTGAATATTTGAAAAAACTGAAAGAAACGCCAACCAGAAACGGACCCGTGGTAGTTCATTGCGATACTGGAGCCGGTCGTACTGGTACATTGATATTATGCGACATTTGCTTGCGCCAGGCAGTAGCCGAAAAGGTCATTGAAGTTAGACTCGAGCCATTGGACTGATGGTCAAAATTTGAATGTAATTTTTTTCAGGTGGTAGACGTTCTAGCTGCGACTACTCGGATGCGTGCGAATCGCGCGAATATGGTCGGTAATGCAAAGCAGTATACATTTGCTCACGTTGTGATAATGGAAAGCATTGCGACACCATCGACTCTTATTCCCTGTGACGAAAATCTACTGATGGAGATTCAAACATTGAAGAAACAGCTACCAGAGCATGTAGAAGAGTAAATATCAAAATTCTTAATCATTCCATTCCCTTGATGGTTCAACAATTTTAGGATATCGATCATCTCATGACGGAATGATCGAGATAGATAGATCGACAGATGGACAAACGCACTTTGTTGCTAAAAATTTTTAGACCGGTTTTACTGTCGCACTATTTTAAAAGATATTATTCTGTTTTGTTGTAGATTAAACGACAGAATATGGCAGGATCAGGTGCTTTACTCGTTACCCACGCAGAAACTCCCGACACCCAGAAATTGCAAAAAAATTCCGTTACCGATACTCGATGCAGGAATGAAAGACATAAAAGACGACAGATGTAATTATTGATCTGAATATTATCAATTCAATGCCATAAATTGTATGTAATACTTACGTATAAATTTCAGTCTGTCCTGATGTGATTTACTTCGAACGTTACTCGGTACTTCCAACTGTAAACAAAAATTACATTGATGCCGTGAGTGTCGATGGTCTAAAATCGAAAAAACAATATCTGGCCTCTCAGAATCCTTCAACTTCAACCTGGTCGAAATTTTGGAGAATAATCGCCATGGAGAACATAGAATTAATAATAATACTCCAACCTGCTGATCCTCAGGATCCGGTGAGTAACCTTTTGCATCAACTTTGTCCACAAGGTATGAATTTCAATAACAGAATCAGGTTATTGACATTGGGATTATTTGTTCATTGGCTATACACTAATTCATTGCTAGGGAAAAACAGTGAACTTTTTTTTAGTACCTACATGTATGAACAGAGTATCCATTCAAGTCAAAATGTCTATCAGATGAAAAATCGAGCAAGATTTCGGTAAGGCCTGCATAATTGAAACTGGTTTACTAAGCTCAGTTTGAAATTTACTATAAAATCCTGATTTGCAGACTTGCCGTTGAGACGGATGTTAGCTTCTTTTCCCTCAATAGATTGTTGGATAATAAATAATTGACAATTTTAATGATTTTGGCGAAGCTATTCCACTCGACGCGGCTTGGGTTAGAGCTGTCGAGGCTCATTTACATAAAACAAATATTTTGGGCGCCAGTTAGTTTATTAAAACTAACAAAAACAATTTGACGACTAGCTTTTATTATAGAGACTTTTCTCAGGCGGGTATAATTGGGAGACCCGAGGGATAGGATGTACTAAATTTCCAAGAGCAACAAAAGAATGATTGGACAGAATATACAAGTTTATTTTACTTACAAGTTGTCGAGGGGTTATCCTGAACACTTAATTTATTACTATTGACAATTTTATATTTAACAAATATAACGCGCGTGAATACGTGGACTTGGTTTTACAAAATTACAAAGGACAAGTGTTATGACCGTATAGGTCAACGTAACAACAACGAGTGTTTGACCACTGTCGAATTTCAAACGCCGATACGCTGTTGGGTCTGAGTGACAAAGGTGTTAACGGCGGCAATATTTGAATCATTGTACAGGACGATTGACTTATGATCTAAATATTTCTGACGATTGACGTTGAATATTCGTATTTCTAATTTTCCTGTTACACTCTCCCCCTTCGGAGTTCAACGTCGATGGTCGACAATTTGCAAGGGTCAACAATCTTCTCGTTATTCAATTGATTTGTTGTTTTTGGGGTTGTTCATAATTCCCTCTTTTATAATGATTGTACTTACTTGACCTGCTGACTTGTAGTTCTGTCCAATCCATATTTGGAAATACCATTCTGAAACAATTTCAATTTTCGTCTACTTGGAAATTTAGGTGGACGAGGATGACAATTGGGTATATAGGGTAGGATGACTGCCAATTCGGTTTATCGTAGCTGATAGGGATAATACTGGATTAGCAGTGTGGATGATGAAAATTTTTTAGGGGCTAACCTAAGTATCTGGTATATCCTAATTTCAGCGTAATAAATTACTACGAAATTAAACAGTAACAATAGTTTGACAATTCGATGACCGTGACATCTTTTTCATCCTGTAGCTTCGGTTGTTTTCCAAGGCTTCGTTCAGAGTTTTGATTGTGACGTGTGCTTGGAGAGCGTCAATAGCTTGTTGACAATTTCGACAGTTGCATG
Organism: Ametastegia equiseti; assembly: GCA_963989295.1. Classification (NCBI taxonomy): domain Eukaryota; kingdom Metazoa; phylum Arthropoda; class Insecta; order Hymenoptera; family Tenthredinidae; genus Ametastegia; species Ametastegia equiseti. Next base: position 5,364,997 of record OZ022403.1, on the reverse strand, counting down.
CCTATAAGCTTTGACTTCAAGGGTGCGTTTTCTCTCACGTAGAAAGCTCCGGTTCGATTCGTGTAATCTTTTGGATCGGTGAATACTTTTCTTTCAGGACGTTTTCGTTGTCGTCGAAAGCGTAGCGATGCTCACATAAGTGATCGGTGATTTGATCAGCTAGCTTTGGTTCCTTGGCGTCTAGGATTTTCGGCTCTCTCCGTCACCAGCTACTTCGGAAGACATTCACTGGGAATTCTGCAGTCGGCAAAGAATCTCATTTCGTTGGTTGATTTTCGTGAGGTTTGGATATCCTTAACTCTTGGAGAACCTTGTCAAACTTTAGCAAAGTTGGCAACGATGGTGGCTTCGTAAAGACTGCCAGCGCAATTAACACGTCGATTGTCGTCTGATCATCTGTTGATGTGGCAGGTTTTCCAGTAATCGCTGATTCGCTCATCAGATAATTTCTTGATAGGATTCAATTCCTTGTGACGTATTCGTCGTGGAGATCTTATTGTAACCGTTGCGGAAGTGTCAGCTTCAACTTGGGTGGAGGCAGGTTGTGGATTGCCTCGATCAGTTTAACAGCTTCTATTTTCCAGTTCACTTTTGGCGTGACCAGGGTGAATGTTTCCAAATTTTGACTCAACTAGAGTAGACTTGGTTCGTCCGAATGAAGTTTCTTGGTTAACGTCAAATTGGAGGTTGACGTTGTAGTTTCGTCGAAGGATGTCAGCGCGTCCTGTTGTTAGACATAACTGGAGGCGACTCCGACGTCTGAATCGAAAGTAGAAAGTTTGGCTTTGTTACTTCTTTTGTCAAATTTGCAAGCCTGATTTTGAGTTTGGCTTTTTCCCTTGTGAGTTTCTCTTGTATTTCCAGGATAGTTTGGTGGGAAAATATCTCGTGCACAGAGTCAATATCATCACTCATGATGGTGGAGTTTCAAGCGTTGATTCTTGATGTATGTTGTCCAATGGAGAAGTGATGCGTTGGCTTGTAGACTACGACGCGGAATCTTCAAATCGGTGACATAATATTTCCCGACAATTTCATTCGATTCGTCTACTAACTCGAAAACCATTGGTCCAAGAACTCTTTTGACAAAAGCTGGCCCTAGATATCGGAAAGCTAATTTCTAGATAGGCTTTAGCTTTGTTACCTACTTGAAATGTTATTCCCTATGACAATCGAATTTCTGTTTCGATTTCTTTTTAAGTTTTGCGGTCTAGTCAAATTTGCTTTGGCAAGCCGCTGATTTTTTTTTTTTTTTTTTTTTTTTTTTTCTTACTCGATTTTGAATTTCAATTTCGTATTTCAACTTATCAAACTTATTGGTCTTCACCACCCAACCGGCAACTAATTTATTTGTCAAGATATTATATTTGATCGTTGCTAACGAAACATTTCCGCGGATTGAGATAGGTGTCTCTCGCGTGATTGAAATAGAACGGTCTGACTCTATTGTACGCGAGGTCAAGTTTGACAATTATCGAGTGACTAAACTGCATTTTTTTTTTTTTTTTTCTTTTCTTTTTCTTGAAGTAATGATACGGAACGGTATCTCTCGGTCTCTGATAACTTGATTTTTTCAATTCGATTTTACCTGTCAATATGTTTTCGACAGTGTCGAGTTCCCTAATACTTACTAAAGATGACTCGAGTAGCTTTTCATTTTCAAAGTTAGGTTTCATGACTAATTCGACGAGATAAGTATCATTGTCTAGCAATTTTGAATTATTTTCTGACAAGATTTCGACAGAATCAAAGATCCTAACACTTGATAGTGTAGTATTCGATAGTTCGTTCTCTAAATTATGCTTTATAATTAATTCAATGATTTCATCGTCGTCTTCTGACCATTCTGAATCGCTAGGCATTTCGACTATTGTGCTCGATTCTACAAGGAGATGATCTAAGTCGTTTTCGTTTTCCTGTATTGGATTTAGCATAATCGAGTTTGATTGAGTATCAATTTGGTTTAAGGATTTGATTTGATTGACGTTAATCTCTACCTTGTTGACTTCTTGAGGTTTGATTGCGGCTTGCGCGTCTTCCGTGAACGACGGACACTCTTTGTTTTCATGCCCTATTGTATGACAGATACAGCATACTACCTGCCTTTCGGCAATACAATCGCGCATAAAATGCCCTGTTCCTCCACAATTATAGCAAAACAATTTACGTGGATAAACTTGATCAAATTCGTCGTACTGCGCAAGATCGTTTTCGAATCCTCGCTCTGTTAAACTTTCAGTAGAACTAGTCGAATCCGATTCGAAATCGCTGTCGTGTTTTTGAGTCGCGTTATGTTGCATAGCATCTAAGCGCTCACATTCAAGTTCTTGATTAACATTACTTAAAGGTTGGTTTCGTTTTCTTCCTGGGTAACGATTTGTCGAAGGAGTAGTTTGTCTAATTCGCGGGCTATAAAGGCGTTCGTCAAAGCGTTGCGCATCGTCGTCGGTATCGCTCGACTCGCTACTTTGCCAACATAATAAGCCTCTTTTAGTCGATTGAGGATATTTTTCGCGCCTACGGTAGTGATTAGTAGTTGGTTTACTAGCGCGTGTCCTTCTGTTCCGTATTTGTTGGTGTTGTTCTTCAGACGAATAACTATCTTCGCCGAAGAATTCGCGTTCCGGTCTTGGTTGACTATTGTTGTTTGGATTTAAGCGATAATTTCCAGCTCCGCCGGTCGGGAGGTGTGATGCTTCCGATCGGGTTTGTTTACGCGGATTAGTATTGGAATTAAGCGATTGATCGTAATGATCATCGTCGCTGGAGTCGCTTGACCTGCAAGAAAGATTTTCTCTTCTTGTTCTAGGTAACCGTCTGTCAACGCCTGCATACTGAGTCGAAGATATATTACTCGGATTACAAGAGTAGGTTGACGTATGGCTTACGCTACAAGCTTGATCTATAAGATTTGACCGTATATTTACGCTTTGCTGGTTCGTTGACAGATTTTGAAAATTAGACGATGAGTTTAACATCTGCCTATACTGATGTTCAGTAACCAAAATTTCTTCATCGACAAGTCGACCATCTGGCAGAGGTTGACTGATTTTTACTTTTATAAAATACGACATTGTTCGTTCAGGGGGTTGAATTATACCATTTTTTTTTTACGACGAAGGACTATTCGTGTTAAGAATACTAAGTCCTCGTTGTGTAATCGAACTAGTATTGAGGTAAAGACATTGCAGGCTATCTGGTTTTTTTTTTAAACCGTATACCTCTCGCTAAACCTAATTTGATGTTTGTTTACCTAAAATTTGGGACAAGCCCGAATAATTACTTGATTTGGCTTTTTGTGTAGCAACAGTGACAAGGCTTTCGAAATAACCGGGCAATACCGTTTTACAATTTCTCTAGCAATAACACTGAGTTTACAGCAGTAGGTTACTCGTCAACTGCCGTATGTTTGTTTGGCTAAATGACTTGAAGCAAGATTCTAGTCACCTAACGATTTTCTTTTTCAACAATATACGATGTACAATATACAAATTAATTTAGTCGTTATGTTGGAGCAAGATCTCAACATAAGCTGACTAACAATGACAAATTAACTATGTGCAATATACAAAACAATTTAGTCGTTATACTGGAGCAAGATCTCAGTATAAACTGACTGACAATAACATAGAATACGATATACAAATTTCCGATTTCGATCAAATTGTTTATTTCGCGCCTATCAATAGGTGAGAGCAAGATCTGCATCTACTGAGAAATCGACAAAATTTCGCAATTTGACCATTTACTAATGAACGATGTACGAATTTACAATTTTGAGTCTCACGTTATTCACCGCTTTTCTAATTTCAAATTTTATTTACAATTTCGATTTGTCAACGAGTCAGAGCAAGATCTAGGCTCGGTGACGTCTTATATCTATATACATGCGTTTTACAAAAATAAATTAAATAAATAACACAATAGAACATGCCAAATAATAGACAGAGAAATAATAAGAAAAGAAAGCAGTCTACATAAAGGGGTTTGTTTACGTTTGGCTCGACTGTGCGCCGCGGCGTATGTTATGATTCTGTTGCTATGCCGGGTTTCACTTTCAACTGTCTACCATTTGATTTATACGAAGATATATTCAACAATTTTCAACAATTTTTGACTCTAATTTACTTAATTTTGCCCAATTTGCCCCACGTTGGGCGCCATTGAGACTGATGTTAGCTTCTTTTCCCTCAATAGATTGTTGGATAATAAATAATTGACAATTTTAATGATTTTGGCGAAGCTATTCCACTCGACGCGGCTTGGGTTAGAGCTGTCGAGGCTCATTTACATAAAACAAATATTTTGGGCGCCAGTTAGTTTATTAAAACTAACAAAAACAATTTGACGACTAGCTTTTATTATAGAGACTTTTCTCAGGCGGGTATAATTGGGAGACCCGAGGGATAGGATGTACTAAATTTCCAAGAGCAACAAAAGAATGATTGGACAGAATATACAAGTTTATTTTACTTACAAGTTGTCGAGGGGTTATCCTGAACACTTAATTTATTACTATTGACAATTTTATATTTAACAAATATAACGCGCGTGAATACGTGGACTTGGTTTTACAAAATTACAAAGGACAAGTGTTATGACCGTATAGGTCAACGTAACAACAACGAGTGTTTGACCACTGTCGAATTTCAAACGCCGATACGCTGTTGGGTCTGAGTGACAAAGGTGTTAACGGCGGCAATATTTGAATCATTGTACAGGACGATTGACTTATGATCTAAATATTTCTGACGATTGACGTTGAATATTCGTATTTCTAATTTTCCTGTTACACCGTAATATCGTGCCTGATGAAACCAGCTTCAGTCCCGCACCCAACGTACTGGTAGAAAAGAAAAAAGGCCTTCAAGAGGAAACTCATTTCACAATTGAAAAACTCCTGCTTAAAAAGACTTTTGAGGTACGGGGAATAGATTGATGAATGTCAAGTTTTAGGTATTCAGAATTATATGCTACAAGTTCTGATTCCTTTCTCGTTTAGAATGAAAAGATGACGGGGCCAGTGACAGTGCTAACTTGCACCAAATGGGAAAAAGGTAGAAATGGAAAACCACCGATACCAGAAGCATTGGTATCGCTGGTTAAAGCATCTGAGAATATTTTGCGCAAAAAAGCTCGAACCTTGGTGCTTTGTCAGTAAGTGAATCAACCGGGCGATCAAACGACACGATAAAGCGTTATATTTAATGTACTGAGTAAAACAGTTGACCACTGATGATATTACATGATAAATTTCTTGCAAAACGGAATATCTATCGTAAATAATTTCCTCATATTTTTAGCGACGGAGTTACGGGCTGCGGACTATATTTGGCATTAAGTTTTCTACTGGAAAAAATGTCTATTGACAGAGAGTGTGACGTAATATCCGCTGTCAGGGCTGTACGCAGACTAAGACCAGAATTCGTGCAATCAATTGTAAAGCTTTTTTCTTATTTGTCTTTCTTATATTCGTTTGAAGTCAAATCTAATCACATCGCATAAAAATTAATCCAAAAAAAAAAAAAAAATCTCTAATTATTTCCAGGAACAATTTGAGTACCTGTACGACTCTGCGGCGGAATATGCCAAGTGCTTCGAGGGATATTCCAATTTTTCTTGATACGTGGATGTGTGGACGTCCCACAGAATCCGACTTCTATGGAGAACGTCATCAAATAGAAGAGAGAGAAATGCGACCACAAATGTCGTGAACGATATCGATTGATTAAAAAAAGTGACTACCTATAGTTATAATTTAGAAATTGTTCTTTTATGACGTTACAATAATTGTCATTGTTCTACCAATAGATGATTGGTTATTTCAATAAATATCCATGAATAAACTGATCGTTTTACTTTCCTTGAAACTCTATCGAGGGTCTAATGGTATAAAGGCGTAACCGCCATAATATTTTTCTCGTATTCGCAATAATTCTATGAAAATATATCCAGAAACATGGAAATTGATTCACTGGTCAGCTTAAAATCAAAAAGTCGTATGTACTGATAGATACGCCCTTTCACTTTTAAGATGAAAATGAACAATCAATTCAACTGCAATTGCATAAGGGCTTACAATATATTTTTTTGTTTTTTTTTTTCTTCCTAATCGTTGAATTCTCTTTGGTCTAATTCGCCAACGTTGACGTAACGAATGCTAAAATTTGAACTTCAAATATACGTAATTCGATCCAACGAGGCTTACTTCAAATAATTTTGTGGAAAAAGAAAGAAATTAGCGTTTACAATGAAAAGAAAATGAAAGAATACAAAAATTTCACGCCCTTTTGCAATTTTGATCACTTTGCCAACAGCATAATGGTGTACAATTTTTTAATTTCTCATTCTTCTCTATTCTACACTCGATTTAGTTTCATTTTCGCATTATTTGATCTAAAAGTTTGTATCGAAAATTTGGTTAAAACAAGAGAAAAAATGGCAGGTATACGACCTTCCGCCGTTAACGAATGTGAAAGAAAAAGACAAAATACAAAACCTATAAGGTCGTATCCACCCGACTTTTCGAAAATCGTTATTTCGATTAATTTATGCGTGTTTTGTGTTTTTAAATCGAATGTGAAGGAAAAAAAAAATTATACGCCCTTTCGCTTTTAAAATAGACTTTTTTAGCGCTTACGTCTTTATGCCATTAGACACGCGATATCTGTAATTATTACAAATCCATTTTTTCCAAGTTTTGCTGCTGTAAAGTGGCGAATAAAATTACGAAAGGATGTGGCATTAATTGTCGCTTTATACCGGAAGTGGAACCCGGCCACAATGATATTGATGAAGGAGACCTTTTTCCTTGGCGTAGCTTATTTACTGCCAGTTGCTTTTTTTCGCTCGTTGATTCAAAGTATCGCGTCCATGCGGAGCGGGGAAAAAAGAACGTCGTTTCCTCATTAATCAAAGTGAAAATTACGAGTTTCATATCTCAAATCGCAATGTAGAAAAGTGATAACAGGTTAAACTGTGCAGAAAAACCTTCGGTGAAAGTAAAATAGTAACAAAAATTGATCCATCAATCTGACCCGTGAAAATGGTACTTTCTCAAAAACACTTCACCGCTCTAGCAGTTTTCTTCGTCACTGTAATAGTTGTTCGTAGTTCAAAAGAGCTCGTCGTGCTGCATGATACACTGATCGATAACGGTTCGATTAAAAAACTGACCTGTGTTTCCGAGGATGACGATGCAGCGTTAATTTGGAATTATAATCCGAAAGTAAACCACCAAGACGACGAACAGAACATATTCACCAGTGAGTCAAGAATGACACGGACGTCCACACAGTTTATGATTGACTAAAAATACGTTTTGATTTTTTAAAAGTTTAAAAATTTGGTGCCAGAGCTTCGATTAATTTTTGACTAAAATTCACAGGTTTCGAACCGAGAAAACCAACGCCAAAGAAAGTCACTGAATGTGCGGTATGGAACTCGACGCAATGTCTTGTCAAATGGGGAAATATGAAAGGATGGAGCGTAGTCAATTCGATCCAGAATCCCATGGGCCCCGTATTCGACTACCGATGGGAAGGTAGAGTTCATCGATTGATTTCTTTATTCAACATAATATCGAATCATTCCTATAACAATCAATGAGCACTGAATACTGCATTAAAATACAATTTCGTAGAGTACAATCGAACCACATCATCGTAATCAGGAAATGACGTAGCCTCGGACTTGTACAAGTCATCAGGCTGAACCTAACGACCGTAGATAGCGGCCAGGCACGCTAAGAGTCTTTCAAATTGGATAATATATTATTATTTTATGCCTATTATTTGTCAAAAGTATTTCGCTTTTCACGACATTTTATAAAATTGTGATCATTGGATTTCCCTGCTTTATTTTATTCACTTTTACTATGTTCAGCTGTAGCCGTTAGTTTCAGCCTGATATATGTACACGTATAGTGTTGATAACGATATGTATTAATGGATTGAATTTCAGGCCAGATTTTGAACCGAAATAAATGATCGCAGATTTCATAAATTATTAATTACATGGAAAACATTTTCTTTCTACTAAAACTGTTAGATTGCATATATACACGTACTGTAATCATCGCGATATATCCTACATGACGTAATACTTCGTATATTATTTATATCAATCCGGCCAACCTCAACATCCGTCAGATAACCCGCGACATTTTCCTTATTTCAACATATTAATGTCAATGCATAAACTGAATTATTTCTTGCGTCGTATTCACAGGCTTCGAAGAATTCGTGTCTAAGAAATTAATAGAGGATCAGGAATACCGGTACGTTGGTAAAGTTAAACAGTCATCTGGTACAGTGACATTCTCTGTCAGAGGCTTGCAAAACATTTACATATTTCTATGCGAGAATAAGGTCCCCATTATGAGGGGCCCATGCTTTTGGATCATAATAGGGGGTTCGAGAGGCACCCGATCATCAATTATATCCTGCTTCAAGAAACCAACTAAGCCCCGCCAAATCGAAGAGAAAGAATATTGCGAGGATGTAGCCACTGTCACGGTAATATGTGAACCGTCGTATTAAATTCATATTTACGATCCAGGAATATTTGGCTAGTCCGTACAATGAAGAATAATTTTCCAAAGCGAGATAAATGGAGTTAACTAGACAAACGAATTGGCAAATGACTTGAAAGACTTTGAGATTTTGAAATTTCAGAGGCAAATTTTGAGTACTTTATTTTTGATAATCAAGTAATTACTTTTTATATATTTGCAGAACGGAGCCCATGGCATAGTCGACGCATATGAATGGCGTACGTTCAGATTAGAATGGAGTAAGAAGAAGAGGATAATCGAACTTTTCAGGGAAAGTGAAGTTGTGCCATTCTTAAAAGGAAGAGTAGGCCGATGGCACCGTGTATCACATTTATCTATCCAAAGCGAAATATCATCCCGCATTCGATTTCATTTTTGTTAGTATGACACGCGCATCTTACGTCAGTTTTTAAAACGCCTGCGTGATTTACTGATCTTGAACATGTTTTATCTTCAGATGAATATTTCCTCGCAAGAACAAAGAACGCAGTTATATCTACGAAGGAATTTGTTCATGAAAATGAAAACTTCTGCTTCGAATTGTTCCTCGGACTTTGCCCAGAATGTAAACTAAACTTCACACTGGTAGACAGCCAGGGTAACGATTTTCCGATCACGACAATTTCTGGAGTTGCAAATTCCGTGGGCGACAAGATGATCAACTGGCGATCGGTCAGGGTTAACACGACTTTGCCAAATTTTCATACCAGCCTAGTAGAATTGAAAATCGCGACTGTTTTGCTAGAAGACAGAGTCAAGGGTCTTTGGGCAATGGACAATTTTCGAACGTGCAAATCGGTTGGTAAGTACGAACGAAATATCATTCGGAATCGTGAAAATGGGTAGGTAATGATTTTTGTAATAGCATTCAAATACTGTCTGATTATTTAGTTGGATTAAGAAAATCGACCATAACTGCTCATCGAGAGACATTGTCAAGTCGTACATGGCCTAAGGTTAAGTGTCAAAAATTATCTTATACCGCAAGTAGCGTAGTCGATTCTGAACCAGGCAGCTCTCGCCGAGAAAAAAACCGTAAGTATAAGTTTTCCTACTCACAATCATTGTGTCGTAAAAGTCTTGACTAAAATCCACTCCGTTTCAGAAAAGCATATTTCAAGAGTTGCGCCAAAGGAGAATGGGTTAGCAGTGAACATGCGTCGAGGTTTCGAGGTAATTCTTCATTTCCATAATGTAATTTTATGTTGTATTCGTGAATTTATTTTATTTAAGTATATCGTTTCAGAATAGGAAAGACCCTGTGATTCATGATCGTTATGTCTCGATACCTGATACAACAAGCAATGAAATAAGGGAAGACGCTATTTTGGTTCCCCGATCTATTCGATCGGTAGTTACAGCCCACACTCAAAATTTAGCACATGTTTCAAGAACCAGAGGCGGGTCATTGCCCGGTAGAAGGGCTCGTAGTCCGGAAACTCAAAGTGAGTAGTCTTCAAACTCGATAACTGCAGTTGTGTGAATGGCGAGAACATAGGCGAGATCGCAGATGAGAGGAATTGGGCAACGGAAATGTTTTTTTTTTTTTTTTTTTTTTTTCGCTGTATAACATTCCAGCGGAATTATGAATATTACTGAATCTCACACGTAGTATCAATCCGGAAATTTCTCATGGTGTAGAGATACTTCGTTGAACTAAAAACATACGCTCGTTTTAGATGCACTCGATAAAGCAAAGTTGGAAATATACGAAGCCGATCCCGAGAAAAATACTATCTCCCTACGATTGAGCCCACTTGATCCCACCGAAGCCGGAATTGAAGAGTATCGCGTGTCGATTCTCAAAGGGAAAGACGAGGAAAGAAAACAAAATTATCCAGTTCCGAACAATCTAAGGTGCGCCTTGTGGGAAAACTCCGTATGCTTCGAAGACTTTCCCCTTCCATCGAGTATTGTATTGGCGACTGTAAAAAATACAGATCGCCGTATCATTAAGGTACTCGTTAATTGATTACCGTTGCCAGAGACGATTAGCGCGGCGGCAATATATTGCCAATGCAAAGGCCTACGATAACCGATGCAAAGGCTGTCTCTACGAGCAAAGAGATCATTCTTCTCATTTGGGTTTGCAGGTTGACGGGATGAAAAAGGGCGTGACACTTAAACCCTGGGATACTTACCCCCTGCTAACCGATTACAGAAAACGTAAGTTGGCAGAACTATCGTAAGAAAACTCAAACTACATGGGAAAATATCAACATCAAACAAAAAGCCGCAAGCTCTCAAAGAAAAACGGAATGAACATTCATTATCATTCCATTACTATAACAAATAGAATATGCGCCCTGTTTGTCCCCAGCTCCCGACCCACCGTCCGATTTGACTCTAACCAACCGAGCTCACGGTATTGTGACGGTCAAGTGGGGACATCCTTGGATACCACGCAGGAAGATCAAAGAATTCAATATTCAGATTTCGTATGTGGAAACGAATTTATCAGATTATCAGGACGATTTGACTCCGAGGAACGCAACGTACCCCGTTAAACAGGCGCAGAAGGAGTACACTATGGACCTGCCGCTTCAAACCTCAACGAAATACTTTATTATCGTCATGGCAGAATCTGACGGCGCCGAAACGCAAGACAACATTTGGGTCTCAAGCGGCGTTGCCTTTGCCGATGGAGAAAGACTGCAGGTGAAAGGAGACGGAACTTTTATCGAACTGACGCTTCCAAAAGTGGTAAACGCGACACGTGACACCACAATCAGTGTCATCGTAATGAATGGACATTTGGAGTGCACGCCAAACCCACCGCCAACATCACCCAGCACCAATACGACCGAATGGGTCGCAGCCGAGTATAAGGTGAGTCCGAATTATCGTAACACTAATCTTCGCAGAAAACTCCATCCGTCCGTTTGCCCCTCTGTTTGAGCCTCAGCGTCTGCTGCATTTTAGATAGACGAATACAAGCAGAAAAGTCCGATCGTTATCGGTGACCCTCAGGCCAATGAAAAGCTGCTTGACTGTGCCCTGCAGCCCGGAGAAACTTACACGGTCGAAGTTAAAGTTGTGGACCACCTCGGTAACAAGTCAGACACCATCACCTCGACTCCGATTACGATTACTTCTAATTCGAGCAGCGCTCGAATTCCACGAAATGAAAAGAAGCAGGATCTAACTTGGATCATCATTCTTCTTTTTATAGCTGCAATCTGCTGTTTGATAGGAATCATCTGGTATATACGCCGGTAAACTGCAGATATCAAAAAACATAATGAAACTTCAGGGTGAATGCTTCCTAATGTAACTGGCTATAAAATCCTAATGTTGAAAAATTTTTCCAAGAAAAACCAGATCAATTATTTCCGAAACTATATCACCCGCATTGCTGATGCTGTGTTCTGAAAGTCAATATCATTTCAAGAAAACGCAGGAAGGCTTTGATGCAAACGCTGCAGCCGGAAGATAGTCCGATCATAAAAACAGATCTTTCATCACCTGCCCCTATTCCGGATCAATCAACGCCGCCACGGGTAAGGGCGAAATACAAATCGTCGACCCGGCAGTCTGCACCCGACGTAGTTCCGTACAGTTATGTCCATTCCCATTCCGTAAAAGTAGAAGACTTTGAAGAGTACGTCAAACAAGCCCTGTCAAGTGGGCTGCTGGATTCGCAGTACCAGGTGAGAAAAAAAAAATAATTAAAACGAAAAAAATCAGAAGGAATAGGAACCAGCCTGAAGATATTTTGCTTTTGACTGCAGGCTCTTGGATCTTGAACAGTAAAAATCAGTTCTCATTTTCGTCCGAGGACTTGAGCCAATCGTAGGAGTTTAATTTTTGAATGACTGAAAAGTGTTTTCAATTCATGCATTAAAAACTGTCAAAAGAATATCATTCCAAAGTGAAATCATTTGGATTCGTAATGATAATCAAACTCCATTTTTTTCGCGCTAGAAATTTCCCCGAGGTCTTCAGAAGTCGTACGAGTATGGCAGGTTACCGGACAATGCAGGAAAAAACAGATACAAAGACACAACGGCATGTGAGTAATATCGGGGGCTGAGGCTTTGACATTATCTAAAGTCATTTGCTAACGCCTGTTTACTGTTGACTTGATAATCACAGGTTGCCAATTATTACACTTTTATTTTCTTTACCGAACAGATGACCATAGTCGAGTTGTTCTGAATAAGATTGAAGGGGATCAATTCTCGGACTATATAAACGCGAATTATATTCAGGTGAGAATACGAATGACGTATTCAAAGATTATATCGAAAAAATCTCGAAATCGCAAAAAAAAAAAATCTCTCATCTGAAATTCCAGGGGTATTACAAAAAAAAAGGCTACATCGCAACCCAAGGACCAAAGTCGACAACTGTCAGAGATTTTTGGCGTATGATCTGGCAGGAGAAGGTCACCGTAATATGCATGCTATCTAATGTCATCGAAGGTGGAAAGGTGAAAATCTTGAATGATACTATCGTATGAAAGAGACACAACTCTAACAGACAAAAATAATTATGCAAAATCCACTCGTTTCAGAAAAAATGCGAAAAGTACTGGCCGGAGGTTGGAACCAATGCGAAATACGGTGACGTGATCATCACTAACCTAGGCCATCACGTTTTTGCCGATTACACTTACAGAAACTTCAGACTGGATTGCAAGGCTGAAAAACGCAAGGTACTGTCAACAAAAAATAATAATAATAAATAACAGGGATGAATCTGTCTTTAAACTTATGACCATTTTTCATTTTCCTCGTCGCAGGTGACCCATCTCCATTACACTGGTTGGCCGGATCATGGTGTGCCGATGTACACCCAATCGCTGGTTTCGTATTTGAAGAAGTTGCAGGATACGAACACCGGAGAAGCACCAGTAGTCGTTCACTGCAGTGCTGGAGTTGGCCGAACAGGGACTATAATATTGTGCGACATTTCTCTAAAGCAGGCCAGTGCAACAAAGGTGAGTTTGATTTTTACAGCTTGATCCTTGACCCAAACCCTCGAGTACTACTCGGCAAAAATTCAATCAAACTCTTCGATAGATGATCGACGTACCGACCATTATGGCAAACATGCGCGAGGACCGTGCTAATATGGTGGACAGTGGACAGCAGTACTTGCTCGCTCATCTGACAATAGTAGAAAGCATGTTACCAGCCCTTACCCAGTTGCCATGCCAGAAAGACTTGGAAGCAAAGATTAAGGAATTGAGAACACAGCTACCGTCCGACATACAAAGGCAAGTACTACTAGTCTTCAGTTGAATAATCCACGATGTCAAATCAATGAAAAATATTCTACCATTCGACAAATGGACAATTCAATTGACGCTTATTTCGTTTCGTGATAGGCTGAACGACACCGTTTGGCAGGATCGAGCGCTTCACTCATTGGCTGTACCGCAATGGCCAGAGGATCCAGCAAAGGATCAAATCCCGGAGCAAATTGCAGGTTAGGTTATTGACTAGCACTAGATTTTTCCCTCTAAATTTTCAGATGAAAGTCGCAGTACTTGAAATCCTCAGCTTTTCAGCTAGTCGTACTGTCTCCTCAAAGTAACGATTCGATCGGTGAATTTCAGGGAGTCAGATTGATCTCAATTCGCGATTCTCTTCGATGATTGTAAATAAGGATAATGACATCAATGCAGTAAGTGTGGACGGTGTAAAGATGAAGAAACAATATCTGGCTTCGAGTCTACCATCATCTTCGACCCTCCCTGAATTCTGGAAGCTGATTGCTGAAAGGAGGATAGAACTGGTTGTGATACTGCAACGCCCTGACCCGGAAGATCCCGTGAGTGAAAAAAATCTTGGTCTTTTGCCGGGTACAATTGAACTTGGTACATGCAATACCAATGGTTTTTTTTTCTTCTAATTTACCACAAGGATAATTTCCAACATTCATTTCCGTAGACATTCTGTGACATCATACCCACAGAGCCCGTCATCACGCCGCAACCCCACATACGAATCGAGGCTAAAGTACTTCCGATCCAGGACGAATATTTTTCGGTGAACAAGCTATCGCTGACCGACAGTTCGCGGGTGGTAAGTGGATCTAATGAGTCTATCGAATAGTCAGTTACTGGCTCTTGAAATTTTTCGTAATTATCTATCTGAAGATGAGAATATTTGCTCAGATTTATGTATTATTCACTATACTTCATCCAGGACGAAGTTAAACAGCCGCCAGTGACAGTGCTGACTTGTACAGGATGGGCATGCCGCAAAGACGGATTCCCCGAACCCGATCCTCCAACCGCAACAGCGTTGGTTTCGCTCTGGATAGCATCGGAAAAAATTTCACGCAAAGACTCACCAACATTGGTGCTTTGTTCGTAAGTTTTGTTATCAGCGAACAAGTAAAACTTTTCTTTTCCCACAATCGAGTCACCTTCTTATCTCTAAATCCCGTCATCTTCTGGGATGCCGATTAATTTTGCCTAATTTTTAACTTCCCTTTTTTTTCTGTTTTTTTTTTTTTCAGCGATGGGGTTACGGCTTGCGGTATGTACTTGGCGTTGAGTTTTTTGCTCGAAAGAATGGCCGTCGAAAGAGAATGTGATGTTATTTCAGCAGTTCGAGCAGTTCGCCGATCAAATCCGAAATTTGTGCAAAACTTGGTGAGTTAGGTTTTTATTTCTTAAAGAAAATTGAATAGAATAGTCAAAATAGAGGATCTAAATGATCTGAAAGTTGACAAGGGCTGCATCGCTGACGAAAACATATTTGTTTAATTTCAGGCACAATTCGAGTACTTGTACGACGCAGCAGTAAGCTATACCAAATGCTTCGACACTTACTCGAATTTCGATTGAATCCATGATTTTCGAATGTATATTTAGAGGTCGTGAATCACGTGATGGAGATCGAAAAAATCCGTCTATGTACCGGTATATGTGCACAACTTTTCTCGACATAACAAATTAATACTCCACACATAAGATGGTACTGCATATCTGTTAGATTTAAGATGAGTATATAATACATATTATATAATAACACTGTAAAAATTGTAGAATCTTAAGTGAAATATGAACAATAAATCCTTTCTAATTATAATAAATTTTCGCGACATTCTATTCATATCCCAACAATGAAGGAATTTCACTGGTATATCACGCCCAGATCCAATTCCCTGTCATCAGCCATGTCTCTATTTTTTGACCGACGTCATGAGAAGGAATGAAAATTGATTTCAAATATATCCTTGCAACAACTGATACGACTCGATGAATAATTGGCAGCTTCGAGGGGTGACGATGTCGTCCATAAGAATTAGGTTAAGATTTAAGTACTCGATACACCAATATCTAGTGCAATTAATTCGTCAATTATAGGCAACTAGAAAAAATCACACAAAAAGCTTCAGATATCATTCCGCATCTGCATAAGTTAAAATAGTGAATCGAAAATGTCGATGATTGGAGGAAATGATTGAAAACCGCTGAACTATGACGATCCAGATGACCACAGAGTTCGTAAAAATCAGCCACCAAATGAGAGAGAAAAAAAAAAAAATGAAGAGCTCTTGATTAATTATGCCATCGTGAAGCTGCTATCGATGCGCCTGCTATCAGTACGCAGGCTGTGGTCTCCGTCATGAACATCGTTGTTTAAAAAATAGAAACATAAAGGACGTACTCTTTGTTATCGCAAGATGCAAGCCGGAAGTTCAACCCAACAACTAGATGTGCGGTTGAGTTATACATTATTTGCATTGTATTATATGTACTAGCGAGATGTCAGTCGCTCCTACATCTCGTTCTTGGCATTGACTCAGATCTTAGCAATACGCCTAACAGTCTAAGGAATAGTAAACTTGACTCGCGATAGAAGATAAAAAAAAAAAGAGAGTAGTAAAGAAAACATCGCATTATAGCTGCAAAAATGAGATCACATGATTGACAAAAAAATCTCATTGATAAAAAAATGTGCTCGGCAGTGATTATATTTCTCTTGGGTTCAATAATTGCAAAAAGTTTCGCAAGCCTCCTTTTGCTTCGGCATCATGAAACGTACAACTCCTGGAATAGCTTGACTTGCATCTCCAAAGTTGACGACGGCGCACTAATTTGGAATTACAATTATACGACAGAGGCTTTTGGAACGGGACTAAGTATTCAACCAAGTAAGTAGCGAGATAAATTATAATTGACTACTTATTGTTAGTCCTGCAAACTTTCGTGAAATTCAGTTTCAAAACGCGACCTAACTGTCCGACTGATTTACGGCAAAAAAAATTTCTGCAGATTTTGAGCCGAAGAAAAGGCCGTTAAAAAGAGTTACAGACTGTGCCATATGGAACTCAACGATATGCCACGCCCATTGGAACGAAATACTAGAATGGAATGTAGTCAATTCGAGAACCAAGGCGATGGCTCCAGTGTTGGATTTTCGATGGGAAGGTAAAATGATGAGAAAAAAAAAAAGCATGAGTGAAAATGCGGTGTGTAGTGACAGTTGTTTAGTGGCTTTATTCATCCCACATAAACGTCTCGAGTACCTACACATATTTTCTTCTCCTTTTTATCAGCTTTGTTAGCGCTTGAAACAATCTTTCAGAATAATAATCAAAAGCCGGATATGGCGTGAAAAGTCTGTCTCACTCATACCACACTGTCCTCGCAACTATATAATTCAAATACGAATAATTAACTAAAACGAGCAGATACCGACCATAAGGTTTACAGATTTCAACGAGTCACTGTCCACGGTAAACATAGCAGATACTTCGTATCAGTACATAGGCCAGGTGAACGAGTCATATGGAAGTGCAGTGTTCTCAGCACGAGGTATACAGAACGTATTCATTTTGCTATGCGTAAATAAAGATCCGAAGCAGGGTCTGTGCTTCTGGATCATAATTGGTGGATACGAAGGTAGTCGATGTATCATCAGGTCCTGTGCTCGTGGAGCACCTATGGATCGAAAACCTCCGATGCAGGGAAACTGCCTGAACGTAGCAATCGTCGAGGTATTGTAAAACGGGCTAATTAACCGCACGAAAAACGGATGATAAAACCTCACCCATATTTGCAGACCAAAGGTGTGAATAAAGTCCTCGATGCCAATGAATGGCGTACATTTCGATTAACGTGGAACGGCGATACGAAGACTGTGCAGGTTTTCAAGGAATCAGATACTGAGAACCAGCCATTTCTGAAAGGGAAGGTGGCAGAATGGGGCCCTGTATCTCACATATCAATAAGATGTGACAAAGGATCACGCGTTCGATTCCACTTTTGTGAGTAAAACACTTTTCGGTGGCATTCAATCTGTGAAACATGTCACAACATTATCGAATTCATAATCTCGGACGATGTTTTTTTCTTTTCAGATGACTATCTCATGACGGAAAAAAATAACGCGATAATACCAACGGCGGAATTCAGTCACTACGATGAACTCTTCTGTGTTCGGTTGCTGGTGGGCCTTTGCCCAAAATGCAGACTTGAAGTTAACCTGATGGACAGCGAAGGCCGTAATATCGAAATCGGGAGCATTTCTGGATACGAGAATTCCATCTGGGACAAAGTATTGACCTGGCGATCGGTGAAATTGATCAAAAAGTTAGAGAACTTGGATCAGAAGCGAGTGAAATTACAAATCCGAGCTATCCTAACCGATGGAGGCATTGGGGGACGATGGGCGATCGATAACTTCCGTTTGTGTGAACCAGTCGGTGAGTAGAAACACGATTCGCAACAACGGCAAAAACAACTTCGTGAGTAATCTTTGTATAATGATAAGGCGCGAGCTAAACCGCAGCGTATTTTTCCTCAGGCAATACAAGAGTATCTACAATTACTCCTCGAGAAATGCCGGTTTCCGTTCTGAACTGGCCTGGACTGAGATGTCAGAAATTATATTATGATGATAACGCCGTAATCAATTCACAGACAACACAGACAATTAACATCAATACGAGTGGTCAGTATAAACAGTTTATCATTAAAAATACGTCCGAACTTGGTATCCATAGCTGACCATTTTCATCGAATCTTATTCATCAGCATTATCACGAAAGTATACCAAATTGTTGGAATCGTGTGGATCACCGTGTGCGAATTTCGGTGAAAAGTGGTCGCTTTGCAGTCCAGTAGGATGCACTTGCACTCGAGGATTCGGTGGAAACGACTGTAGTAAAGGTGAGTAAATCAGTGAGTAATCCGCTTGTGAATCTCTAGCACCATTGTGATAACGTGAAGTTATTTTTAGAATGTTCTGACGGTCGTCATGGATATAATTGCAATGAGATTTGTGGCTCCTGCGAAAATGGACCATGCGATAAGATAACAGGATTTTGTGAAACTGGCTGTAAGTTAAACAAGCCCCTGCTACCCCTCTGCAAAATAGGTAAGCTAAATCATCATCCCTCATTGTACACTGGAACTATTAGTCCGATTCCATGACCTGAACATTTCGAGAGGTCGAGGTATTTGCGTGGTCTGACAAAGTTTGTTATTTACATCGAAACAGAAGGACCTATTGTAACAAACGTCACTGATACGACGGCTGTGATACTGCAGGAGCTAGAGCTTGCACCAGAAGTTATGGTGGCCAGCCTCGTTGTCCGAATTCGAACTGTAAGTAAATGAAAGGAAATTGAGGAAGCAACCGACTGCCTCCAGAATAAGTCTTTTTACGTACTATTTGGTAATACTGATGTTCGACGTTTGCCAAAGCTCGCAGTGATCAGGGAAACCATGACATTCGAGCTAAAGAAATCCGGAATACCTTCAATTTACGAAATGGAGATACAGGGACTAACACTCGACACCAAATACGCAGCACAAACAATCGTCACGATGCAGGTGGAACAAGCTCAAGAAACTGTAGAAGTGGTTAGCCCGGAAACAAGTTTCACGACAACATGTTTCAGTAAGTTCAACGGAAAAAGCAAGCTGTAGCGAAAGCTGAGGCAAGATGGGGAATCCTTTTTTAAAAGAAAAATGAGGTCAATTACAATGAATCGTAAGACATTGTCTTTTCGTTTTCGTTCATTATTTCGAACCAACAATGAGATAATGTTCATTTCGTTTTCAATCATTCAACTCGAAGTGGACATTCATCTATCGAATGGAATTTTATTATATTCATTCAGTTCCTTTCAAACTTTTCGGATTTGGATCGTGAGTTATACGATTAGTTTCCAACTTTACTGTTTGCAGTGAATCCGGAGTTCATATTAACACCGGCAGAGAGAAGTCTCGGTGTGACTGTGAAGGATATCAAGGTAATTGGCTCCTACCTTACAATTTCTTCAAGTTGTGTAATGATTTGCTCATTCCAGAATGCATTTTCATTTTAGGACTGCATAAATAATATGCGCCGGTATTATTTCGTACTAGTATATGACGTAGCCAATAATAAAATGAAAGTGAATCAAACAAGAGTAAATTTTCCGGCTGTATACGAATGGCTAACGCCTTACACCGAATACCAGGTGAACATATCGAATGATGTAACAGGCGCCATATTATTCAGCAGAAAAATTTTGACGCTAGAATCAGGTGAGACTAACAATGATGATAAGTAAAACCCACCGCTTCATGACTAGATGCAAAAATTTCTCCGTCCAATATTCATCGCCATTATTTTCAAAATTATCCACAGCGCCTTCGCCGGTCCGAAACTTGTCTTACACAGGTTTGACCGATACCGAAATCACAATTCGCTGGGATCCTCCAATGAAAAATAACGGAGTCATTAGATACTACAACGTCTCGCTCAAGGTAATACATCACCCTTTATCATTATACGATATTTCAATATGCGTTCTCCACGGAGCTATTTGTGGTTCGCAAAATTGCTCTTTTCCAATCCTTTCATGACCTCCGAGTCAATTGTTTTTTTACACATTTAGGAAGACAAGCTGTTAGCTTGCCCGATGGAGAAACTCCAGACGAGCGCGAAGATACATATGGTCAATGAAACGATGATTCATTTAACCAATTTACATCCCTACGCGTCTTACAAGGTAACGGTAACCGCGTACACGACTAAGGCTGGAGAGTCAGGAATACAAATGTTCGAGACGAGTGAGGCTGGTGAGTGCGAGGCTACATATTTAATTTGTGAAAATTACGTGAAGCGTTTGAATTATTCTATATAGACAATTAACGTGTGTCAATTTGTGCAGATATTCCTACATCGAAGGTCAGCAACCTGAGACTTACTGAAAATAAGCTTAAGCTCGAATGGGACAAGCCTGAAAATTGCACGACAATCACAGGCAGGACGACAGCCACGAGGTTATACTTCAAAGGTGTCAATGAATCGGTTCAAGACTGGAATTACACGAAACAAACCGGATGGCAATACTTACGACTGAACAATCTCAACCTGGTTAGCTATGCTGAGTACAGGGTTCGTGTTCATGTCATAAGGGCTTACGACCTACCCGAAAACCCTGACATTTATGAAGAGCTCACGTGGCGAACGTCACCGACTGGTGAGAACTGATTATAGCTAATTTCGAATACTTTTCCGAATACTTCATCAGACTGGTTCAAGTTTCATTTCGTTCGTTTCAGCACCGACTGCCGTGAGGAATTTGACAATATACGATGCCGATTCGGACAAAAGTACCATCTCGCTACGATGGCTACCACCAAATCCCACAAATGGTGAAATAGAGTTCTACGGAGTGGCGGTGTTTCTTGCTGTCAGGTACCCAAAAAAATCGGTAAAGAACGTCCCAGTATTGGACGAAAGTCTGAAGTGTGAAACAAAGTGGGAGCACTTTGTGTGCTACAAAGATTTAGTCATTCCGTCAATTACTGATGGAAATAGTGTTGAGATAGAGGTAAGCTGATCACCAAATTACTAATCGCAAATGTAGTGGTATCGCGGTTTTTTCGGTCAAGCATAAAAATTTCTTCATTACTTTCTCCATTCACAGGTCTTAGCATTGAACAAGAATGTCACACAGATGGGAGAACTGGCGCGCGTTCGCATCACGTCCGGAACATACGATACAAGTGAGCCGGGTCGATTGATATTGTGATGTATGATACGTGGGTTCGCAGGCTCCACTACTAACTTGACAAATGAAAAAACATTAACAATAAGTAAAATCCCACAACTAATCGGTCCCCGGATACAGCAAACATTTTTGGTTGTCCTCAGAGCCGAGCCAGCCGAAAATTACCACGATAACCCCAATGGAGTTCGGCATCGTGATGTTGAATTGGGAAATTCCGATGTTCACGCCGACAAAAATAACGGAATTTCATATTGTAATTCGATTCTTGAACACGACACTGCAAGACAATCAATTCAACAAGAATCCGATATGGATGGTACATCCGGTTCACCTAGATCGGGTAGAATACAGCGTGGAATTTCACCTCCGGACCTCGACAATCTACGAAGTTTCCGTGTTCACGGAAAATCATCGTAAATTAAAAAGCACTGAGTCCAACGCGACGATTTCGATACCAACTAGCATCGCCTTTGCGAGCGGAGAGATTCCAGAAGTGGCACAAATCGGGACTTTGATTGGAGTGACAGCTCCTGCAGTATTGAACGCGACGGATAACACCTGGGTCAAAGTCATAGTGAAAGGCTTGACGACATGCGTGCCGACGAATTCGCAGACGCGTTCATCGTCCACCCAAAGAACGACATGGATCGCTACTGAATATAAAGTAAAATAGAATCGGATTTGGATGTATCGCCATTTGCAGGAATTTTTCCTCCTCAGACTTGCTTAAGCCTCCAACTCTGCGTCTACTTTTTTTTAGGTTGAAGGGCAGATGCCGATGAACTTGACAATCGGTGCTCATCGCTTTTATATGGGTGAAACCTACAGGATCTTGTTATATGCCGAAGACCGGTACTCCAAGGCCTCAGCGACGTTAAAGTCATCGTCAATCACTCTGACCATTGGGGAAACACTACCATCGCCGAATCTAGCCTGGCTCAGTATTTTCCCAATACTAGCAATCTGCGCGATGCTCCTATTCCTCGGATACCGGTAAGGACATGTCCAAAGATTGAAAAAACCCATTGTCTGCAGTTTGATTCGGAGTTGATGAAAGAATATATGTCTGACAATTTGAATCCGAAAGTACACTGCAGTGCTAGTTGTTAGAATGAATTGACTTTACAGAAAACGCAACACACTCTTGGAACCAGGACGGAAAAACTCGAATGGAGATGCTACGACTCCACCTTGGAATGAGCTGACACGTTCAACGCGTTCGACACCTTCGTCCGATAGTAAAAATAGTCCAACACCGAGTAAGCAAAGTGCCCCTGACGTAGTGCCATACAACCCCCATTCCTACCCTGTGGGAGTTAACGAATTTGAATTGTACATCAAGGAATCCCTGGCAAGTGGGTTGCTGGATTCGCAGTACAAGGTGAGCTACTGGCATTGGAAAATCCGTAGGAGCCAGAACGGTATTTTATCGAAATATGATTTTAGCTGATCTTGGTCATTCTCAAGAAATAAATAATTTGCATTTACATCCATCAGCTGTTCACAAGAGGTCTGACAAAAGCATGTCAGTATGGAAAATTGCCGGAAAATAAATCAAAGAACAGATACAAGGATTTGATAGCGTGTGAGTAATATCAGCAAATAAAATAACTCCTTCTCCATGACGCTCACAATTGAAGGTTTGAAAAACGAACGCATTAATTGATTCATTACAAAGTCTTATGTTGAATTTCATGAACCACAAACAACAGATGACGAGACTAGAGTAGTGCTGAAGAAAGTTCGTGGCGAAAGTCACTCGGACTACATAAACGCGAGTTATATACAGGTAAAGCTTCATCACCATTGACCATGAAGAGTACCATCGAATGACCTCTGAAAATCCCAACTCCACATTATTTCAGGGGTACAAAAAAAACAGAGCTTACATCGCGACCCAGGGGCCAAAGCCGAATACGGCAAATGATTTCTGGAGAATGATATGGCAGGAGGACGTACGCGTGATTTGCATGCTGGCAAATATCATAGAGGGTGGAAAGGTACCCGGTTATATCGAGGAAAGAAATCGCACCGATCTATCGATCGTGACACTAAACTTAAATATCGTTTCAGACCAAATGCCACCAGTACTGGCCAGAAGTTCGATGCAATGCCGAGTACGGTGATATTCTCGTATCGCATACAGTGAACGAGGTCTTTGTCGACCACACATTCAGAACTTTCGTATTAAGTTACGGAAAAGACAAGCGCGTGGTACGGTGTAAAAACTACTAATATTACGATATTTCGCATGATATTATATATTTTGATCTGGTTGCAGGTCACGCATCTTCATTACACCGGTTGGCCAGACCACGGAGTGCCAATGTACGTCCAATCGCTGATACCGTATCTAAAAAAGCTCCAGGAAATGCCGAGGGAAAATGGGCCAGTGGTCGTTCACTGCAGTGCAGGAGTTGGCCGAACAGGGACAATAATATTGTGCGATATCTGTTTGAACCGTGCCAAAGAGGAGGAGGTGAGTGCAGCGTGCGAGATTCGAAATCGCCTAATAACAAACGGTCCATAACACGATCAGATCTTTTCTGTTCAGATCATCGACCTACCGGCTGTGACTATGCAAATGCGTTTGAATCGAGCAAACATGGTCGATAATGCACAGCAGTACTTACTAGCTCATCTAGTCATCGTTGAATATCTAGTCTCGAATCAGACGTTGATACAATGCAACAGTTCCTTGAAAGAGAAGATAAGAGAACTGAGAAAAGAGCTGCCATCTCACGTGAAAAGGTAATGGTCATTTTACTACACGAAGCAAAATCCCACGTGGATATTTTATCGCAATTTATTATTTTTTTTTTCGCGACAGACTGAAAGACAACGTGTGGCAGGACCGGGCGTTGCACTCGTTTGGTTTACCGGAACATTTAATTCCCGAGGACGAGGTGAGAAATGAAGCATCTGTGCTGGAACCAGGTCAGTAAATGAACGGATAAAGATTATAGACGTAGTTCTGGGGTTCTCAGCTTAACGTCTGATTACGTTAATTTTAGTTGGTCCTGATTGGCCGCCTATCAAACCGTTAAAAACTTTCAACTACCAGAGCAAGTACCTGACCACTGTCAGTGTCGATGGTATGAAAATAAAGAATCAGTACATAGCGTCTCCCCTACCATCACCAGCCAACTGGTCTGATCTTTGGAGAAAAATAGCAGACGAGAATGTTGAGCTAGTCATAATACTGCAGTGCCCTGACCCTGACGATCCTGTAAGTAGTAGATCTTTTAGACGCGATTAAAAGCACATGATTATGATGACGGTGATGATGAATAATTTGCCAATGTCTTTGTAGAGGTGTTGTGAAATATTGCCCAATGACTTGAGTCCCGATCCCATGCAACACATCCAAGTTGAACCTAAGACAGTCTTATTGGATGAGGAAAATGAGGATTTCCCGATGGACAGACTGATATTGAACGGGGTAGGAAAAGAAGAAGTTTCGATGAAAAATTGATTATCAATCATTCTTTGTTTGAAATCACATCAACGGCGTGTCTCATTTTTTTTTACTCATTGTTCAGAATAAAGCAGAACCGCAGCCCGTTACTGTGCTTACGTGTACCGGATGGGAATGCGGTAAAGAAGGGAAGCCACCGCCTGTTTCGACGTTGGTTTCGCTATGGAGAGCCTCGGAAAAAATTTCGCGAATGGAAGGCCCAACCTTCGTTATTTGTCAGTGAGTAAATTTTTTATTCACGATAAACCTTGAACCAAAATTTATGATAAAAGAAATGCAAATGGAATAATTTCAATGAAGCGAAAAACCTGTAAATTAGATCCTCTCTTATCAAGCTCTACTTCTTTACACATTTTTTATTGTTCAGCGACGGTATTACCGGCTGCGGTCTCTACTTAGCGTTGAGTTTTCTACTTGAACGGATGGCTGTGGCTGGAGAGTGTGATGTAATTTCTGCGGTTCGTGCTGTTCGCCGATATAAATCAGAGTTTGTGGAATCGCTGGTATGCATTGTTTTGTCACAGTAAAGGCCTGCGCGCACTAGACGGCGGCGAACCGCGGCGAACGGAAGAAAACAGTAGCTATCACCCGATGCATCAACAAAGTATTGTTGCAATCATACTTCTGAAATAACGAATTTGATGATAGCCACTGTTTTCTTCCGTTCGCCGCCGTTCGCCGCCGTCTAGTGCGCGCCGGGCCTAATGATGAGGAATGAATATTTTGATTGATATTTATTCAAGAATTTAGTTACTTCTTCAATTGAATTCAACTTAGAGTTCGAGCAAATGAAATTCGACATGGAATCAGTGAATAGTAGGTAAACTTTAATAGCTCTACATATTTCTAATTTTTTTTTTCTTCTTTTAATTCGTTCAGGAACAATTTCAATACTTGTACGACGCGGCAGTCAAATATGACGAGTTCTTCCAAACCTACGCAAATTTTTCTTGATTTGAAAATTTCGCACATATCTGAACACAGACGAACCTCGTCGAAAAAAGAAGTCCGACTATTTATACGACCATTGCAGTTGATAAGGAAATCAATTACTTTTCTAATTAAGTATGCACGTGTAATAAAATTCCCTTTTTTTTTTTTTTTTTTTTTTTTTTAATGTATAATAGTAGATTAGTTACGTAAAACTTCAAACTATGTACTGAATAAACTGATTTGTAATTTAAAAAACGAATAACCTAACCCTACGTAAGGCCCGAGTCCTAATACTCGAATAAACAGGTGAGAAGCAAAAAAAGTAATCCATACGAAAGACGAATTTTCAAAATCCGTTCAATAATGAACCTGCATTAATTGGCACAGTAGCCACAAGTAGCCCAATTGTAATAGAATGGGATTGAATTTAGATACATCGCCGTATCTCGTTACGAGGCAGGCAAAATTATTCCAGCGAGCAAGAGTGTACAGCGAGATAAAGATAAGGTAGAGGATATCTCTGATAGAAACCAGGAAAAATGAATGTTGACGAGAATTAAAATAGCACGTGACTATCAAAATTCTAGTTAAACGTCAATCTCGTATTTTTCCTGCACCGATTCAACGATCATTCCAAATGAATCGCATCCATAGATACCTGGCTGTAGAACCGTATAAAAAAATGATTAGGTAAGATTTACACTAGCAACGAAAAAATATTCACCAACTTTAAACAAAGAAAGAAAATTTCTTGTCACGAGGAGGAGAAAAAAAAGATTAGCAGCAGCCTGGAAATTATACGATTTACTTGAAAATTCCAATACTGATAACGCGCACACATGAGATTAGGGCATACTTAGGCATGGCGACCAGGCTGCGGTATACCATTTATAATTAACATCAAAATATGAGTGTTATATTTTTTGCAGGATGTGGGTTTCATAAGCGCGAATGCACTAGCCGGAAGCACTGTCCACGCAAAACGATGTGTCATACGCGGACATTTTCATCGTCGAGATTTATCCATAAAATAAACATCAGTTAGTTAACAACTTCGCAAAGGGTATCGCGTTATCCGCTGAGTGTACAACGACGTAGATCTAATTTGCCAGTGAATTATTTTTACCGAACTTTAAGACGCGACGTGGCAGTCATGATTTCGAAAATTTCCGAGTAAAAAGTAAAAATATGATATCGTGTTAAAAAGGCGGAAGAGTGTAATTCAAATTTGCAAGAAATGAAACCTGCGGTCTACTGAAGAAACATATTCATAGCTAAAAATGGGTATTTCGTGCACGTCCTTCATCGCGATTGCATTTTTCGCAACATCGATATTGATGCAGATTTCAGGCGAATTGATTATTCTCCGTGATCATCCATCCAAAGATAATTCCGAGAGGAAATTGACTTGTGTTTCGGAAGACCACGGAGCTGCATTAATCTGGAATTTTAATCCCGACAAAGACCTGGTTGAAAATCCGGGCCAGTTCACGAGTAAGTAGAAAAATCGTAGGATTATATTTTTCGGGTAATTTTGAAGCTGCAAGTCACATCCAAACGAAGGTCTATCTTTCAATTCCTATGCTTCGCACTTTACATGACGTGAGCTAAGGAGAGCTTTATCATTTCGAGTCACTCCGAGTACGTATTGCAGATTTCCAGCCCAAGAAACCGACCGCAAATAACATCACCGATTGCGGAATATGGAACTCGACGTCATGTGTAACCAAATGGGGAAAGAAAGAACATTGGAAACAAGTCAACTCCGTCAAAAGACCCATGGGTCCCGTTTTCGATTATCGATGGGAAGGTAAATCCGATTGATCAGTTACCACACGGCATTCAGTATAGCGTCAGCTGGTTGATTTGCGGCAGCAACTTACAATTAGGCATAGTTTAGCGACTAAATATACTCGCTGAACAAATAAGAGACGATTAATGAAATTAATTTCAGGATTCGAGGAGATTGTCTTCAAAGATTATGAAGCAGCAAACAAATATCAGTACGTGGGAAATGTGGAGGAGTCTGGCACGGTAGTATTTTCTGTCCGAGCTTTGCGAGAGGTTCACGTTCGTCTATGCAAAAAACAGAAATCGACGAAAGGTTCGTGTTTCTGGATCATGCTTGGGGGCGCGAAAGGGAAAGAATCTGGAATTTTTACCTGTACAAAAGGAGCAGCTGAGATACCTCAAGCCGAAAAAACGTCAAACTGCGATCGTCTAACAAGTGTTACGGTATTGTGAAGACTTTCTAGTATTCAATGCTGCTTTAGAGCTTATTAACGTCGTGCAGCACTTTTTACCCATTCTCGGTTTTTGTCGAGCTGATTTATTCTACAAGAATATGAGATTGTCCGTGATCTTTGCGTTTACTTACAGCACAAACCTGAAGATCTTGTCCATCCATATGAATGGCGTACGTTTACATTGGTTTGGAGCGACAGAAACAAGACAATTCAGGTTTTCAAAAATACTGATCGTAAGAAAGAACTGGTCTTGCAAGGATCTCCCCAGGAATGGCACGACGTATCGCATATGTCAATTGGAGGCGAGATATCAACGCGTGTTAGATTTCACTTTTGTGAGTACGACGGGTAACTCCGCATCGCGTCTATCAAAATTGTTAGAGAATCGTTTTCGCAACCATGGATATTATTTGTTTCTAGATGATTATTATTTATCAGAAGGAAAGTACTCAGAACTTTATACTGAAGAATTTGTTCAGGCCAGCGAACATTTCTGCATCGAAATGCTGGTCGGCCTTTGCCCACACTGTCAACTGATTGTCAACCTGGTAGATAAAAACGGTAGCCAAATTTATATCGGGCATATTCCCGAAAGCGAAAGTTCAACGTCCGATGATCTGCTTGCGTGGCAATTAGTCAGACTGAGCAAGAATGTCGAACCGAGGAATTGGAAATTGAAAATTACAACAAATTTGAATATATATCACCGCGAGGGTCAGTGGGCAATCGGTAGCCTTCAAACCTGCCGATCAATCGGTAAGCGCAAACGTAACTCGTCAAAATACCGAACATGGTCTATGAAAGTGTATCAGCCGATATTGAAACGGAGATACCTTATTCCCATTCAGGTGGGCTCAGAAAATCAACCATGACGAATCTACGAATAAAGTCAATTGCAAAGAGCTGGATGAAAGTCGAGTGTCAAAAATTATCTTACAGCACCAGTGCCATAGTCGACGCAGTTGACGTGAAAAAGATTAGCCAGGATACAAACCGTGAGTGTACACACCATCCATCATCGAATCCATACAATGAACCTCTTCACATATGGAAACTCTACATGTCGTCAGTTTTCTGTAGGAAAAATACCCGAGAGATTTTTTGATTTTCACAGAATTACAGCAGCTTGGTCGCAATTGGACAACGTCCTTCGGTTCTTTCTGCCCAAATTTTGATCAAACTTCATCCCTTTGCATCCCAGTCGGATGCACCTGCGCTCGAGGACTAAAGGGCATGGATTGTGACCAGGGTGAGTGATCCGATCAGCAGTGAAAATTTTAGGCATCAGTTCGTTAACGAAATATTTTTCAGAATGCCCTCCAGGTTTTTACGGATATAATTGTGATAAGAATTGTGCTACATGCAATAATGGACTTTGCAATGCAACGACTGGATATTGCAGTGCAGGATGCAATAACAACGAACTGCTACCTCCACTATGCCAAAAAAGTAAAGTGAAATCGGCTCGTCGTATTAATATTGAACATAAGTAAAATAGGTTGCGTATACTTCGGTAAAAAAAAAAAAGTATGCAAAAATTTCTGATATTCAGTTTCAATACTTACTTGTTATCTCGAAGTGACCTCTGCTCTCCTGAATAGAGTACGATTTGATCAACTCGAACAGTGTAGAATGCTTTTTAGTATTCCATTTTCCAATAGGACAGATTTGTCTGTGAACAGAAAAAGACACAAAAAAAACTGATTTAATTCTCTTTTGAACTTAGCACTTGAAGCCCCGACCATTCAGGACACCACTGATACTACCGCAATAGCAGTTCAGAAAGTGGAACTTGAAGCAGACACCCAACTCGAGCTTCGCCTTTATATTGTGGTAACAGGAGAATAACGAAAAACGAGTAACGAATAACCCGTTATTCGAATAAATGTCAATCTCAATATTCATCAAGTTTAGACAGATATATCAATCGACTGGATTCTTAAATGAATCCTAAAAAGATTTTGCGTTTGAAGTAATCGTGATTCTTGGCTTTTTTCAGAACACCAAACTCTCATTTCGGTACGATAGAAATTCCGAAGAGTCATCGATTTATGAAGCACGTATTTCAAACTTAGAACCGAACAAACAATACACCGTAGAAACAGGTGCATGGGTGATATTTCAAGGGAACAGAAGTTACGCGAGAAGTCATCGTGGTTCCATTCATACGGCAACTGGCAGTAAGTACATACAAACGAATATCACTCCGATTTAGCACAGGACTGATACATCCGACTCCAGCTGTTTCAGGAAACCCGCCATCCGTGGTAACATCGGATATCCTAGATGTGAAAATAAATTCAGTCTCGGAAAGGGAAGTCGCACTCAGGTGGAACGCTGCTCCACCAATAAATGGAGTCGTTCCCAGTTACCATGTCTCGATTAAGGTATCGCATCTTCTTCATCTCATAAAATTATATTAGTTTAATAGATTCCATGCAACAAGAGCCCGCTGTGATTCGTGCTTGCAGTAATCAGTTTCCCGAAAAACTGCTTTTTTTTACGAAAGCCACAGCATCCGGGTCCCTCCGTTTGCAAGACATTTTACTTTTGCATGATTACATCAGTTAATTAAGCCGCTCGGCTGCGAGGACCTCAATGAAAATACACCTCCGGAAGATGAGCTCCAGAAGACCGTGAGTGATGCCTCTGTATCTTTCAGCGGCTTGCATCCTTACGCAATTTACACGGCAACCGTGGTAGCAAAAACCACACACCTTGGAAAGCCGGAAACAAAAAGCTTCCAGACACCTGCAGTGAGTGAGTGCCGAAATTGTACATCTTTGGACATTTGTGTGACGTGACTAATTTTTCTATCGACGACTAACGTGTGTCAATCTTTGCAGAGGTTCCTACCGTGAAAGTCGACAACCTAATGGTTGATGCCGATCGTGTCTTTCTCTCGTGGGCCAAGCCTGCAGATTGCACCAAATTTACCGGCCCGGCGAACACCACGAGATTATACTTCGAGGGTGTCAGTCACTCGGTACGGGATACGAAAATTATGAGAGAAACTAATCTTACATTTATTTGGTTACCCAAGCTTCGTCTGGCTAACTGTACAACGTACAGGGTTCGTGCTTATGTGGTAGGAGGCTCGAACCAACCCATCAACCCTAATTTATACGGAGAGTTGAACTGGACGACACCAGCGACTGGTGAGACCTGAACAAATATTCGAATACGCGAAAATAAACCCAGGCCTTTTACAAGGTCCTCCATCACACTGGATTAGTTTCTTGGTTTCAGCACCCCCCGATGGAACAGACTTAGAAATATACGACGCCGATCCTGAGACGAATACCTTCTCGTTACGATGGGTGCCACCTCAGCCCGCCAATGGTGGTATCGAATTTTACCGAGTGATAGTCGTACAAGGAGATGAACTGGGTAATCAGCAGACGACTTCCAAAATCAAATCAGCTTCAGAAATCGGACGGAGCTGTGGCAAGCCCGGAAACTACCTGTGCATCGGAAATATAGATCTTCCGCCAAATGTTATGTCGAAGGAAACGTCCATATCGGTGAGCTTATCATTCATGTGAATAGAGTAGTGCCGCCCGTTGCAACTGGCAACAGCAGATCTACCAAAAACACAAGCGAATGCGAAGACCGCCAAAAAAATTACCGGATATCTTGATTGCAGGTTCTTGCAAAATATAAAGACGTAGAAGGAAGAGTGCTCTTCCCGTCCATTCTGTTCAAGCCGGACTTGCACTTTAAAGGTTAGTTGACACGAGCCGTGCGACAACAGATTAAAAATTACGAAGAAGAATTCCTGAATATTGTTACAAATATTTGACTCGTTAGACGCGGGGGATAAGCTACTACACTTGATGCAATCCCGAACTATTATCAATGACCGTGATTTCACTTCGCAGCACCTGGTCGGCCACGTATCTTAACTGCAATTCCCGAAGCTCACGGAGTTGTAAATTTGACTTGGGAGCCCTCATCTAAATCTAAAACTCAAATCTCGAAATTTTACATCCGAGTTGACTTACTGGAAACAAAACTACAGGAGAACATTACAGCACAGTTTCCAAAGGTGAAAGAGCACCCAGGATTGCCGGAGCAGAAACCATACACAACCAAGCTGTACCTTCCAACTTCATCATCCTATAGCATTTCCGTTCTGGCAATGGATATAAAAAACACGAACAGCTCAAAGGCTCTGATGAACGTTTCGCTCTCCGATGGAGTGGCGTTTCAGCGTGGAAGTAAATTGCAGCTAACTCAAAACGGGACTTCGATTACTGTCACTATTCCCGGAGTGGTGAACGCGACGGTAAACACATTGGTCACTGTTACCCTCGAAGGGGGAGTCATGTGCACGCAGGAGAAGCTGTGGAAATCACTATCGCCATCCAGCCAATCACACTGGGTGGTTACCAAGTACAAGGTAAGCCCAACTTATTGTCAGGCTTATCGCCAAGCACTAAAGTCCACATATGATTTTTTTCAGCCACGTGGAAACAGTCCTGAAACTTTGGAGGTCAA
The DNA here is from genome assembly GCA_963989295.1 of Ametastegia equiseti. NCBI lineage: Eukaryota > Metazoa > Arthropoda > Insecta > Hymenoptera > Tenthredinidae > Ametastegia > Ametastegia equiseti. The sequence goes on along the minus strand of OZ022403.1, from coordinate 5,332,311 downwards.
TGCCGACAAATACTCAAACATAACGTCAAATTGTTCCCTAAATCTTGAAGAATCCTACGAGATCATAGTCGAATTAAACAACTCCAACTCCCAGTTGAGAAGCCAAATCGTCATGGGATCATCGAATCGATCACCGAACCGCGGGGGTCTCAATAAAAAACCAAGCCTAGCATGGCTGATCATTTTTCCACTTATAGGCGTCTGTGTGCTTCTCATACTCTTCATTTGGCACCGGTAAGCAAATATTATCCGTGAGTATATTTTCTTTTCAATTTCTACGTTGGGTTTGAGGATGGGGCACGTGATTGCAAAAGAAGTCCATCAAGTTACCCTTCGGTGAAGGATGAAGGAAGAAGTGTAATCGCGTGTAGCGAAGGTAAGTGTCTTACTTCAAAGATTGATATTTCAGGAAGCGTAAAAGAGCCTCGGTGCAAATGTCGTACGCGGACATACTTCGAAAAACGTCTTTAGAAAATTTGACCAACACTTGCAATCGTCAGAGTTCAACGCCTCCGCCGAATAATTTTGTCGAAGATCGATTGTCGCACGTTTACGCGGTGCCGTTTGTCTCTGACTCAAACTCAGTGAGTTTGAAGTGCTTCGAAGATTACACCAAAGAATCACTTTCTAATGGTCAACTGAGATCACAGTACTCGGTAAGTAATTATTTTCTAATTTTCAAACGATTCTGAGGACGTGTCCTTCCATCGCACATCTTTCCAAAATTATCAACGCTCATTAAAATCCCGCAGACGTTTCCACGAGGCCTTACCAGACCCTGCGAGTACGGAAGACTGCCGCAAAATATGCCCAAAAACCGGAATAAGAATCTAGTAGCATGTGAGTAAAAACAATGACCGTGGAAGACTCGATCCTCGAATAATGTTAATTAATAATCTTTCAAAGATGTCATAAGTTTTGTAAGAAAATTTCTAATTATGAGTAGAATTACTGATGATATTGAATGATTATCGTTCACTTGACTCATCATTTTCTATTTGTAAAAAACGACAGATGACCACACCCGAGTTGTTCTCGATAAAATTCCCGGAGATCCTTACTCTGACTACATAAATGCGAATTACGTAAAGGTGAGAATATCATCGATTGATTGAAACATCTTCATACCATTGCCAAGGGTGTGAGAAATGAACACGAAATATTTCATGACCAACACATTTCAGGGGTATGGCGACGAGTATGCCTACATCGCGACTCAGGGACCAAAGCCGAACACAATAAATGATTTCTGGAGGATGATTTGGCAAAAGGAAGTCCGGGTAATTTGTATGCTGACAAATCTAGTCGAAGATGGAAAGGTAGGATTTGAGTAGTAATCGATTAATCAACCAGTACTAATAGGTAATGAGAGGAAAATAATTCTGACAAGTACAAAGAATCCATACTCAATTCAAATCGCAATGTTCTAGACAATGTGCGAGCAATACTGGCCGGAAGTTGGAGCCAAGGTAAAATACGGTAACATTACGATCTTTAATGCAGATCGACAGGTATTTGCCGACTACACATTCAGGACTTTCAGACTCAGCAACGATCAGGAAACGCGGAAGGTAGGTCAAGCTTGTAAAGTATTTTTTTCACGAAAGCACTTCAGGATCTAATCACTTGGTGCTGTTGTCCATATCGAAGGTAACACATCTCCACTACACTGGATGGCCGGATCACGGGGTACCGACTTATTCCCAATCATTGGTATCGTTTTTGAAGAAGTTAGTAGAAATCCTCGACGGCCATGGTCCAGTGGTGATCCACTGCAGCGAAGGAGACGGTAGAACCGGGACAATAATTTTGTGCGACATGTGTGTAAGGCAGGGAATTATGGAAAGGGTGTGTATCGTGGATTGCGATCATCTGTCGGATAACCATAACCAATTATTCAGACTACAAAATCGATTTCTTTCAGGAAATCGAACTACCCGCTATCACGAAACGCATGTACGAAAGTCGCGCAAACATGTTGGACAGTCCACAACAGTACCTACTTGCTCATATAATCATTACTGAGAGCATAATGTCCATACCAACGCAGATACCATGCACCGATATTCTACAAACTAGGATAAAAACTTTGCGAAAACAACTACCGACGCATATTCAGAAGTGAGTATCTAAATTTGTAAAAAAAAAAAAAAAAGAAAAATGTGTAGAGAATCAAGTTTTTCGTGAATTTTTTGAAACTTGATTGAAATTCGTACACCTGCATCGATTCGATAAACGAAAATATATATTGAGAGCTGAATTTTCTTTGTCGATTCAAAAATTGAAAATTTACAGAAATGCCCAGCAGTTATCATTTGCATTGATTTTCAACAAAATTGTGTCTCTTTTTTTGAACATTGACCGTGTCGTGAGTTGAAATGAAACGAATTTGAGAATCGAGTTTCTACTATATTCGTAAGATAATTTGATAGCTAAATTTTTCCCAGTGCTTTGAGTGACGGACTTGACTAATCGAAAATTCACCCTCTAAATATAATTAGCAGGAAATTAATCCGCATAGAAAATTGTACAAATATTTTGATCCCTTACAGACTAAATAACACCGTATGGCAGGAACGAGCTCTGCACTCTTTGGCTGGCTCGCAATTTAATACATCAGGTCGTGTAGGAAATAATACATTACCGGAGCTGATTCCAGGTAAGAAAGTCTGCTTCTATTGGCAAAATTCGTTCATCGTAATCAACAGCATTACAAAAATCGTGTATGTAAAACTGTATCTGTATTTTTCAGTCACTTATGAAGTGGTCGAGAATTCATTGTACTCAGGTTTTGACAATGAGAGTAATTACATCAGTGCTGTAAGCGTTGACGGTGTCAGAGTAAAGGAACAATATCTAGCCTCCCAGCTACCTTTGCCTTCTGGTCTACCTGATTTTTGGAGATTTGTTGCAGAACGGAACATAGAATTGATCCTAATACTCCAACGCCTCGACCCGAACGATCCGGTGAGTTATAAATACAATCAACAAATCCAATTTAAATTTCACAAAAATTTACATGCAAAAAAAAATTATACCATAAAGAAAAAAGCCAAAATCAAACTTTTTTATAAAAATTATTATAATGAAAAAAAAAAAGATAAGCTAAATAAGCTGATGGGTTCATACCTGATTTATAAAAATTTTAATTTTTCTTTTTATATTAAATATAAATTTTTTCTATATCTTATTAATTGATTAATCAAAAAAAATTTTTAATACTAACATTTAATCATTCAAAAATCTCAACCTCGTAATTTCCCTAAGACAAATTTTCGGTTCTGTATACAAATTTCTATGATTTGATTGTTTCTATTCAAACTGTTTACGTAGATTATTGTAAAAGATATAGCCATAAAAAAAAAACCAACCCGAAAAATCTACGTAAATTTTGCAATTCAATTCCAACATTCGTAAAAATCTCTCGAAATATTTTCACCGGGTTAATTAACCACTTCGTTGATGAACAGATAGTCCTAATAAGACTTGACCCTTTTTTTTTTTAGATGTTTTGCGACTTTATGCCAGGCGATTCGATCCTCGTCCCTGTACCTTACATACAGTTAGAAACAAAATCGAGCACGAACGAGGAAGGACTTTACGGAATTGACAAATTATTGTTAACGGACACATCGGAGGTACGTACACGGAAAAAAAAAAAATGTTGTTGGATTTACAAGAGTCGGGGACAAGCGAACTTTTTTGTAAAAATGACAGGAATTTTCGGTATTAGATACAACCGCGATTGTAACTTTAACAAGCAAACCAGTAATTCGTACCAGAGTTTCTGTCATTCTTACAAAAAAGTTCGCTTGTCCCCTATAATGTTGCTGCTGACTCTTGTAAATCCAACAATAATTTTTTTTCCGTGTATAGAAAATGAATTTTTGTAACGATTGACTTGGTCATGAGCTCATCGTACAGTGAACTTTTTATGTGTATAGCACACAACTGATTACATTATTACATTTCTGGTTAAGGAAAAAGCTAAGCAACAGTATGTAACTGTGCTTACGTGTCACGGATGGGGATGTGGTGCAGAAGGAAAACCACCATCTCCGGCAGCCTTGGTTTCGCTTTGGAGAACCTCGGAAAATATACCACGAAAGAATGGCCTGACTTTGGTTCTTTGCCAGTAAGTAGGAAAAAAAAATCAAGTTAAATGTTCCATTCCAAAGTTCCCAAAATTCAATTCTCGTTCCTTGACGATAAATATATTTCTTGTTGATGTTAGATGCGATTTTCACAGCAATAATTCTCGAGAGCAAAACTATATCGACTAAACTAATGACGGGATGAATTCCCTAATTTCTGGCGGTAATGAGTTCTGTTTTTTTTTTTTTTTTTTTCTTTTTCTTTTTCTTTTTCAGAGACGGAGTTACGGCCTGCGGCCTGTACTTGGCGTTAAGTTTTCTACTCGAACGTATGGCCGTTGAAAGAGAATGTGACGTGATATCAGCTGTGCGAGCTGTACGTCGTTCTAGACCAGAATTCGTACAGTCGCTGGTAAGGCTGCTTGCAGTCAGCGACACAAACTGCCTTTTTATTTCTTGTCATTTTACCTATTTTCTTTTAACAAATTACACGTGAAGAAAAATTCAGAGATTGTAAATCTGATAAATCGAAGTAATAGCGACCTAATTCGAAAACGTTTGATTATTTCCAGCCGCAATTCGACTACTTGTACGAGGCTGCAGGAAACTACGCTGATTCCTTTGAGACTTACGCAAATTTTTCCTGACGAGGTAGATCGGAGTATCGACTTCTGTGGACGGGACGGAATCTCAAGAATTAATCGAACTCGCTTGGAATTTGTGAACCTTGATTTTCCGAAGAGAATAAATCCAGATATTCATAGACGTATATATTTTATACCGCACTGTTATTAGTTGAATAACAAATTATATTGATTCTTTATAAAGTTTATCTCATATTATTGTTACTATTAGGATAACGGAATATTTCTAGTTGACAAAATCTTTCGTCTTCTATGTACATGTACCCACAACTGCGAACTATGACAAGAAATAATAAATTTTAATGAACCAAACCTGAAAATCAATCACTGATTCTGTCTTCGAAATCAATTATCAATCCTGCAGCAATTTCTACAGCTCCTCAGAATCGATAATCATAAGAAAAATGGCGTTTGAATATGAGAGATGCTCCTTACTTTACTTTTGGACTCTTACAGAAAAGGCTTCAACCACATCCGTGAAGACATATTTTTTCTTCGTGATTCAGAGAGTTTTCCCCAGCACATTATACCATTCTTCGAAATCTAGAGATATAAGACGATAATATGAAACTCCATGCCGGATAACAACGAGCATACGTGCGTCGTTGTAGCTTCACTGGTTCGCACGAAAAAAAAAGTTAAATTCAAAAATCTGGTTCTTGATAAGTGAAAACGATTTACTGTTCACAATTTTTCTCCCCCCATTAAACGTAGAAGCCTTCGTATTGTCTATAATGATGTTCCCGGATCGGGTAATTCGAGAATCCGCTGCGTTTCGATCTATTGTAATTAATCCAAGCCTGGGAATCTAAATATAACCACGCGAGCAACATGTAAAGTATACATAGGAGTGTGAATCATTATAGCTATAATTATATACATATACATATGTATATCGTCAATGTGGTAGTTTCCCATCCGGAAAGACTGGAAAAAGATAAAATAAGTAAATGGGAGCAGGGAAAAATTTATTTATATTTATTTGATAATACTTAGTTTGTAGTCCGGGCGAACCGCGCATTCTCATTAATTTCACAAATTGTTACATCGCATGGTGGGAATTGACCAGTCACGGATTGCCAATTAAAAATTGGCAGATCGGATACTGTGCACAGGGTGCTATGGGCCATCATCAATGGCAAGTGATAAACTAAATACACGACGAGGTGAATTATTTTATTAAAAAATCAACTTCAACCAAAGTACGTACAGCGAAACGAATGTGGCATGAACTTTTATCAGTACGCCAGTGGTGATTCGCGAGTTGAAAACCACAAAATAAAACGTTCTACTACATTTTTTCCTATTCTTTAGTTTTCGAATGACGGTCGCTTTCATATCCAGTCATCAGTGTCCTCTTGGACTTTGTCATTCGCTACCATCGAAGCCCAGAGTTTAAAAGTGAGTTTATAAGAGGAAAAAAAAAAACGTGGAAAAAGCAAGTACTGGTGGTTATTCGAATGGAAAATTGAACAAACAGACGCGATTCATTGACAAGAATAACCTCAGCTATTAAATTTATGGACCCAACGTGATCTATTTGAAAATGAATTTCCGTTTCCTGTCTTTCTGCACGACTCTATTCTGCTCCTTGAATCTCATAGATTCGCTGTCCAGTAGTCCGATCGACAATGGCAAACGTAAGTACCTACAGAATTCACTATCAGCATCTTGATTGGATTTTCCGTACTCAGCCTATCGGAAAAGCCCCAAACTCTGCCCTTTTTCAGGAAAGCATGTATTTGAAGTAGCACGGGATGGAAGTACGCCGAGATTGACTCTGCATCGAGATTTCAAGGTGATTTTCACTCGCTGCGATATTGCTAAATCTCATGTTGATTCAATCGATTTCATACTCAAGTGATGTTGCAGATGAGTGAAGACCGTGTCGTCGATCATCATTCGATTTCTATGCCTGACATAGAAGTCTACGAAACTAAGTCAGCTGATAGTTCAAAAGTGACGCCCTGGACTGAATTTGAGAATTTGAAGTCGGCAAAAATTGGCTGGATATTACTGAACAGGAAAACTCGCGCTCCAGGTGACCAAAATATGCGTAAATATATCCATTATTTTCAAACTCAGGTTCTACTATTCTGTATACATATAATAGACAGAATTACGCGAAGTCATGAGTAAAGCGAGGAGTAAAGGTATTATCTCGAACTGTGAGAAAAATTACAGCTAGAGGAATATCTTTTGGCAAAACAATGCTCCCTCTATGAAATTATCATTATTACCGGATCTCAAACGTGGTATCGATCGGCGGAGATAAATCCGGAAATTTCTTGTGTAGAGATCGTTCGTTGAACTAAAAACATACGCTCGTTTTAGATCCACTCGTTGTAGCAAAGTTGGAAGTATACGAAGCCGATCCCGAGAAAAATACTATCTCCCTACGATTGAGCCCACTTGATCCCACCGAAGCCGGAATTGACGAGTATCGCGTGTCGATTCCCAATTGGCCATTGGACCAAAAAACATCCAATGTTCACGCTTCGAACAGTCTAAGGTGCGCCTTGTGGGGAAACTCCGTATGCTTCGAAGACTTCCCCCTTCCATCGAGTATTGTATTGGCGAATTTACCAAATTTATATCGCCCTAGGATTGAGGTACTCGTTAATTGATTACCGTTGCCAGACACGATTAGAGGGGCGGCAATATATTGCCAATGCAAAGGCCTACGAAAACCGATGCAAAGGCTGTCTCTACGAGCAAAGAGATCATTCTTCTCATTTGGGTTTGCAGGTTGACGGGATAAAAAAGGGCGTGACACTTAAACCCTGGCATTTTTACCCCCCGCTAACCGATTACAGAGAACGTAAGTTGGCAGAACTATCGTAAGAAAACTCAAAGTACATGGCAAAATATCGACATAAAAAAAAAGCCGCAAGCTCTCGAAGGAAAACGGAATCAAGATTCATTATCATTCTACTACTATAACAAATAGAATAGCGCCCTGTTTGTCCCCAGCTCCCGACCCACCGTCCGATTTGACTCTAACCAACCGAGCTCACGGTATTGTGACGGTCAAGTGGGGACATCCTTGGATACCACGCAGGAAGATCAAAGAATTCAATATTCAGATTTCGTATGTGGAAACGGATTTATCAGATTATCAGGACGATTTGACTCCGAGGAACGCAACGTACCCCGTTAAACAGGCGCAGAAGGAGTACACTATGGACCTGCCGCTTCAAACCTCAACGAAATACTTTATTATCGTCATGGCAGAATCTGACGGCGCCGAAACGCAAGACAACATTTGGGTCTCAAGTGGCGTTGCCTTTGCCGATGGAGAAAGACTGCAGGTGAAAGGAGACGGAACTTTTATCGAACTGACGCTTCCAAAAGTGGTAAACGCGACACGTGACACCACAATCAGTGTCATCGTAATGAATGGACATTTGGAGTGCACGCCAAACCCACCGCCAACATCACCCAGCACCAATACGACCGAATGGGTCGCAGCCGAGTATAAGGTGAGTCCGAATTATCGTAACACTAATCTTCGCAGAAAACTCCATCCGTCCGTTTGCCCCTCTGTTTGAGCCTCAGCGTCTGCTGCATTTTAGATAGACGAATACAAGCAGAAAAGTCCGATCGTTATCGGTGACCCTCAGGCCAATGAAAAGCTGCTTGACTGTGCCCTGCAGCCCGGAGAAACTTACACGGTCGAAGTTAAAGTTGTGGACCACCTCGGTAACAAGTCAGACACCATCACCTCGACTCCGATTACGATTACTTCTAATTCGACCAGCGCTCGAATTCCACGAAATGAAAAGAAGCAGGATCTAACTTGGATCATCGTTTTCCCTATCGCAACCGCCTGTGGGCTGCTAATAGGCATGTGGTATAAGTAAGAAAATATCCCTTCAGGTTTTCTCTTCAGTTCTAGTTAATATAATGTATTACCTATAGAAAGAAGCGATGTTCCGGGCATCACTAAACATGTCAATAGAACACAAACTGACCATTTTCGAACAGGACGTTGCATAAAAAAAGCCTTCCGCTGTCTTCATATATCTATTCTCTCTATATGTAATCCCGGCCCAATAATTTCACCTTTCCTGCCCCGATACGAGTATACTCGCTAGATTCTAAAAGAAAAAACGTCATTTTCTACAGGAAACGCAGAAAAATTCTGAGGCAATCGAGCGAGCCGAGGGAACTGAGCGAGTCAAATTACGTAGAACCCATTTCACCAGTGCTAATAACATCTAGTACAATGAACTTAACGGCTCGTTACTCCCCATGGTCAAAAACGCCGGAAAATCAAAGCTATCTAGAAATTCTCCCATCGCCGTCATCAACTTCAATAACGCCGAAAACCTTTTCGACATCAACTGATCTTTACGCGATAGCAAACGAAACCAATTCTCGGTCTATTAGCATCGGGTACTTCGAAGAATACGCTAAAGAAGCCGCCAACAATGGATGGCTGATTTCACAGTTCATGGTAAGCAACAGGCATGAATAACGTATAACTACTTGTCAGGTCCGCGGTCGTTTGGTAATGCGGCCAGGTTTATTAGCAGAAAAACTTCATAAATAACATGTCGATCGATATGTTGATTTCTTCAGATGTTACGGGGAGGTTTGACAGATTCCTGCGAGTATGGAAGTCTGCCAGAAAACATGTCGAAAAACAGAGACAGAAATCAGATAGCATGTAAGTAACATTAGCGGTACTCTATTACTTTCATTCTTCGAAGAGTCATTTTCCTCATAGCGACCGATCCGTTTATGATGGGCGTATACCCTTTCAGGAAGTAGCAAATTCCGATTAACTTGATACTTAATACTTTCCATGTTTTGATACGAACTATAGATGACAGTACGAGAGTTGTTCTACAGAAAATTCCGGGTGATCCTTACTCCGACTATATCAATGCCAGTTACATCAAGGTAAGACTATACCGATAATTCAATTAAATTTCACATCGACATATTATCATCACGAATAATCCATGAATTCAATGTATGCATGATTCAGGGATATAAAAAGGAGAGGGCCTACATCGCGACCCAGGGACCTCTGCCAAACACAGTAAACGATTTCTGGAGGATGGTCTGGCAGAAAGAAGTCCGTGTGATTTGTATGCTGACTAATGTCATCGAGGGTACCAAGGTGGCAACTATACGAATCAATTCATACTTGATCCCAAAAGAATGTGAATCTAAAGTTAAAAATAAAATGCGATTATGTTCCAGGAAAAGTGCTATAAGTACTGGCCAGACGTTGGAGCCGATGAAAACTATGGTAACTTTCGCGTCTTGAACAAAAACCACGAGGTGTTTGCTGACTATACTTTCCGAACATTCGAGCTGAGCTATAAACAAGACAAGCGAGAGGTACGGTCCATATAGGAACCGAACGGTTCCGTAAGTTTTGACACTTCAGCCAGTGATCTCCCGCAATGTTTCCTCCCTGTCGCAGATCACGCACCTCCACTACACTGGATGGCCAAGTTTCGGGGTGCCGATGTACCCCCAATCCCTCGTCGCTTACCTGAAGAAACTGAAAGCAACTCCAGCTGGACACGGGCCAGTGGTGGTGCACTGTCATACCGGTGACGATCGGACTGGCACTGTCATATTGTGCGACATTTGCATACGCCGAGCTGCTGTGGAAAAGGTGAGTGCTGGTGGATCCGGTCTACTGGATAGATCAAGACGTCATAGATCATTTAAATTACAAATGGACTGATTCAGGTGATCGACGTGTTAGCCGTGACGAAAATAATGCGCGATAGCCGCGCCAACATGGTGAGCACACTGCAGGAATATCTTCTGGGTCACATAGTCATAGCGGAAAGCATGTTGTCTCTGCCGACGCAAATACCGTGCGACGCAGATCTGTCGAAGCGTATTAACAAGATGAGAATGCAGTTGCATTCCGATATTCAGAGGTGAGCGATTGAGAAGCGCTGGTTGAAGTGACTTCACATCTCTGGTTTTTGACTCAAGTCAAAATATGGACAAATTTGCAACAATTCTTTTCTGACACAGACTTAAGGACACAATGTGGCAGGAACAGTCGCTAAAGGACTTCGCTACACTGGAAAGATCCCATACGAATAACTTAGCTGATGGTGAACCTTCGGGAATCATCAAAGGTACAGTAAAATTCCCAAGAACCAGAATGGTTTCCGAATAGACGACGCGCTTGACACAAAAGACCATATCATAGGTACATGTGTGATTGTTCACAATTTCAGCAAGTCTTGAAGAAACTGATCTTGATCTGCCTGAAATGAATCGAGTGAACGCAGTCAGCGTTGACGGGATTAAAATGAAGAAAGAATACCTGGCGTGTTCGTTGCCGTCGCCTTTCACTCTTTCAAATTTCTGGGCATTCGTCACCGAAAGAAACATTCAACTGATGATAATACTGCAATGCTCTGACCCGAAAAATCCCGTGAGTATAACACGAAAAAACATTCGAGACTAAATGACTAGTTTTGCATTTCTCGTCCATAATTATTTCGCAAATACCCACATTACGCTTTTTTTCGAGCAGACATGCTCTGACGTCTTGCCCGATGAATCGATCATGGTACCCTTGCCGGACATACAAGTTGAAAAAATTCAGAACCCTGGCAAAGAAAATTATTTCACAAGCGAGAAGCTCCGGCTCACCAACCCTCCGGAGGTAATACCTTGCAGTCAATGTGTCTGTCTATATGAAACAATCATCTTTCTCGAGGGGCTATTTACATGGAATCATATAAAAGTCACCATCGGACTGATCTTGAACCATTGGCAGTCTGTGACAGTAATGAGCATTCATTGGAAGCCATTGATAATCGAAGGTCGTAGACCCAAAGTGAAAGTGAATAGCCCCTCGATCTTTCACACCTCGCTGTTGAAATTCGATTATGTTCAACTCAATTTGTCCCACTTATGCTCCAGAAGAATGCAATGGCACAGTCAGTGACCATTCTGACATGCAAGGGATGGGGACGTGGTGAAAACGGAGAACCACCACCAACATCTACTCTGGTTTCGCTCTGGATAGCCTCGGAAAAAATTCCTCGAGATGAAGGCCGGACGTTGGTGCTTTGCCAGTAAGTATCGTTCAATTGGCTGATGAAATGTTAAAGAACAACATTTCCCACGGAATGTTAATACCATTACGTTCATCGGAAACCCGTTTGTCACTCGTAACCTTCGCTTAATCCAATTTCAAACATTTTTTTCAGCGATGGTATCACGGGCTGCGGATTATATCTGGCACTGAGTTTTCTACTTGAACGTATGGCCCTTGAAAGAGAGTGTGATGTGATATCAGCTGTGCGTGCTGTTCGTCGATCGAAATCAGAATTCGTACGAGCGCTGGTAAGATTTGCTATATGAAAATTAAACACAGAATATTTACATCTGACATCTGAGTTTGAAACGCAAAAATTGAACCGTATAAAAATTGAAGAATTTCCAATTGTTCTTTTTATTTTCAGGAACAATACGAGTACTTGTACGACGCTGCGGAAACCTACGCCGAGTACTTCCAATGTTACGCAAATTTCACATGACAGCTGTTAATCGCCGGATTAAAACAGCCCCGAAAGACACCGCGGGATTTCAATTCTCAAATTTAATGCTCAAGTCCCGAGAAATGCACCGTGGCAAATGGTGAAAATCAATCTTTAAGCTGCACTCGATTGAAGATCAACGATTATATATACCTACTCACAATCCAAATTATCTCTCTTTATTATTTTTTCAATTCATAATCAATATTGTCCAATTTTTTGTATTATATATCAATAAAATAGCAACAGTGATAGTAGAAAATAAAGAAGATATACATTTAAATCCATAGGTTCCAGCTTAAGTACTTTGCAAATTTCAAGGCTGAACAAAACACGTTCAACATTTTGACGAAAGAATATCATGAAAAAATGTTCAGAAAATCATTTCAAACTAAAGAAAACCAGCCCTACATATCTTTCTGTGAAAAATTCTTACGATTTACTCGATCTCGAGAAAATTTCGAAACTAGGTGAATATTTTGTATTTCCTTATCTTTTTTGTTCGTTTTTTTTCTTCAAGTTTTCTTGTTCCTTGATGGCGTACATAAGATTTGTGGGGCTCCGAAAGTATTTGGAAGTAATAGAAATGAGGATCGATTCAGTGCATTGAATTTATAATCTTGGAATTATTTTTCGAAATGCACTAATTTTGAAATTTTTAATTTTATCAAAAAAATTCATGGACAAAGATAGGGTTTGATTCCATTCCGTCGAACGCACTTGAATTTTTTTCCACATTTTGAGACAAGATTTTACAATTTTTCTGATCCGTTTTAAATTCGAGCTTAAGGACGGCGCTGTATTTCAGTATCTAACTAGTTAGCAGGTAGGATAAATCGAACGATAATATACAAACGAAATACCGAATGAATTGATGCAAAAAAAATATCATCAATGAATAGAGAATCATCGCTAATTTCAAAAATATTGATCACGTGTACGGAATAACCTCGTTATTTCTATCCACCGTGTAGATAAGTTTCGAATCGCAAGTAGATAGGTATAGCGAGTCTCTTCGATCCGCCACCAGACGGCGCTAATACAATCCAAGTTAAGTTAGTCGTACGGTGACTAGCAGTGTGGTAAACTTTCTGTTTGATATTCTATACACCTAGACCCAATGTTTTGATGAAAAAGTGCGTGGTGATATCCGTGCCTAACATTGACGGTTTGATATTGACGGTCTGGTTCCAACGTGGTTTTACCGAATAAATACTTGGCTAATTATATCAAACTCAGTCGACCAACAAGTGCTAAAATTTAACTAAATAGAAGAAGCTCGGGATTCCGTACTGGAGATACTGACAAAAGCCTAAAACGCAACAGCAGGTACGATAATAAATGTTAAATGTATATAATATAAAAGTTAGACTGCAGGATTATGTGTTACATGTATATTATATACCTGTGCAAAAAATTACCAACAATCGAATATCAGTTAAGATCCAATAGCAATAGCAATTAAGAACTGTAAACGAACGTGTCCTATCGTATCGTATATTAAAGAACGGTAAACAGTACGTGTTCTAATGCGACCATAATATCGAGTACGTCTCAACAATGCGGAAGAAAATATTAACAAAATCACGTTGTCGATTGGCAACGTTTGTGATTTCGAAATTATTACTTTTTTTGCAGAAACAAACTTTGACCGTTTATCGGTTGGAATTTGAATAGCGCGAAACTTGTCTTTCGAAATGATTGTTTTCACCGTTTTTATTTATTTTTTATTTTTTGTTATGTATATTTTTGGTTTTTGTTTTTTTTTAGTTGAAATTTACTTACACGCGGATATAGACAATAGTTTTGAATAGAAGTTGTTGGGACGATTTTGTCGAATCGTATTGGCGTTTCGATATATTTCTATGAATTCCTTCTCCGATTCACACATATAACGTACCCATACATACTTATTTCTAAAGCTTTCAACTAACCAACCAACTAACGTTGTTATTATTCACCGCCGATTACATAAGCCGCAGCAGATAAATGCGCGGTACCAGTTGCCAGCCATATTCGTTCTGACGTCAGTTCAGCCCGCGAAGATTCAAACATCCGGTGCAAACACCGGGAAATAGCTTAAGACGCGTTTTCAATCGAACCGCGCGTTACTGAATAGTTGGAAAAATTCAAATTAATCAAAAATCAAATCATTTCTTTCGCTCAAAATTTCAATTCGCGTTCTTCTAATCGTCTAGTTACAAAACACTTTTTTTTGACAGCAAACCTATTCCGAATTCTATTTTATTCTCTCTGCCCGTTTATCTAGATAATTTATTGATTCAGATTCCGTTCGGATTAAAAGTTGTAGCTTTCTTTGACCGAACCGATCTGATTTTATGTCGCCAAAAGACAAGCTGTGCCCTTTCAAATTCCAAATTTTCTCTATCGCACGTTATCTCCAGATCATATTCTTGAAGTTCCGAATATTCGTTTTAATGAAAATTTGAAAAATTATAAGATTAAACATACGATTGTTCATCCACTAAAAGTATCTACAGATGTTGACTATATTGGAAATCGAAGGCCAGTTATAAAGAATTCAAAATTCATAAATTTTGGGCGGTCAAAAAAGTGTGATATGAGATATTTTCCTAGCTACTTTCGTTCAAATAAACATTATGAACTTCAGATACATCATTTCAGACAAATTAGACAAACGAACCACCATATGTTTACAATCACGAACAGCATGCTATATGAATGATCGAAAAATCGAAAACTTTTTGGAATTGGCGAAACAATTCATTCTTTAAACGAAACCAATACTTTTCTTTCCCCTCACGTATATGAGATAAAGAGTAAAAACAAAAATCCTGTCAATTTTCATTCATTGATTTGTGTGTGAGCGTTCAAGGTGTGCAAATGTATGTAGGTATACTACATACTGTATCTTGGCGAATACACGGATGTTCATGTATGTAGATACAATATATGTAGGTAATATACCGTGAATAAGAGACAGGATGATTAGAATCTTAGTAAACGACGCAATAACAATTTAAAACGTTTATTATTATTAGTTAGATTGTATAACGAGTGTGCCAACATAGTGGGATCGGAGTTGCTATAAGGGTGGAGAGTAAAGAGTGATACGAATATACAATAATCCTAATACCGAGACAAATCACACGTATTATCATCTAATCTGAAACTGAAATACAAAGTAGACGTCACATGTACTTGTTACATATAAATGTTGGATTCGAACTTGAACTCTGAATAATAATGTGTCTCTCCGAATGGCTGTAAATCATCTCAAATGTGCTGGTTTCATATTGTACATACATCTACAAGTGAAGCATACCATATAGATATCATCAAGTATGATGAGTATAGGGACAAATGCCTATACGCCTACACATAAGTGTATGTATGTTCAGCTAGAGGATTAGCCTTAGCACATCCTATAGCTTGATTAAGGAAACGACAAAGTGAACTAGTACCAAAATGGCGTCTTTCCATTTCTTTGCAGTATAATAACATCCATATAAGCATCGCAGAATCAGCAAGTAGCAGCTTACTACTCGCGTCTTGGACGATCCCAGCTAAGGGGCAAATTTTAAATTGCTGTCAAGTCGGGCCACGGTCGTATCATTTGCGTTAGTTAAAAGTAATTGGTAGGCTGAATGCTGAAAACTACTCACCAGCGCGTGCAGGCACATCACGAATGACATATCGCCATCATCGCCATTGCTATACACATCGCATATAATATCATCCCATAGATATATAATACATTTCAAGATATGGCCTGCCTCCCTCGAGCCTATATGTTCTGTATGACGGAGCAAAATTTTATCTCAACTCAAACGTAGTCAATATTTACTGCTAGCTGATGATGAGGTACCTACGGTAATCTCAAAAAAAAAAAAAAAAAAAAAAAAAAAAACCAGTCCACACATGATATGATAATGTAATTCCTCTCCCTATGTAAAAATCGATGTATACATGAAGAGGATGAAGAAGAGTATAACGTTAAAACGTGCAGGGAATGAAGTAAGGAAATTTTCAGGAATATTCCCGGATGCCAGAAGCAGTGGATGAAAAAAATCGAAAAATCCCGATGTCACGAGACTCGAAAGATTCGAAGAAGAGACAGTTTCCATCCTGTGGTATATCGAGGCCTCGACCAATCCTGGGACTTGAACTGACCGAAGCTATCCCACTGGAGAAAGTCTACGTTGGAAGGTTAAAAGAAAAACGTGATATCTCGAAAGCGATACAATTGATATCCTTAGCTTCACCAGGTTTTAGTCATTTAAAACGATGTAGTGGTTTCCGTCTGCTTTTGAGTCCTGTAACCAGTTCGATTGAAGAACTAAAATGCCAACTAACCGGCAAAGGCTTCGATTTTTCTCTCCTAGAAGATAAAATCGAGGAATTAGAAATCCCGGCAAAAGCATCAAAGACTAAACACCAGGCTGAAGTATGCGGAAAATTATGGCCAATAAATTTCCATCCGGATCAAACAACCGAGTCAATTATATCCGGGGACATATTCACCGACGAACAATTATCCCTGATGGAATTGCTGATGCGATCAGCAGTAGATGCGGCTAGAATCGAGTCCATTGGAAATTCGGAGTGTAACGGAAGTGCGTTGATCGTGGATCCGGATACAGGTCAGCCTCTGGCCCTCGCCTCGTCAAAGTTAGACGAACATCCGCTATTCCATGCGGCCATGTTGGCCATTGATTTAGTGGCAAAAATCCAGGGCGGTGGAGCTTGGGCTTTGACAAACGACCAGGTAAAAATGAAAATTGACAATGTACCAGAAGGTGGTCTGAAGCGAAAACTAGACCTTGGAATACCCCTGCGATATCCACCTTCACTAGCTGATGTAATTTTCCCCGAGACGATAGAACCGCTTGAAAAAACGAGGCAGAAAATGGCCAAGAAAGAAGAAAGCGTTTTTGCAGTCAAAAAGGATCAACCCTTGATAGAGACCAACAAAACTGGACCCTACCTTTGCACTAATTACTGGATATTTTTGGTCCAAGAACCTTGCGCCCTGTGCGCAATGGCCCTGGTGCATTCGAGAGCTTCGAAAATATTTTACGGTGTTGGTACAAAGGCCGGAGTTCTCGGGAGTAAATCTCTACTCCACACGACTCCAGGGTTAAATCATCGGTACCAAGTATGGTCCGGGATTTTAGAAAAGGAGTGCAAAGCTGTGTGCGAAGAAATGAAAATTCGAGAATTGAAATCAATCAGCTGATTTCTGATTTTTGCAGTGGTTAGTTGACTGGTTAAAGTTCCTGAGATACTGCGATACTCGCACACCTCGTCTTGTACTTAATTTTTCACACACTCTTCTATGCCTTTAATGAGAATAAACGTCTGATCGAAACACTCTGACTAATTGCTTTGATCCTTTTTATCCCTTTCTACAATTTTCAAGAAAAAAAAAAACCGTCGATGCAGTGTGATGAATTTGAATGAATGAATTTTCCTGATCATTGTCTCAGTCCATGCTGGTTTTCGTAACTTACAATTAGTACCGATTAGAGCTCAGATTTTGGATTTGAGGGGCCCAGGAGTTTTCTATTATAAAAAAAAAAAAAAGAAAGGGAAATGCTCAAAGAAGACAATTTCATTTGACGTTTTCTCGAGAATGGATCAGAGGATTTTAAGGATCGTGGTCTCGATCGATAGGATCTACTCCAAACCAACTTTCAATAAATTTGCTAAATCGTCGATTCGGTTATTTCCGAGTTACGAGGAATTCACTCAAAGAATCTAGACATGGAAATCGGTTCTATAGGTTTGACTGAATCATTTCCCTACATTATCCTCAAATGTACGTCGAGCTTTATTTTCTCTACCAAGAAATCGTATCGTTAATTCATCCATCATATTGCAACAATTAACAATCCTAAGAATGAACAATTGTCGAGGTATATAGCAACTCTGATTTCGTTGAATCGATGAATTCTACTGAAACTGAATAATCTAAAGAGACTTCGAAAGAAAAGCCTCTGCAAAATAATGAAGCCAAAAAATTGTATCTCTATATTGCTAAGCTAGACGTAGATATTTGAATAGATCGACAAATAGGCTATAAGACTTTTATCTAATAATGAATAAAACGCGTGAGAAATAATGAAAATCATGTGATATCAGACCTATACAGTATTCTTCGCACAATAACAATTTGTTTAATCGTAGTGGTTGGCGTTCCGTAATCAGTGACCCGTTGATTGACACCAATCTGCAAAATATTTAACGCGTCCCTCGCCGGGCTATCCGTCGAAGCGTCCCATAGTCTGTGAGGATAAACTAATCGCTATATATCGATCAAACCCCCCTAAATTACCGAACTATTAATTTCTCCCAAAAATTGAATCAACAAAAAGCTGAAAAAATCAGTAAAAAAAAAAAAAAAAAACGAAAAATAAAAATAATCAAATCCAAAGAAGGAGGATAATAATCAGGACTAAAAAGATTTTTTGAAAATTTACTTTGTTTCAGTTCATCATCATCGTAAAAGACGATCCGCAATCCAGACTTGGCGCATCGATTACCTACCAACGGGGAATTGCGGCAATTTGAAAATACATTCTCTTATATACAATTTACCGGAATTATAAAATCCCTGAGACGACTTTGAAATATCTTGGGAAGCTTGGCTCGTGATAGATACGCTATCTTGGTAAACGGTTATAATTCTAGCGTTAGATACGACGTGAGTAGAGAAAGAATTGCTCAAATCGTATATATTGAATACGATAAGAAGTTGAATTGCTGAGCTGAAAAAGAAATTCGTATTTGAGGATAAAAATCATTATATGGTTAAAAAATTCGCCTGGGAAATAAGTGTGATTTCATAAATCGTATATTGTAAATGATAGTTAATAATTTCTGTGTTATATAAAACTGCGAAATATATTTCTTTGCTGTTTTCTCATTCGTATAACGATTATACAAAAGACGTCGTCTTCGAACGCGGCATTTGCAGACACATTAACGCTAAGTGATTTCAATTGAGAGACACACTCGGTTTAAAAGAACAGTTTTGATTGGACGTGGGGCAAAACAAGGCTATCTCCTATTGGTCCCCAGCATCTAAACCTCCGTGAGAGAACCTACGCGTATTTGTCATCGTTCTCATTCTCAGTTTGAACCAAACGTCTCGCGACCACGTCGTCGTCCTACGTTACGCGTAGGAAAATTCCAATTTTCCCCAAACCCGGAAACCGAGGGGTCGTTCGTCATTTTCTGAATAAAGTTCCAAAAAACGAAAAAGGATATCTGCAGGATTGCGAAAAAAAAGGACAGAGGAATATCGAATGAAAATCTACTGAATTGAAATAAAAAAAAAGAAATAGATTTTTAAAAATCCTCACTGAAGTGGAATATCAAAAAAAAAAAAAGGAAGAATATTTCGGCGTAAGAAGTCGATGGATCGTTTTTGACTGGCAGTGATAAAAAAACAAAAAGAAGGGGCACAGAGATTCTGGGATTTTTCACATGTGATAAAAAAAAAAAAAAAAAAAAAAAAACTGTTTGAACCAAAAAATTCCAACGATTTTTTCGAAACCGGAGTCACCGCGGAAGAAAGACAAAACAATTCATAACTGGTCTGGGATTGACAGGCGAATTGATTTCCCGCCCAATTTAATCGATACATATATTTGTTCGCCATGGAGTTGAAGATTTTGAAAATGTGGTGACAAGACGACAGGCGAAGGCCTTCAGTGACCCAGACACTCTCTTGTGTGTGAGCCATAGTAATTTAGAAAAACAAAACGAAACCAAGAAAACAAACAAAAAAACATTTAGAAAAACGAAAAATTGTATAACTGAAATCATCGATATCCGTTAGATCGCAGGGAATACCGCAAATCGAATAATACAAATCAATAAAATCACGATTTTTTTATAATCGAAGCGAAAGAATTGTTCATTAAGAAATTCTTTATCGCTGTGTATAAGTTGCGGATAAAAAACGCGTCGCCTGTCGTCTAATTTCCAAAAATAAGAAGAAGCAAAAAAAAAGAAAAGGAAAAGAAATTGAAAAAAAAAAAAAATCATAAGTCTGTCAGTTGAAGAGTGAAAAAATTGTCAAAAAAAAAAAAAAAAAACTAAGGAAAAAAAAGAAAAAAGGAGGGAAAGAACAAAATGCGAAGAAGCCAGGGAGTTGCGATGGTTTTCGAGGACGTATTTAGCGTTTTCGCCCGTTTCCTGTCCTCGACATCGCGGGGTTGCGCATTGCTAGAAACCCACCGTCAGCGTGAAACAACAGGAATTAAAAAGCTGTACAACAGTTTTTTCGTAATGTTTTAAGGAAAGGATATATCGAACCGCCAAGTAACCCGTTTACCGCTAGAATCCTGTATAGACAGGACGTATAGGTCCTGGAGCAAAGAAAAATCCTGTATAGAAACAGCCACGAGAAAAATTGAAAAAACAAAAAATAAAAATATAGAGTGACGATTAGATCTTCGAGTCGCAGCACACGGCTAGGATAGATAGAAAACCAACGTGCAAGTAGAAGGGAATAGAACCCAACCAAAAAGTAGACAAATTGAAGAAGATAAGAAAAAAGGGGAAAAAAAAAATACAAAAGAGGAAAATAAGAGTACTGCAGAGATCCATGGACTATTGAAAATTTTGTACTATTGATGAATGAGAAAAAAGGATCGATTGGGTACATAAAAAAAAAAAGAAGGCTGATCAACTTTGATGGATGTGAAAAAATTCTGAAGCAAGGCATTTCCTCCTTTAGTTTATAAAATTGATCAAAACGAAAAATAGATAAAACGTGATTTTGGATCTTGAACTGATTCTGATTATCGAAAGAGAAAAAAAAAACCAACAAAAGAACGAAAGCCAAAATCACAATTTGAAAATCTAATCCGTTGGTAAAATTATCATCTACCTATATAATAAAAGAACGAACCCCGTGGTAAGAAAAATCAATCAATCTTTCGAAAAACAAAGAAAAACGGAATTGAATCAGAGGTAAAATATCGTTAGAAAATAAAACACCAAAAAAAATCAATCAAAAGACGTTTTTTTTATCGAATGGAGTTACACCTGATATTAGACGGCGGTGCCGGAACGCTAAACGACACAATGTGGCTAGATAATTCGTCATCGTCACCACCGTACCAAGAATTGTCACCGAATCAGGATACCGTAGTGACGACGATGTCCCGTCAACAGGTGAGAAAAAGAAAAAAAGAAAAAATATGATTTTGAATTAAGAAGGTATAATTTTTTATCGCTTTTTATTTGCTTTTTTTTTTCAATGCAGGTTTCTACTCTACCGATAAACGGATACCACAGTCCACAGATGATTAATTGGGACGAAAAGACCGAATCGTCAAACTATTCCCCGGATCCAACAACTGCGATAATTCGCTCAAGCAGTTCATCGCCTCAAGAATTTCAAACGACACTGACACAATCTGATCGACAACTTCAAAACACCTTAAAAAGACGACCTGGCGATTCTCTCCAACACATCGCCGATCATGGACGTAAAATAGTGAAAAAAGACGGTGAGTAGAATGGGCGATGAATCTAAATTACCAAATTTTAAACTGAAAAAAAAAAAAAAAAAAAAAAAAAAAGGAAACCCCGAAGTCTCCGAAGTCGAATTACATGTTCTGGATTATTGGGATCAATGATCAATCATCAATCAGATCACTGTCTGAAGTTTCGAACGTTCATTTGAACGAAAATTGAAAAATTTTAGGTTATCGCCAGGATTTCGAATCCACCAAGGAGTATCTACAAATTTTTGATAGGTTAAAAATCAAAGGACAG
This sequence comes from Ametastegia equiseti, assembly GCA_963989295.1. Taxonomy (NCBI): domain Eukaryota; kingdom Metazoa; phylum Arthropoda; class Insecta; order Hymenoptera; family Tenthredinidae; genus Ametastegia; species Ametastegia equiseti. The sequence goes on along the minus strand of OZ022403.1, from coordinate 5,310,261 downwards.
TGATAAAGATTTCAAAATTGACAAATTTTGGCGACAGAATATAAGCGTAGGGTAAGATTTTTCGGAACTTCCGTTCAAATGAACGTTCGGAACTTCAGACACATGATGAATTGATGATCCAAATAAGAGATCGATCGTAATGACGGTGTGATTGAAAAGTTTCGGACATTTTATTCAAAATTGCAAATTGCAAATAGTTGAAAGAAGGTTTTTATGAATTGATGGAATATGTGAAAGTCCTGCAAGTTTGTAGAATGACGAATGACGACGAGATACCTAGGAGTCATCGAGCGATATGAAAAAGGATCGGGGTTGAAGTATAGAAATATCTAAGCGAACTACAAGTCTCGCGCGTGATTCGCGTGAGGACGTAGCATCGCGCTCAATTTATGGCGGAGGTCAATCGTCAATTTCCTGATCATGACTAACAATGAGCGCCACACTAAAAGCCATAACTTACAATAAACTGGCCCACGCTTATACACGGAGCTATACCAAGAGCCAAAGAGATACAGATAACCAAAGAGAGAAAAAGAGAGAAAAGAAGATGATCGACGAGATACATTATGATCCATTAAGATATTCAAAGTACCCTGTAGGTAAATTCTTGAGTTACTCAACATCAACAACTTCGTCATCAATAAATCAATGGATGCTGCCTTTCGAAGATCGGAAAATTCCTATATCATCGAAAATATCAGATGAAATCGAGGAAATTGGAAATGCTTGAAATTTAATTGTGCCTTTCTGGTTTTTATTTTTTTTTTTTTTTTGTATGTATATTTTCTTTTTTCTCTCGAGAATATTCTGAATACACCTGAACATCGGTATCTTTGGAAAATTTCCGCGATGGTGTCTTAAAACGAAAACAAAAAAATGATCAAACTTCGAAAGACGGTGAATCATAAAATCAAACTGATTCTGTCCTAGTAACCCAACTTCTTATATGATTTTTACGAGTGTTCGTATGGTGGTCTTTAGTCTTGGCACGCGTCTTGGTCTACAGAATTGATATAGTAATAATATATATATATATATAGTATATACGTATAAGAATGATGATAATAACAAGCAATAGGTTAGGCGTACAAAATATATATGGTAGGTACGTGTATACCAAAGCCGTAGAGTGTCTAAAATTGCTGACTTCCTTTCCGCACACGTTAACGATTAAAGCGGTCCTCCTCTTACGCATATCCGGCAACTAGTGTAGTACATACCTCTTATAGATGCGTAGGTCGTCAAGAATTTCTTCTATTATACTCATGTATGATATATGATATATGTACCAAAGTGGGTACCGTTCAAAATTAGCAGTAAAATTTTTTCGTGATTTGTGTATTTATTATTTTTGTTTCTACGATTGGGAGTAAATCATTATTTCACTTTTCCCCACGTGTCAGGAACTGAAAAGTTCAGATTTCGGGCCAAAATAATGACTCGAGCCAATTGGGGCGGAATTGAAGTTTCAAAGGATCAGAATACTGAATTTTTTTCAGACGCGATTCTGAGTATCCAAAAACGATAGAGTTCAGAATTTGCAAATTCCGAAAGGTCGAAATGCAGATTGCTCAAAGATCCGGAAGTTAAAAACTCAGTAAGTCCAAAAATCCGCAAATTTGAGGAAAGCTGTGAAATGAACGACATTGCATCTCGCGAATTCCGAGATTCAGAGTTTTGGCCTTTTGGATCTTTAGCTTTCGTAATTTTGAACCTTCGCTATTTTCCCATTTGGACTTTTTCAAATGACCTAAGTAGACTTTCAGGGAAATAATCTTTCTAAAAACTCTGAGTCAGTAGTAGAAAGATTTGCAATTTTCATCTTTCGCAGCTTCTGAAATTCGGAATTCCAATTCCACCCCATCCGATTCTAAAACTCCTTAGACTTCTTCTCACCACCGTTCCTTATTTTATTCTACCCCATTCTCTTCAGATGTTATAAAAAATCGTTACGTATAATATTAACAATTGTTTAATAAAAAGCAGATTTCGCGTTGCAGTTATAATCAAATTCGCAACAATACGCGATACAGCCTAGTGGATCAGAAGCTGCACAGCAGAGCACCATACAGCTGCCTCGAATCTCTCTCTCTCTCTCGCATTCTACCGAACAGCAACTCGAGTTCCCATTGAGGCTAATCTGACTGTCCAATAATTAACCGCAGACTATACATTATATATATAATGCAATGTCCATTATTGTTGATTGAATTATTAAATCGACGAGGAAAAGAGTAAGAGAAAAATAAATAGAAAGAAAGAAAGAAAGAGAAAGAAAGAAAGAGAGGTCGACGTCTGCCCGACCTTCCCACGGTCGTAGCCACGGGAACAAAACTTAACTGATCGAGACAATCGATTTGCGTAAAAATATATAGGCACATGAAAATCGCGAATTGACCCACTTTTTTCAAATTCTTGGGGTACCTGAATAAGGAATCAATCAAAATCTCAAAAAGGTTAAAATTTGAGAATTTCTTCAACTGCAGACTCGTAAGGATCGAGAATTTCATTTAATTCCACGTTTCTCTGATCAAAGCGAGTTTTGACGCCATTACACGTCCACGTGGTCGACCCGCGCGAGATAACTTGTTGCCTTATTCAAGATTAGTCTGTTCGTCTTCGTATTTCTCAACAACATTCAAAGTATAGGAGAAGCATAGAGAGTTGATCGAGTATATATTATTCGGGGTTCGAGTGCGTTACGTGTGTATAATAAATACGATTATAATTTATATCGATTCCGCGTGTTCGATGATCGTGTAAAAAAAAAAAATCTGTGCTATTCTATAATCCTGATCGATCGTCTCGCGATATATAATATTATTCGTTGACCGAGGAACAAAAAAAAAAATGAAATGGTCAAATTTTGAGAGCTCCAAGTGCGCCACGCCGTTTATACAAAATCGAAATTACCCCGTGCAGACATCAAAGGCTCGTTATCACCACCATGCTACGGTTTATAAATCAGGAAAAACTACCACGATGACTAATTACCAGCATACTTTGTCTCCTTGCAATTATCAAGGTGATTGTAACGATCCATCAGCAAAGATATATACGATTACAGGAACTTATACGGTGATCCTGACTAATATCCAGCGAATTCCAAATTCTCTCTAAACAATAGAAATTCAAATTTGAATTATGGAACTAAGAGAAATCAGATGATTTCTTGTAATATGATTTGCAAAATGAATATTTGAGTTTCATTTTCTTTGTCGTACGAGAAGAAGTCTGATTCCGGCTAATATTACACAAATTTCAATCATAAAGAGAAAGAGAGAGAAATTCTATCTTCCAAAATCAAAGAAAAGCAGATTCATTCATTCGAATCTGATAGGAATGAAATGGTCGTAAGAGTTTGTGATTTGTAGAAAATTCATAATGATCCTGTTCGATGACAAATGCGTGCGTATATAAATTCTACGCAAAGAATGCATTATATGAATGATTTTTACGAAACGTGAATACATAAATTGATACTCCCTAATAAGGGAAAACAAAAAAAAAAAAAAAAGAAAAGAATTTTGGCAATCATTTTGAAAGATTTTCACATATATATATAAGAGACCAGACACGAAGGAGACTTTTATCTATATGATGTACATAATATTAGTAAACTGGTTTACCAAAATGGTCATCGGGGTTATCTGCACTGCCTCAATGATTAATATTCAAGTGAAATGGAAAAATTAGCGTAGTAAGCGATCTAGCTTTGAATTTATTCTTATTTTCACAATCATGATGATAATATCAATATTCATTATCATATTGATTTGCTATTCAATTTTCAGTTTGTTTGTTTTTTTTCTCTCTCTTTTCGTCTCTTTCCACTTCGATTTCGAGATCACGGATGCAATGAGAACATAATATGATTAAAAATGCATTGCGAAATGACCAAATTTCGATATGAATTCATTATTGAAAATGGGTAACGCAGGGGTCTTTTTTTTTTAAAACATGTATCCCTATTGCATAGAGACCCTCGATTGATAGTATTGAAATTGTGTATCAGGAATATAAATATATTGTATAGAAATCTCAAACCGCTGTGATTAAAAAATCAGCAAAAAAAACTAAAAATCCAATTTTTCTTTTCCTTTTTTACAGTTCTGTCATTCGTTTTGATTAATAAATTTTTCCTTAATTTGATTGCAGGATCGGTAAACAACGATTCTGGACAAGGATGGTCAACGCAGGTAGAAGACCTAGCCGAACATTTAGTGGCAGATTTCGATGGATCACTATCTGCCCTTGCAGCAACGGATTTGGCCACCGCGGTTGCATCGTACAGCATGAGGTACATACATACATTCAAATTTATTCAATTTATTTCCCTCTTTTTTTTTTATTATTTATACTCGACTCATTAAAAAACCCTTGCTGCACGATTTCAGGCACACCGTTGGTTCGATTCGACTTCTCTGAGATGAAAATTTCTGGAAATACTTGCCGTAAAAAATGTACCGTGATGAATTAAATTGTAAAACATTTTAGTAGGAAATATGCTCGGATTACAAAAAAAAAATTGAAAACATCTTTTCGACTTACTGCAGGCAAATAACTTTTTCGAAAAGAAATATAATAAAAGAATTTCTTAATTTCTTACATTGAATTAATGACAACTCATGTATTCCGGTCAATGTATTGATTTCATGCAGAAGTCGAATCGACATGACGTGCCTAAATTCGTATCGCAAAAATCGATTGAAACCGAACGATTATTACAACGATATTAATTGAACTTCGGTTTCTTGTATATCTACAATGGTTGAATCTGAGAAAATGAATAAGGTGTGTATTTAAGTAAAACGAGTTTCAAGTGGACTAAGTGCATCGCGATTTGGAAAATTCATACATCGTCTGAAATCAATTTATTTCTTTATCAAAGTTCATCGTTTCAGATAATTATCATTATAAATAATCGTCTGATCTTAAAAAATCTGCTGTACGAATTGAGGCCCACCGTTGGTCCAATTCTATTCTTTCAGGTTCAGATTCGATTCGTCCGGAATACTGCAGGCGAGCATAAATCGATTGATAAAAATCAGAAAATTTCATTTTTGTACCCAAATAGGTACCTACATAATTCGCAAACGAAAGAAAATCAAATGTTCGATTATAGAAAAAGCAAACATATCTTCTACGATAATTTGTTCAAATGAATCAGTCTCGTTTATTTCACGACGGCCCGAAAATTCCGAACGATTTTTAACCCAAAAAAGTCTTCGGTCGTATCAACAGTGAGCCAAAATAAATTTGCGAGGCAGATAATTTCAAGTGAAACGATGATAATTGAATATCTGTGTAAAATGAACTTTGATGGAAAAAAATTTATTGATTCTGGCCAATTTTTCATTTTCCAATTTGCAAATTACTGATCCGGTTGGGAGTTAAAATTTCAAAAGATCAATACGTAGAATGGCAAAAATAAAAATTTTCAATTATGTGAATATACTGAAATAGCTACAAATAAAATCTATGAGTAGTTTTTTTTAGTACTGTTTTAAGCCTTTCTGGATTTCGAACGATTGCTATTTTAACACTTGTACTTCCTTCCGTTTAAAATTTTACTCTTTTGATATATTCATCTTCTCTGACCCAACAAATCCTCTCAATCAAAAATTTCAAAACCGAATAACACAAACGCAACTTATAAATGCACAATTAGCTTCGTGAAAATCGCTTCGTATAGGCAACCAGCAAAGCATATAACGACTCGTTATAATTATGTGTTATGTATAATATATGGGGCTTTCCACGCCAACTCGACCATTGTTAAACACCGACCATCTCAGAATCATTTCATGTTTTTTTCTAACATTCTACTCGGTCAAAGGCGCGGCCTGAATTTTTTTCAAGTTAAACAAAAAACCCCGTTTATTTTTTATAAATTTTGAAGTCGATTGCAAATGCCTATTTTCAAAAATCTGAAAAAATCCTCAAAAATCCAGTAAATGACACAAAACACCCCCCCTAAAGGAAAAAGTGGGCCGAATTTTTTTTTCTATGTTTTTCGCGTCTATTTCGGAATTTTGAAATTTTTAAACCTAAAATTAACACCGGCGGATTAAATATCGAATTGGCAAAAGCGAACATTTACAAGTATAAAATTGATCCCTATTTGACGGTTACGATTTGATCCTATATATACGTTAATTATGGGTTTTAAAATTTCAAAATTCTGAATTAGGCGCTAATAAAATAGAAAAAAATTCGCCCCACGTTTTCCTTGTTTTGTGCCATTCACTGAATTTTTCAGAATTTGTTCAGATTTAAAAAAATGAGCATTCGCAATCGACTTCCAATATTTACAAAAAAAAAAATACACGGTTTAATAGAAAAAATTTGATAAAAATTCAGGCGGCGTTTTTGACCGAGTAGAATGTTAGAAAAAAAAACATGAAATGATTCTCAGATGGTCGGGATTTAAATCTGGTCGAGTTAGCGTGGAAAACCCCATATACATATGTATATAATACAAACGCATTCATTCTATATATCTCAAATACTCTCTGGCGCATTGCCTGCAGCTATCCAAGATTTCTTCCTAACCGACTCGATATTATACGCGATATGTTATACACATACCTACGTACGATGCTACATACAAACACACATACATCTAGGTATACAATACGTATACATATAGAATTAGACATATATTCCATATCTATGTACACATATGTATATGTTTGTATAAACCTGAATGAAAACATATGTGCGCAAGCTCAACCTATACGTACTTGTACATACATGCATACATACACTATACCTATATACATACATATATACATATATATATGTATAGAAAGATATGTGTATCACTAGTAGCAGTAAAACTGGTTAGAACCGGATTTCGCGGGCCGGTATACGACATTAGGAACAACGCGGGGGGTAAACGAGGAATAGATATATATATATATATATATATATATCAAGAGATAGATAGTTAAATAGACAGATAGACAGATAGATAGACAGACAGACAGAGAGATAGAGATAGAGAAGAATTAAAAAATGAAGAAAAAATAAAATTTCAAAAGAAAAATAAAAAATACGAGGTACAGGTAGATAGGAGGAGGAGGGGAAGAAAGAGGGGACAAAGGTGGAAGGTGGAAGGTGGCAGGAGAAGTGGAGAATAAAACGTTATACCTATAGTATAGTATAAGAACGTATGTTCGTACGGTTGGCGAACGCCCGCGTTATTTTATAATACATATATACATATATGTATATACGATCGCGAAAAAGCCCGCGCATTTACTGCAATACATACATAACATACATATACATATATACATAAACCACGTTTAAACAATTCATTAGAATATCTTCATCAGAAATAATACATACGTGGAGGTAGTGGTTATAAAAAAAAAATGAAGTGGAATTGAAATAGTGTATACTATATGTATAATTGTGTATTATATATACAGTATAATATAGATATGTGAGATATATATATATATATACATACCTATGTATGCATATTTATGTACGTGTCATATTGAAATTTCGCGGCGATACTTAGACCCGCTTTTTTCTACGTGTATACACACATATGTATATACATATTACTATAATATAATATGTGTATGTATCTATGTATGTGTGGGCATAGATAATAACAAGTACCTAATTAGGTTATCAGTGATTTGACATTGCGTGTAGTGACTTCAATTTCTTTATATATTATACTTCATATGTATACATAAACGTGTATATATGCATATATAAATATTATTTATAATAATTACTACAGCTGGTTGAACTATCTGCTGCAGTATGTATAAAAATATAAAACGATGATAACGCAAACTATACGTATGTATATATAAATATATATAATATACATATATTGTATAAATACATTTTATATACTGCAATACAAGCGTTCCAATAACAGTGATATACCTACGTAAAGATTCTTCTATATTCAAATATATTATATATACATACATACGTATAAATGGTTACATACGTTGTATTATATTATGCTGTATAATTTACAGTGGCAGAAAAGTGATTGTAATATTCCATATGTAGATATTATATACGCTTTGCAATCGTTATGCCTTGTAAATTTCATGTGAAAGATTATTCATTATTATGATATTATTCAATAATTTTCTCGTTAAATTATTCATTCGATAGTTTTTTTTTTTTTTGTTTTTTTTCTTTTTTTACTGAAAGTAGCGGTCGTATAAGTTAACAATATCCAATCTCATGTATAATTATCGAATTCATATGAACATCATACGAAAGAATAAACTGCATGTACAAAATAATAATAAACATTCGCGATCATGTACAAAAAAATGTACAATGAAATGAACGAAACTTTTCACTTTCAAAATATATACCTAATATAATTTCAAAGATAACGAAAAATTCATCAGTGATAAAAATATAATTATGAAACAACTTTGTAATTTGCATTTGGATAAACGAACCGTGTGAACTGAGGCAGATTTCAGTTCCCTCGACCGAACGATCTAACTAAATATTTCTTTAAAGAAATGCATCAATCCGTGAATCGCTAGTGAGTACTATAATAAAAAGATACCTATAATTACCTATATACGAATTATGTCATACATATAATACGTATAAAAAGCACATAGCTGTCAGCGTAGAATAGTCGTTTACCACGTGCGAGTCATTCACATCCATATACCTATATATATATTAATATATACACAATGTATAGTACAATATATGTGTATGCCACGGCGGTCACGTGGTCGCCAGTAATATCTGTCAAATTATGTCATACCACGAGGTTGATATTGCGTTGAAATGAATATAGAAAATAACATAAAAAATATAATGAACAAGTTCATTATCGTATAGCATTACGGTCAGCTGCGATTAATTCTGGAGGAAAATAATCATCAGTCTAGATTTTCGAGCTTATTGATCCAATAAAATTATAGCACATTATATCATAATCAGGCTTTAATATCGTATTAGATTCCGCGTTTGAAACAAAAAAGAATAAAATTCTAATCAACTTAGAAATCATCCCTTTCATATTCAATCGCACAATCGATCTCTATGTATATATAGAATTTTTCAAAGTAAATCTATAAAGAATTTTAGATCCTGAATTCCGGGTGAACGACTTGATCAAATCAAATGAAATATTTCATGAGAGAAAAAAACCGCGAATACTTTCGATAAAGATATGAGCTATAGAAATTTTTTCAACATTTCACCTATTTACGGTGTTTCAACATTCGAATGATACTTTCTTCGATAATATGTCAAATATACTAGATGGATATTATTTGCTATTATAACCAGATGAGATGAGATGCTTTTCGATCGGCCTATTTACTATACTAGTTGTTTCTAGTACGAGGTCGCGATAATAATATAATAAATATCATATATGCCTGAACTGGCAAACGCAATATGATTCGTGTGATCGAATCAATCGAATAAAATTGTGATACATATCGATTGATTATTTCAATGTATAAGCAGTGCGAATCGTAAAAACCAATGATTCAAGTTTCTCAATTGCGTATAATACCTAATCAAAGCCCGTTATATATGTATTTCATATGATGGATTAGAACCACGAGACCTTAGCAAATAATTAGTATCAAAATTTTTACGATTCAGATCTTCGCTATAGGTTTCTCTGAAAAACTTTATTTTTCCTAACGGGATTTTAGTATGTATTCCACTTTTTTGGTGTGAAAATTCATTCTCAATCGCTGCAGCGGTATTTCCTCTTTTTAAGTAATCAATTTTTTATATCTTTTTATAATATCTAATACATCCCATGCAGAAGACATTCATTCGCATGAATAAACTAGATTTTGACTATAAGAAGATGAATTTTTCAACGAGATAATAATAACTAGCCAATCGATCGATTTTATCGCCTATATATTACCTACATGTAGATTTCTTTTTTGATGTTGTTGGTTTTTGTACTTCTGATTCAAAAAATCGATATATGATCAATTTTCAACTCCGTCGTTTATACGATTTTTCTGAAATCCGCTATACCTAACCTATGAGTCGATCATTTTTCAAACTATTATAGTAATAATTTGTTGGTCTGTGGTATATTATTGGGACTGCAAAATTAATGTCAAAAAGTGTCATCAACACCGCGGGGTATAGGATCACTCGATTTCAAGTCGCGCGAGTGACAGATGTGCGCTCACTTAAATTGGCGACACATCAGAGTCAACCTCTAATTTGCCAGAGCAATGAGATGGACCATTGCAATAACAAACCGACCTGAACCAGTTAAACCGGAAAAGGACACACTGGCAGTTACCAAAGCATAAAAGAAAACGGGGTTCTCAACTGTCCGCAGTAGAAAAAAATTTATCATGACTAATCCAGCAGAGGCTTAAACTCATTCTCATTTTACTAATTTATTTATTTATCTAACCCTTCGTAGCCATCATGAGTAAATTTGATCCAAGTCTCATTTTGGATAAAAAAAAAATATTTAACAAATGCATTAGTGACGTTTTTTTTAACCAAAAAAGTGAATTTCTTCCACTTATGTCTTCCAGATAAATCCGCATTCATATTTCTACTCCAAAATCGATCCTCTTCACATGTCGAAATAAATACCTGTTTTACAACGTACACTATGCCACTATTTTTTTTTTTTTTTTTTGTTTCCTAGAAGAACCATTATAACTGACGAGTATTCCAGTTCAAATTTGGCTCGAAAATATTGAAAATTCAAAAAGTTATAATTTTTTTACAGAAAAAGGTGTATTTTTTGCCAAATATACCTATTTACGATTTTTTTTTTTTTAACATGTTGTGATTTGAATTTTGACACAACAATTTTTCACACATGTTTTAGAATGTTCAAAATATTTTCAGTCTTTTTTTTTCGATCCCGATCGGACTGATAGTTTTCACACAGCCAATCCATTTGAAATTTGGCTGGGTAAATTTTACCCATTCTGACCGCTAATAATTTATTATACACAGATGTGGCCCACGAAGAGTTAATTATTTTTTTTCTTTCTACCCTCCTTCTAATCAAAACAAGCGTTATAACTTTTTTGTTCAAACTCAATATATAGAACATAATTTAATTTCGTCTATCGAGTGTAATTTTCCACAAAAAAAAAAAAAAAAAAAACTACGTTTGTTGTTCATTCAAAGGATTAAAAAGTTGTTTCTGATACAAAAACGAATACTTTTTTTATTTTCATCCCTTACGATCAGATGAAAAGTAAAGATAAAAATTTGATTTTTGTAATCATAAATTAAGATGTTTAAGAAAAAAAAAATTCAGCTTTAAGATGACGGAATGAAAATTGAAGTTGAGCACCGCGCGGAGGTTCTCTTTATTATACGCAATCTGCACAGTACCTCGGTTGATTCTCTCGGCGACGTCCGGTTAGTACCGGATTTTTCATTGTACCATACGGAGTGGCTCAGTGACGTGTTATTGAGGTATACATACATATATGTATACATCTACTGACTTACTGACTTACTGACTAACTGACTGACTGAGGAGATCAGCAACGATCACAGCTGACCAATAACGTCGTCGATCGCGGTTTCTATTTTCAAAAGCTTATACTCACGATCAGCGTTGACTTTTTATACAAATATAAGCTACAAATTGCAATTACATATATATATAACATAAAATAAATTCGTATATCTCGAGACGTTTTCAAAGACTACGAGATCGGTTTGGCAAGCGACAATTACCGCTTAATTCTAATCAAATACACCACTGTCTTAGTTTCACGCGATAGATATATAATTATAACATCATCATCATCACCATCATCATTACCATCATCATCATCATCATCATCATCGTAGTCATCGCCGTTATCAGCACAGCTACGCCGCGTTCTATAAGAATAAAAGCGACACGTGCAGCAGTTGATCCTTCGAATATTAATACTATACTTAATATAAAGAATGATATAACAACCGACTACCTGCAGACAGAGGAAAAAAAAAATAAATATGCTCTACGTAAAATCCAGGTGAAGGGAATGAAAATAAAAATGAAGAAAAAAAAAAAAATTGAAACAATGTTTCTTCATTGTTAATAACATACAAAAAAAAAAAAAGTTACTCATGGCAATTGAGATTAGATAAGAAAACTGCTTTCAACGAGTTTAAAACCAGAGTCACGTGCGTTTCACGTATATATATAATATTATTACCTCATTAGACAATTTCTACGTATAATACATGATATATATATATTGAATCGATTTCATCATCGGGTATAATTAAACCTCTATTTACGTTCATTAAATATATTTATATACCGTCAGATTTTCTTCTTTTTATAATTTTATATCTTTCAGATCTAATTTCATTTTTTTTTTCTAGAAATGATCGAAGAATCTTTTCTACTTCACCGATGCTAGCGCTATATTATAAAGATCAATTGAATAATTGAAATCATCGCTGATTTTTATATACAGGTATATATACAAAAATTTTTCAAATTAATTGTATCAATTTTTTCTATTTTCACAGCGAGGCCCTCCTGTCTTTACCTTCGCTGACAGTTTTTAAACAGGAAGCACCATCCCCCGAAAATCATCACAGCAATCCGAGGTAAATTTCATCTTTTGTCAAAATTCAATTCTGTACGTTCTATCAATTTTTTTAATTTTTTTTTCGTTTTTCTTTTTTTTTTCTGCAGCGAGGTGGATGCGATTGTCGAAATCGTGTATATAAGTATGCAACTGCAGCATATAGTATATATACATATGTTTGTTGCATATATCTTGGATATTTATCGTGACTTTTTATTTCATCCCCTCCTTGGTCTTTGCGAGTAGTAACTTGATATATATATACATGAATACGTACATATGTACTTAACTCTAACTGATCGGCGGTAGATATAACATATATATATATGTATATATGTATACGCACAACTTTATTCGATTTCTGATCCCCGCTGCTCGTCTCGGAGAATCGCGACTTGCCGATCGCGGTTCGCGCATGCGGTAGTCGCGTTGTGACATTCGTTCGTTAAACATATATATATATATAAATATATATTTATGTATATATAATATAATACATAAATATATATATAAATAACTAGGTAGCCTAGTTTTTTCTAATCACGGTGTAACATATACATATGTATGAACACGATGAGAACCCCAATGCAAGTCGATTGTTCGTCTGCATCCACTGCAACGGCCTCATCCTTGTTTCTCAATTTTTAGTGAGTTCGAATAGAAATAATTATTTTCCCAAAGATTAGTTTTCATTTTATTATTAATTTTTTTTTTTTTTTTTTTAATTTTTTTTTAAGTAAATTTTCTTTGTATTTTCAGGTTTTTCCCTCTGGATTTTTATTTTATTATATTCTTCAATTTCCAAATTCATTATTATTATATATCGTTGGTATATGTAGCGACGTGCGACGATTTCACTCGACTATATAAATTTTTGTGGTTTTTTTTTTTAATTTTCCCGTAATTCTATAATAATTTTTCATCTCGATTTTTTTTTTTCAGCTTGAATCATGTTTCGCAACGTGGTATTAACGTACCGTCATCAGGAGGAAATGGTTCGACGGTTGTCGGTGTTATGGAAGCTGACAGTAACAACAACAATAACAACCACAACAGTACTAATGGACAAACTGCAACGAGTATTCATCATTTACTTTATTCAAATGATAATGAATACTCGGCAGCATCATCGGTCGGAAATCAAGTATCATCTTCTTCTCAACAAGGAAACGAATGTAACGAAGATTATCGGTGAGATCAGTTCAAAAGAAAATTAGAATAATATAGAAAGAAAAGAAAATGTATACATCATTTTAGTTCATGGAAAATAGAAATTTTCGTTTAATTATCAATTATGAAGTTAAAGTAATAGAATTTTTTGGAAATAATTCTATATTTCATGACTATGAAATATTATTTGAATTGTCAAAACATGATTATCATTTGATTTTCCACATTTTACTTAATTGGAAAAATTATAAACTGTATTTTACTGTTTTTGAACCGTTCGAATCACTAAACAAAGATTTTTTTTCTATTATACGAATATATTTTCTTGCGTTAACTTTACAAATTTCAAGCTCATCTGAAATTTTTTATTTTTGCAATTTTGGTTTTTTTTTTTTTTTTTAATGCAATTTTTGTACAACAATGTATATTTATAGCTATTTATCTCATTTGCTCGCGATGTTGAAAACAGAACTGGTATATACATATAGCTCGATACAGATATTAAATCTTATCTCATACGCGTATATTAATATGTGTGTATATAAATTTATATCGATATACCTACATGGAATTCCTTCATAATATATTAAATATAATATTTATTGTTGTTGTTGTTGTTGTTGTTTTATTATTATAATTTTTTTATTTTTTTCATCTTCTCGAACAGATTCCAATACGTTCTTGCGGCAGCAACGAGTATAGCGACAAAAATCAACGAGGAAACTTTGACCTATCTAAACCAAGGCCAATCTTACGAGATCAAGTTAAAAAAACTCGGTGACCTATCGGCTTATCGTGGAAAAATGTTGAAGGTATATTTCATCACCGTAGCCTATATTTATCCCTTATTCCTTTCATTTCCCCCCCCCCCCTCCCCCCCCCCCCCTTACATTTTATGTTCGTCCGTTCGTCGTTTTCATCTCACTTTTATTCAATCGTTTCGCTAATTGATCCAAGTAGAGCAAAAAGAAAAAAATTAACTAATTTAACAAAAAACAACGAATTCTTCAATCAACGATTCATGATTAACAAATAGAAAAAATCCCCCCTAAAAAAAAAAATAAAAAAAAAATAAAAAAAAAAAAATTATAATAAAACGTGAGAACTAGACGGCCGGACAGTTCGGCAATTCCGTTTAAGGGATACCCGACCTTTTTGTTTCAGTCTTCGATAAGGATATGTTTTCACGAACGAAGACTCCAGTATACTGAACGAGAGCAAATGATTGCCTGGCAAAGGACTAGGCCTGGTGAACGTCTTCTAGAAGTTGACGTGCCTTTGAGCTATGGAACGGTGGATGTCCGGCAACCCTCACCTTCTAGTAATATCGTTGAATTCATGTGGGACCCGACCAAAGAAGTCGGAGTTTACATCAAGGTAAGATTAGAGAGAAAAAAAATCAAAGGTAATTCGTCTACTGGGTTTACTTTGGATTTTTTGATACACTTGATTATAATTTATTTGAATTTTTTTTTTTTTTTTTTGTTTCCGTGCTATTTAGTCGTTTGAGTTTCTTCGGTCGATCTTAACCCTTCGTAGCCACCATGGGTCAATTTAACCCAGGCCTCATTTTGGGTAGAAAATATCAAAGGAATGCATATTAGTGACGATTTTTTAAGAAAGCGAAAAAGTGAATTTTTCACACTTATGTCTTCCAGATAAATCCGCATTCATATTTCTACTCCAAAATCGATCCTCTTCACACGTCGAAATAAATACTTGTTTTCAAACGTACACTATGCCACTATTTTTTTCATAGACGAACCATATCTGACGAGTATTCCAGTTGAAATTTGATTTGAAAATATTGAAAATTCAAAAAAATGATGATTTTTTGAGGAAAAAAGGTATATTTTCTGACAAATTTACCTGTTTACGATTTTGTTTTTGTTTTTTTGGGACATGTTGTGATTTGAATTCCGACACAACAACTTTTCACACATGTTTTAGAATGTTCAAAGTATTTTCAGTATTTTTTCAATCACGATCGGACTGATAGTTTTCACACAGCCAACCTAATTGAAACTTGACTGGGTAAATTTTACCCAGTGTGACCGCTGAGTTATTATTCTACTGAGGTGTGACCACGAAGAGTTAAGGGAACGTAGTAATTTTTCATCCCCAAAAGGCGAGCCAAAGACCTTCGAGTTTCAAATTTGTCCATACAGCAAAAAGTGAAAAATTCCTCATTGAAATTGACGGAATTCGATTCCAGATTATATGAAAAGCAAAGAAAGTTGATTCAGGAAAGAAAGTGAAAGATGATAAAAACGGATATCGCGTTTAGGATGTATGTCGAAATTATATACATATTTATTTTGAAATCGCGGTATTTTGTCTGATTATAGGTAAACTGCATAAGCACGGAATTTACCCCAAAAAAGCACGGCGGTGAAAAAGGGGTACCGTTTCGAATCCAAGTGGAAACTAGAATCGCTGGAGGATCTCGCCTACACGCAGCTTCCTGCCAAGTAAAAGTCTTCAAGCTCAAAGGTGCTGACAGAAAGCACAAACAAGACAGGGACAAAGTTCTTCGACGGCCTCCCCACGAACAGGACAAATACCAACCGAGCTACGACTGCACCGTTCTTTCCGACGTAAGAAACTTTCCGTTTTTTTTTTTGTTTTTGTTTTTTGTTTTTTTTTTTCCTTTTTTTTATCATTCCCGGAATTTTTGCAAGTATGTACAAATTTTTCATGGCTTATTTTCGTGCTTGCAGATTCCACTCGATTGTTTGACGTCGCCAAGTCCCGAGCCTCAAAATGACGGGACTCCATATGCCCCAACAGATGCAGCGTGAGTATAAATTAATAATGATGATTATTTCTTGATTTCTTATGTCTATAGTTTTAATTAAATGGCAGTTTGTGTTATTACGATCAAGGGAAATAAGGCTGTAACGGCAGATTAAGTATGAAGCGTGTTTATTGTACGTCTGTCCTGTGTACAGGCAGACTGACGACTGGACTATAATCTGTTCAATACAATGAGGTGACTTACATATACTTATATCTACGTCTGTACAGGTCATCACACAGTTAGGTTTTTTTTTTCTTTTTCGTAATACTCTTCCTGAGTTCGTTTTTTTTTTTTTTTTTCTTCTTCGTTTCTTCTTTTTATTCTTTCTATATCTCATTATGAAATTGATGGGTTAATTTATAAACGCGTGGTAGGCAGAAGCTCGTAAAGAGCAATTTAATACTTTTCACCGACAAAATCCGGATATATCCTATTTGACAAGTGGACACTTCGAATATAGCGATTTGCTGATACCTATATGTATACGTATGTACATACGTATACATAAATATATATATAGGTATACCTATGTAAATTGAGCCAAACCTTTTGTTTCTTCTTTGTATGTATATGTGTATTCTTTTTTTCAATGCGCCAAATATACGACGAGTATATATATATGATAAATGACAGAATTGCTGACAAACTGTATAGCTTTTTCTAGATCAAAAGTTAAATGGGTCATGATACCCCTCGATGATTGATGTATGTACTACATAAATACCTAGCATATAATCCCAATTAAGTATAGGTATAATAACTTCGAGTGAGATTGTTTATTGAAGAAAAAAATATATATATATCGTCTCAATTGTATAATTAATCGATGAATCATAATAATTATCTAGTACTACTTGTATGTGTGAAAAATGTGTTCCTTTTACTGGTTATTTAAAAGCAAATTCTAATTTTATAATGAATGATACCTGGAACACATGTGTGAAATTCAAATTCAAAGATTTTTTGAACCTATGTGGGAGACAAAATGTGATCGAAACGTTTCTAGCCATTGTTTTATTTTATTTTTATTTATTTATTTATTTTTTTTTTGTTCAGTAAAAACAAGTTTTGTATTTTACTTGCCGCGGATGATAAATCAGTAAACCAAGAATGACAAAATAGGTGAAATTATTCTCGTTCTTAATTTTAATAAAAATTACTGAGACGAAAATCACTTTAAATAAAAAATTTTGACGGTGATCATAAACCGAAAAAAAAAATCAGTCATATCTATTCCCTACAAAGTCAAGATTGGAAAAAAATGCTAGTTTTTTTAAATTTAAAGCAAAGTATAAAAATTCAAAAAATCTAGATCAGGTATCATTGATTCACAGAGTTGTACGTATATTACGTTTTGATAAATTCGACACTCCGAATTGTGAGGAAAGAAATTATCTGTTCGGCTAAACAAATCAAATGTCAATATAAATAAAATCTTATAGATGAAACGGATTTTTCTATTGCTTTCAAAGCCAGCTACGCTTCTTGGTTAAATTAAAAAACCACTTCGCTAGTCTCGTGTATAATTAAAATCGGTATCTCGAATTTGGCAAAAGCCAGTTGATTAAAAGACCATATGGTAAAATCAGGATTAAAAAATCAGCGATAAATAATAGCGCCGAAAATTGATTCAAGCTTCACGTTCACAATAATTAAACGATTTGTCAAAATTCTGGTGAATATTTATCAAAATCGGAGTGAATATATTCAATTTTTACACTTTGATGAATCGATAAATCATTTTTTACTTATAATTTCTTTCTCTCTTTTCTGGTTCTCTGCCATTCACGAAGAAAGATAAACGACTTTATAAACTCGCGGAGGAGGATAGAATAATGAAAATTAAAAAGAAAAAAAGAAAAAGAAAAAATGCTCTACGGACACGAGTCGAACTCGTA
The DNA here is from genome assembly GCA_963989295.1 of Ametastegia equiseti. Taxonomy (NCBI): domain Eukaryota; kingdom Metazoa; phylum Arthropoda; class Insecta; order Hymenoptera; family Tenthredinidae; genus Ametastegia; species Ametastegia equiseti. The sequence continues at coordinate 5,291,821 of OZ022403.1, read as the reverse complement.
TAATTCATTAACAATTTGACAGAATTGGATTGAGGCAGAATTAAATTCCTCGAAATTGCATACCACATGTACGGAAATTTTTGCATCTGTCGATTGGTGAACTCAACCAATTCCCCTAGAGACTAGATTGATGCGGAATTAATTGAAGGCAGTCTAAAATGCTGCAGCTTCACGCGTATAAAGTGGACTTTCGTCGTCGTCAGCTGATCGACTGATTGATTAAAATATTATTCCAACTATACTGTATATAATAATATATAAATCCTGAATTTGTATAGATACACTAGAAGATTATAATATAAAACTGACGTACCTGATACAACGATCACGATATCATATTGATATTCGTCACAATGATTTTTTAAAAAATAAATAAATAAATAAAAATAATTTGTCAAATCCTCCTGACCTGACGAACTATTTCAATTATTATTACTTTTAATTATAACATTTTTGTCTCAATTCCCCCGTTCAACTTTAGACGTTATTGTATTTGCTATTTAATATAGACGTTATTTATTGTTATTGCGTGGTGTATTTTATCAATTACAAACAACAACAAAACTGGCTAAAAAAAAAACGAGGCTTATTCATTTCTAACTGCTGCATAACAGACTAAATCGTGAGTTCAGATATTCACACGTACGTTTTTAATTTAAGGATTGAAAATTAACACGTTTTTATCAATCCTTGAGTACTGACGTTATATAAAGTAATAACCTGCAGTACCTAAACGACAGGGAAAAAATTAAAATAAATTATCAACGTGATAATTGAAAGAATTATGAATCAGAGAACATGTATATACATACATAAGACATTCTTATATCTGCGCACCTAGCTATAAACATTGCGTTAATTCTTGAAATATTTGTTTTTCTACATATATATCGGTATATCATATATATACATGTAGAATTTCCCTATGTAAAAATTGTATATACACGTATTTGAATATGTAATATAACGTTCGCCGTGTATATATAAAGTTGGTAATATGATACGAGGTTCATCTTGTATTATAGAAACGAAGAGTGGTTAGATGGTATACATTACATACATACATACATACATATATCTATCTATGTATCATCTACTTACGTATACGTATGTATATAATAAAATTATGATTATTATGCAACGTTGCCAATGCGGTCCTGTTTAGTTTGGAGAGGGTAAGCGTGGGGGTATTAACTGGCTATAACCGGTGCAATCCAGTCAAGTCGACGTGACAACGCAGCTTTAGTTCGCCTCAAACACAATTCAGATCTTAAACCGAGAGGATAGAGAACAAACGCGCGTTATACATATATTTATTATTTACATTTCAAACAATATCCCCATTTATTTATTCAGCTTTTAATAAATATAAACCGTTCGTTTTTCGAATAATTATATATAACATCATCATTAAATATATTTAAATACCCGCGTCACGCTATATAATAATCCCAAGTGTCAAATTGAAATTATTTTCATCATTCTAATTCCAAATATCTGGCTGAAAATTATTTTCTTTTTTTTTTTAATTTTCTCTCTGTCTTTCTCTCTCTCTCTCTCTCTCTCTTCCTCGTATTTGCCAAAATCGACAAAACAACGTGAAATTTTTTTAAAATTACACAAAGAATTATAACTTCAATTGCTCTTTTTTTTTTTACCCCCCCAAAAAATATTTAATACGGCAGCCATGATCCACCGTTAGTAAATATATATATATATATAAATAATTTACTGATAAACGCGATTACGCGATCAAAGTGATCAATAGTTTATAATCGTCAATGTTATTGTAATAACAATAATAAAATAGAAAAATAATAACCTACATGTGCTCGACATCGGATTATAATATATTGATAATTACAATTAATTGGTATTCGTATATAATATCTATAAATAAATATAAATATATGTTATTATTATATAAATGAGTGAGACAGAAACATTCGAGGTAAAAAAAAGGCCAGTGATCATATACACATATGTATAATTATCGTTATTCATTGGGGTGAATTTTAAACAACGGTCAAAAATATCAATATTAATTAATAATTAAGAATTTATTATAAAATTAAAAACACGATAAAAAAAGGAACAAAAAAAAAACTTCTGCCATCGAAAGTTAAAAGTTCGTATGCGATATAAAAAAAAAAAAAACTTAAAATTTCTCAAGTTTGAAGTAAGAAGTAAATAAATAAATAAATAAATAAATAAATAAATAAAAGATTTATATATTCATACGTTAAATTTTGAAATTGGACCAAGTGCAATATATTATTAATATAATAAGAATTGTTTCCGTTTCTGGATAAAATTGCCGTTGGAATGCCCGAGTCTATAACAGTTACGAGAACCGCCTGGACTGTGATAAGATATTTCTGTATTGAGAAATTGGCGATAAATAATAATATTGGAAAAGATATAATTTCGACAATTGTTAAATCCGTGTATCCGATAACCGTATTTAATTATACCGTTGCGCTGGCTACCTCAGATTTTTTCCAGTTGTCCTGCCATATTCAGGACCAAATCCTTCTCAGATGACGAGCAGCTAAACCGCCAAAAAGCTCATGCCAAAGGCGGTTTAATCGCGATAACCATCAGCTCTTCAGCTTCTGATGCAGTAATTATATTAATAATAATCTGCAGGCCAAAGAGGCGGCTGGTCAGTCTGTTTTTTCTCAACAAACCAAACGATCGATCCTGCATATAAGGATCAAGAGATCCAAAACTGGGACTCGTTTAGGTGAAAGAAAAAAAAAAAAAATCGTCAAAGATGAAGAAATAACGATATAAAGAGAAAAAGGAAAAAAAATCATCTTCCGAATGATATATCGTATATAAAAAGACGTATTTACTAATTATTCTTCTCTGAAAGACGATTTCAGGATAGTAAAGATTCTGTAAGGATTTTTTCAAATGTAATTTTTCTCTGGATGAAAAATATACTTTACTATCTAATATATCGAGAAGAGAGAAGAACCCTGCGATATACATATAAACTCCTGGCGATATCCGGTTCAAAGCGGACCCCTTATACTCGCTATCTTATACAAGATTGAAGAGAAAATTCTGCCTTTAACCAACTTCGACTGCTAAAATCAAGATTTGATTCTATAAAACCGCATATGTATTCGATCGTTTAACGATATATAGTTGAAAGCAAACCGCATCTCGATCTTCTTCTTCTTCTTCTTCTTCTTCTAAATACTACCAGTCGAGTGTTGTCTTCATTGGATCAAAGAACAACAACATTCTAACAAATTCTTTATCTAATTTCTTGACCAATAGAAAAGAACACAAAGAATTATAGAAGATCATAAGAGAAGAGAATTATTTCTCTGACATATATTTCAACATATCTTTAAGGTCTGTACGACAATGTGAACTGCAATTATGCACCATAAGGCACACAAGACATACGTCCTAATTGATCGCAATTGATAAAGATATATAAAGAAAAAGGGTCTTATAAGAAAGAAGAGGAGTTGTTCTCGCCCCCCCTCAGCTGCAGCTGATGATTAATTTATTTTTTTTCGTTCAAACGGGGCTGCAGTGAGGAAATTTTAAACAAACTGTACCAACACACACACACTGCAGAGGATAGATAAGTGAGGAAAGAGAAATTCCTTATAGGCAAGTCGTATATATATACGGTGTAGGGGACCGTATAAATAATTCGTCGAGTTCATTCATCTATTTCATTCATTAAATTCATTTGTGTCGTATACATTGAAGATGATGTTGATGATCTATAAATAGCTTGTTAAAAAACCAAACGCTGCAACATATATACCTACTCCAATTTAATTCCCCACTGTTTATACTTCTGCGCTTGAAATACTATATTGGACCAGAACATAACGAACCAACGATACATCGAACAGTGAAGAGAAAAGAAGAGAAGAAAAAATTAAAATAAAATAATACATATTAAGTATAAAAAAGGATTGAAATGTACAAAAGCTTCATGATATCGGATCTCCGTAATGGATGGGGTTCTCGACGTACCCCTGCAGGATCAGGTGGTAATTTATCGAACTTATGTTTGATCGAACACGAAGTAACGATTAGCGGTGGTTCATCTGGAATCGAAGTAGTGGCTAGATTTGTTCATGCATTGCCAGAACCGAGACAAGGATTTCGAAGAAATTGGCGAGGTGGTTTAGTCGGATTGACTTTAAGAAGAAACAGGAATTTCACTAAAAGAATCGGAACCAATCAAGCTACTCCGAAATGCACCTTCAGATTCAGAGCTGTAACAATGTAAGAGAAACGAGAAGAAAAACTGGGTCATTCATTTTAATGATCGTATTTTAGTTTGTTTGTTTTTTGTTTTTTTTTTAGGGGGGGGGGGGGTTGCTTTTGGTTTATAGAAAATTTATTATAGAATTTTTTTATTTTTTTATTTTGAACTCTTTTCGCTATTTATTTATCCAGTTTTTTTGGGGTTTTTTTTTTGTGTTACAGTACGCCACAGACTCCAACAACCATGGGAGGCAGTCCTTCACCAGCGACCGGACCAATACCGGTATCGGTAACTTCTTCGGGAGTTATTCCACTCGGTTCAAATCCAGAAATTGGTAAAGAAGCAATTAGTCCAGCTGCCTCATCCGTTCCATCACCGATTGCAATTTTACCCGAACAATCTTGCGCGGAAGTTAACGTAAGTGCATTTATATTATCTTTCATTGAAATATTACTTTTCTATAGCCGCACGAAAATTAGAATATTCGGAGAGAATTTGAAGATTACAAAATTCTAGGCCATCAATATCATGAGCATTTTTATAAAACACTTTTTGTAGCGCAGTTTAAGATCCAATTATATGGATACAGCGTGTTATAATTTAAGTCATTCAAGTAATTTTCCATAAACTAGTCTTCATACTTGAGGTGAAAAATTTCCGGAGTAAAAATATTTGAGATTTAAAGACTAGAAATTGAAATTCTTTCACTTTTTCAGGTTCTAGCAAAAATTAGCAGCCAAATAAAATTCGTTAGATAAAAATTAGTCTGTGAAGGACAAGAATCAAAAATTTTTTTTTCAAGTTTTTAGTATAACCAAAGCTTTTATTGAATTATAGACGTAAATTTATACTGCATCATCTAAATTTGAAAAAAAAATTCAGCACGTTTGGACTGCTAACTCTGGCTGATAGCTTTAGCTTTATTTCTTAGGTGATACCAAAAATTGATTTTTTTTTTTCCCCTTTATCATTTTATCGTAAAGTTTGTAAAATCATAGACAGAACGGCAAACAACACTAGATCACAATTTTTTATAAGCGAAAAGCTTCAATACTAATTGTAAATTCGTGTCTAGAAATATCTCCGAATTTTGTAGAAAATTCCAAAGAATTTTCACGATTCATAGCCACACTAAAGATTCGATTTCTTATGCGCAGATTTCTTTCTCAAATGTTTTCGAAATTTCTTATTCAACCTCAGCATATCGAAATTTCTAAATTTCCTAAATTTATATAGAATTTCTTACAACGTCCGTTGTAACTTGGGGTGATTTCGAAACGCTTAAAATTTGCCAATTATTTAGAATAACGAAGAATTATTCGGCATATGTCGGAGGCCCGAAGCAACAACTACCAAAAAAATATTTTTTACCTACCAAAAATTAAAAAAAAAAGGCCTAAAAATTAATGAATAAATAAATAAATAAATAAATAAATGAATAATATTTCGTTGCAGACGTCTAGTATGATGACTTTGCCGAAATCTCTATCACCAGAAGCGAATGCAGCGCAGACGAGCAGCTGGTTAAGAGCGGGACGTTTTCACTCATTTGAATCGACATTCGCAAGTTTTTCGGCATCTGATATACTGAGATTATCACGAGACGATTTGATACAAATATGTGGATTAGCAGACGGTATTCGCCTCTTCAACGCGCTTCATTCTAAAGCCCCAGCCCCAAGATTAACCCTATATTTTTCGTCCGAAGGAAGTGGTTCCTTGTGGAGAGCTATATACCTCGATAATTTGACAAGTAATTCTTTGGCTAGTAAACTTCACGGAGCACTCGGTCCTCTAGGTCCTCCTCAGGACAGACTACACTCAGTTTTGATATTAGGACCTCAGGGTATCCACGTTATCGTTACCGACGATCTTGTCGCCAATATGAAGGACGAGAGCATGTACATCATCGAAACTATCAAAGGTGAAAATTTCTTTATTTCTTTCTCACCCTACTTTCGTTCATTTTTTTCCAATTTTTTATATATTCATTAAGAGATTTAATCCTATACTGAAATTTCACGTCCCTGCGAAAGAAATATCCTCATGCGAAAAGTTCCCTGCGTACATGAACTTTCGTTTTGCAGAAAATTTCAAGTTTTCTTCAGAACATATCCTACCATAATATTATGAAATTCTTAGTATCCGATTTTGAGTTGAACTTTTTTTTTCTTTGGCTATTTTAATAATGTAAGACTAATTTTTACCGAAATTTCAGTAGGGTAATCCCTTAATTTTCAACTTCTCGATATAATCAATCACACCACAGATATTAGGAAACTTTCAAAAAATTCAATTTTATCACATAATTATATCTACTATTTTGCTGAAATTTCGTTAATAATACGTTAATCGAATATCGATCTTAGGATTTAGATCAGCTTGAAAAATTTCTAACGTTATTCAAGCTTGTTCTTTATTTTCATTTTTTATTTTTCTCTAATTTAAGTTTGCTAATTTTATCTCGTTTCTTATTTATTTATTTATTTATTTATTTCTTCATTTTTTTCATTTTTTTCATTTCAGATACGAACAGCGATCGTTACAGAATGCTGTTAAAACCTTCATCGCGTTGAAAGCTATAGGGGAGCTTTTTCTTCCAAGCTTGTGTACAGCTCGGCTGCGCAGCCCTATAAAGGGCTTTATGAATTCTGACCTCCGGTCCTCGCGTGGTATACATATATATTGATAAAACGGAGAAAAAGAAGAAAAAAATGAGGCTTAGCATATGAATTCAAAAAACAAAATAAAAAAAAAAAAAAAAAAGGGGGAAAAAGAACTGCACTAAGCATAATACATAAGTATACATAAGATACACGTAAACATATATATACGTATTCGCCAAATATGTATATAATTAACGTCGAAGAATCGATATGCATGCCGATATGAAATAAAATTTAAAATCGTGTCGAAAAACGAAGGAGAGCAGATATATATATATATATATAAAATATGTACGACGCCTTGCACCAAAGATATACTGTATATATATCTACAAGACCGAATTTGTAATAAATAAATGAGTTTGGAATTTAAACCGGAAGATGAAAAGTATAGCAAAAAATTGATTGGATTTATTATTTTCGTTGAAAATTCAAACACTGCAAATGTACGCGATGTGTGATTGGTATTTATTTATTTTTTTTTTTTTTTGTTCAATCCGGGAACGATAAAAAACGAAAAAAAAAACACGAAAAACCTAGATCTGAATATCTGATGCGATTAACAGGGCGTGTGCTTTATTTTGATATTGTTTATAAAATATATCTAGCATACAACGACACGCAGCTATATTTAATTTTCAATATTTAAGAAATTTCCGTCTTCGGAAGATACGATATACGGTTTTTGATTATCCGATCGACGCGAATTATAAATGGCGAATTGTGATAGAAGATTATGGTAAAAGTCGCGATTTCCGATTTATACACATACAATACGTTGAAGAGAGTAGAAAATTCGATAACGAAGAGCAACGCGATCAACGATTAATGTATTCGTACATTTTATCCATCTATATAGGTATTATTATTGATAAAAGTTAATTATTCGAAGAATAAGATGAAAGAAAAAACAATTTTTTAAATTTCGTATTACGAATTAATTGAATATTACTCATTACTTCGACCAAGAAAGAAAAGAAATAAAAAGAAATAAATAAATAGAAACTAGCTGCAATTCATATCTAGTATTCGAAAGAAAACCAAACCAAAAAAAAATAAAAAATTTATTCGTCATAATTGACGTTCAATGGAAACCTGAATAGATAAACAAAAAACAGATTAATGATTTTTAGGGATGAAGGACGGGTGGCTATCAGCTTTCCCATATTTCATCCTCATCCTTCTGGAGCTAATTGATTTTTATCAGTCAAGCATTTAAAACCAAGAACAATTTAATCAGCGAAAAGCTTTGGAAAATTTTAAAAAGCTCTATACGTTTTAAAACGATAAGATGATTAATGAACAAATATGCATGAATGAATAAATAAATAAATAAATAAATAAATAAATATTATTGAAATTCTATTGCTTCCATACTATAGATAAGAAATTAACGCTGCTTAAGAATTTCGAGAAAAAATCGCAAGCTTTTCCAGTTATGTAGCTCAATTAAAAAATTGTGAATTGCTGAAATTTTTTAAGAAGAAAAATCCTATAACTGAATCGATACTTCATTATTATTGTTGGAGAGAAATTATTTTTATTTGTCGATTGATGAATAAAAAATAAAAATTAATAAAATCATGTATTTTTCATACTATGATTATATTCATTTCGAAACTCTGGGGAAAAGTTATATCAGATAGAAACCCTCGGGTTATATATTATGAATTCGATGATGAAATATCGATTTTCATTAATTATACCGGTATAATTATAATTATAATTATGGGTATAAAATCGTCAATAATTTTCTATAAACGAGCCACAGAACTATAGAAAACGAATGTTGCCTATTTAGAGATGAATTTCTAAGTATGTCGTTGTATAGAGAACGATAAATATATTCTCCAGGTGCCTTATACTATACATTATATATACATATATACGAAATACGCCCAACGATACGTATAAATATATTAGATCTATATATAGATTTATATATTATTATTGTACATATAGACAAACACAGAAATTTATTCTATATATATATATATATATTTACATATATACATATGTATACGTATACGATATACCTAATCGAAATCTGGAATAAACCATTTATTTGAAATTGAATTTAAACCATTTATTAATTTGAAAAATGAAACCTGCCTATTTTTATTATCGTCATATATGAATTAAAATTTAGACAACAATAAGTGGGAAACATAAAATAAAGTATAGAATAAAAAGTAGAATTATAAGAACAAGAAGAAGAAGAAGAAGAAGAATGAGGAATGAAGTATAAACGAACAAAATGCATAGAAAGCATATATAATAGATCTGGAAAACAGCTTTGCCCATTTTCTATAAATGACTGCAGATTTACTAATTCATCAATAATACCAGTTTGGAAATTTTTCTTCTTTCACGGAAATCCTATTCGTAAGAATCTTTGTTTTTTTTTTTTTTTTATTATATTTAAAACCCCAGAACTAGTCGTACGAAATTATACAAAATGGATTCGAAATTTGTTTTGCAAATTCATCAATTTAAAAGCTTCGAGAAATTGTTCGTCGTCAGATTTCCTGCAGAAATCCCTGCGAAATGAGAATTATTGAAAAGTTATTTGTCCTTTCACCCGGATAAAAAATGCAAATGTATAATATAATCTCGAAAGATTCGAATGATAATATCAAAACCGAAACAATAAAAATTCGATCATTTGCATTCGTCACTCGACGCTGTGTTACAATAAAATACAACACATTGGAGTGGGGGAAAAAAAAATAAAAATAAAAAAATAAAAACGAAAGGAAACGCGCATACCTAATTCGCATATCTAATCTAAAACCTGATTAGGTCAACACCAAAGCCCCGTATATATACATATACATACATACACGGGAACTGAATGCTTGAACTGATCGTAAAAAATGTTTTTATTTTTTTACACGTTGTTTTTTGTATTTGTGATTTATTCTTTCAGTGTCCACTACACGCGAGTATAGAAAACGTATTAGTATAAAAAAAAAAGTGTTACATCCTGCCCGTTAAGTGAAATAATAATTAAATATATAAGTGAATTTGTAGATAAACAAAATTCAAAATAACATATTATAAAAAATATATGCCATCAATGAACATTTATGCTGCAACGATCAATGCTGCAGGAATATCTGGTAAATATTATACGAGAATGCGAGAGAATTGGATGAATGAATTTATATACAATAATAAATACAATAAACATATTATATATAATCACAAAAAGAAAATTATGAGACTGAACTTCGTATAGCGTTGACTCGACGAAAAAAACAAAATAAATGGAAAACAAAATTTCCAATTCCGACGTTTTAATCAAACTCTTCTTATGTTAGAAGAAAAAAACAACAAATTACGATGTGTATTTATAATATTTTTTACCTCATGAATCTAACGAGTTTCTTATTGTCAGTTAGGTAGAGAATATTTGAAACTTGATATTATTTTGTGATGCATTTTATTGGAAAATATTTTGCGCTTCGCCGCAATTAAGTCTACGAGGTTTTGGTTAATATAAGAAAATTGCAGAAGCACAAAAGTATTATAAATGTATAATACATATATTATATATTTATGGCAAATCAATCGGGTTGTAAATTGTGAATTGATTATAGTACATGTTTGTAAGTATGTGATTGTGTATATGTATGTTTGCAACTCACCATAATATCGTGTGTTTTATCACCTCCGCACCTCGCCACGTGCTTTCCTCGGTTCTCTTCTATAGCAATCAGCTGAGGGATGTGGACGGATGTGGATTAATTATTTAGTCTTGCGCGGCAGCACCCGGCGACGTTTCTTCAAGTCTTTTGCGGTCACCATACATGTATAATATTATCACACTCACTTATATATTTATATTCTTTTCAAAGAACCCAGTTCTTTTAATTAATTCATATTCAATGCATAATGAAATCACGCGGAGAGAGAAACTCGGTTGAAAAATAACCGGAATTTAAAGAAATAAAAAATATATAATAATAAATAACAAATTGTTATCTGCCTCAAAATTTCCGAATGGTTTTAAAAAGCGATTCTGAATTTCTAGCTAAACGTTAAGAGTTGAGAAGTTGAAAATTGCGAAAAGTCAAAATGCAAGGATCAGCTCAAAGATACGAAATATCAAAACTCAGAAAATCCAAAAATTCGCAATTTTAATCCCAATCCAAAAATATCAATAAACTATAACTAATTCAGCTTAAAACGCATGTTGATTTTAAATTAAAGCAAACAAATTTAAAGCTGCGTATTATCAAGGAAGATGAAAGTGCGTATAATTAACAAAAAAGAGAAAAAGAAATCTGTCCATTATTATGCGAATTTAAATTAGAAAACCCGTAGAAATTACTGCACCGTATCATATATATAATTTATATTACGTATACGTCTGCAGCTGTAGCGTTGAGTAATATATCAATACTGGGTTGAACGATCGAGCCGTGACCTTGACACTGCGATCCCGAGTATTATTCGGCTGAATCGAATACCGCGTGAGGAAAAAAAAAAAGATGTAAACATTGGCTATATGTAATGCAGTGGGTCACCGCCTGCGCGTCTATGAGACGGAAATGAATTTATTGAATCTCGAATTCTTTTTTTTTTTTTCTTCCAATCAAGTTCCTCTCTCTCTCTGTCCACGCAATTCAATGCAAATAATACGCGTGATAATTATATTCGTTCATTTATATTACGAAAGCAATAAAACCCGGGGATTATTTCAACTTCTAAACACTCACTTGTTTTTTTTTTTTTTTTTTTTTTTTATTATCGACACTTTCACTCAAAGATCTATCGAGAATTGATTCTATTCACTTTCAAACACATAATATGACGTTGATTATTTCACTCCCGAAGTATACATGAATATAATGAATTTACTTTCGTATAATAACATTCACGAGAAGCAATCGCACATATAATAGAATTTTTCAAGCTATAACAACGAACAAGTCTGCACTGATTTCACGTATTTAGATAGCAAAATTTTGAAACTCTCGAACTCGCACAGGTATTATTTAGAGACAGTTTTTAACGCGGGAGACGGGAATATACAGCGAAAACTTCCCAAGCGGCGTCAGCAGGTCTGAACTTTTATATTACCATGCAGTCAATTTTTACCGGATCTGTTTTTATTTTTTGTCGCTGATGCCGCGCGACGTCACGTATGTATGTACGTACCATAGAACGAACGAAAGGAGCATAGAATGAATAAGAAGATGGAAAAATTACGATAAACTGATGCATATGACCCGATTATTCTTTTAAAACTGATTAATTATCGTCTAATAATCTATCCGATGTTGTTTTGGCATATTTTTAGTCAAATGAAAGAGAAATAACACCGCGAAATAGCCGAAATTGTCGAGGAAGAAAAAACGAGGGAAACTTACCCGCCCAGACCTGTTGATCGCACTTCAACTTTTTTTCTCATCACGTATCAGAGAACGAATTGAGAAACAAATGCCCGTTGTCTTGACCGAATCTTTATTCGTCACTGAAGTTATTCGGAGATTGAATAATATAATGAATGCGACGTTGAATGATACCTATCGAATAATAAATCGGATAATAATGATATTATTTCGGATTACATACTTTTTCTCACAGGAATAACAAACGACGACGACGCGGGAGGGAAACGCGTTGATCGCACGTCGATTACTTTTTTCACTATCGTCACGGGGAGACAAATGCCGATCACCGCGAGCGCCAACCAAATCCCTTCGTAATTGGCCAAATACTGAATATTAATTCACTTTGTATTAACGCGAACGATGATGACGCGGTATTAACTGCGACAAAAATTTTGTTTACAGATTATATAGGTTTAGCACTGAATTTACGAGGGACGAAGCAACGAGCCGAATTGAAATATTATACCTACCGCGAGATAATTATTAAACGCGATGTATTCACGACCGTCACTTGTTCGATTCGACTGTACGCCGGCCGGGCGATTTGTCAGAAATAAATTTCGCAGACATTAGGGAAACCGAGACTCGGACTTACTTTATGGTCGATAACAATAGTTCTGGCTAATCTTTTATGCTGAATTATAAACTATTCGAGATTCTAAGATCGGCAGAACTGCTGGACGGACGCTTTCCTTTTCCGACAACCCGGCTTCCCGCGGTCGCACGTCGTTTGTTTATAATATGCTCACGCCACCTGGTGTCATTGGCGGGAACTACGGCGACTCAAATCAAATTTCGAATTCTATTATCGATTTAAAAATCGTACAGATTATAAGATATTGGAGATCGATAATAAGATTTGAATTTGTTAGATACCCGATTCTTATTGTTAGGTGAAATTATTTTCGTACGAAATACTATCTGTACGACTGTAATTGTATATTTTTTAACTGAAAGCCGAATATATTATCGATTGAGAATTGTATATATAAATATAATCGAAACGTCGGTAATACAGTTTGAATTCGTTCGAAATTCGATTGTAATTATTAAGTAGTATAATTTCTGTAGGAAATATAATCTAAACAGCTGTAATTGTACATTTTGTAACTTGAAGCCTTGAAACTCAACATATTATAGATTGAGAATTGTATAAATCATTAAAACGTTGGTAATAAAATTTGAATTCGTTCGAAACTCGATTTTAATTATCAAGTGGTATAATTTAAGCGTAAAACTTGATGTATAATAAATAAGTCTATGTAAATATTTTACAATCTATTACTAAACTACAGGACAGATATTAGTGAATAATTTGAAAAAAATCTGTTACCTGATTTTTTTCTATTTTTGGATAAATCAAAATACATACGTTCTTGAAACCTCGGGAATAGGGAGTAAATAACGAAACTTGACATTCACAAAAATATAATAATTTATTTGATCAAATATCTTGTTTATTATAAAATATTTTATCGATTGGAAACCATTTCAACGTATTAGAAAAACTTTTGATTGTTCGTACTTATATCGCCGATGAAACTAATGGCAAAAAAGCCAAAAAAAAACTGAAATCTTATCGTAGGCGACGAAGGCGTGACTTCGTTTCACTTCTTCTTTTTCAATTCCTTCAATTTCCTCTTCTCTTCTCGTTTCCTTTCTCGTTCAATGAGGCTTTTGTAAAGTTTGTATCCAAAGAAGACTGAAAAAACAAGACAAAACAGAAATGAAAAACAACGTCCAGTTGAAACAAAAAAAAAATAAACAAATAAAAACTGAATATTTATTCACCGAAAACGAAAATGAATAAAATAACAGCGACGAGTAGCGCGACGTATGTTCGACTTATACCCCAAAAAGAACCCATAATAAAACTGGCTTTATATTTTTCCACAGTATTTTTGAAAGATTCTTTCACAGTTTCGGTAAACTCGGCTTTTTCATCGTCGTCAAGATCCCGATACTTGTCTACCATTGATTTAATTCTTTCCTGCATTTCAGGACCGAAATCAATTTTATCTTTAAGTTTTTCAAGCAGCTCAGCCATTGTTCAACTTTTTTCACTTTTATTTATTATTCAAAATTAAATTTAACAAGCTCGAACGAGTCCCAAATGATTAATGAACATATGGCGATCCACGATTTAGTTATCGACTACACTTGAAAGAAATCAATTTATCTAATAAAATCCTGATGTCAGATTAGATAAGACATTAAGCCAATTTCACACAATCCCAAAAGAATTCTACGTTACACCAGCCCAAATTACTAACTGCAACGATCCACGTGTATCACCAACCGTTTTAAACAGTTTAAAAAAAATTCTACACCGTCAGCAAAAGCCTAGAAATTTGCTTAGCTGCAAAAATCGATGATTTAGATCAGCGAATTCCATTCCATATTAGTTTATATCCGATTAAATAACTCTACAAGATTCGTGGACTGTTCGATTATCTTATACTTAATTTGGAAGCCTTTTTAAAAGTAGAAAATTACCAAAAATAAGGGATATGAACGTCAATAGAGCAAAGAGTATTAACGCCTGAGATGCAAAAATCGATGGTGGTGGTAGTCCGTATTGATTCCCGTTCTCAACACTCCTTAATAAATCTGCTCTGAGACTTTCCTTGTCTTCGTCGCTTAGCCCGTCCATTCCGTCAAGTAATTTTAACAATTCATCAGGACTTGGTAGCCTCCCTGTTTCCATATCCATACCAGACATAGACTCAGGCAACTCGTCTTCGATTATTGCATCTTCTAGGTCAGCCATGGTTCTAAAAAAAAAAAAAATATTAACTAGTTAATAAATGAATTGTGAACAACGATTCTCGTTCTAATTTGCTCTAAAATTATTCAAGGAATTACTTTGACTGGTTACAACAGCTGACATATGTTTACCACGCTTATCTTTACACAGAAGATATATTAACTTGAAATAAAACTGTAAATAGACTTTGAAAATTGTTTTTCTGTGTATTAAATTATTAAATATCAATTTATCTCGTACCTTATGATATTTTGTCTATTTCTTAACAAATAAAAACTAAATAGAAACTAAATAGTTTAATAGTGTAAGATGATGCGCGTAGCGTAACGAATGGGAGACATAAAGCGACTGTATATGATATAAAATTATCAATTTATCAACGACGACTAAAGATAATAACATGCAGTTAGAAACTCTTTACGATTCGTCCGTCGACCTTTAAGGCGGCGTTTGATTTGCGCCGATGACGTGTCCAAGATATATACCGTACGTTCGACGACTTTCAAGATCCGGCTCAACTGCTACTTCCAACGTGTAGATCTCCGTTATGCATGTGGCCGAATTTTCAAACGAAATTAGTAAACGTATAAGCGGAGGGGAGAAACTTGAGATATTTTTAAACTCGTTCTTCACACCTGAGAATGATAAATAAAACATAATATTTATTATTAATTGATAAATTCAATCAATTTGTATATTTTAATTATGATAATCTCGAAATATCTGATTTATTTATAAATTCCGGATCATTGCGCCTGAATTCCGCAACTTAACATACACCGGAGAAATCAAGCTGCGAACTTTAAGTGACAATATTTTCACTTGGGAATCAAATTAACGATTTAAATTCATGAATAATTCATCAAGCTTCGCTTCGTGTTGTTATATCATTTTATTTTTCATAGATTCATGATTGATAACAATAACGTAGGAGTAGGCAAGAAGCATTTAGCAATTTGCATAATGCGTTTTACAATATCTAAACTCCTAGTATATTTTATCATTATATTAAACAGATTATTGATTATTGTTAAACAGTCACATCGAGTATTGAGTAATTGGTAATTACCATTCCATCAAGAATTGAATGTTTGATTGAATTGCTGTTAAAAAAGAATTCTATTTACTAATGTGTCTGTTTTATGCGCTTATATTAAAGAAGGATATTCTTTTGGTAGATTTTTTAGATATACATGGTCTGTACAAGCTTCGGTAATACTCACAAATTCTTGTTAACGATTCATTATATTTTAGACAACGGAGCTAAGCCCGTTGACACGGTAGGGGTTTTTATAAGAGCTTGTACTTCTTTGAATTTCGGATGATTAGCATCTCCCAGTAGCTTGAATAATATATTTTCTGCAGTCGCCACGTTACATCCGAACTGCCTCATTCTCTGTAATGAAGAAAAATACAACTTAACAATAAATAGGCGCGATATTTACAAATTCTAAGTGTCTAGCTCGTGTTTTTTACAATTTTATCTCTAAAATTGGAATATTTTCGATTTTTCAAAGTTAATCAAGTTCAATTCGACCTGAATAAATAAATAAACGAGGAATTGAATTTGAAAATCTGAAAGTAGACAATGTCGAGTGAATTTAATTCTTCAAAAAACATTTTCAAACGTCTTGAATTCCCACAATCCTTGCAAACGCTACCTCAATAGCGAGTAATCTGTCCTCCTGAGTTCGCGAAGAACAACAATCGGCTACGGTATGAACTTGGAAGCCATTTGCGACAAGTTCCAGCGCAGTTTGCTCGACGCATACATGAGCCTCAATTCCAATCAGGATAACGGCTTCAGGAGGAGAGCCAGAGCACAGGGTAGAAACTTCTTTGCTGACCTGAATCAAGTGTTTAAAATTCGTGTTTAATTCTGCCTAATCAATTTTATAATTTGGAGAAGAATGGATAATTCAAAGATGATGGAAAAATTAATGATTTTTTGTACTGGCGATATTTTAGCTCGTTGAATTTGAACCTGTGGTGTGAATGAATGTTAAAACAATAAAAATACATGATATTCAACTTGTTTATTACCTCTTCGGTATACATGCTGAATTTAGTCTTTGCAAACGGTCCTTTTGCCCCAGTCAAGTTCAGCTCTGGTATAGTTGTTCCCAGAGCTTTGGGGTTTTGCTCGGTAACTAACATCGGAATGTCCAACAGCCGCAGACCACCAATCTGGTCAAAGAAATAGAATATAATGTTGGAAAAATCAAATTCATACAATTGGCAGGGTGAAAATTCACTTGTAAATTATTACGAGAAGATGAAATTGCAATTTTTGCAAAGTACACATTGCAAATTGAAGATCACATAAGTCTGTGAAATATTGTTACGATTATTGAAAGATTCTTCAACAACAGAACGACGCATTTGCTCACCAGCTTTTTCGAGTTTGCCACGATATTGTCAAACTCGTGTATAACGGATCCAAATCTACTCTGTAAATCGCAAATGAACAGGGCGGTCTTTCCCTGCCGGAGAATCGCTTTAGTTGCACTGACAGCCATTCCGATTACTGACGAATGTATTTGATGCAAATGAGAGAAGTAGAATTTGATAGAGCGAATTCTGACGGTGACGCGAAGCCGCTTGCTCGTTCGGTTAGAAAATATCGTACGAAATTCGATTCGCCGAATATATAAAAACAAACTGAAGGTTACAGAATGATAAACGTCTCACGTCATCAAATCCCGTTACGCAATCCAATCGAGAATTTTATTGCTAGTGAAACAAGACCGAAGTGTTTTCTGACCGATTTCAATTGAGTTAGTTTAGGTTAGGTTAGCAGACGACTCGCGACGTCTCTGCGCTTTCCTAACCCTACTTTCCGCGTTCGATGACAGGTGACTCTACCGTGATAGAAAATACTTCTTAACCGACGCCTGCGCGATATACATATACAAAGGTGAAATTATATCTGTGCATGTTTGTCCTACGGATGTATGCGGAAGCCAATATCCCCACTCGAGAGGCATTCCGATTCAATCCTTGGGCAGAAGAAGAATAGGAATGATCATAGCGGACGACGCGAGAGTGATAATCGCGTCTTGGTTAAAGCTCGTGGTATAAACTGAGATGAAGTTGATGGCTAGATCGTCTTAACACAAAGCCGAGAGGTTAAAACGCGCTTGTGACTTTACAGCGTGAAATAAAGTTGAATTTAAAGTGATAAAATATCACCGGGTTATAGTGTAAAAAGATTCTTGTAAACACATAATGATGGCTGCAGACTCGCGTGGTCCTGGAAATGCTAAGCCTTTGGTACCGCTTTTTACCAAAGCGTCGGATTGCGTCTATACAAGTTGTTACTGGTAAGTTAATTGCGGTTAATTAACCCCATATGCGTAGCATCCGATTATTTTATTTCCAAAAAAAAGTGTCGTATTGCGGCACGAGTCTCAAGGGATCAATATCGCATTGTGGAATTTATTCTCTCCGGGTCAGGCGAGCCGACGATACGCCGCCATTTTCAAATGATGAAAACTGGCCAATCAGCAAACCGTATTCATATCTTGTACGTCTCGCGCCAAATTTACAGCCCTCTGATTGGCTCTTGTCGTAAAATTACGCGCGTTTATTTCCCGACCCGCGAAACAACCTGCAAACCCCCGCGTCTAGCTGGGTTTTATCAACGTTAATAATTCATGCCAAGATAACTGACACGACATACATAAAATACTCGACACGCAAAGCGTTCTTGTTTTATTTTTATTTTCATTTATTTTTTCTACCTCTTAAATATATGATTAAAACCGACCCGGAATTTAAATATACGACTTTGCTCAACGTTGACCTTTGTAGTTAACATATTATTATTATTATCAACATTTTTTTTAAAACTAGGAAAACACGCGATGCGGAATTATTCATCGTCAATTAATCTCAAACAACTGTTGTGTTAGTCCTTATATATTTCTCTAATTATAATTAAACTTCACTTGATTAATTACAGCGAGGAAAACGTGTGGAAACTTTGCCAGGACGTCGCCACACGACATGCTCAAGAGTTACAACATTGCTATATCGCTTTTATCAGTAATCCTGGTAGAAGCGTTCCTCTATGGCGTCAAAGAGCTGGAAAAGACGAAGACAAACTCGTCGTTTGGGTCTGTTTCATCAGCCTTCTGAATTACCCTAAATATTTAATCATATCAACTAGATTTTTCTATAAATTATATCAAATATATATCATTATTATTCATTTCATTGTACTAAAGATTCTCTGGAATCATTTTATTATCTACATTTGCCTTTAAACGGTACAAAACGTTTGGCAAAATCAATCCGCTAAACTAAGAAGATCATTTCGATGAATTGAAACGCCGATTTTTTTCATATTTTTCAATGGAAAATAGAATATTTTAACAAACTAAATATAATAGAGACAAATTCAATTCAATGTATTTGAAATTTATTATTTTATATTCCATACAGGATTATCACGCGATATTAATCTACGCGCCTGACGATAGGGCGGTAGTTTACGACTTGGATAGCGCCCTTCCTTATCCAACTCATTTCTGGAAATATGCGACGGAGACATTCAGGTCCGACGAAGCTTTACGCTCCGAGTATCATAGGAGATTCAGACTCATCCCAGCTAGTATTTATCTTCAAAATTTCGCCTCTGACAGGCAGCACATGAAACGCGAAGATGGTACTTGGATAAAAACCCCGCCAGAATATCCTCCGATATCTACTCCAAGTACGCGCCTCTGGGTTTATCCAAATTTAAAACACTAAATCAACAATTTTTGCATTTCGAAGACGAAAACGAAACTCAAGTCACTGTTTTTAATCCGTTAAGTTTTCCAATGCTTCATTCAAGCCAAATTCATTCATTACTTATTTCACTTTCAGCCTGCAAAGGTAATCTCGATACCTTTATCAACATGGAGCAAGGGACTGGCCTCGGAACAATTATGAGTCTTAAACAGCTCGTTAATCGATTCTACAGACCGAGTGTTCCCACAACTTCGCCTTCTCCCCAGCAAGCTCACGCCACGCCGACTTAAGCGTAGCGTTTCGGTTAATCGGCAAAGAATTCCGATCCTTTGCCTTGAATGGTTTGAAAAAAAAAAAAAAAACGAAGATAAAGAACAAAATAATGGAAATCGGTGTTATGAAACGTCGTAAATTTTGCTATAGCTAATCGCTAGACATCAAACGGAATTGCGTACTTAATGAGTTTTGGTACTTTGAGTCCCGCCGAATATTTTTGGTCCTCGCGACTTGTGTATTATGGGGAATGATACTTTGTTCGTTGATGATACATTTTTTAAATCAATCGATTCAACGCCTTAACAAAACGCCTGTTTTTTCAACTTTGTTACTGATATGCTTTTCTGCCGACATATTATGTACCGCGCTTGGCTTGACGAGCAGTTGCTTTTTAAACTACTTCGGTTTCAATGAATAGATCATTTTTTGCTTCATGCAGATTTATCATCCTTTTCTAATATAGATATCCAAAATTTGTATGAGATTGGTCACTTATCTCTTCGCCATATCGATAGTCTTCACACTATTTACATATACGTTGATAATCAACGACTCTATTTTAAGATTCCTGCTCTTCATATCTATCTATCTCTCTCTATCTCTTTCTAATTCATCCAAAAACTTACGGTGCTCATTAGTCGATTATCTTCTATATCTCAATATATTTTATCTGGATAATTAGGTAAATTTAATAAAAATCTATCGTCGTCGCATATACGTGTATAAGTTAATCAATTTATTTTAACTTCATCTGTATTGAGTTGAGGATTTGACAAAGACTGATATATCAAACAAAAGTTTTCGTGTATGATTTGAATTTTGATTCGTTTTAATTACATTCGTCTGATATTTTTTCATTTGACATTCAAAATAAAATGAATAAAAATAAAAAAAAAGCACCTATTCGAACGACTTGTAATCCTGTTTCGCAAACGCACGATATCAATCGCACAATAAACTTAAATCAGCTGTGAAAATACGGCTGATCAACACAGAGCGTGTAATTCTAATCTGAAAATAGACTAGGTAGTTCTTGATAACTTAATACTTTCTGACTAATGTTATATAATATTAATAAGTGCCCAAATGCTGAAATGATCGCAATTCTTTCGAATAGACTTTCCCTTGTATATCGCTGATCTGCGATGTACATGACATTATAAATATCCCGTTTTCAAAAAGCAAACGATGAAACATGACGTAAATTGAAAGAAAAAACAATAGATATTGATTCGATAAAAATAATTTTTGAGAGAATGAAGCAATATGGCTAAATAATAAATAATTAGATGAATTTCTTTGTATTTAATATTGATACTCTTCTTTTTTAGTTATTATTGTTAAGCTATCGCTTATCTATCGGATTCAATACGTTAATGTGTATTTTATCACACTCTATATTTACTACTCGACCAATTTTAAATAAGAATTTCTGAATATATATTCTCAAGAATATGTAAACGTAAAAGAGAAAATTTAGTCAAGTTTCATTGGATTTGCTTTTGTAAAAATTTAAAATATAATAATATTGTGATATACTATTACACTTTCTACTTTAAATACCTTGATACTTATTATACATATACTTATATCTAGAATTCGTATCAAAATCGATTTCTATACAAAGAAAAAGAAATATAATGTATTTATTCGCTCGTTGGTGATCAATTCTACGCTTCACGATATTAAAAATATCGAAAAATGATATAACGAGCAGCTGCAAAGGTACTAAACAATTTTTAAACAAATTATATAAATACCTAGTTCAAACCAATTGACCATAGTAATTTGTATAAACGAAACATTATCATTGTATGTATAAATTGAAAAAAAAAAGATAATAGAATTATTTAGCCACGCTTTGTTAGCTAAGATTCATTTGTACATCTAAAAAACTGACCAACGTCGACACATCGAAGACAAAAAAAAATTCACCAAATCAACGAAATATATATTTTTACCAGGCAATTAGATTTTTAGAATTAAACGACAACGAAATAATCAAAAGAAACAATTTCTGTATAGTAAAAAAATCAATGTCAATGATTGAAATCATCTAATAGAATCACATACACGTAATATTGTATAGCCACGTAAACTAATATACTTTAAATTCGAAACGTACAAACGGATTTGCATAATGTTTTATTTATGAATAGCAGAAAAAGCTACTTTTTTGTACTATATATGAAATAGATGGTTGTTATAAATAATTTATTGTAATGAAAATAATTCACATAAGTACAATCGATTATATTTAGAATAATTAACAAGATCGCTAAAACATTCTGTGTTGTATGTTCATCTAAGTTCATATTAAAACTCAGATATTTCTTCTCCGTTACTTTGGAATTTACCAACGAGCGAAGTATTTCAATAAATACAAATAATAACAACACCAGCGTCTACAATTGAAATAAGAACTATAAATATTTCTATAGTTATTACTTCAAGCTGAAAATTTTTCTATAAAAAAAAAAAAACTTACTATTAACGACACGTTATAAAAATTATGTCGTGCACTCTTTGCCTTCCAATATTTATACTATATATCTTATCCCTTAACATACATTTTTATGTATATTGTATATCAAGAGCGGTGAATTAAGTATTCGATATCGAATAATCTGTTTTGCGTGTGATCCTATAAGATCATGAATGCTTTTTCAACTTGGTTGAATATCAAGTATTATTTATGAAAATTGTTTCATTTTAAACATAATCTACATATTACCTGTTTCTTCCCCTATTCTCTATACCTACCTACATAATACTTATATATACGATTCACTAAAAACTTTACTTGCCATTTTTTTCATATTATAATACCTATCGTCATCCGTTTAAATAAACAAATATTACCTCAAGTCGATAAGAGTCTTTAAAATAGGCACCGACTTTCTATATTTATAAATATATAATAATATATTATATAGATAAATTCATTATCAATTCAATTATAAATGTATGTGATGATGATTTGACATAATATGTATACACTTGTTCATAACGACGATGATGAAAAAGAAGAAATATTCATTCGTCTTCTAAGTGTTTCCGAAACTATTTTAAATTCTTTATCAGCTTATCACATTTGTCGCATTTAAAAAAGAACTCGGTGCCTGTAACTTATTTCTAATAATTACATATGAATGAATATCTTGCTTGATATGGAGAAAAATTACCGCCTGTTTTATTAATGCCTAAAGGAATTTGTGCTCACTCAGTTATTGAAATTTTGAAAATAATACAACAGCATTGAAAAATAATCAACAAAAGTAAAATGAAGAAAAAAAATCAATAAAATTGTACGTTCTTCAATGTATATTAAAATCTCATAATTATATAATTATATCAGAAAAATTACAAGTCTAAAAATAAATACATATATACATACATATGAATACGTATACACACATATACAATATATATATACATATATTTATTAATATTTCATATTTATTATTGTATATATAATATATATAATAATATATTATTGATTGTTCAATCGAATAAAAAAAATGAAAATTAATATTTGTTATTCAATGTTTTATATATAGCTAATATATAAATTCATAAGTAGATAAGTTGATGCAAATTTTCATTTTTCACGAGGAAAAGAATTTATTTAATTAAACACTATATTAGCGATATAGTCGAATGGGATTAATGAAATGAAAAGAACTTGTTCATATGCCTTCGCGCTTATTTAAATACATATTGTATTAAACTTGAAAAATTATACTTACAGAGTTACGTGTAATAATACAATTCTCCTTATAACAATAATAATAATGATAATGATAATAATAATCTTTAATCATTATAATATTCAATTATTTATGATATTATTTTTCACGTCTTACGGTACATTTCTCTTTAAAAAAAATATTATGTATACTTACTCAATATAATAAGGTTTACAATTCCATCGGGAGTCATAGACAGATTATTAAAAATTGAACTGAACAATTTTTGTTAGAATTAAAAAATTATTCAATAATAAATAAATAATACCGTCTATGAGTATACCGATATTCATGTTTTCGTACAAAGGCAAATTATTAAGGAACTTACCCAAAACAGCCCATCACCATCCGATGTGTTCCCTAATATGCCATATGTCTTTTTTGCTAATAAATATATCATCTCTATCAACTTATCGATATAATTTATTTATTATAATTAATTGATAATTATTCTATTTATTTTATTGTATTTTTTAATCTAGTCTTTTTACTAATACGTTGTTCCGTTTATTTGAGCTAGTAAGAATCCTGAATTCATATAATACGATAGATATTATTATAAGAGCAACAATGTTTACACGCATATAGGTACAATATGTATACATTTAGTTAATTATTATCTTGCATTAACGATATCAGTCACGATTATAGCTGTACCATATGTGTTGAAACTATTTGCGATTCGTCTATCTCTTCATGAAATTCAACACAACGAATTCAAACGTTCTAAAATAGGATAGAAAATGTAACAAATACCAATCAAACTGTGAGCTAAGTGTCTTAAACATTTTTTTCGTTTAAGGCTTAACAAGATTAGAGGTAACAGAAAGCTTGCGAAAAAAATTAAAATACAATTGTCGTTCTCTATACATACTATTGGCAATGATTTAACATTAGACGATAATCCGCATCATTCCTCGTTAACGAAAATCTAACGACTTTATAAAATATTCATTTTGATTAGAAAATTTCCACGCGATTTGAAACGAGTTGAAAATTGTCTTTCTCTCACCTCTCTGGCTATTAATTATTGACTTTTACATAATTTCTATAATCGTAGCTACTTTGGTTGAACTCAACGACCTATATCTTCTAGGCGGCTGTTTCCACCACCTCAAATCAAAGAATTTCCATAATTCGAGGCGTAACTTCAATCTAATAGACTCGTAAGATTCTTGCAGTTTTGCAATCAGGCGACAGGCAACTCTTCTTCCTATCAAACAACTACAAGCCTGTATAAATTCTCTTTCTCCATCAAGGATCGTCTATCTTCTAAGTTCTGTAATATGGTCTGGCCATGCTGTAAGTTGACATTGGTATATTGTTTTTAGACAAATGCTGAGAATCTCCTTGATCGTATTCTACGTCGTAGTAGATTCCGCTTTGATTCTGTAAAAGAAATGATAAAATTGTTAAAAATCAACATTAAATTTGCTTTCTATGAACCAAAACAGGCAAAACTCAACACCCACCGCTACAGAAGACCTAGACTTTGGTCTGGGTACGTGAAATCCTCCATTCTGTGGTATCAGATCCGCTCTATCTCGATCCTGAGGCTCTGAATCTGAACTATCAGGCTCAGGCTGATGCCGATGACGAGGCCTTGGCGGAGCCTGAAGTCTGGGTAGCGGAACTGGCGGTAAAGTCCCGTGCATGCTGAGATTGGGATACCCAAACATGGCAGAACTCGGTCTGGTCGAACCCATTGGCTCTGCGGCGTAAACGTTTGCTGTCGCCATGTGGTCGGCGATATGAGCCCACATGTAGGGAGGCAGGCCTGAAGGAGGCCCCTGTTTAACAGACGCCAAAGTACCGACAGATCCAACTCTAGCCAAAGTACCAGGTAGAGTACCAGGCATTCCTCCCTGCATATAGCCGTAGACTGGAGATCCAACGGTTTTCTGTTCCCTAGACCATCTTTTACTCCACATGACTAAACAGACTAAAGTCAATACTATAATGATCAGGGCAGCTACAGAGGCTCCTATTGCCACTCCTAAAACTTCTCCGTCAATTTCGCACTGCGAACCGTAGTAATTTCCTGTACAAGCACATTGCATTTCTTCACCCTGATAAGAACAGAGGCCTCTATTGTTACAGTGAGTTGCAGGACAAGATAGACAAACCCTGCCTGCTTCGTTGGGTTCGTTTTTATGCGGATCTTTGAATCCCGGTTGGCAAGCGCAGCTGAAACCGCCCCAAGTATTTGTGCAAATTGCTGAAGAGTGGCAGTCGTTTAATTCCGAAGAAACGCACTCGTCTAGGTCTTGTAGATTTGAAACAGACCCAGGGGGACTGTCGACGTATAGAGCGCTGTTACCTATGTTGTTATTTCTTCTGTGAATAACTCCGAGTAAATGTTTTTGCAGTTCACCAGCTAACAGAGGTCTAGAAGTTCTCGGTTCCCAGGTAAGTTTCAAAGTCGTGTTCACAAAGACTCCGCCCTGCCCTTGGCTCACGTCTCCTTGATAAATGCTGTTCACAGAAGAGCCCATGTACTCGTCTGAGAAGGGAGTCATAGACATGGCTGATTCTACGGCTCTGTTTGCCTCGTAAGCCAGCGTTTGATAAGGCTCTGAATCTTTGTCAGTGAATCCTTTGTCCCAAACTACTTTTCTATCATATATCTTGTCCACCCTCATCGATACTACAATACTAACTGTCCTTTTGCAGGGCAGGGAATGCTGCAAACGTGCATATCCTGGCTTGCAGTGACAAGCGGAAACACCTTGAACAGTAGCGCAAGCCTCGTGTTGACTTCCGTCGCAAGTACTCGAGTCCCCGACTATACAAGTATCTATCCTTACCGGAGGCTGAGGGGGTCTTCTATATATGGGAGGTCTTCTGACCGGAGTACTAGGTCGATTAGTAACGGTTGGAGTATCTGGCTGTGCAACTGCGTAACCAGTTCCTACAATTGGCGGGGATTGAGTTCTGGTCGGTTGAGGTTGTTGCAGCGTGGCAGAGGAGGATGGATTTGCGCTGGATTCTGTGTTGTCGAAAAGATTAAGGTACGTTCTTTTTCCGTCTATGCTAACGAAGCCCTGTCCCTCTGCTGCAGAAGTTACTATGACGTCACCACTTCCAGGGTTTATCGAAACCCTCACGCTTTCTCCAGAAGTTCCGCCACCTCCAGGTCCCTGTATCGCAGAGACAGTGACGTCAAATATGTCTCCAATTTGAGGGTAGCGAGGCGGGGAATAAGGCCGATGGGTAACCAGCCCCTGGGTTCCTGTGTAGTCTAAAGTATCGTCCAAAACTATCCCTGGGCGTGGTCGGTAGGGTTGATAGTTGGTGGGTGCTGGAGTTTTGGATATGGAGCTAGTAGAAGAAAGGGTATTTGATTTGTCCAAGGAACTGGTGCTCGATTGAGTCAAAGAAGGGAGATTTTCAGTCGGCGTAGACAAGTCGACTTTAGATTCGGTGCTTTCAACCTTGCTTGGTTCTAGTTTGGGAAAATCAATGCTGGGTGGTTTCTCTGGCTCATTGTTTCTGAGAGGTACAACCGTAGGCTGAATTTGTGCTATTGTTGGTGTCGGCTCGATGGCTTTTACAGAGGAGCTTGTTTCCACAGCCAGAGTCTTCTCATAAGTCGATTTTGATGTGGTTTTTGAAGCCAAAGGCGTCACATCATCTTCCTTCGAATCCCCTGCGCTGCTGCTGCTGCTTGGTTCTAGAAGTTCTGTCTTCTCTTCTTTTATTGTTTTTGATGGCTTGATCGTTGCGTTTGTAAAAACTACAGGCATTTTAGAATCCCCCACGTTTCCAGTCTTGTTTTCGGTAATATTAGCATCAGAATTTGGTATCGCATACGAGAGTGGATTTGAGCCCAAGACTAAAGTATTCTGAGGATTAATTTGTTCCTCGTTCTTAATCGGCGGTTGATATTTCTGTGGTTTCTTAGACGTTCCGTTATAATTGGGTCGGAATTCAGGCTTTGTATTTGGTTTAGACTCCGTTTGAGGGGATTTATTTGAATCGTTGACAGGATCTCTTTTCTCTTGATTAGAAGCGCTGCTACCGACAGGTTTGCTGCCCATATTATTTGTCGTCACATTCACTTCTCCTTGGAATTGATTTTCACTCGGTTGATGAAGCTGCTCCGAGTCCACTGGCCTCAAATCAAAATGAGGTTTCTCCACCTTATCAGGGTGCTTCTCAAACGCTGGATCCTTCTCCTGCGGAGGCAGAGGCTTGTAAGGTGGAATTGGTCTCCTCGGTCCATCTGTTAAAAGAATTAACACCTTATAAGCTACGGAGCTTTGTCTAATCCGTATTTTTAGATATTTCTCATCTAACTGTCTGAAGAAAATCAAGTAAAATGCCCCAGAGATATTTTAGAAAATCAAATTTACTTGGTCTGTGAGGTCGATTCCAAAGATTTTCATATCCTGGTCTGTTTCCTTGTGGTAGGGAATGCTCAGGTACTTCGTTGACGAAAGGTCTTATCGGTCTCTCAGGTGGAAGTTGATTAACAGAGGGTCGATCGACTGCTGGTGGTTTTTCAAAGGGATAAGGATGGTCGGGTAAGGGCGGAGGGTTCATTCCTGGAGTATCAAAGTCCGGAGGCAGAGGAGGAACGTCAGATATCCTCGGAGGTCCTCTGTTGTTAATTCTGCAAAGGTATTCAAGGATATTAAAAATTATTCTGAAATCTATCATCATATATTCATCCATCGAATATCAATTGCTCTAAATTCCATTGAAACATGATTGAAAATCATTCAAGAATTCAGCCCGAGTCTTCACCTCGTTGCTTGAATGGGCCGCAAAGGTCTGCCGGTGTTTGCGGCGACGTTTACATTCCCATTGAGTAGTTTTACGATTCCAGTTATTATGTCCTGAATGTCTGGATTGGCCTGCCTCTTCCCATGCCCAGGTAAAGCAGTTTGCAAGACTGGAGGAGGGGCGTGCTCGCTATAAATCCTCGGCATATCTTGCCGACTCTGTCTTTGTTGATTGAATATCGATCGGATACTTTGGGGCTGGTGATGATGTTGCTGTTTGTTGTACCTTCCAAACACTTGCCTCTGGGGCTCCGACGCGAGGTTCAATCTCCTCGGAGCCCCTTCCCCTTCCCCCGACACATTTTCACTTCTCGTTGGAGCTATGCTTCTGAAATTTGAGTAAAATTCAAGCTTTTGAGTCAATTACAATCTCTTCAAGCCACACAATATGGATTCACTTGTTAAAATAAATAAATAAACAAATTTTTCTGTGCCTGTAATATTAATCCAAAATTACTTTTGACTCCAGAAATAACAGGATATCATAATTGAATTGAAACCGGTTACTTAATTTTTTGATTTTGCCAAAGTATACCTAGAATAGTCTCCAGGTTTGTTCTCAATGTTATTTCCATCTATTTGATCAACGTTTTTAGAGGCAGTTAAGAAGTCCATAGATTCCTCAGGAAAAGAACTCCTTGATGCGAGTTCCGTCTCCGAATTGTCAAGGTAGCTTTCAGAGCCTGAAAGCTGCAGAGTCGGGCTTGTTCTATGCAAACTAGATACAGTCCCATCTTTCAGAAGCCCCTCAGCTGTTTTTTCTTGTTGTGAATAAGAGCTGGCGCTCAGAACATGCTTCTCGTTATCAGAGAATAGCGACGTCTTCACATCCTTTCCTCCTAGGATTCCTGAAACAGGTAAAGAAAATTACGTTTTTATTGTTTGTCTTGATAAAATATATAATAATAATAATCATAATAATATTAATAATAGTGATGGAGTAATTTTCATTCTTGATCATGGTATGAAATGAGACTTTTTGCATATCTATAGCTATGACGAAGTATATGGAATAGAGAATTTCAGTTGACGTGCATTTCTTCTGTATAATTATAATTAAATAAAAGGTAGTAACCAGTGATGAAATTGTATGATAGCTATACTAGCTAGCTAGCTATACTCAAACGACGATCTGTATAGCTGTGAAATTAAACAGGCGTGTATAATATAATAACGAGGTGGTCCTGTTGCAAGTAAAGTGTCAAAAAATGATCAAGACCTAGCTTAATGTGATTTTGAAAAATTGCATATTTTCTAAAATCCATCGACCGATTTGCATGCTCTTTTTAACTTCTTCATCATAATATAAGTTGAGATTCCAACTTCGAGCATAATCACAGCGGAATGATGAACGTTCCCATGATTTTTTTATAGAATTCAGAAACAAGCGTGGTTACATTACTGGGATAAGTATAGTGATTTGAGCTGCAGTACCAGTGTCTGTAATTCAATACTCTATAATCTTGTATACAAGCTCTGTTATTTGAACGGTAAAAAAAAATTCGTACCTAGATACACAATTCTCAGGGTTTAAGTTGTATACTTTCTCCATTCATCTCTCATACTTATCTAATGTATGAAAAAAATTCTTATATTATTTTATCAAAGGTTTATTTACAATTCTATACGGGGAATTCAAACAAGGTAATTTACACCTATGAGTTACCAGTAAAAATACAGCCGAATACAGCCCAACAAAAGTGAGAAAAATTGGCAGAAAAAGAAATCGTCGATAGAGAATTCAGTTCTCCTTGGTATATTCTCTCAAGAATCTAGAGAGTAGAAAACGCAGTTCGCGGATGAAAAAACATCCTAACAATCCGCATCATATGTACAATTATTGTCTACGTGTATTCGTTAGCCGGTGCAATGTAATTCGTCAGTCTGGCGTATCGGCTATTCTCTACATATTTAAGATGTTCAATGAATCGGCGGTGCGTTCATTATAATTCTTCTATTAATATACAAATTAAATGCGAGTGGAAATTATTACAATAGAAAGTATATTTATTTCAATCATTACGGTTCTTAAAATCATCCGAGCACGGCGGAAAATAGAGGCGTTCATAATTGTCTATAGTAATTACTCGATTATTATTAGATATATTATGTTATTGTTATTAGTACGATTCCTGTCTTAATTAATTTTTAAAACAATTTACGTGATTAATTGTTTATTTCTTCGATATATTGTACGTATATGTATGTGTATGTCTTTATGCAGTCGTCTGCATACTAATCATTAGTTCTCTATATAAAGTAATCAGTCTTCTTTATAAAGTGACGTCATAGATGAATAGGGAATATATTTTTGCAATTTACTATGTAGCATAATAATCGTTCAAAAATAAATAATAATTATTGAGAAATCGTTTAAATTAGTGAATAAAAACAAAGCGATATTAAAACTATTCCCATATCCTCCCTATACATATAATACTCCTAGTCGAGTTTTACTATTATTGTCGCGACTGAATGTAATTGTCTGTAGGATGCGAACACGTGCTCTATTGCCTACTACCTAGCAGTTAACCAGCTGCTGTTATTCTACCCTTTTGCACTTTATCTTGCAAGAATCTACCGTTGTATGTACGCGAGGCTGGTTTGCGGGATTTACCGCGAAATAGTTTGAACCCAGCGATTACATACCTATACGTGTGCGCATACTAAGCGACCATTGCTTTGAACAGACCATCACATCATCATCGTATTATATTAAAATTTCTGAAAGACATGAGAAAATTGGGTATCCCTGATTTATCCGCTTTTTATTGATAACAATAATACACTAGCTACATGCATACATTTCATTCAAGTATAATAAATACCGAAGAAGTTCAACCCTCGGCTAAAGCTGCTACAGTCATTGCCGCGCAAGGGCTGTTTTGAGATTTGAGCAGCTGCAGCCCCTAGTTTCGATCGAAGGGTAGTTCGCGGTCCCGCCAATACGTGGCGCGTTGCTTTGCTCCGCCTGTGCTATAGCCGCGGTAGTATTCTCTCGCTAACGAAGTCGAACGAGCTTACAACAAGATCTCTCGCTGAACTAACTTAAGCATACTTACCTGGCGCAGAGGTTACCGTGATCACCCAGGCGGTTCCTCCAAGACGAGGCTCTTCCATTGCACTACGGTCGAGCTGAACCTTGCGAATACCCCTAATGTGGGTATCTCGGGCGTATTATTTTTGGTAGTCGGGACTGCGTTCGCGCTGTCCTGGATTAATTAATTCAAACAA
The DNA here is from genome assembly GCA_963989295.1 of Ametastegia equiseti. Lineage (NCBI taxonomy): Eukaryota > Metazoa > Arthropoda > Insecta > Hymenoptera > Tenthredinidae > Ametastegia > Ametastegia equiseti. Next base: position 5,259,954 of record OZ022403.1, on the reverse strand, counting down.
AATAATCTAGTGTAATAGCTTGATCAAATTTTCGCAGTAATAATTTAAGCTCATCTAGCACAAGAACACTCCATGTGCCTAACATTCCGTATGGTGATGTTAAAAGTTAAGCTAGTTAGAACTTTACGTAGAAACATCAAGTGCGAGCGTTACATAATGTCAGTAATCGCTTTATCAAAGTTCTTCAAACTCCAAAAACAGTAACTCTAGTATACATAGTATTATTATTAGTTTCTATGGAATTAGTTAATATTCCGCATAGTGAAGGTAACTGTTACGGTGTTTTTCTATTGTGTTCTAGGCCGGGTATGGTAGACATTATAATTCTCGCCGTCTAGAATGGGAAATAAGTGAATATACTGAATAGGCGGGACAGAATCACAGCGATACATAATGGTCTGAGAATCTAGGTGAACTTATACAATTAGCTCAAGTCTGGGAGAATGATCATCGAACAACGTGTGGTTATACGTGTAAGGAATGAATTACAATTCAAGTTGTAGCGGTAACAGCGTGCCTCGACGTACATACAAACCTATTCGCGAAATAAAAATACGAGAGCTAAACGCATCTCAATTCTTCCAACTAATTTGAATTCCTTTTCAATCTTCGAACTTGACACTTGGCGGCTTTAGATTCTACTGACGGATTCTTTTCAATAATGAATTATCAATGAATTTTCTATCATTATTTAAAAAATAGCAGAACAAGGATTCGAATATTCTCTCTCGTTTGTAGTCAGAGCGTGAAAATGTCCTTGCCTTGAGGAGTAATAGTATAGTAAGTAGTCTCGTGTTAACTCGATCGTAACAAAACAGAAAGAAAGATGATAATTTAACCAGAAATTCCAGACGATTAAAATACTATAGTCGCAGTTTTTACCTGTTCTTTTGAATTTACATATTATAATCGTGTATTTAAGTATGCATAGACATTTTTTTTAGCTACTTAACGGTAATTAAACGGTATACAACGGCCCAATTTTCTTCAAATAATTCGGTAAAATAAAAAACAAAAAAACATTTTCAAAAATTCCTGTGTTAAAATTGGAGGATCGCAATATGGAACATGTTTGCGATTAATTCAATTTTTAATTCACATTCAATTCTTGATGTCTAAAGAATGTCTCGGTTTGTTCAATTACCTTCAATCATTGTTAAATCGACAAATGAATTTTGAACAGTGTCAAAATGACATCAATTTCGTTGCGTTGTGAAAAATTAAAAAAAAAAAAAAAAAAAAATGATGCAAGTCCAGCCGATCTTTGCCTATAATATGAAATAAAGGCGACTAGTTTATGTTAGTTCTAAGAAGCTGCAATCACCTAAGCATCTTAGAATGAAAAGAGTTCGGTAGTAGGTAGCTGTGCAGTTCTTTGCAGGTAAATCCTATACATTATATATGTATAGGTAGGTATGGGAAAAGTCGCGCGAGTATCTATCAACTTGTCGACTTCTGTATACTATATATCTACCATACATATACGTATATACTTATACGGTGACCGCGGAATTTGCCCGAGTCTCATCTGTGGGACTTTGTGCGACTGTATAGTTACTGGTAAGGCCCGTTTTGCGGGCCACTCGGCTATACACTATAGGTATGTAATACTTGACTCGTACTCTGCTGACTCGAGGCGGTAACGGCAGAGCTAACGGGACCCATCATTCCAGCCCAATATTTATTCTTTTCACAAACGCGAGCCCAGGCTCCGTCCGAGAAACGCGATTCGATAATTTCTTATACATTTAAACAACAAATTTAACGCGGGCGTATAGATCTATTCGTTGTTCAAGATGCTGATCAATGCCTATAATTATTAGCATCGCGGTGACAGAGCGGGAAATCCGGGAAAATTGGGAATAGTCAGGAAATTTTGATAGTCGGGAAAAGTCAGGGAAATTCATAGACTCGCAGGGAATTTTATTTCATAATTGGTCTATTTAAAAGATATATATAATTCTGTCGAACAAAATGGAGGAAGATAATTTTTTACTTCTCATTCAGTAAAACCTCTAAATATTATTTGGATTTGGTGAAAATAAAGGAGGGAATAATGCATTTTCTGGAGGGAAAAAATCAGGGCAAAAGTCGAGGAATTTCATTTCAGGTATAAATTGTGGCCATTATTATGCTGAGTTAGGGACAAGAATTTATCATCTACCTTCTTCTTCGCTTTTGATTATCTTTTTTCAAAAACAATTTTTTACAACTCAAACTGACCCATATTTCATGGAATATGATTTGTTTTTTTTTTTTCTGTGATTGATGATCTGGAAGGAATTTTCATCGATTCTTGTTCATTATTTAAAAAAAAGTGCGTTTGGGCTTCATTTCATTAATTAATATCGTTGCATATGGATGAAATCTGGGAGCGTCTGGCAATTATCGGTAGATGACCTTGCAGATTGATCAATTGGCCCCGTGACCGTGACGACTGATTAGCATAGACCTCGCCTCGATACAACAGATTTACGGTATAATTTGCACACGACAATTAGTTTATACCTGAGTTTTCTTTTTAACTTAAATTCTATAAAAAAGAACAGCTGGTTTAATTGACTTCGTTTTACGCAATTCAAGTAGGCGTTTATGAATACCTTGTACGTATTATACACAGGTATGTATACCTATACGTATTAGTTTATTACGTTATTTCGTTACTGCCCGAAGCCGTACTATACTGTAGAAGTTTACTCATCATTTTTTTATCCTCTCAGCTATATGAGATAATATCCTAACGGTAAACTCATATGCATAAAGGCATATTATATCTGCCACAGGCGTGATGAAATAATATTAGAAGAAATTCATAAATATTCAACGGAACATTATAATCGACGCGTATCTGACTTGTGAGTAAGGATTTTTAAATTACGTGTTCAAAATCTTCCGGTGAAAGAACGAAAAAGTAAAGGTAATAAGTTTACTCTTCATCAGTAAATAAAAGTGAATTATTCTTTGACGCGACATACTATATGTATACAGAGTCAAATACAAGGAATTATGATCGAAAAATTTCGTTTCATCAAAGTCAGACTCACACCTTTTTTTAAAAATGTCTAATTGCTCATAAATATTCAACTACTTTTTACGTAATATAATAAATTGATCGATTTTTGGATCATTTTTTACAGAAACTATGTATACTGGCAATGATTGCAAATTTTTATGTACAGGCTGTAGGTGAATATATGATATACGTAAATACATATAATAATCGCAAATATTATAAATCGACTGTGATTTCTTGTTGAGTTAAAGTTAAGCCGATAACTTAATGAATGAACGAATGAATTTCTTGTCGTAAATTGAATAGTTAGCTTTGATCGCTGCATTATTATGAACTATACATATACATAAACAGTGGCGCAGTGATTTTGTGACACTTTCACGGCTACTTGCGGTTGGCGAAAGTTGTAGGCATATAGGTAGGATGTATATGATGAAACTGTACTGTAGACCGGATGTAACTACATTAAGGCTTCTGTCAATAACTGCTACATGAATCCAACAAACGTTTCTGACATTTATTTATTACTATGATTACAAGAAAGGCAGAAAAAATCCCTGAAAAAAATCACCATCGGACGTGTTTTTTTCTTTTTCTTTTGCAAATCATCGTCGTCTATCTGCGACAACGACTTCTTTCTCCATGTTAATGAAAATGTATAGAAATGCAAGCGCATCTGTCGCAGGTAAAAAAAACATAATCTTCGATGCGGGCTGAGGCCTACTTTAGGTAGAAATCTCTCTATTTCTCTCCCTATCTCTCTAAATAAATAAATAAATAAATAAACGTATACTTATCTATAGGGCAGAGAATTTGAAATACGACAGAAATTGGATGGTATATATATATATATATATGTATGTATCTAGTTATATATATAGGTATATGAATAGAAACAGGATACAATGAAGCTACTGACGTCTAGTACGTTGTGTCGTGTTTGCCTGCACGTGACGCATCCAGCTTTCTCCTCTGCTGGTGGGTACCACATGAAACTTTTACATTATTTTACAGCGAAGAAAACAGCTCCGGTATACATGAATTTATCAACACAATTATATATATATATATATACACACACACATGTATATTTTGTATCCTGTATGTACAGGTAAGTATTAAAGCGTGGGCTGTATTTCTCAGAAACTGTACGTGGGGAGGATCCATACGAAATCGGAAATTCGTTGTCCACTACCTCTTCGATGTTGTTGTAACTTGGTGAGTTTGGAGGTATAGTTGGAAGACAATTTTCTGCGAAGTATCAAAATTCTACCACCTATAGGTTTCGAGAAACAGAGGACTCAAAATTTGTGTAAGCTTTTTTTGAAACCGCCATAGCTCAGAACCGGCGCATGGTATCTTGAAACTTGAGAAGGCTAAAAGTTTGGTCATTGAACGTAGATTCGAATGGTTTTAGCGTGAAAATCATATCAAAAATCAAAGATCACAACAAAATTAAAACAAAAAAAATTCCCCGAAAATTTTTTAAATTAAAATTAATAAATTCCATAAAAAATATACCCGTCGTCCCGTGCCAGTCCCGGTCGCCAGTGCCGGTCCCGGTCCCGACGTCGTCGTGATTATCACAAATGTGATAATTTTAAAAGATATATAGTCTTAAATTAAACGTTCAACGTTGCTTAATCCGTTCAAATTAGCTTCTTAGTTTTTTGGATAAATTGGGTTTCTTCAAATTAGGCGATATTGTCATTTTTTTCTTCTTCAAAACGAATCAATGTGTGAATATGAGTAAACTTCAACTGTCTGAATTACTTTTTCTTCGATCTGCACCGAAAAAGCACCTCCGGCGCGACGCGGGACTTGGAAAAAAAATTTCGTATCTCACGATCCATGAGAGCACAGACTTTTGTGACCGCGAATATCTTCGTAATGAGTTTACGCATGCTTGGTAAAAATTTGAAATAAAAAAAACTTTGGGGAACAAACTCAAAATTCGATTTTTTGACATGAAATCTTGAAAATATGATTTTCACGCTAAAACCATTCGAATCTACGTTCAATGACCAAACTTTTAGCCTCCTCAAGTTTCAAGATACCATGCGCCGGTTCTGAGCTATGGCGGTTTCAAAAAAAGCTTACACAAATTTTGAGTCCTCTGTTTCTCGAAACCTATAGGTGGTAGAATTTTGATACTTCGCAGAAAATTTTCTCCCAATTATACCTCCGAACTCACCAAGTTACAACAAAATCGAAGAGGTAGTGGACAACGAATTTCCAATTTCATATGGACCTCCCCATGTACACTAACTTTACAAATACATTCACACAGTATTTTGACTAAAATCCACACGATTTCACGATATTGAGTAACACCTGATAACGGCGAAAATTTATACAAATGTGAATGAATGTGAAAGAATGACGAATAATTTTGTGTGAATATCATGGGTATGGGTACCCGCGGATGAACAAGAATGATTAAAATATTGTATGAGATATAATGCGAAGGATGAGCTGTCCAGATGACAGATTAGATTAGATGGATTAGAATAATGAATGCGAAAAGAGAGAATGCATGCTAGGAAGATTGCGAATTAGGTAATATAAGTGCAAAGGGACGCCATAAGGCAAACGTGCCTATTATAAATATATACGTTGATGTAGAATTGAAATAGTTAAATTATATTTCGTTATATTTCAAGTTTCGACTATTTTCTTTAAGTAGTACCTACATACTACCCTTCTCCGTGCTCCTTCCAATTATCGTCAACATGTGATAAAATTGACATCTCATATACACGGGCATACAATTCAATTTTCCGAATCTCAACTAAGCGATTTCAGTTACAATTCAGTTCAGTTCAGATACGAATCGTGTATAACTATCAACAATACAGTTAATATGTCTAGAGTATGAACCGAAAGTTACGAATATCTATATGATTTTTCTAGGTAATTTCGAACTTTTTGTATAGTTTTTGATGAAAACAGGAAAAAATTTCGTATAGCCATTTGATAAAAAAAAAAAAAAAAAAAAAAAAGAGAAAAACTACGGAGTGCTTAGAATTTTTTTTCATCTATAATGGTAGTAATTCCGGCGATGATTTTCATTCTAGGGTAATATCCCTCTATACGTATGTAGAGAGTAGCTTTTTAGTCCGGATTTCGTCCGCACCGCAGCTCTTCGGAATCTTTAATATCTAGTCTCTGCAATCGTCCTTTCTCCAATATAGTTGTAGTATTTAACTGTTCATATATACATACTGCAGATATAGCGGGTTGCAACGCTGCAGACCTGATAACTATACACTAATCCAATCCACTATATAGGTATATAGTATAAATGTTGTATGTACCTACATTTATGTGATGAATATATGTATACATGCTGACAATAAATGGAACAGGATACAGTATAATTAGTCATTAATTTTCTCTATTTTCGATTATACTTATACTATGCTCGATAGAAACTTTAAATGTATTTACACGATGAGATGTATAATTATTTTCAGAAGTTCGCCAGTTCGCGTGTAGTCAACTATTTTCACTGCAGGCGTTAAAGTCTCCAATAATTTTCTCACCCATCGGGTTTCTGTTTTGTATATATATTCGTCGATTTTTCTTCGTAATCCTGAATGAATCATACGGATCTGTGTATAGTAAATTTATAACAAATTGACAAACGGGTATAAGCTAGAGACCGTGTCAATTAGTTTGGTAATTTTTGTATAGAAATAAGATACCAGTTGTAGGAAATTCTCGATTTGGAAAATTACCAAAAAAGAAATGTTTGAAGCATCCCAAACTGTAGGTACCAAGAATTTGAGTTAATAAATGACTGAAATCTGAACGGTGCAATTTTCTCTATTCTACCCTGAAAATTCGTCCATATTATACAGTTCCGTTTCTAGTTGATATATATTTTTAGAAATTAGTATATAACTACGAAGAGTATATGAGACGAAGAGAAACTCACCTGAAATTTCACCGCATGTACCCAGTATGAGTAACAATATAATTGATCCTTCCATTTGCTGGCCGGTTCAATAAACCTAACACTCACTCATAAACGCACCTCTGCAGCACGATATACACCTATGGTGAACACCATGCGAGTCCACCAACAGTTTGTAGCTTATGTAGCTTGAGCTTGATGTCAAGGCCACCCTGGCCTGAGGCGATCCTTATACTTATGTGTACCTACGTACGTGTCTTATGGGAATAATTTAATTCACTTAAGAGCGTTGGTTATATCCTGGTAATCGCCATTTTAATTAAAACGTAACTTTTTGACTATGTTCAATGGAAAGAAAAAAAATAAATTATATTATTTATTTTATCCACTTCAATCGCAGCTGTATATTTATGATCGATTGATTTTTGTCAATCCCAGCTGTAACCGGTCAAATGAACTTGATTAAAGTTACGGGTTAAAGCGGCCATTTTTTAACTTCCGTCTCCCTCTTTTCTCGATAGGTATAGACTCACGTTCTACCTGGCGGAGCCGGTTGACCCACTTACTATCACGATGTTATTTTTTTCAATTAGAGATTCCTTGTTTTTCTATTTGATTTTTTATTCACTCATTATTTTTCTATTACAACAACTTGAACGGATTTACGAAGCTTTCAGGTTAATTTCACTGGATTATATTTCTCTTTAATTAATTATTAACGAAGAACGTCATGCGTTGGTTTAATTTCTCGTCTGATGAATTAACGTTTCTGTATTATGAACTTAATTTTTATTTTATTTTTTTGAACTTCCAATCGTTTCCAACAATTTTTCTTTTTTTTTTTTCTTTCTTTCAAACGATAGGAACTGATGCATCGGGTTTTTGAGTCATTTTTCAAAATTTTTAAGACCTTCGAAGTCGAATTGTATATTTGTTGGTTAAATTTCGAACGATATGGGATTTATGATGATAAACACAATATAGCACTGCGGACGCCCGTATAGCGACTCGAGTATACGTCTTTCGAAGGTGGAACGCGTTCACTTGGGTCGTTCACTCGACACTGGACTATCCTCCTCTCGCCTCCTTTCCGCTCTTGGCGTTTCCCAGTTTACTCCCACCTCACCTATATGGTCGTCGAAGACCGTAGACCGTCGAGCAAGGAGGATCTTTCTCTCACCTGTTGCTTTGAAAATGATAGAAAAAGGAAAAAAACTGAGTCTATATTGAAAATATACTCAAAAAATGTATAACCGCGGCATTCGTCTGAGCCAAAATTTCATAAGGTTTTGTAAATTTTTTGATGATTCGGTGATCGTTATTGGACTACGTCAAGTGTCCCCACGCATATATACGTGAAAGAGATGACACGTATATATCCACGTGCAGCAGGTACTAAAGAGAAAAAAAATCATTGAGTATGAATGCCCTATGACCGAGCCTATGACGCGGATTACGGGTCTTTACGCGTTGATTCTTTCTGCGTAATTCAGCTCTTCGCCATTCATCGTAACCGTACTGTCTCGAACTAGTTTTACAACTTTTACAAATACGTCTAACGCTTACGATCGCAGATTTTAGAATTTATCCGTAGATGATTGCGAAAAAACGAAAAATTTTCAAACGATATAAAATCCGATCGATTGTGAAGCTAGGATATCAAAATCCGGTTGAAAAAATTTCATTTCGCGCTCAAATATAGTCGAAAATGCGTAACTATACTATTGGAAATTTCGATTCCAAATTTACTAGAACGAGACGAATTTTTCAATAACACGTATGAAAAAACCTTCCAGCAATTTTTGAGTATATTTAGGATCAAGGTTCTCAACATTGTTCTCTTCATCCATGAATCAGAAAGTTTTGAAATTTCCAGGAGAAAGTTATAGGTAACCGCGAGGAGTAGAATGAATCAACGATTCGTTTCCGGATCCGGAATTCTGTTTCTTTTTTTTCTTCATTTCGCAACTATTAGAACGTGCACAGGTATGAGTTTAAAAATTCGAGAAATAGATCAATGGCGTGAGTTGATGACTTGAAACTCAACTTAAGTATGCAATCTAATGTGTACTTTTCAAACTTATACAGTCGCTTCGACCAACGCGGGTTAATATTATAGGGAATGGGAGGGAGTTTTCTTCTTCCGGTGAATAGGAGTGATTATATTCCCCCCACAGCTACGTGGTCCACGAATGACAAGCATTACGCTGAAACCTGGTATTCCTATCCGTTTCTCATAGTCTTAAGCCATTCATAGCGACTTTGCAGTTCAACTTCCACTTGCAGATTCGGGTAGCGTAGGTTCCCCAGATTCAAAATATATGTGTTATTCCCATGTTCCGAATACATCGGAAAATTTCGGATTGAAAAAAAAAAGGACAGTTGTACCCCTTCTCATTTGTTACATTTTTTTCGGCATAAAAACTTTTTGTCGAGAATCGGGTAATGTCAATGATATTCTCCATGCAAATGACCCGGTGATTCCAAATATGTGTAGCATTCCTCGATTCAGAAGCGCCCTGCGAATCTACTAATAAAAAACGATCTAAAAAAAAAGTGGAAAAAAAATAGGAAGTGAATCGACGATTTAAAATCGTAAAAATTTTTTATTGCAAATCAGCTTGCAGATTCTGGAAGGGTAGGTTCCGCAGATTTGGAATATATGAATCATTCCTACGTTCCGAATACTTCCGAGAATTTCAGATTTAAAAAAAAAAGGGGTACCCCTTCTCATTTTTTTGGGCGAAAAAACTTTTTGTCGAGAAACGGATAATCAGAATGATATTCTTCATGGAAATGACCCGCTGATTCCAAATATGTGTGCCATTCCTCGATTTCAAAGCTTCCTGCGATCTTACCAATAAAAAAAGACGAAAAAAAAATGAAAAAAAAATGAAAAGTAAATCGACGATTAAAAATCGTAGGAATTTTTTATTTCAATTTGGCTTGCAGATTCTGAAAGCGTAGGTCACGCAGATTCCAAATATAACGATCATTCCCACGTTCTGAATATTTCGAAAATTTCCAGATTTCTGAAAAAAAGGAAAGGGGTACCCCTTCTCATTTTTTTGGGCGGAAAAACTTTTTGTCGAGGAACGGATAATCAGAATGATATTCTTCATGGAAATGACCCGCTGATTCCAAATATGTGTGCCATTCCCCGATTCCGAAGCCTCCTGCGATTTTACCAATAAAAAACGACAAAAAAAAGTGAAAAAAAAATAAGACGTAAATCGACGATTAAAAATCGTAGGAATTTTTTATTTCAATTTGGCTTGCAGATTCTGAAAGCGTAGGTCACGCAGATTCCAAATATAACGATCATTCCCACGTTCTGAATATTTCGAAAATTTCCAGATTTCTGGAAAAAAGGAAAGGGGTACCCCTTCTCATTTTTTTGGGCGAAAAAACTTTTTGTCGAGAAACGGATAATCAGAATGATATTCTTCATGGAAATGACCCGCTGATTCCAAATATGTGTGCCATTCCCCGATTCCGAAGCCTCCTGCAATTTCACCAATGAAAAACGACAAAAAAAAGTGAAAAAAAAATAAAAAGTAAATCGACGATTAAAAATCGTAGGAATTTTTTATTTCAATTTGGCTTGCAGATTCTGAAAGCGTAGGTCCCGCAGATTCCAAATATAACAGTCATTCCCACGTTCCGAATGTTTCGAAAATTTTCAGATTTCTGAAAAAAAGGAAAGGGGTACCCCTTCTCATTTTTTTGGGCGAAAAAACTTTTTGTCGAGAAACGGATAATCAGGATGATATTCTTCATGGAAATGACCCACTGATTTCAAATATATGTGCCATTCCTCGATTCCGAAGCCTCCTGCGATTTTACCAATAAAAAACGACAAAAAAAAAAGTGGAAAAATAATAAAAAGTAAATCGACGATTAAAAATCGTAGGAATTTTTTATTTCAATTCGGCTTGCAGATTCTGAAAGCGTAGGTCCCGCAGATTCCAAATATAACAGTCATTCCCACGTTCCGAATATTTCGAAAATTTTCAGATTTCTGAAAAAAAGGAAAGAGGTACCCCTTCTTATTTTTTTGGGCGAAAAAACTTTTTGTCGAGAAACGGATAATCAGGATGATATTCTTCATGGAAATGACCCACTGATTCCAAATATATGTGCCATTCCTCGATTCCGAAGCCTCCTGCGATTTTACCAATAAAAAACGACAAAAAAAAAAGTGGAAAAATAATAAAAAGTAAATCGACGATTAAAAATCGTAGGAATTTTTTATTTCAATTCGGCTTGCAGATTCTGAAAGCGTAGGTCCCGCAGATTCCAAATATAACAGTGATTCCCACGTTCCGAATATTTCGAAAATTTTCAGATTTCTGAAAAAAAGGAAAGGGGTACCCCTTCTCATTTTTTTGGGCGAAAAAACTTTTTGTCGAGAAACGGATAATCAGGATGATATTCTTCATGGAAATGACCCACTGATTCCAAATATATGTGCCATTCCTCGATTCCGAAGCCTCCTGCGATTTTACCAATAAAAAACGACAAAAAAAAAAGTGAAAAAATAATAAAAAGTAAATCGACGATTAAAAATCGTAGGAATTTTTTATTTCAATTCGGCTTGCAGATTCTGAAAGCGTAGGTCCCGCAGATTCCAAATATAACAGTCATTCCCACGTTCCGAACATTTCGAAAATTTTCAGATTTCTGAAAAAAAGGAAAGGGGTACCCCTTCTCATTTTTTTCGGCGAAAAAACTTTTTGTCGAGAAACGGTTAATCAGGATGATATTCTTCATGGAAATGACCCACTGATTCCAAATATATCTGCCATTCCTCGATTCCGAAGCCTCCTGCGATTTTACCAATAAAAAACGACAAAAAAAAAAGTTGAAAAATAATAAAAAGTAAATCGACGATTAAAAATCGTAGGAATTTTTTATTTCAATTCGGCTTGCAGATTCTGAAAGCGTAGGTCCCGCAGATTCCAAATATAACAGTCATTCCCACGTTCCGAACATTTCGAAAATTTTCAGATTTCTGAAAAAAAGGAAAGGGGTACCCCTTCTCATTTTTTTGGGCGAAAAAACTTTTTGTCGAGAAACGGATAATCAGAATGATATTCTTCATGGAAATGACCCGCTGATTCCAAATATGTGTGCCATTCCCCGATTCCGAAGCCTCCTGCAATTTCACCAATGAAAAACGACAAAAAAAAGTGAAAAAAAAATAAAAAGTAAATCGACGATTAAAAATCGTAGGAATTTTTTATTTCAATTTGGCTTGCAGATTCTGAAAGCGTAGGTCCCGCAGATTCCAAATATAACAGTCATTCCCACGTTCCGAATGTTTCGAAAATTTTCAGATTTCTGAAAAAAAGGAAAGGGGTACCCCTTCTCATTTTTTTGGGCGAAAAAACTTTTTGTCGAGAAACGGATAATCAGGATGATATTCTTCATGGAAATGACCCGCTGATTCCAAATATGTGTGCCATTCCTCGATTTCAAAGCTTCCTGCGATCTTACCAATAAAAAAAGACGGAAAAAAAAGTGAAAAAAAAATAAAAAGTAAATCGACGATTAAAAATCGTAGGAATTTTTTATTTCAATTTGGCTTGCAGATTCTGAAAGCGTAGGTCACGCAGATTCCAAATATAACGATCATTCCCACGTTCTGAATATTTCGAAAATTTCCAGATTTCTGAAAAAAAGGAAAGGGGTACCCCTTCTCATTTTTTTGGGCGGAAAAACTTTTTGTCGAGGAACGGATAATCAGAATGATATTCTTCATGGAAATGACCCGCTGATTCCAAATATGTGTGCCATTCCCCGATTCCGAAGCCTCCTGCGATTTTACCAATAAAAAACGACAAAAAAAAGTGAAAAAAAAATAAGACGTAAATCGACGATTAAAAATCGTAGGAATTTTTTATTTCAATTTGGCTTGCAGATTCTGAAAGCGTAGGTCACGCAGATTCCAAATATAACGATCATTCCCACGTTCTGAATATTTCGAAAATTTCCAGATTTCTGGAAAAATGGAAAGGGGTACCCCTTCTCATTTTTTTGGGCGAAAAAACTTTTTGTCGAGAAACGGATAATCAGGATGATATTCTTCATGGAAATGACCCACTGATTTCAAATATATGTGCCATTCCTCGATTCCGAAGCCTCCTGCGATTTTACCAATAAAAAACGACAAAAAAAAAAGTGGAAAAATAATAAAAAGTAAATCGACGATTAAAAATCGTAGGAATTTTTTATTTCAATTCGGCTTGCAGATTCTGAAAGCGTAGGTCCCGCAGATTCCAAATATAACAGTCATTCCCACGTTCCGAATGTTTCGAAAATTTTCAGATTTCTGAAAAAAAGGAAAGGGGTACCCCTTCTCATTTTTTTGGGCGAAAAAACTTTTTGTCGAGAAACGGATAATCAGGATGATATTCTTCATGGAAATGACCCACTGATTTCAAATATATGTGCCATTCCTCGATTCCGAAGCCTCCTGCGATTTTACCAATAAAAAACGACAAAAAAAAAAGTGGAAAAATAATAAAAAGTAAATCGACGATTAAAAATCGTAGGAATTTTTTATTTCAATTCGGCTTGCAGATTCTGAAAGCGTAGGTCCCGCAGATTCCAAATATAACAGTCATTCCCACGTTCCGAATATTTCGAAAATTTTCAGATTTCTGAAAAAAAGGAAAGAGGTACCCCTTCTTATTTTTTTGGGCGAAAAAACTTTCTGTCGAGAAACGGATAATCAGGATGATATTCTTCATGGAAATGACCCACTGATTCCAAATATATGTGCCATTCCTCGATTCCGAAGCCTCCTGCGATTTTACCAATAAAAAACGACAAAAAAAAAAGTGGAAAAATAATAAAAAGTAAATCGACGATTAAAAATCGTAGGAATTTTTTATTTCAATTCGGCTTGCAGATTCTGAAAGCGTAGGTCCCGCAGATTCCAAATATAACAGTGATTCCCACGTTCCGAATATTTCGAAAATTTTCAGATTTCTGAAAAAAAGGAAAGGGGTACCCCTTCTCATTTTTTTGGGCGAAAAAACTTTTTGTCGAGAAACGGATAATCAGGATGATATTCTTCATGGAAATGACCCACTGATTCCAAATATATGTGCCATTCCTCGATTCCGAAGCCTCCTGCGATTTTACCAATAAAAAACGACAAGAAAAAAGTAAAAAAATAATAAAAAGTAAATCGACGATTAAAAATCGTAGGAATTTTTTATTTCAATTCGGCTTGCAGATTCTGAAAGCGTAGGTCCCGCAGATTCCAAATATAACAGTCATTCCCACGTTCCGAATATTTCGAAAATTTCCAGATTTCTGAAAAAAAGGAAAGGGGTACCCCTTCTCATTTTTTTGGGCGAAAAAACTTTTTGTCGAGAAACGGATAATCAGGATGATATTCTTCATGGAAATGACCCACTGATTTCAAATATATGTGCCATTCCTCGATTCCGAAGCCTCCTGCGATTTTACCAATAAAAAACGACAAAAAAAAAAGTGGAAAAATAATAAAAAGTAAATCGACGATTAAAAATCGTAGGAATTTTTTATTTCAATTCGGCTTGCAGATTCTGAAAGCGTAGGTCCCGCAGATTCCAAATATAACAGTCATTCCCACGTTCCGAATATTTCGAAAATTTTCAGATTTCTGAAAAAAAAGGAAGAGGTACCCCTTCTTATTTTTTTGGGCGAAAAAACTTTTTGTCGAGAAACGGATAATCAGGATGATATTCTTCATGGAAATGACCCACTGATTCCAAATATATGTGCCATCCCTCGATTCCGAAGCCTCCTGCGATTTTACCAATAAAAAACGACAAAAAAAAAAGTGGAAAAATAATAAAAAGTAAATCGACGATTAAAAATCGTAGGAATTTTTTATTTCAATTCGGCTTGCAGATTCTGAAAGCGTAGGTCCCGCAGATTCCAAATATAACAGTGATTCCCACGTTCCGAATATTTCGAAAATTTTCAGATTTCTGAAAAAAAGGAAAGGGGTACCCCTTCTCATTTTTTTGGGCGAAAAAACTTTTTGTCGAGAAACGGATAATCAGGATGATATTCTTCATGGAAATGACCCACTGATTCCAAATATATGTGCCATTCCTCGATTCCGAAGCCTCCTGCGATTTTACCAATAAAAAACGACAAAAAAAAAAGTGAAAAAATAATAAAAAGTAAATCGACGATTAAAAATCGTAGGAATTTTTTATTTCAATTCGGCTTGCAGATTCTGAAAGCGTAGGTCCCGCAGATTCCAAATATAACAGTCATTCCCACGTTCCGAATATTTCGAAAATTTCCAGATTTCTGAAAAAAAGGAAAGGGGTACCCCTTCTCATTTTTTTGGGCGAAAAAACTTTTTGTCGAGAAACGGATAATCAGGATGATATTCTTCATGGAAATGACCCACTGATTCCAAATATATGTGCCATTCCTCGATTCCGAAGCCTCCTGCGATTTTACCAATAAAAAACGAAAAAAAAAAAGTGGAAAAATAATAAAAAGTAAATCGACGATTAAAAATCCTAGGAATTTTTTATTTCAATTCGGCTTGCAGATTCTGAAAGTGTAGGTCCCGCAGATTCCAAATATAACAGTCATTCCCACGTTCCGAACATTTCGAAAATTTTCAGATTTCTGAAAAAAAGGAAAGGGGTACCCCTTCTCATTTTTTTCGGCGAAAAAACTTTTTGTCGAGAAACGGTTAATCAGGATGATATTCTTCATGGAAATGACCCACTGATTCCAAATATATCTGCCATTCCTCGATTCCGAAGCCTCCTGCGATTTTACCAATAAAAAACGACAAAAAAAAAAGTTGAAAAATAATAAAAAGTAAATCGACGATTAAAAATCGTAGGAATTTTTTATTTCAATTCGGCTTGCAGATTCTGAAAGCGTAGGTCCCGCAGATTCCAAAAATAACAGTCATTCCCACGTTCCGAATGTTTCGAAAATTTTCAGATTTCTGAAAAAAAGGAAAGGGGTACCCCTTCTCATTTTTTTGGGCGAAAAAACTTTTTGTCGAGAAACGGATAATCAGGATGATATTCTTCATGGAAATGACCCACTGATTCCAAATATATGTGCTATTCCTCGATTCCGAAGCCTCCTGCGATTTTACCAATAAAAAACGACAAAAAAAAAAGTGGAAAAATAATAAAAAGTAAATCGACGATTAAAAATCGTAGGAATTTTTTATTTCAATTCGGCTTGCAGATTCTGAAAGCGTAGGTCCCGCAGATTCCAAATATAACAGTCATTCCCACGTTCCGAATATTTCGAAAATTTTCAGATTTCTGAAAAAAAGGAAAGGGGTACCCCTTCTCATTTTTTTGGGCGAAAAAACTTTTTGTCGAGAAACGGATAATCAGGATGATATTCTTCATGGAAATGATCCACTGATTCCAAATATATGTGCCATTCCTCGATTCCGAAGCCTCCTGCGATTTTACCAATAAAAAACGACAAAAAAAAAAGTGGAAAAATAATAAAAAGTAAATCGACGATTAAAAATCGTAGGAATTTTTTATTTCAATTCGGCTTGCAGATTCTGAAAGCGTAGGTCTCGCAGATTCCGAATATAACAGTCATTCCCACGTTCCGAATATTTCGAAAATTTTCAGATTTCTGAAAAAAAGGAAAGAGGTACCCCTTCTCATTTTTTTGGGCGAAAAAACTTTTTGTCGAGAAACGGATAATCAGGATGATATTCTTCATGGAAATGACCCACTGATTCCAAATATATGTGCCATTCCTCGATTCCTAAGCCTCCTGCGATTTTACCAATAAAAAACGACAAAAAAAAAAGTGGAAAAATAATAAAAAGTGAATCGACGATTAAAAATCGTAGGAATTTTTTATTTCAATTTGGCTTGCAGATTCTGAAAGCGTAGGTCTCGCAGATTCCAAATATAACAGTCATTCCCACGTTCCGAACATTTCGAAAATTTTCAGATTTCTGAAAAAAAGGAAAGGGGTACCCCTTCTCATTTTTTTGGGCGAAAAAACTTTTTGTCGAGAAACGGATAATCAGGATGATATTCTTCATGGAAATGACCCACTGATTCCAAATATATGTGCCATTCCTCGATTCCGAAGCCTCCTGCGATTTTACCAATAAAAAACGACAAAAAAAAAGTGGAAAAATAATAAAAAGTAAATCGACGATTAAAAATCGTAGGAATTTTTTATTTCAATTCGGCTTGCAGATTCTGAAAGCGTAGGTCCCGCAGATTCCAAATATAACAGTCATTCCCACGTTCCGAATATTTCGAAAATTATCAGATTTCTGAAAAAAAGGAAAGGGGTACCCCTTCTCATTTTTTTGGGCGAAAAAACTTTTTGTCGAGAAACGGATAATCAGGATGATATTCTTCATGGAAATGACCCACTGATTCCAAATATATGTGCCATTCCTCGATTCCGAAGCCTCCTGCGATTTCACCATCAAAAAACGACAAAAAAAAAAGTGGAAAAATAATAAAAAGTAAATCGACGATTAAAAATCGTAGGAATTTTTTATTTCAATTCGGCTTGCAGATTCTGAAAGCGTAGGTCCCGCAGATTCCAAATATAACAGTCATTCCCACGTTCCAAATGTTTCGAAAATTTGCAGATTTCTGAAAAAAAGGAAAGGGGTACCCCTTCTCATTTTTTTGGGCGAAAAAACTTTTTGTCGAGAAACGGATAATCAGGATGATATTCTTTATGGAAATGACCCACTGATTCCAAATATATGTGCCATTCCTCGATTCCGAAGCCTCCTGCGATTTTACCAATAAAAAACGACAAAAAAAAAAGTGGAAAAATAATAAAAAGTAAATCGACGATTAAAAATCGTAGGAATTTTTTATTTCAATTCGGCTTGCAGATTCTGAAAGCGTAGGTCCCGCAGATTCCAAATATAACAGTCATTCCCACGTTCCGAATGTTTCGAAAATTCTCAGATTTCTGAAAAAAAGGAAAGGGGTACCCCTTCTCATTTTTTTGGGCGAAAAAACTTTTTGTCGAGAAACGGATAATCAGGATGATATTCTTCATGGAAATGACCCACTGATTCCAAATATATGTGCCATTCCTCGATTCCGAAGCCTCCTGCGATTTTACCAATAAAAAACGACAAAAAAAAAAGTGGAAAAATAATAAAAAGTAAATCGACGATTAAAAATCGTAGGAATTTTTTATTTCAATTCGGCTTGCAGATTCTGAAAGCGTAGGTCCCGCAGATTCCAAATATAACAGTCATTCCCACGTTCCGAACATTTTGAAAATTTTCAGATTTCTGAAAAAAAGGAAAGGGGTACCCCTTCTCATTTTTTTGGGCGAAAAAACTTTTTGTCGAGAAACGGATAATCAGGATGATATTCTTCATGGAAATGACCCACTGATTCCAAATATATGTGCCATTCCTCGATTCCGAAGCCTCCTGCGATTTTACCAATAAAAAACGACAAAAAAAAAAGTGAAAAAATAATAAAAAGTAAATCGACGATTAAAAATCGTAGGAATTTTTTATTTCAATTCGGCTTGCAGATTCTGAAAGCGTAGGTCCCGCAGATTCCAAATATAACAGTCATTCCCACGTTCCGAATATTTCGAAAATTTCCAGATTTCTGAAAAAAAGGAAAGGGGTACCCCTTCTCATTTTTTTGGGCGAAAAAACTTTTTGTCGAGAAACGGATAATCAGGATGATATTCTTTATGGAAATGACCCACTGATTCCAAATATATGTGCCATTCCTCGATTCCGAAGCCTCCTGCGATTTTACCAATAAAAAACGACAAAAAAAAAAGTGGAAAAATAATAAAAAGTAAATCGACGATTAAAAATCGTAGGAATTTTTTATTTCAATTCGGCTTGCAGATTCTGAAAGCGTAGGTCCCGCAGATTCCAAATATAACAGTCATTCCCACGTTCCGAATGTTTCGAAAATTCTCAGATTTCTGAAAAAAAGGAAAGGGGTACCCCTTCTCATTTTTTTGGGCGAAAAAACTTTTTGTCGAGAAACGGATAATCAGGATGATATTCTTCATGGAAATGACCCACTGATTCCAAATATATGTGCCATTCCTCGATTCCGAAGCCTCCTGCGATTTTACCAATAAAAAACGACAAAAAAAAAAGTGGAAAAATAATAAAAAGTAAATCGACGATTAAAAATCGTAGGAATTTTTTATTTCAATTCGGCTTGCAGATTCTGAAAGCGTAGGTCCCGCAGATTCCAAATATAACAGTCATTCCCACGTTCCGAACATTTTGAAAATTTTCAGATTTCTGAAAAAAAGGAAAGGGGTACTTCTCATTTTTTTGGGCGAAAAAACTTTTTGTCGAGAAACGGATAATCAGGATGATATTCTTCATGGAAATGACCCACTGATTCCAAATATATGTGCCATTCCTCGATTCCGAAGCCTCCTGCGATTTTACCAATAAAAAACGACAAAAAAAAAAGTGGAAAAATAATAAAAAGTAAATCGACGATTAAAAATCGTAGGAATTTTTTATTTCAATTCGGCTTGCAGATTCTGAAAGCGTAGGTCCCGCAGATTCCAAATATAACAGTCATTCCCACGTTCCGAACATTTCGAAAATTTTCAGATTTCTGAAAAAAAGGAAAGGGGTACCCCTTCTCATTTTTTTGGGCGAAAAAACTTTTTGTCGAGAAACGGATAATCAGGATGATATTCTTCATGGAAATGACCCACTGATTCCAAATATATGTGCCATTCCTCGATTCCGAAGCCTCCTGCGATTTTACCAATAAAAAACGACAAAAAAAAAAGTGGAAAAATAATAAAAAGTAAATCGACGATTAAAAATCGTAGGAATTTTTTATTTCAATTCGGCTTGCAGATTCTGAAAGCGTAGGTCCCGCAGATTCCAAATATAACAGTCATTCCCACGTTCCGAACATTTTGAAAATTTTCAGATTTCTGAAAAAAAGGAAAGGGGTACCCCTTCTCATTTTTTTGGGCGAAAAAACTTTTTGTCGAGAAACGGATAATCAGGATGATATTCTTCATGGAAATGACCCACTGATTCCAAATATATGTGCCATTCCTCGATTCCGAAGCCTCCTGCGATTTTACCAATAAAAAACGACAAAAAAAAAAGTGAAAAAATAATAAAAAGTAAATCGACGATTAAAAATCGTAGGAATTTTTTATTTCAATTCGGCTTGCAGATTCTGAAAGCGTAGGTCCCGCAGATTCCAAATATAACAGTCATTCCCACGTTCCGAATATTTCGAAAATTTCCAGATTTCTGAAAAAAAGGAAAGGGGTACCCCTTCTCATTTTTTTGGGCGAAAAAACTTTTTGTCGAGAAACGGATAATCAGGATGATATTCTTTATGGAAATGACCCACTGATTCCAAATATATGTGCCATTCCTCGATTCCGAAGCCTCCTGCGATTTTACCAATAAAAAACGACAAAAAAAAAAGTGGAAAAATAATAAAAAGTAAATCGACGATTAAAAATCGTAGGAATTTTTTATTTCAATTCGGCTTGCAGATTCTGAAAGCGTAGGTCCCGCAGATTCCAAATATAACAGTCATTCCCACGTTCCGAATGTTTCGAAAATTCTCAGATTTCTGAAAAAAAGGAAAGGGGTACCCCTTCTCATTTTTTTGGGCGAAAAAACTTTTTGTCGAGAAACGGATAATCAGGATGATATTCTTCATGGAAATGACCCACTGATTCCAAATATATGTGCCATTCCTCGATTCCGAAGCCTCCTGCGATTTTACCAATAAAAAACGACAAAAAAAAAAGTGGAAAAATAATAAAAAGTAAATCGACGATTAAAAATCGTAGGAATTTTTTATTTCAATTCGGCTTGCAGATTCTGAAAGCGTAGGTCCCGCAGATTCCAAATATAACAGTCATTCCCACGTTCCGAACATTTTGAAAATTTTCAGATTTCTGAAAAAAAGGAAAGGGGTACCCCTTCTCATTTTTTTGGGCGAAAAAACTTTTTGTCGAGAAACGGATAATCAGGATGATATTCTTCATGGAAATGACCCACTGATTCCAAATATATGTGCCATTCCTCGATTCCGAAGCCTCCTGCGATTTGACCAATAAAAAACGACAAAAAAAAAAGTGAAAAAATAATAAAAAGTAAATCGACGATTAAAAATCGTAGGAATTTTTTATTTCAATTCGGCTTGCAGATTCTGAAAGCGTAGGTCCCGCAGATTCCAAATATAACAGTCATTCCCACGTTCCGAATATTTCGAAAATTTCCAGATTTCTGAAAAAAAGGAAAGGGGTACCCCTTCTCATTTTTTTGGGCGAAAAAACTTTTTGTCGAGAAACGGATAATCAGGATGATATTCTTCATGGAAATGACCCACTGATTCCAAATATATGTGCCATTCCTCGATTCCGAAGCCTCCTGCGATTTTACCAATAAAAAACGACAAAAAAAAAGTGGAAAAATAATAAAAAGTAAATCGACGATTAAAAATCGTAGGAATTTTTTATTTCAATTCGGCTTGCAGATTCTGAAAGCGTAGGTCCCGCAGATTCCAAATATAACAGTCATTCCCACGTTCCGAACATTTCGAAAATTTTCAGATTTCTGAAAAAAAGGAAAGGGGTACCCCTTCTCATTTTTTTGGGCGAAAAAACTTTTTGTCGAGAAACGGATAATCAGGATGATATTCTTCATGGAAATGACCCACTGATTCCAAATATATGTGCCATTCCTCGATTCCGAAGCCTCCTGCGATTTTACCAATAAAAAACGACAAAAAAAAAAGTGAAAAAATAATAAAAAGTAAATCGACGATTAAAAATCGTAGGAATTTTTTATTTCAACTCGGCTTGCAGATTCTGAAAGCGTAGGTCCCGCAGATTCCAAATATAACAGTCATTCCCACGTTCCGAATATTTCGAAAATTTTCAGATTTCTGAAAAAAAGGAAAGGGGTACCCCTTCTCATTTTTTTGGGCGAAAAAACTTTTTGTCGAGAAACGGATAATCAGGATGATATTCTTCATGGAAATGACCCACTGATTCCAAATATATGTGCCATTCCTCGATTCCGAAGCCTCCTGCGATTTTACCAATAAAAAACGACAAAAAAAAAAGTGGAAAAATAATAAAAAGTAAATCGACGATTAAAAATCGTAGGAATTTTTTATTTCAATTCGGCTTGCAGATTCTGAAAGCGTAGGTCCCGCAGATTCCAAATATAACAGTCATTCCCACGTTCCTAATATTTCGAAAATTTTCAGATTTCTGAAAAAAAGGAAAGGGGTACCCCTTCTCATTTTTTTGGGCGAAAAAACTTTTTGTCGAGAAACGGATAATCAGGATGATATTCTTCATGAAAATGACCCACTGATTCCAAATATATGTGCCATTCCTCGATTCCGAAGCCTCCTGCGAATTTACCAATAAAAAACGACAGAAAAAAAAGTGGAAAAATAATAAGAAGTAAATCGACGATTAAAAATCGTAGGAATTTTTTATTTCAATTCGGCTTGCAGATTCTGAAAGCGTAGGTCCCGCAGATTCCAAATATAACAGTCATTCCCACGTTCCGAATATTTCGAAAATTTTCAGATTTCTGAAAAAAAGGAAAGGGGTACCCCTTCTCATTTTTTTGGGCGAAAAAACTTTTTGTCGAGAAACGGATAATCAGGATGATATTCTTCATGGAAATGATCCACTGATTCCAAATATATGTGCCATTCCTCGATTCCGAAGCCTCCTGCGATTTTACCAATAAAAAACGACAAAAAAAAAAGTGGAAAAATAATAAAAAGTAAATCGACGATTAAAAATCGTAGGAATTTTTTATTTCAATTCGGCTTGCAGATTCTGAAAGCGTAGGTCCCGCAGATTCCAAAAATAACAGTCATTCCCACGTTCCGAATGTTTCGAAAATTTTCAGATTTCTGAAAAAAAGGAAAGGGGTACCCCTTCTCATTTTTTTGGGCGAAAAAACTTTTTGTCGAGAAACGGATAATCAGGATGATATTCTTCATGGAAATGACCCACTGATTCCAAATATATGTGCCATTCCTCGATTCCGAAGCCTCCTGCGATTTTACCAATAAAAAACGACAAAAAAAAAAGTGGAAAAAT
The DNA here is from genome assembly GCA_963989295.1 of Ametastegia equiseti. Lineage (NCBI taxonomy): Eukaryota > Metazoa > Arthropoda > Insecta > Hymenoptera > Tenthredinidae > Ametastegia > Ametastegia equiseti. The sequence goes on along the minus strand of OZ022403.1, from coordinate 5,236,906 downwards.
AATAAAAAGTAAATCGACGATTAAAAATCGTAGGAATTTTTTATTTCAATTCGGCTTGCAGATTCTGAAAGCGTAGGTCCCGCAGATTCCAAATATAACAGTCATTCCCACGTTCCGAACATTTCGAAAATTTTCAGATTTCTGAAAAAAAGGAAAGGGGTACCCCTTCTCATTTTTTTGGGCGAAAAAACTTTTTGTCGAGAAACGGATAATCAGGATGATATTCTTCATGGAAATGACCCACTGATTCCAAATATATGTGCCATTCCTCGATTCCGAAGCCTCCTGCGATTTTACCAATAAAAAACGACAAAAAAAAAAGTGGAAAAATAATAAAAAGTAAATCGACGATTAAAAATCGTAGGAATTTTTTATTTCAATTCGGCTTGCAGATTCTGAAAGCGTAGGTCCCGCAGATTCCAAATATAACAGTCATTCCCACGTTCCCAATATTTCGAAAATTTTCAGATTTCTGAAAAAAAGGAAAGGGGTACCCCTTCTCATTTTTTTGGGCGAAAAAACTTTTTGTCGAAAAACGGATAATCAGGATGATATTCTTCATGGAAATGACCCACTGATTCCAAATATATGTGCCATTCCTCGATTCCGAAGCCTCCTGCGATTTTACCAATAAAAAACGACAAAAAAAAAAGTGGAAAAATAATAAAAAGTAAATCGACGATTAAAAATCGTAGGAATTTTTTATTTCAATTCGGCTTGCAGATTCTGAAAGCGTAGGTCCCGCAGATTCCAAATATAACAGTCATTCCCACGTTCCGAATGTTTCGAAAATTTTCAGATTTCTGAAAAAAAGGAAAGGGGTACCCCTTCTCATTTTTTTGGGCGAAAAAACTTTTTGTCGAGAAACGGATAATCAGGATGATATTCTTCATGGAAATGACCCACTGATTCCAAATATATGTGCCATTCCTCGATTCCGAAGCCTCCTGCGATTTTACCAATAAAAAACGACAAAAAAAAAAGTGGAAAAATAATAAAAAGTAAATCGACGATTAAAAATCGTAGGAATTTTTTATTTCAATTCGGCTTGCAGATTCTGAAAGCGTAGGTCCCGCAGATTCCAAATATAACAGTCATTCCCACGTTCCCAATATTTCGAAAATTTTCAGATTTCTGAAAAAAAGGAAAGGGGTACCCCTTCTCATTTTTTTGGGCGAAAAAACTTTTTGTCGAAAAACGGATAATCAGGATGATATTCTTCATGGAAATGACCCACTGATTCCAAATATATGTGCCATTCCTCGATTCCGAAGCCTCCTGCGATTTTACCAATAAAAAACGACAAAAAAAAAAGTGGAAAAATAATAAAAAGTAAATCGACGATTAAAAATCGTAGGAATTTTTTATTTCAATTCGGCTTGCAGATTCTGAAAGCGTAGGTCCCGCAGATTCCAAATATAACAGTCATTCCCACGTTCCGAATATTTCGAAAATTTTCAGATTTCTGAAAAAAAGGAAAGGGGTACCCCTTCTCATTTTTTTGGGCGAAAAAACTTTTTGTCGAGAAACGGATAATCAGGATGATATTCTTCATGAAAATGACCCACTGATTCCAAATATATGTGCCATTCCTCGATTCCGAAGCCTCCTGCGAATTTACCAATAAAAAACGACAGAAAAAAAAGTGGAAAAATAATAAGAAGTAAATCGACGATTAAAAATCGTAGGAATTTTTTATTTCAATTCGGCTTGCAGATTCTGAAAGCGTAGGTCCCGCAGATTCCAAATATAACAGTCATTCCCACGTTCCGAATATTTCGAAAATTTTCAGATTTCTGAAAAAAAGGAAAGGGGTACCCCTTCTCATTTTTTTGGGCGAAAAAACTTTTTGTCGAGAAACGGATAATCAGGATGATATTCTTCATGGAAATGACCCACTGATTCCAAACATATGTGCCATTCCTCGATTCCGAAGCCTCCTGCGATTTTACCAATAAAAAACGACAAAAAAAAAAGTGGAAAAATAATAAAAAGTAAATCGACGATTAAAAATCGTAGGAATTTTTTATTTCAATTCGGCTTGCAGATTCTGAAAGCGTAGGTCCCGCAGATTCCAAATATAACAGTCATTCCCACGTTCCTAATATTTCGAAAATTTTCAGATTTCTGAAAAAAAGGAAAGGGGTACCCCTTCTCATTTTTTTGGGCGAAAAAACTTTTTGTCGAGAAACGGATAATCAGGATGATATTCTTCATGGAAATGACCCACTGATTCCAAATATATGTGCCATTCCTCGATTCCGAAGCCTCCTGCGATTTTACCAATAAAAAACGACAAAAAAAAAAGTGGAAAAATAATAAAAAGTAAATCGACGATTAAAAATCGTAGGAATTTTTTATTTCAATTCGGCTTGCAGATTCTGAAAGCGTAGGTCCCGCAGATTCCAAATATAACAGTCATTCCCACGTTCCGAACATTTCGAAAATTTTCAGATTTCTGAAAAAAAGGAAAGGGGTACCCCTTCTCATTTTTTTGGGCGAAAAAACTTTTTGTCGAGAAACGGATAGTCAGGATGATATTCTTCATGGAAATGACCCACTGATTCCAAATATATGTGCCATTCCTCGATTCCGAAGCCTCCTGCGATTTTACCAATAAAAAACGACAAAAAACAAAGTGGAAAAATAATAAAAAGTAAATCGACGATTAAAAATCGTAGGAATTTTTTATTTCAATTCGGCTTGCAGATTCTGAAAGCGTAGGTCCCGCAGATTCCAAATATAACAGTCATTCCCACGTTCCGAATGTTTCGAAAATCTTCAGATTTCTGAAAAAAAGGAAAGGGGTACCCCTTCTCATTTTTTTGGGCGAAAAAACTTTTTGTCGAGAAATGGATAATCAGGATGATATTCTTCATGGAAATGACCCACTGATTCCAAATATATGTGCCATTCCTCGATTCCGAAGCCTCCTGCGATTTTACCAATAAAAAACGACAAAAAAAAAAGTGGAAAAATAATAAAAAGTAAATCGACGATTAAAAATCGTAGGAATTTTTTATTTCAATTCGGCTTGCAGATTCTGAAAGCGTAGGTCCCGCAGATTCCAAATATAACAGTCATTCCCACGTTCCCAATATTTCGAAAATTTTCAGATTTCTGAAAAAAAGGAAAGGGGTACCCCTTCTCATTTTTTTGGGCGAAAAAACTTTTTGTCGAAAAACGGATAATCAGGATGATATTCTTCATGGAAATGACCCACTGATTCCAAATATATGTGCCATTCCTCGATTCCGAAGCCTCCTGCGATTTTACCAATAAAAAACGACAAAAAAAAAAGTGGAAAAATAATAAAAAGTAAATCGACGATTAAAAATCGTAGGAATTTTTTATTTCAATTCGGCTTGCAGATTCTGAAAGCGTAGGTCCCGCAGATTCCAAATATAACAGTCATTCCCACGTTCCGAATATTTCGAAAATTTTCAGATTTCTGAAAAAAAGGAAAGGGGTACCCCTTCTCATTTTTTTGGGCGAAAAAACTTTTTGTCGAGAAACGGATAATCAGGATGATATTCTTCATGGAAATGACCCACTGATTCCAAATATATGTGCCATTCCTCGATTCCGAAGCCTCCTGCGATTTTACCAATAAAAAACGACAAAAAAAAAAGTGGAAAAATAATAAAAAGTAAATCGACGATTAAAAATCGTAGGAATTTTTTATTTCAATTCGGCTTGCAGATTCTGAAAGCGTAGGTCCCGCAGATTCCAAATATAACAGTCATTCCCACGTTCCGAACATTTCGAAAATTTTCAGATTTCTGAAAAAAAGGAAAGGGGTACCCCTTCTCATTTTTTTGGGCGAAAAAACTTTTTGTCGAGAAACGGATAGTCAGGATGATATTCTTCATGGAAATGACCCACTGATTCCAAATATATGTGCCATTCCTCGATTCCGAAGCCTCCTGCGATTTTACCAATAAAAAACGACAAAAAACAAAGTGGAAAAATAATAAAAAGTAAATCGACGATTAAAAATCGTAGGAATTTTTTATTTCAATTCGGCTTGCAGATTCTGAAAGCGTAGGTCCCGCAGATTCCAAATATAACAGTCATTCCCACGTTCCGAATGTTTCGAAAATCTTCAGATTTCTGAAAAAAAGGAAAGGGGTACCCCTTCTCATTTTTTTGGGCGAAAAAACTTTTTGTCGAGAAACGGATAATCAGGATGATATTCTTCATGGAAATGACCCACTGATTCCAAATATATGTGCCATTCCTCGATTCCGAAGCCTCCTGCGATTTTACCAATAAAAAACGACAAAAAAAAAAGTGGAAAAATAATAAAAAGTAAATCGACGATTAAAAATCGTAGGAATTTTTTATTTCAATTCGGCTTGCAGATTCTGAAAGCGTAGGTCCCGCAGATTCCAAATATAACAGTCATTCCCACGTTCCGAATATTTCGAAAATTTTCAGGTTTCTGAAAAAAAGGAAAGGGGTACCCCTTCTCATTTTTTTGGGCGAAAGAACTTTTTTTCGAGAAACGGATAATCAGGATGATATTCTTCATGGAAATGACCCACTGATTCCAAATATATGTGCCATTCCTCGATTCCGAAGCCTCCTGCGATTTTACCAATAAAAAACGACAAAAAAAAAAGTGAAAAAATAATAAAAAGTAAATCGACGATTAAAAATCGTAGGAATTTTTTATTTCAATTCGGCTTGCAGATTCTGAAAGCGTAGGTCCCGCAGATTCCAAATATAACAGTCATTCCCACGTTCCGAATATTTCGAAAATTTCCAGATTTCTGAAAAAAAGGAAAGGGGTACCCCTTCTCATTTTTTTGGGCGAAAAAACTTTTTGTCGAGAAACGGATAATCAGGATGATATTCTTCATGGAAATGACCCACTGATTCCAAATATATGTGCCATTCCTCGATTCCGAAGCCTCCTGCGATTTTACCAATAAAAAACGACAAAAAAAAAAGTGGAAAAATAATAAAAAGTAAATCGACGATTAAAAATCGTAGGAATTTTTTATTTCAATTCGGCTTGCAGATTCTGAAAGCGTAGGTCCCGCAGATTCCAAATATAACAGTCATTTCCACGTTCCGAACATTTCGAAAATTTTCAGATTTCTGAAAAAAAGGAAAGGGGTACCCCTTCTCATTTTTTTGGGCGAAAAAACTTTTTGTCGAGAAACGGATAATCAGGATGATATTCTTCATGGAAATGACCCACTGATTCCAAATATATGTGCCATTCCTCGATTCCGAAGCCTCCTGCGATTTTACCAATAAAAAACGACAAAAAAAAAAGACGAAAAATAATAAAAAGTAAATCGACGATTAAAAATCGTAGGAATTTTTTATTTCAATTCGGCTTGCAGATTCTGAAAGCGTAGGTCCCGCAGATTCCAAATATAACAGTCATTCCCACGTTCCGAATATTTCGAAAATTTTCAGATTTCTGAAAAAAAGGAAAGGGGTACCCCTTCTCATTTTTTTGGGCGAAAAAACTTTTTGTCGAGAAACGGATAATCAGGATGATATTCTTCATGGAAATGACCCACTGATTCCAAATATATGTGCCATTCCTCGATTCCGAAGCCTCCTGCGATTTTACCAATAAAAAACGACAAAAAAAAAAGTGGAAAAATAATAAAAAGTAAATCGACGATTAAAAATCGTAGGAATTTTTTATTTCAATTCGGCTTGCAGATTCTGAAAGCGTAGGTCCCGCAGATTCCAAATATAAGAGTCATTCCCACGTTCCTAATATTTCGAAAATTTTCAGATTTCTGAAAAAAAGGAAAGGGGTACCCCTTCTCATTTTTTTGGGCGAAAAAACTTTTTGTCGAGAAACGGATAATCAGGATGATATTCTTCATGGAAATGACCCACTGATTCCAAATATATGTGCCATTCCTCGATTCCGAAGCCTCCTGCGATTTTACCAATAAAAAACGACAAAAAAAAAAGTGGAAAAATAATAAAAAGTAAATCGACGATTAAAAATCGTAGGAATTTTTTATTTCAATTCGGCTTGCAGATTCTGAAAGCGTAGGTCCCGCAGATTCCAAATATAACAGTCATTCCCACGTTCCGAACATTTCGAAAATTTTCAGATTTCTGAAAAAAAGGAAAGGGGTACCCCTACTCATTTTTTTGGGCGAAAAAACTTTTTGTCGAGAAACGGATAGTCAGGATGATATTCTTCATGGAAATGACCCACTGATTCCAAATATATGTGCCATTCCTCGATTCCGAAGCCTCCTGCGATTTTACCAATAAAAAACGACAAAAAACAAAGTGGAAAAATAATAAAAAGTAAATCGACGATTAAAAATCGTAGGAATTTTTTATTTCAATTCGGCTTGCAGATTCTGAAAGCGTAGGTCCCGCAGATTCCAAATATAACAGTCATTCCCACGTTCCGAATGTTTCGAAAATCTTCAGATTTCTGAAAAAAAGGAAAGGGGTACCCCTTCTCATTTTTTTGGGCGAAAAAACTTTTTGTCGAGAAACGGATAATCAGGATGATATTCTTCATGGAAATGACCCACTGATTCCAAATATATGTGCCATTCCTCGATTCCGAAGCCTCCTGCGATTTTACCAATAAAAAACGACAAAAAAAAAAGTGGAAAAATAATAAAAAGTAAATCGACGATTAAAAATCGTAGGAATTTTTTATTTCAATTCGGCTTGCAGATTCTGAAAGCGTAGGTCCCGCAGATTCCAAATATAACAGTCATTCCCACGTTCCGAATATTTCGAAAATTTTCAGGTTTCTGAAAAAAAGGAAAGGGGTACCCCTTCTCATTTTTTTGGGCGAAAGAACTTTTTTTCGAGAAACGGATAATCAGGATGATATTCTTCATGGAAATGACCCACTGATTCCAAATATATGTGCCATTCCTCGATTCCGAAGCCTCCTGCGATTTTACCAATAAAAAACGACAAAAAAAAAAGTGAAAAAATAATAAAAAGTAAATCGACGATTAAAAATCGTAGGAATTTTTTATTTCAATTCGGCTTGCAGATTCTGAAAGCGTAGGTCCCGCAGATTCCAAATATAACAGTCATTCCCACGTTCCGAATATTTCGAAAATTTCCAGATTTCTGAAAAAAAGGAAAGGGGTACCCCTTCTCATTTTTTTGGGCGAAAAAACTTTTTGTCGAGAAACGGATAATCAGGATGATATTCTTCATGGAAATGACCCACTGATTCCAAATATATGTGCCATTCCTCGATTCCGAAGCCTCCTGCGATTTTACCAATAAAAAACGACAAAAAAAAAAGTGGAAAAATAATAAAAAGTAAATCGACGATTAAAAATCGTAGGAATTTTTTATTTCAATTCGGCTTGCAGATTCTGAAAGCGTAGGTCCCGCAGATTCCAAATATAACAGTCATTTCCACGTTCCGAACATTTCGAAAATTTTCAGATTTCTGAAAAAAAGGAAAGGGGTACCCCTTCTCATTTTTTTGGGCGAAAAAACTTTTTGTCGAGAAACGGATAATCAGGATGATATTCTTCATGGAAATGACCCACTGATTCCAAATATATGTGCCATTCCTCGATTCCGAAGCCTCCTGCGATTTTACCAATAAAAAACGACAAAAAAAAAAGACGAAAAATAATAAAAAGTAAATCGACGATTAAAAATCGTAGGAATTTTTTATTTCAATTCGGCTTGCAGATTCTGAAAGCGTAGGTCCCGCAGATTCCAAATATAACAGTCATTCCCACGTTCCGAATATTTCGAAAATTTTCAGATTTCTGAAAAAAAGGAAAGGGGTACCCCTTCTCATTTTTTTGGGCGAAAAAACTTTTTGTCGAGAAACGGATAATCAGGATGATATTCTTCATGGAAATGACCCACTGATTCCAAATATATGTGCCATTCCTCGATTCCGAAGCCTCCTGCGATTTTACCAATAAAAAACGACAAAAAAAAAAGTGGAAAAATAATAAAAAGTAAATCGACGATTAAAAATCGTAGGAATTTTTTATTTCAATTCGGCTTGCAGATTCTGAAAGCGTAGGTCCCGCAGATTCCAAATATAAGAGTCATTCCCACGTTCCTAATATTTCGAAAATTTTCAGATTTCTGAAAAAAAGGAAAGGGGTACCCCTTCTCATTTTTTTGGGCGAAAAAACTTTTTGTCGAGAAACGGATAATCAGGATGATATTCTTCATGGAAATGACCCACTGATTCCAAATATATGTGCCATTCCTCGATTCCGAAGCCTCCTGCGATTTTACCAATAAAAAACGACAAAAAAAAAAGTGGAAAAATAATAAAAAGTAAATCGACGATTAAAAATCGTAGGAATTTTTTATTTCAATTCGGCTTGCAGATTCTGAAAGCGTAGGTCCCGCAGATTCCAAATATAAGAGTCATTCCCACGTTCCTAATATTTCGAAAATTTTCAGATTTCTGAAAAAAAGGAAAGGGGTACCCCTTCTCATTTTTTTGGGCGAAAAAACTTTTTGTCGAGAAACGGATAATCAGGATGATATTCTTCATGGAAATGACCCACTGATTCCAAATATATGTGCCATTCCTCGATTCCGAAGCCTCCTGCGATTTTACCAATAAAAAACGACAAAAAAAAAAGTGGAAAAATAATAAAAAGTAAATCGACGATTAAAAATCGTAGGAATTTTTTATTTCAATTCGGCTTGCAGATTCTGAAAGCGTAGGTCCCGCAGATTCCAAATATAAGAGTCATTCCCACGTTCCTAATATTTCGAAAATTTTCAGATTTCTGAAAAAAAGGAAAGGGGTACCCCTTCTCATTTTTTTGGGCGAAAAAACTTTTTGTCGAGAAACGGATAATCAGGATGATATTCTTCATGGAAATGACCCACTGATTCCAAATATATGTGCCATTCCTCGATTCCGAAGCCTCCTGCGATTTTACCAATAAAAAACGACAAAAAAAAAGTGGAAAAATAATAAAAAGTAAATCGACGATTAAAAATCGTAGGAATTTTTTATTTCAATTCGGCTTGCAGATTCTGAAAGCGTAGGTCCCGCAGATTCCAAATATAACAGTCATTCCCACGTTCCGAATATTTCGAAAATTTCCAGATTTCTGAAAAAAAGGAAAGGGGTACCCCTTCTCATTTTTTTGGGCGAAAAAACTTTTTGTCGAGAAACGGATAATCAGGATGATATTCTTCATGGAAATGACCCACTGATTCCAAATATATGTGCCATTCCTCGATTCCGAAGCCTCCTGCGATTTTACCAATAAAAAACGACAAAAAAAAAAGTGGAAAAATAATAAAAAGTAAATCGACGATTAAAAATCGTAGGAATTTTTTATTTCAATTCGGCTTGCAGATTCTGAAAGCGTAGGTCCCGCAGATTCCAAATATAACAGTCATTCCCACGTTCCCAATATTTCGAAAATTTTCAGATTTCTGAAAAAAAGGAAAGGGGTACCCCTTCTCATTTTTTTGGGCGAAAAAACTTTTTGTCGAAAAACGGATAATCAGGATGATATTCTTCATGGAAATGACCCACTGATTCCAAATATATGTGCCATTCCTCGATTCCGAAGCCTCCTGCGATTTTACCAATAAAAAACGACAAAAAAAAAAGTGGAAAAATAATAAAAAGTAAATCGACGATTAAAAATCGTAGGAATTTTTTATTTCAATTCGGCTTGCAGATTCTGAAAGCGTAGGTCCCGCAGATTCCAAATATAACAGTCATTCCCACGTTCCGAATATTTCGAAAATTTTCAGATTTCTGAAAAAAAGGAAAGGGGTACCCCTTCTCATTTTTTTGGGCGAAAAAACTTTTTGTCGAGAAACGGATAATCAGGATGATATTCTTCATGGAAATGACCCACTGATTCCAAATATATGTGCCATTCCTCGATTCCGAAGCCTCCTGCGATTTTACCAATAAAAAACGACAAAAAAAAAAGTGAAAAAATAATAAAAAGTAAATCGACGATCAAAAATCGTAGGAATTTTTTATTTCAATTCGGCTTGCAGATTCTGAAAGCGTAGGTCCCGCAGATTCCAAATATAACAGTCATTCCCACGTTCCGAATATTTCGAAAATTTCCAGATTTCTGAAAAAAAGGAAAGGGGTACCCCTTCTCATTTTTTTGGGCGAAAAAACTTTTTGTCGAGGAACGGATAATCAGAATGATATTCTTCATGGAAATGACCCACTGATTCCAAATATATGTGCCATTCCTCGATTCCGAAGCCTCCTGCGATTTTACCAATAAAAAACGACAAAAAAAAAAGTGGAAAAATAATAAAAAGTAAATCGACGATTAAAAATCGTAGGAATTTTTTATTTCAATTCGGCTTGCAGATTCTGAAAGCGTAGGTCCCGCAGATTCCAAATATAACAGTCATTCCCACGTTCCTAATATTTCGAAAATTTTCAGATTTTTGAAAAAAAGGAAAGGGGTACCCCTTCTCATTTTTTTGGGCGAAAAAACTTTTTGTCGAGAAACGGATAATCAGGATGATATTCTTCATGGAAATGACCCACTGATTCCAAACATATGTGCCATTCCTCGATTCCGAAGCCTCCTGCGATTTTACCAATAAAAAACGACAAAAAAAAAAGTGGAAAAATAATAAAAAAGAATCGACGATTAAAAATCGTAGGAATTTTTTATTTCAATTCGGCTTGCAGATTCTGAAAGCGTAGGTCCCGCAGATTCCAAATATAACAGTCATTCCCACGTTCCTAATATTTCGAAAATTTTCAGATTTCTGAAAAAAAGGAAAGGGGTACCCCTTCTCATTTTTTTGGGCGAAAAAACTTTTTGTCGAGAAACGGATAATCAGGATGATATTCTTCATGGAAATGACCCACTGATTCCAAATATATGTGCCATTCCTCGATTCCGAAGCCTCCTGCGATTTTACCAATAAAAAACGACAAAAAAAAAAGTGGAAAAATAATAAAAAGTAAATCGACGATTAAAAATCGTAGGAATTTTTTATTTCAATTCGGCTTGCAGATTCTGAAAGCGTAGGTCCCGCAGATTCCAAATATAACAGTCATTCCCACGTTCCGAACATTTCGAAAATTTTCAGATTTCTGAAAAAAAGGAAAGGGGTACCCCTTCTCATTTTTTTGGGCGAAAAAACTTTTTGTCGAGAAACGGATAGTCAGGATGATATTCTTCATGGAAATGACCCACTGATTCCAAATATATGTGCCATTCCTCGATTCCGAAGCCTCCTGCGATTTTACCAATAAAAAACGACAAAAAACAAAGTGGAAAAATAATAAAAAGTAAATCGACGATTAAAAATCGTAGGAATTTTTTATTTCAATTCGGCTTGCAGATTCTGAAAGCGTAGGTCCCGCAGATTCCAAATATAACAGTCATTCCCACGTTCCGAATGTTTCGAAAATCTTCAGATTTCTGAAAAAAAGGAAAGGGGTACCCCTTCTCATTTTTTTGGGCGAAAAAACTTTTTGTCGAGAAACGGATAATCAGGATGATATTCTTCATGGAAATGACCCACTGATTCCAAATATATGTGCCATTCCTCGATTCCGAAGCCTCCTGCGATTTTACCAATAAAAAACGACAAAAAAAAAAGTGGAAAAATAATAAAAAGTAAATCGACGATTAAAAATCGTAGGAATTTTTTATTTCAATTCGGCTTGCAGATTCTGAAAGCGTAGGTCCCGCAGATTCCAAATATAACAGTCATTCCCACGTTCCCAATATTTCGAAAATTTTCAGATTTCTGAAAAAAAGGAAAGGGGTACCCCTTCTCATTTTTTTGGGCGAAAAAACTTTTTGTCGAAAAACGGATAATCAGGATGATATTCTTCATGGAAATGACCCACTGATTCCAAATATATGTGCCATTCCTCGATTCCGAAGCCTCCTGCGATTTTACCAATAAAAAACGACAAAAAAAAAAGTGGAAAAATAATAAAAAGTAAATCGACGATTAAAAATCGTAGGAATTTTTTATTTCAATTCGGCTTGCAGATTCTGAAAGCGTAGGTCCCGCAGATTCCAAATATAACAGTCATTCCCACGTTCCGAATATTTCGAAAATTTTCAGATTTCTGAAAAAAAGGAAAGGGGTACCCCTTCTCATTTTTTTGGGCGAAAAAACTTTTTGTCGAGAAACGGATAATCAGGATGATATTCTTCATGGAAATGACCCACTGATTCCAAATATATGTGCCATTCCTCGATTCCGAAGCCTCCTGCGATTTTACCAATAAAAAACGACAAAAAAAAAAGTGGAAAAATAATAAAAAGTAAATCGACGATTAAAAATCGTAGGAATTTTTTATTTCAATTCGGCTTGCAGATTCTGAAAGCGTAGGTCCCGCAGATTCCAAATATAACAGTCATTCCCACGTTCCGAACATTTCGAAAATTTTCAGATTTCTGAAAAAAAGGAAAGGGGTACCCCTTCTCATTTTTTTGGGCGAAAAAACTTTTTGTCGAGAAACGGATAGTCAGGATGATATTCTTCATGGAAATGACCCACTGATTCCAAATATATGTGCCATTCCTCGATTCCGAAGCCTCCTGCGATTTTACCAATAAAAAACGACAAAAAACAAAGTGGAAAAATAATAAAAAGTAAATCGACGATTAAAAATCGTAGGAATTTTTTATTTCAATTCGGCTTGCAGATTCTGAAAGCGTAGGTCCCGCAGATTCCAAATATAACAGTCATTCCCACGTTCCGAATGTTTCGAAAATCTTCAGATTTCTGAAAAAAAGGAAAGGGGTACCCCTTCTCATTTTTTTGGGCGAAAAAACTTTTTGTCGAGAAACGGATAATCAGGATGATATTCTTCATGGAAATGACCCACTGATTCCAAATATATGTGCCATTCCTCGATTCCGAAGCCTCCTGCGATTTTACCAATAAAAAACGACAAAAAAAAAAGTGGAAAAATAATAAAAAGTAAATCGACGATTAAAAATCGTAGGAATTTTTTATTTCAATTCGGCTTGCAGATTCTGAAAGCGTAGGTCCCGCAGATTCCAAATATAACAGTCATTCCCACGTTCCGAATATTTCGAAAATTTTCAGGTTTCTGAAAAAAAGGAAAGGGGTACCCCTTCTCATTTTTTTGGGCGAAAGAACTTTTTTTCGAGAAACGGATAATCAGGATGATATTCTTCATGGAAATGACCCACTGATTCCAAATATATGTGCCATTCCTCGATTCCGAAGCCTCCTGCGATTTTACCAATAAAAAACGACAAAAAAAAAAGTGAAAAAATAATAAAAAGTAAATCGACGATTAAAAATCGTAGGAATTTTTTATTTCAATTCGGCTTGCAGATTCTGAAAGCGTAGGTCCCGCAGATTCCAAATATAACAGTCATTCCCACGTTCCGAATATTTCGAAAATTTCCAGATTTCTGAAAAAAAGGAAAGGGGTACCCCTTCTCATTTTTTTGGGCGAAAAAACTTTTTGTCGAGAAACGGATAATCAGGATGATATTCTTCATGGAAATGACCCACTGATTCCAAATATATGTGCCATTCCTCGATTCCGAAGCCTCCTGCGATTTTACCAATAAAAAACGACAAAAAAAAAAGTGGAAAAATAATAAAAAGTAAATCGACGATTCAAAATCGTAGGAATTTTTTATTTCAATTCGGCTTGCAGATTCTGAAAGCGTAGGTCCCGCAGATTCCAAATATAACAGTCATTTCCACGTTCCGAACATTTCGAAAATTTTCAGATTTCTGAAAAAAAGGAAAGGGGTACCCCTTCTCATTTTTTTGGGCGAAAAAACTTTTTGTCGAGAAACGGATAATCAGGATGATATTCTTCATGGAAATGACCCACTGATTCCAAATATATGTGCCATTCCTCGATTCCGAAGCCTCCTGCGATTTTACCAATAAAAAACGACAAAAAAAAAAGACGAAAAATAATAAAAAGTAAATCGACGATTAAAAATCGTAGGAATTTTTTATTTCAATTCGGCTTGCAGATTCTGAAAGCGTAGGTCCCGCAGATTCCAAATATAACAGTCATTCCCACGTTCCGAATATTTCGAAAATTTTCAGATTTCTGAAAAAAAGGAAAGGGGTACCCCTTCTCATTTTTTTGGGCGAAAAAACTTTTTGTCGAGAAACGGATAATCAGGATGATATTCTTCATGGAAATGACCCACTGATTCCAAATATATGTGCCATTCCTCGATTCCGAAGCCTCCTGCGATTTTACCAATAAAAAACGACAAAAAAAAAAGTGGAAAAATAATAAAAAGTAAATCGACGATTAAAAATCGTAGGAATTTTTTATTTCAATTCGGCTTGCAGATTCTGAAAGCGTAGGTCCCGCAGATTCCAAATATAAGAGTCATTCCCACGTTCCTAATATTTCGAAAATTTTCAGATTTCTGAAAAAAAGGAAAGGGGTACCCCTTCTCATTTTTTTGGGCGAAAAAACTTTTTGTCGAGAAACGGATAATCAGGATGATATTCTTCATGGAAATGACCCACTGATTCCAAATATATGTGCCATTCCTCGATTCCGAAGCCTCCTGCGATTTTACCAATAAAAAACGACAAAAAAAAAAGTGGAAAAATAATAAAAAGTAAATCGACGATTAAAAATCGTAGGAATTTTTTATTTCAATTCGGCTTGCAGATTCTGAAAGCGTAGGTCCCGCAGATTCCAAATATAAGAGTCATTCCCACGTTCCTAATATTTCGAAAATTTTCAGATTTCTGAAAAAAAGGAAAGGGGTACCCCTTCTCATTTTTTTGGGCGAAAAAACTTTTTGTCGAGAAACGGATAATCAGGATGATATTCTTCATGGAAATGACCCACTGATTCCAAATATATGTGCCATTCCTCGATTCCGAAGCCTCCTGCGATTTTACCAATAAAAAACGACAAAAAAAAAAGTGGAAAAATAATAAAAAGTAAATCGACGATTAAAAATCGTAGGAATTTTTTATTTCAATTCGGCTTGCAGATTCTGAAAGCGTAGGTCCCGCAGATTCCAAATATAAGAGTCATTCCCACGTTCCTAATATTTCGAAAATTTTCAGATTTCTGAAAAAAAGGAAAGGGGTACCCCTTCTCATTTTTTTGGGCGAAAAAACTTTTTGTCGAGAAACGGATAATCAGGATGATATTCTTCATGGAAATGACCCACTGATTCCAAATATATGTGCCATTCCTCGATTCCGAAGCCTCCTGCGATTTTACCAATAAAAAACGACAAAAAAAAAGTGGAAAAATAATAAAAAGTAAATCGACGATTAAAAATCGTAGGAATTTTTTATTTCAATTCGGCTTGCAGATTCTGAAAGCGTAGGTCCCGCAGATTCCAAATATAACAGTCATTCCCACGTTCCGAATATTTCGAAAATTTCCAGATTTCTGAAAAAAAGGAAAGGGGTACCCCTTCTCATTTTTTTGGGCGAAAAAACTTTTTGTCGAGAAACGGATAATCAGGATGATATTCTTCATGGAAATGACCCACTGATTCCAAATATATGTGCCATTCCTCGATTCCGAAGCCTTCTGCGATTTTACCAATAAAAAACGACAAAAAAAAAAGTGGAAAAATAATAAAAAGTAAATCGACGATTAAAAATCGTAGGAATTTTTTATTTCAATTCGGCTTGCAGATTCTGAAAGCGTAGGTCCCGCAGATTCCAAATATAACAGTCATTCCCACGTTCCGAACATTTCGAAAATTTTCAGATTTCTGAAAAAAAGGAAAGGGGTACCCCTTCTCATTTTTTTGGGCGAAAAAACTTTTTGTCGAGAAACGGATAATCAGGATGATATTCTTCATGGAAATGACCCACTGATTCCAAATATATGTGCCATTCCTCGATTCCGAAGCCTCCTGCGATTTTACCAATAAAAAACGACAAAAAAAAAAGTGGAAAAATAATAAAAAGTAAATCGACGATTAAAAATCGTAGGAATTTTTTATTTCAATTCGGCTTGCAGATTCTGAAAGCGTAGGTCCCGCAGATTCCAAATATAACAGTCATTCCCACGTTCCGAATGTTTCGAAAATTTTCAGATTTCTGAAAAAAAGGAAAGGGGTACCCCTTCTCATTTTTTTGGGCGAAAAAACTTTTTGTCGAGAAACGGATAATCAGGATGATATTCTTCATGGAAATGACCCACTGATTCCAAATATATGTGCCATTCCTCGATTCCGAAGCCTCCTGCGATTTTACCAATAAAAAACGACAAAAAAAAAAGTGGAAAAATAATAAAAAGTAAATCGACGATTAAAAATCGTAGGAATTTTTTATTTCAATTCGGCTTGCAGATTCTGAAAGCGTAGGTCCCGCAGATTCCAAATATAACAGTCATTCCCACGTTCCGAACATTTCGAAAATTTTCAGATTTCTGAAAAAAAGGAAAGGGGTACCCCTTCTCATTTTTTTGGGCGAAAAAACTTTTTGTCGAGAAACGGATAATCAGGATGATATTCTTCATGGAAATGACCCACTGATTCCAAATATATGTGCCATTCCTCGATTCCGAAGCCTCCTGCGATTTTACCAATAAAAAACGACAAAAAAAAAAGTGGAAAAATAATAAAAAGTAAATCGACGATTAAAAATCGTAGGAATTTTTTATTTCAATTCGGCTTGCAGATTCTGAAAGCGTAGGTCCCGCAGATTCCAAATATAACAGTCATTCCCACGTTCCGAATGTTTCGAAAATTTTCAGATTTCTGAAAAAAAGGAAAGGGGTACCCCTTCTCATTTTTTTGGGCGAAAAAACTTTTTGTCGAGAAACGGATAATCAGGATGATATTCTTCATGGAAATGACCCACTGATTCCAAATATATGTGCCATTCCTCGATTCCGAAGCCTCCTGCGATTTTACCAATAAAAAACGACAAAAAAAAAAGTGGAAAAATAATAAAAAGTAAATCGACGATTAAAAATCGTAGGAATTTTTTATTTCAATTCGGCTTGCAGATTCTGAAAGCGTAGGTCCCGCAGATTCCAAATATAACAGTCATTCCCACGTTCCAAACATTTCGAAAATTTTCAGATTTCTGAAAAAAAGGAAAGGGGTACCCCTTCTCATTTTTTTGGGCGAAAAAACTTTTTGTCGAGAAACGGATAATCAGGATGATATTCTTCATGGAAATGACCCACTGATTCCAAATATATGTGCCATTCCTCGATTCCGAAGCCTCCTGCGACTTTACCAATAAAAAACGACAAAAAAAAAAGTGGAAAAATAATAAAAAGTAAATCGACGATTAAAAATCGTAGGAATTTTTTATTTCAATTCGGCTTGCAGATTCTGAAAGCGTAGGTCCCGCAGATTCCAAATATAACAGTCATTCCCACGTTCCTAATATTTCGAAAATTTTCAGATTTCTGAAAAAAAGGAAAGGGGTACCCCTTCTCATTTTTTTGGGCGAAAAAACTTTTTGTCGAGAAACGGATAATCAGGATGATATTCTTCATGGAAATGACCCACTGATTCCAAATATATGTGCCATTCCTCGATTCCGAAGCCTCCTGCGATTTTACCAATAAAAAACGACAAAAAAAAAAGTGGAAAAATAATAAAAAGTAAATCGACGATTAAAAATCGTAGGAATTTTTTATTTCAATTCGGCTTGCAGATTCTGAAAGCGTAGGTCCCGCAGATTCCAAATATAACAGTCATTCCCACGTTCCGAATATTTCGAAAATTTTCAGATTTCTGAAAAAAAGGAAAGGGGTACCCCTTCTCATTTTTTTGGGCGAAAAAACTTTTTGTCGAGAAACGGATAATCAGGATGATATTCTTCATGGAAATGACCCACTGATTCCAAATATATGTGCCATTCCTCGATTCCGAAGCCTCCTGCGATTTTACCAATAAAAAACGACAAAAAAAAAAGTGGAAAAATAATAAAAAGTAAATCGACGATTAAAAATCGTAGGAATTTTTTATTTCAATTCGGCTTGCAGATTCTGAAAGCGTAGGTCCCGCAGATTCCAAATATAACAGTCATTCCCACGTTCCGAATATTTCGAAAATTTCCAGATTTCTGAAAAAAAGGAAAGGGGTACCCCTTCTCATTTTTTTGGGCGAAAAAACTTTTTGTCGAGAAACGGATAATCAGGATGATATTCTTCATGGAAATGACCCACTGATTCCAAATATATGTGCCATTCCTCGATTCCGAAGCCTCCTGCGATTTTACCAATAAAAAACGACAAAAAAAAAAGTGGAAAAATAATAAAAAGTAAATCGACGAATAAAAATCGTAGGAATTTTTTATTTCAATTCGGCTTGCAGATTCTGAAAGCGTAGGTCCCGCAGATTCCAAATATAACAGTCATTCCCACGTTCCGAATATTTCGAAAATTTCCAGATTTCTGAAAAAAAGGAAAGGGGTACCCCTTCTCATTTTTTTGGGCGAAAAAACTTTTTGTCGAGAAACGGATAATCAGGATGATATTCTTCATGGAAATGACCCACTGATTCCAAATATATGTGCCATTCCTCGATTCCGAAGCCTCCTGCGATTTTACCAATAAAAAACGACAAAAAAAAAAAGTGGAAAAATAATAAAAAGTAAATCGACGATTAAAAATCGTAGGAATTTTTTATTTCAATTCGGCTTGCAGATTCTGAAAGCGTAGGTCCCGCAGATTCCAAATATAACAGTCATTCCCACGTTCCGAATGTTTCGAAAATTTTCAGATTTCTGAAAAAAAGGAAAGGGGTACCCCTTCTCATTTTTTTGGGCGAAAAAACTTTTTGTCGAGAAACGGATAATCAGGATGATATTCTTCATGGAAATGACCCACTGATTCCAAATATATGTGCCATTCCTCGATTCCGAAGCCTCCTGCGATTTTACCAATAAAAAACGACAAAAAAAAAAGTGGAAAAATAATAAAAAGTAAATCGACGATTAAAAATCGTAGGAATTTTTTATTTCAATTCGGCTTGCAGATTCTGAAAGCGTAGGTCCCGCAGATTCCAAATATAACAGTCATTCCCACGTTCCGAATATTTCGAAAATTTTCAGATTTCTGAAAAAAAGGAAAGGGGTACCCCTTCTCATTTTTTTGGGCGAAAAAACTTTTTGTCGAGAAACGGATAATCAGGATGATATTCTTCATGGAAATGACCCACTGATTCCAAACATATGTGCCATTCCTCGATTCCGAAGCCTCCTGCGATTTTACCAATAAAAAACGACAAAAAAAAAAGTGGAAAAATAATAAAAAGTAAATCGACGATTAAAAATCGTAGGAATTTTTTATTTCAATTCGGCTTGCAGATTCTGAAAGCGTAGGTCCCGCAGATTCCAAATATAACAGTCATTCCCACGTTCCTAATATTTCGAAAATTTTCAGATTTCTGAAAAAAAGGAAAGGAGTACCCCTTCTCATTTTTTTGGGCGAAAAAACTTTTTGTCGAGAAACGGATAATCAGGATGATATTCTTCATGGAAATGACCCACTGATTCCAAATATATGTGCCATTCCTCGATTCCGAAGCCTCCTGCGATTTTACCAATAAAAAACGACAAAAAAAAAAGTGGAAAAATAATAAAAAGTAAATCGACGATTAAAAATCGTAGGAATTTTTTATTTCAATTCGGCTTGCAGATTCTGAAAGCGTAGGTCCCGCAGATTCCAAATATAACAGTCATTCCCACGTTCCGAATATTTCGAAAATTTTCAGATTTCTGAAAAAAAGGAAAGGGGTACCCCTTCTCATTTGTTTGGGCGAAAAAACTTTTTGTCGAGAAACGGATAATCAGGATGATATTCTTCATGGAAATGACCCACTGATTCCAAATATATGTGCCATTCCTCGATTCCGAAGCCTCCTGCGATTTTACCAATAAAAAACGACAAAAAAAAAAGTGGAAAAATAATAAAAAGTAAATCGACGATTAAAAATCGTAGGAATTTTTTATTTCAATTTGGCTTGCAGATTCTGAAAGCGTAGGTCCCGCAGATTACAAATATAACAGTCATTCCCACGTTCCGAACATTTCGAAAATTTTCAGATTTCTGAAAAAAAGGAAAGGGGTACCCCTTCTCATTTTTTTGGGCGAAAAAACTTTTTGTCGAGAAACGGATAATCAGGATGATATTCTTCATGGAAATGACCCACTGATTCCAAATATATGTGCCATTCCTCGATTCCGAAGCCTCCTGCGATTTTACCAATAAAAAACGACAAAAAAAAAAGTGGAAAAATAATAAAAAGTAAATCGACGATTAAAAATCGTAGGAATTTTTTATTTCAATTCGGCTTGCAGATTCTGAAAGCGTAGGTCCCGCAGATTCCAAATATAACAGTCATTCCCACGTTCCGAATGTTCCGAAAATTTTCAGATTTCTGAAAAAAAGGAAAGGGGTACCCCTTCTCATTTTTTTGGGCGAAAAAACTTTTTGTCGAGAAACGGATAATCAGGATGATATTCTTCATGGAAATGACCCACTGATTCCAAATATATGTGCCATTCCTCGATTCCGAAGCCTCCTGCGATTTTACCAATAAAAAACGACAAAAAAAAAAGTGAAAAAATAATAAAAAGTAAATCGACGATTAAAAATCGTAGGAATTTTTTATTTCAATTCGGCTTGCAGATTCTGAAAGCGTAGGTCCCGCAGATTCCAAATATAACAGTCATTCCCACGTTCCGAATATTTCGAAAATTTCCAGATTTCTGAAAAAAAGGAAAGGGGTACCCCTTCTCATTTTTTTGGGCGAAAAAACTTTTTGTCGAGAAACGGATAATCAGGATGATATTCTTCATGGAAATGACCCACTGATTCCAAATATATGTGCCATTCCTCGATTCCGAAGCCTCCTGCGATTTTACCAATAAAAAACGACAAAAAAAAAAGTGGAAAAATAATAAAAAGTAAATCGACGATTAAAAATCGTAGGAATTTTTTATTTCAATTCGGCTTGCAGATTCTGAAAGCGTAGGTCCCGCAGATTCCAAATATAACAGTCATTCCCACGTTCCGAATATTTCGAAAATTTTCAGATTTCTGAAAAAAAGGAAAGGGGTACCCCTTCTCATTTTTTTGGGCGAAAAAACTTTTTGTCGAGAAACGGATAATCAGGATGATATTCTTCATGGAAATGACCCACTGATTCCAAATATATGTGCCATTCCTCGATTCCGAAGCCTCCTGCGATTTTACCAATAAAAAACGACAAAAAAAAAAGTGGAAAAATAATAAAAAGTAAATCGACGATTAAAAATCGTAGGAATTTTTTATTTCAATTCGGCTTGCAGATTCTGAAAGCGTAGGTCCCGCAGATTCCAAATATAACAGTCATTCCCACGTTCCAAACATTTCGAAAATTTTCAGATTTCTGAAAAAAAGGAAAGTACCCCTTCTCATTTTTTTGGGCGAAAAAACTTTTTGTCGAGAAACGGATAATCAGGATGATATTCTTCATGGAAATGACCCACTGATTCCAAATATATGTGCCATTCCTCGATTCCGAAGCCTCCTGCGACTTTACCAATAAAAAACGACAAAAAAAAAAGTGGAAAAATAATAAAAAGTAAATCGACGATTAAAAATCGTAGGAATTTTTTATTTCAATTCGGCTTGCAGATTCTGAAAGCGTAGGTCCCGCAGATTCCAAATATAACAGTCATTCCCACGTTCCTAATATTTCGAAAATTTTCAGATTTCTGAAAAAAAGGAAAGGGGTACCCCTTCTCATTTTTTTGGGCGAAAAAACTTTTTGTCGAGAAACGGATAATCAGGATGATATTCTTCATGGAAATGACCCACTGATTCCAAATATATGTGCCATTCCTCGATTTCGAAGCCTCCTGCGATTTTACCAATAAAAAACGACAAAAAAAAAAGTGGAAAAATAATAAAAAGTAAATCGACGATTAAAAATCGTAGGAATTTTTTATTTCAATTCGGCTTGCAGATTCTGAAAGCGTAGGTCCCGCAGATTCCAAATATAACAGTCATTCCCACGTTCCGAATGTTCCGAAAATTTTCAGATTTCTGAAAAAAAGGAAAGGGGTACCCCTTCTCATTTTTTGGGGCGAAAAAACTTTTTGTCGAGAAACGGATAATCAGGATGATATTCTTCATGGAAATGACCCACTGATTCCAAATATATGTGCCATTCCTCGATTCCGAAGCCTCCTGCGATTTTACCAATAAAAAACGACAAAAAAAAAAGTGGAAAAATAATAAAAAGTAAATCGACGATTAAAAATCGTAGGAATTTTTTATTTCAATTCGGCTTGCAGATTCTGAAAGCGTAGGTCCCGCAGATTCCAAATATAACAGTCATTCCCACGTTCCGAATATTTCGAAAATTTTCAGATTTCTGAAAAAAAGGAAAGGGGTACCCCTTCTCATTTTTTTGGGCGAAAAAACTTTTTGTCGAGAAACGGATAATCAGGATGATATTCTTCATGGAAACGACCCACTGATTCCAAATATATGTGCCATTCCTCGATTCCGAAGCCTCCTGCGATTTTACCAATAAAAAACGACAAAAAAAAAAGTGAAAAAATAATAAAAAGTAAATCGACGATTAAAAATCGTAGGAATTTTTTATTTCAATTCGGCTTGCAGATTCTGAAAGCGTAGGTCCCGCAGATTCCAAATATAACAGTCATTCCCACGTTCCGAATATTTCGAAAATTTCCAGATTTCTGAAAAAAAGGAAAGGGGTACCCCTTCTCATTTTTTTGGGCGAAAAAACTTTTTGTCGAGAAACGGATAATCAGGATGATATTCTTCATGGAAATGACCCACTGATTCCAAATATATGTGCCATTCCTCGATTCCGAAGCCTCCTGCGATTTTACCAATAAAAAACGACAAAAAAAAAAGTGGAAAAATAATAAAAAGTAAATCGACGATTAAAAATCGTAGGAATTTTTTATTTCAATTCGGCTTGCAGATTCTGAAAGCGTAGGTCCCGCAGATTCCAAATCTAACAGTCATTCCCACGTTCCTAATATTTCGAAAATTTTCAGATTTCTGAAAAAAAGGAAAGGGGTACCCCTTCTCATTTTTTTGGGCAAAAAAACTTTTTGTCGAGAAACGGATAATCAGGATGATATTCTTCATGGAAATGACCCACTGATTCCAAATATATGTGCCATTCCTCGATTCCGAAGCCTCCTGCGATTTTACCAATAAAAAACGACAAAAAAAAAAGTGGAAAAATAATAAAAAGTAAATCGACGATTAAAAATCGTAGGAATTTTTTATTTTAATTCGGCTTGCAGATTCTGAAAGCGTAGGTCCCGCAGATTCCAAATATAACAGTCATTCCCACGTTCCGAACATTTCGAAAATTTTCAGATTTCTGAAAAAAAGGAAAGGGGTACCCCTTCTCATTTTTTTGGGCGAAAAAACTTTTTGTCGAGAAACGGATAATCAGGATGATATCCTTCATGGAAATGACCCACTGATTACAAATATATGTGCCATTCCTCGATTCCGAAGCCTCCTGCGATTTTACCAATAAAAAACGACAAAAAAAAAAGTGGAAAAATAATAAAAAGTAAATCGACGATTAAAAATCGTAGGAATTTTTTATTTCAATTCGGCTTGCAGATTCTGAAAGCGTAGGTCCCGCAGATTCCAAATATAACAGTCATTCCCACGTTCCGAATATTTCGAAAATTTTCAGATTTCTGAAAAAAAGGAAAGGGGTACCCCTTCTCATTTTTTTGGGCGAAAAAACTTTTTGTCGAGAAACGGATAATCAGGATGATATTCTTCATGGAAATGACCCACTGATTCCAAATATATGTGCCATTCCTCGATTCCGAAGCCTCCTGCGATTTTACCAATAAAAAACGACAAAAAAAAAAGTGGAAAAATAATAAAAAGTAAATCGACGATTAAAAATCGTAGGAATTTTTTATTTCAATTCGGCTTGCAGATTCTGAAAGCGTAGGTCCCGCAGATTCCAAATCTAACAGTCATTCCCACGTTCCTAATATTTCGAAAATTTTCAGATTTCTGAAAAAAAGGAAAGGGGTACCCCTTCTCATTTTTTTGGGCAAAAAAACTTTTTGTCGAGAAACGGATAATCAGGATGATATTCTTCATGGAAATGACCCACTGATTCCAAATATATGTGCCATTCCTCGATTCCGAAGCCTCCTGCGATTTTACCAATAAAAAACGACAAAAAAAAAAGTGGAAAAATAATAAAAAGTAAATCGACGATTAAAAATCGTAGGAATTTTTTATTTTAATTCGGCTTGCAGATTCTGAAAGCGTAGGTCCCGCAGATTCCAAATATAACAGTCATTCCCACGTTCCGAACATTTCGAAAATTTTCAGATTTCTGAAAAAAAGGAAAGGGGTACCCCTTCTCATTTTTTTGGGCGAAAAAACTTTTTGTCGAGAAACGGATAATCAGGATGATATCCTTCATGGAAATGACCCACTGATTACAAATATATGTGCCATTCCTCGATTCCGAAGCCTCCTGCGATTTTACCAATAAAAAACGACAAAAAAAAAAGTGGAAAAATAATAAAAAGTAAATCGACGATTAAAAATCGTAGGAATTTTTTATTTCAATTCGGCTTGCAGATTCTGAAAGCGTAGGTCCCGCAGATTCCAAATATAACAGTCATTCCCACGTTCCGAATATTTCGAAAATTTTCAGATTTCTGAAAAAAAGGAAAGGGGTACCCCTTCTCATTTTTTTGGGCGAAAAAACTTTTTGTCGAGAAACGGATAATCAGGATGATATTCTTCATGGAAATGACCCACTGATTCCAAATATATGTGCCATTCCTCGATTCCGAAGCCTCCTGCGATTTTACCAATAAAAAACGACAAAAAAAAAAGTGGAAAAATAATAAAAAGTAAATCGACGATTAAAAATCGTAGGAATTTTTTATTTCAATTCGGCTTGCAGATTCTGAAAGCGTAGGTCCCGCAGATTCCAAATATAACAGTCATTCCCACGTTCCGAATATTTCGAAAATTTTCAGATTTCTGAAAAAAAGGAAAGGGGTACCCCTTCTCATTTTTTTGGGCGAAAAAACTTTTTGTCGAGAAACGGATAATCAGGATGATATTCTTCATGGAAATGACCCACTGATTCCAAATATATGTGCCATTCCTCGATTCCGAAGCCTCCTGCGATTTTACCAATAAAAAACGACAAAAAAAAAAGTGGAAAAATAATAAAAAGTAAATCGACGATTAAAAATCGTAGGAATTTTTTATTTCAATTCGGCTTGCAGATTCTGAAAGCGTAGGTCCCGCAGATTCCAAATATAACAGTCATTCCCACGTTCCGAACATTTCGAAAATTTTCAGATTTCTGAAAAAAAGGAAAGGGGTACCCCTTCTCATTTTTTTGGGCGAAAAAACTTTTTGTCGAGAAACGGATAATCAGGATGATATTCTTCATGGAAATGACCCACTGATTCCAAATATATGTGCCATTCCTCGATTCCGAAGCCTCCTGCGATTTTACCAATAAAAAACGACAAAAAAAAAAGTGGAAAAATAATAAAAAGTAAATCGACGATTAAAAATCGTAGGAATTTTTTATTTCAATTCGGCTTGCAGATTCTGAAAGCGTAGGTCCCGCAGATTCCAAATATAACAGTCATTCCCACGTTCCGAATGTTTCGAAAATTTTCAGATTTCTGAAAAAAAGGAAAGGGGTACCCCTTCTCATTTTTTTGGGCGAAAAAACTTTTTGTCGAGAAACGGACAATCAGGATGATATTCTTCATGGAAATGACCCACTGATTCCAAATATATGTGCCATTCCTCGATTCCGAAGCCTCCTGCGATTTTACCAATAAAAAACGACAAAAAAAAAAGTGGAAAAATAATAAAAAGTAAATCGACGATTAAAAATCGTAGGAATTTTTTATTTCAATTCGGCTTGCAGATTCTGAAAGCGTAGGTCCCGCAGATTCCAAATATAACAGTCATTCCCACGTTCCGAATATTTCGAAAATTTTCAGATTTCTGAAAAAAAGGAAAGGGGTACCCCTTCTCATTTTTTTGGGCGAAAAAACTTTTTGTCGAGAAACGGATAATCAGGATGATATTCTTCATGGAAATGACCCACTGATTCCAAATATATGTGCCATTCCTCGATTCCGAAGCCTCCTGCGATTTTACCAATAAAAAACGACACAAAAAAAAGTGAAAAAATAATAAAAAGTAAATCGACGATTAAAAATCGTAGGAATTTTTTATTTCAATTCGGCTTGCAGATTCTGAAAGCGTAGGTCCCGCAGATTCCAAATATAACAGTCATTCCCACGTTCCGAATATTTCGAAAATTTTCAGATTTCTGAAAAAAAGGAAAGGGGTACCCCTTCTCATTTTTTTGGGCGAAAAAACTTTTTGTCGAGAAACGGATAATCAGGATGATATTCTTCATGGAAATGACCCACTGATTCCAAATATATGTGCCATTCCTCGATTCCGAAGCCTCCTGCGATTTTACCAATAAAAAACGACAAAAAAAAAAGTGGAAAAATAATAAAAAGTAAATCGACGATTAAAAATCGTAGGAATTTTTTATTTCAATTCGGCTTGCAGATTCTGAAAGCGTAGGTCCCGCAGATTCCAAATATAACAGTCATTCCCACGTTCCGAATATTTCGAAAATTTTCAGATTTCTGAAAAGAAGGAAAGGGGTACCCCTTCTCATTTTTTTGGGCGAAAAAACTTTTTGTCGAGAAACGGATAATCAGGATGATATTCTTCATGGAAATGACCCACTGATTCCAAATATATGTGCCATTCCTCGATTCCGAAGCCTCCTGCGATTTTACCAATAAAAAACGACAAAAAAAAAGTGGAAAAATAATAAAAAGTAAATCGACGATTAAAAATCGTAGGAATTTTTTATTTCAATTCGGCTTGCAGATTCTGAAAGCGTAGGTCCCGCAGATTCCAAATATAACAGTCATTCCCACGTTCCGAATGTTTCGAAAATTTTCAGATTTCTGAAAAAAAGGAAAGGGGTACCCCTTCTCATTTTTTTGGGCAAAAAAACTTTTTGTCGAGAAACGGATAATCAGGATGATATTCTTCATGGAAATGACCCGCTGATTACAAATATATGTGCCATTCCTCGATTCCGAAGCCTCCTGCGATTTTACCAATAAAAAACGACAAAAAAAAAAGTGGAAAAATAATAAAAAGTAAATCGACGATTAAAAATCGTAGGAATTTTTTATTTCAATTCGGCTTGCAGATTCTGAAAGCGTAGGTCCCGCAGATTCCAAATATAACAGTCATTCCCACGTTCCGAACATTTCGAAAATTTTCAGATTTCTGAAAAAAAGGAAAGGGGTACCCCTTCTCATTTTTTTGGGCGAAAAAACTTTTTGTCGAGAAACGAATAATCAGGATGATATTCTTCATGGAAATGACCCACTGATTCCAAATATATGTGCCATTCCTCGATTCCGAAGCCTCCTGCGATTTTACCAATAAAAAACGACAAAAAAAAAAGTGGAAAAATAATAAAAAGTAAATCGACGATTAAAAATCGTAGGAATTTTTTATTTCAATTCGGCTTGCAGATTCTGAAAGCGTAGGTCCCGCAGATTCCAAATATAACAGTCATTCCCACGTTCCGAATATTTCGAAAATTTTCAGATTTCTGAAAAAAAGGAAAGGGGTACCCCTTCTCATTTTTTTGGGCGAAAAAACTTTTTGTCGAGAAACGGATAATCAGGATGATATTCTTCATGGAAATGACCCACTGATTCCAAATATATGTGCCATTCCTCGATTCCGAAGCCTCCTGCGATTTTACCAATAAAAAACGACAAAAAAAAAAGTGGAAAAATAATAAAAAGTAAATCGACGATTAAAAATCGTAGGAATTTTTTATTTCAATTCGGCTTGCAGATTCTGAAAGCGTAGGTCCCGCAGATTCCAAATATAACAGTCATTCCCACGTTCCGAATATTTCGAAAATTTTCAGATTTCTGAAAAAAAGGAAAGGGGTACCCCTTCTCATTTTTTTGGGCGAAAAAACTTTTTGTCGAGAAACGGATAATCAGGATGATATTCTTCATGGAAATGACCCACTGATTCCGAATATATGTGCCATTCCTCGATTCCGAAGCCTCCTGCGATTTTACCAATAAAAAACGACAAAAAAAAAAGTGGAAAAATAATAAAAAGTAAATCGACGATTAAAAATCGTAGGAATTTTTTATTTCAATTCGGCTTGCAGATTCTGAAAGCGTAGGTCCCGCAGATTCCAAATATAACAGTCATTCCCACGTTCCGAATATTTCGAAAATTTTCAGATTTCTGAAAAAAAGGAAAGGGGTACCCCTTCTCATTTTTTTGGGCGAAAAAACTTTTTGTCGAGAAACGGATAATCAGGATGATATTCTTCATGGAAATGACCCACTGATTCCAAATATATGTGCCATTCCTCGATTCCGAAGCCTCC
Source organism: Ametastegia equiseti (assembly GCA_963989295.1). Taxonomy (NCBI): domain Eukaryota; kingdom Metazoa; phylum Arthropoda; class Insecta; order Hymenoptera; family Tenthredinidae; genus Ametastegia; species Ametastegia equiseti. The sequence continues at coordinate 5,208,491 of OZ022403.1, read as the reverse complement.
TGCGATTTTACCAATAAAAAACGACAAAAAAAAAGTGGAAAAATAATAAAAAGTAAATCGACGATTAAAAATCGTAGGAATTTTTTATTTCAATTCGGCTTGCAGATTCTGAAAGCGTAGGTCCCGCAGATTCCAAATATAACAGTCATTCCCACGTTCCGAATATTTCGAAAATTTTCAGATTTCTGAAAAAAAGGAAAGGGGTACCCCTTCTCATTTTTTTGGGCGAAAAAACTTTTTGTCGAGAAACGGATAATCAGGATGATATTCTTCATGGAAATGACCCACTGATTCCAAATATATGTGCCATTCCTCGATTCCGAAGCCTCCTGCGATTTTACCAATAAAAAACGACAAAAAAAAAAGTGGAAAAATAATAAAAAGTAAATCGACGATTAAAAATCGTAGGAATTTTTTATTTCAATTCGGCTTGCAGATTCTGAAAGCGTAGGTCCCGCAGATTCCAAATATAACAGTCATTCCCACGTTCCGAATATTTCGAAAATTTTCAGATTTCTGAAAAAAAGGAAAGGGGTACCCCTTCTCATTTTTTTGGGCGAAAAAACTTTTTGTCGAGAAACGGATAATCAGGATGATATTCTTCATGGAAATGACCCACTGATTCCAAATATATGTGCCATTCCTCGATTCCGAAGCCTCCTGCGATTTTACCAATAAAAAACGACAAAAAAAAAGTGGAAAAATAATAAAAAGTAAATCGACGATTAAAAATCGTAGGAATTTTTTATTTCAATTCGGCTTGCAGATTCTGAAAGCGTAGGTCCCGCAGATTCCGAATATAACAGTCATTCCCACGTTCCGAATGTTTCGAAAATTTTCAGATTTCTGAAAAAAAGGAAAGGGGTACCCCTTCTCATTTTTTTGGGCAAAAAAACTTTTTGTCGAGAAACGGATAATCAGGATGATATTCTTCATGGAAATGACCCGCTGATTACAAATATATGTGCCATTCCTCGATTCCGAAGCCTCCTGCGATTTTACCAATAAAAAACGACAAAAAAAAAAAGTGGAAAAATAATAAAAAGTAAATCGACGATTAAAAATCGTAGGAATTTTTTATTTCAATTCGGCTTGCAGATTCTGAAAGCGTAGGTCCCGCAGATTCCAAATATAACAGTCATTCCCACGTTCCGAACATTTCGAAAATTTTCAGATTTCTGAAAAAAAGGAAAGGGGTACCCCTTCTCATTTTTTTGGGCGAAAAAACTTTTTGTCGAGAAACGGATAATCAGGATGATATTCTTCATGGAAATGACCCACTGATTCCAAATATATGTGCCATTCCTCGATTCCGAAGCCTCCTGCGATTTTACCAATAAAAAACGACAAAAAAAAAAGTGGAAAAATAATAAAAAGTAAATCGACGATTAAAAATCGTAGGAATTTTTTATTTCAATTCGGCTTGCAGATTCTGAAAGCGTAGGTCCCGCAGATTCCAAATATAACAGTCATTCCCACGTTCCGAATATTTCGAAAATTTCCAGATTTCTGAAAAAAAGGAAAGGGGTACCCCTTCTCATTTTTTTGGGCGAAAAAACTTTTTGTCGAGAAACGGATAATCAGGATGATATTCTTCATGGAAATGACCCACTGATTCCAAATATATGTGCCATTCCTCGATTCCGAAGCCTCCTGCGATTTTACCAATAAAAAACGACAAAAAAAAAAGTGGAAAAATAATAAAAAGTAAATCGACGATTAAAAATCGTAGGAAGTTTTTATTTCAATTCGGCTTGCAGATTCTGAAAGCGTAGGTCCCGCAGATTCCAAATATAACAGTCATTCCCACGTTCCGAATATTTCGAAAATTTCCAGATTTCTGAAAAAAAGGAAAGGGGTACCCCTTCTCATTTTTTTGGGCGAAAAAACTTTTTGTCGAGAAACGGATAATCAGGATGATATTCTTCATGGAAATGACCCACTGATTCCAAATATATGTGCCATTCCTCGATTCCGAAGCCTCCTGCGATTTTACCAATAAAAAACGACAAAAAAAAAAGTGGAAAAATAATAAAAAGTAAATCGACGATTAAAAATCGTAGGAATTTTTTATTTCAATTCGGCTTGCAGATTCTGAAAGCGTAGGTCCCGCAGATTCCAAATATAACAGTCATTCCCACGTTCCGAATGTTTCGAAAATTTTCAGATTTCTGAAAAAAAGGAAAGGGGTACCCCTTCTCATTTTTTTGGGCGAAAAAACTTTTTGTCGAGAAACGGATAATCAGGATGATATTCTTCATGGAAATGACCCACTGATTCCAAATATATGTGCCATTCCTCGATTCCGAAGCCTCCTGCGATTTTACCAATAAAAAACGACAAAAAAAAAAGTGGAAAAATAATAAAAAGTAAATCGACGATTAAAAATCGTAGGAATTTTTTATTTCAATTCGGCTTGCAGATTCTGAAAGCGTAGGTCCCGCAGATTCCAAATATAACAGTCATTCCCACGTTCCGAATATTTCGAAAATTTTCAGATTTCTGAAAAAAAGGAAAGGGGTACCCCTTCTCATTTTTTTGGGCGAAAAAACTTTTTGTCGAGAAACGGATAATCAGGATGATATTCTTCATGGAAATGACCCACTGATTCCAAACATATGTGCCATTCCTCGATTCCGAAGCCTCCTGCGATTTTACCAATAAAAAACGACAAAAAAAAAAGTGGAAAAATAATAAAAAGTAAATCGACGATTAAAAATCGTAGGAATTTTTTATTTCAATTCGGCTTGCAGATTCTGAAAGCGTAGGTCCCGCAGATTCCAAATATAACAGTCATTCCCACGTTCCTAATATTTCGAAAATTTTCAGATTTCTGAAAAAAAGGAAAGGAGTACCCCTTCTCATTTTTTTGGGCGAAAAAACTTTTTGTCGAGAAACGGATAATCAGGATGATATTCTTCATGGAAATGACCCACTGATTCCAAATATATGTGCCATTCCTCGATTCCGAAGCCTCCTGCGATTTTACCAATAAAAAACGACAAAAAAAAAAGTGGAAAAATAATAAAAAGTAAATCGACGATTAAAAGTCGTAGGAATTTTTTATTTCAATTCGGCTTGCAGATTCTGAAAGCGTAGGTCCCGCAGATTCCAAATATAACAGTCATTCCCACGTTCCGAATATTTCGAAAATTTTCAGATTTCTGAAAAAAAGGAAAGGGGTACCCCTTCTCATTTGTTTGGGCGAAAAAACTTTTTGTCGAGAAACGGATAATCAGGATGATATTCTTCATGGAAATGACCCACTGATTCCAAATATATGTGCCATTCCTCGATTCCGAAGCCTCCTGCGATTTTACCAATAAAAAACGACAAAAAAAAAAGTGGAAAAATAATAAAAAGTAAATCGACGATTAAAAATCGTAGGAATTTTTTATTTCAATTTGGCTTGCAGATTCTGAAAGCGTAGGTCCCGCAGATTACAAATATAACAGTCATTCCCACGTTCCGAACATTTCGAAAATTTTCAGATTTCTGAAAAAAAGGAAAGGGGTACCCCTTCTCATTTTTTTGGGCGAAAAAACTTTTTGTCGAGAAACGGATAATCAGGATGATATTCTTCATGGAAATGACCCACTGATTCCAAATATATGTGCCATTCCTCGATTCCGAAGCCTCCTGCGATTTTACCAATAAAAAACGACAAAAAAAAAAGTGGAAAAATAATAAAAAGTAAATCGACGATTAAAAATCGTAGGAATTTTTTATTTCAATTCGGCTTGCAGATTCTGAAAGCGTAGGTCCCGCAGATTCCAAATATAACAGTCATTCCCACGTTCCGAATGTTCCGAAAATTTTCAGATTTCTGAAAAAAAGGAAAGGGGTACCCCTTCTCATTTTTTTGGGCGAAAAAACTTTTTGTCGAGAAACGGATAATCAGGATGATATTCTTCATGGAAATGACCCACTGATTCCAAATATATGTGCCATTCCTCGATTCCGAAGCCTCCTGCGATTTTACCAATAAAAAACGACAAAAAAAAAAGTGGAAAAATAATAAAAAGTAAATCGACGATTAAAAATCGTAGGAATTTTTTATTTCAATTCGGCTTGCAGATTCTGAAAGCGTAGGTCCCGCAGATTCCAAATATAACAGTCATTCCCACGTTCCGAATATTTCGAAAATTTTCAGATTTCTGAAAAAAAGGAAAGGGGTACCCCTTCTCATTTTTTTGGGCGAAAAAACTTTTTGTCGAGAAACGGATAATCAGGATGATATTCTTCATGGAAATGACCCACTGATTCCAAATATATGTGCCATTCCTCGATTCCGAAGCCTCCTGCGATTTTACCAATAAAAAACGACAACAAAAAAAGTGAAAAAATAATAAAAAGTAAATCGACGATTAAAAATCGTAGGAATTTTTTATTTCAATTCGGCTTGCAGATTCTGAAAGCGTAGGTCCCGCAGATTCCAAATATAACAGTCATTCCCACGTTCCGAATGTTTCGAAAATTTTCAGATTTCTGAAAAAAAGGAAAGGGGTACCCTTCTCATTTTTTTGGGCGAAAAAACTTTTTGTCGAGAAACGGATAATCAGGATGATATTCTTCATGGAAATGACCCACTGATTCCAAATATATGTGCCATTCCTCGATTCCGAAGCCTCCTGCGATTTTACCAATAAAAAACGACAAAAAAAAAAGTGGAAAAATAATAAAAAGTAAATCGACGATTAAAAATCGTAGGAATTTTTTATTTCAATTCGGCTTGCAGATTCTGAAAGCGTAGGTCCCGCAGATTCCAAATATAACAGTCATTCCCACGTTCCTAATATTTCGAAAATTTTCAGATTTCTGAAAAAAAGGAAAGGGGTACCCCTTCTCATTTTTTTGGGCGAAAAAACTTTTTGTCGAGAAACGGATAATCAGGATGATATTCTTCATGGAAATGACCGACTGATTCCAAATATATGTGCCATTCCTCGATTCCGAAGCCTCCTGCGATTTTACCAATAAAAAACGACGAAAAAAAAAGTGGAAAAATAATAAAAATTAAATCGACGATTAAAAATCGTAGGAATTTTTTATTTCAATTTGGCTTGCAGATTCTGAAAGCGTAGGTCCCGCAGATTCCAAATATAACAGTCATTCCCACGTTCCGAACATTTCGAAAATTTTCAGATTTCTGAAAAAAAGGAAAGGGTACCCCTTCTCATTTTTTTGGGCGAAAAAACTTTTTGTCGAGAAACGGATAATCAGGATGATATTCTTCATGGAAATGACCCACTGATTCCAAATATATGTGCCATTCCTCGATTCCGAAGCCTCCTGCGATTTTACCAATAAAAAACGACAAAAAAAAAAGTGGAAAAATAATAAAAAGTAAATCGACGATTAAAAATCGTAGGAATTTTTTATTTCAATTCGGCTTGCAGATTCTGAAAGCGTAGGTCCCGCAGATTCCAAATATAACAGTCATTCCCACGTTCCGAATGTTCCGAAAATTTTCAGAATTCTGAAAAAAAGGAAAGGGGTACCCCTTCTCATTTTTTTGGGCGAAAAAACTTTTTGTCGAGAAACGGATAATCAGGATGATATTCTTCATGGAAATGACCCACTGATTCCAAATATATGTGCCATTCCTCGATTCCGAAGCCTCCTGCGATTTTACCAATAAAAAACGACAAAAAAAAAAGTGAAAAAATAATAAAAAGTAAATCGACGATTAAAAATCGTAGGAATTTTTTATTTCAATTCGGCTTGCAGATTCTGAAAGCGTAGGTCCCGCAGATTCCAAATATAACAGTCATTCCCACGTTCCGAATATTTCGAAAATTTCCAGATTTCTGAAAAAAAGGAAAGGGGTACCCCTTCTCATTTTTTTGGGCGAAAAAACTTTTTGTCGAGAAACGGATAATCAGGATGATATTCTTCATGGAAATGACCCACTGATTCCAAATATATGTGCCATTCCTCGATTCCGAAGCCTCCTGCGATTTTACCAATAAAAAACGACAAAAAAAAAAGTGGAAAAATAATAAAAAGTAAATCGACGATTAAAAATCGTAGGAATTTTTTATTTCAATTCGGCTTGCAGATTCTGAAAGCGTAGGTCCCGCAGATTCCAAATATAACAGTCATTCCCACGTTCCAAACATTTCGAAAATTTTCAGATTTCTGAAAAAAAGGAAAGGGGTACCCCTTCTCATTTTTTTGGGCGAAAAAACTTTTTGTCGAGAAACGGATAATCAGGATGATATTCTTCATGGAAATGACCCACTGATTCCAAATATATGTGCCATTCCTCGATTCCGAAGCCTCCTGCGACTTTACCAATAAAAAACGACAAAAAAAAAAGTGGAAAAATAATAAAAAGTAAATCGACGATTAAAAATCGTAGGAATTTTTTATTTCAATTCGGCTTGCAGATTCTGAAAGCGTAGGTCCCGCAGATTCCAAATATAACAGTCATTCCCACGTTCCTAATATTTCGAAAATTTTCAGATTTCTGAAAAAAAGGAAAGGGGTACCCCTTCTCATTTTTTTGGGCGAAAAAACTTTTTGTCGAGAAACGGATAATCAGGATGATATTCTTCATGGAAATGACCCACTGATTCCAAATATATGTGCCATTCCTCGATTCCGAAGCCTCCTGCGATTTTACCAATAAAAAACGACAAAAAAAAAAGTGGAAAAATAATAAAAAGTAAATCGACGATTAAAAATCGTAGGAATTTTTTATTTCAATTCGGCTTGCAGATTCTGAAAGCGTAGGTCCCGCAGATTCCAAATATAACAGTCATTCCCACGTTCCGAATATTTCGAAAATTTTCAGATTTCTGAAAAAAAGGAAAGGGGTACCCCTTCTCATTTTTTTGGGCGAAAAAACTTTTTGTCGAGAAACGGATAATCAGGATGATATTCTTCATGGAAATGACCCACTGATTCCAAATATATGTGCCATTCCTCGATTCCGAAGCCTCCTGCGATTTTACCAATAAAAAACGACAAAAAAAAAAGTGGAAAAATAATAAAAAGTAAATCGACGATTAAAAATCGTAGGAATTTTTTATTTCAATTCGGCTTGCAGATTCTGAAAGCGTAGGTCCCGCAGATTCCAAATATAACAGTCATTCCCACGTTCCGAATATTTCGAAAATTTCCAGATTTCTGAAAAAAAGGAAAGGGGTACCCCTTCTCATTTTTTTGGGCGAAAAAACTTTTTGTCGAGAAACGGATAATCAGGATGATATTCTTCATGGAAATGACCCACTGATTCCAAATATATGTGCCATTCCTCGATTCCGAAGCCTCCTGCGATTTTACCAATAAAAAACGACAAAAAAAAAAGTGGAAAAATAATAAAAAGTAAATCGACGAATAAAAATCGTAGGAATTTTTTATTTCAATTCGGCTTGCAGATTCTGAAAGCGTAGGTCCCGCAGATTCCAAATATAACAGTCATTCCCACGTTCCGAATATTTCGAAAATTTCCAGATTTCTGAAAAAAAGGAAAGGGGTACCCCTTCTCATTTTTTTGGGCGAAAAAACTTTTTGTCGAGAAACGGATAATCAGGATGATATTCTTCATGGAAATGACCCACTGATTCCAAATATATGTGCCATTCCTCGATTCCGAAGCCTCCTGCGATTTTACCAATAAAAAACGACAAAAAAAAAAAGTGGAAAAATAATAAAAAGTAAATCGACGATTAAAAATCGTAGGAATTTTTTATTTCAATTCGGCTTGCAGATTCTGAAAGCGTAGGTCCCGCAGATTCCAAATATAACAGTCATTCCCACGTTCCGAATGTTTCGAAAATTTTCAGATTTCTGAAAAAAAGGAAAGGGGTACCCCTTCTCATTTTTTTGGGCGAAAAAACTTTTTGTCGAGAAACGGATAATCAGGATGATATTCTTCATGGAAATGACCCACTGATTCCAAATATATGTGCCATTCCTCGATTCCGAAGCCTCCTGCGATTTTACCAATAAAAAACGACAAAAAAAAAAGTGGAAAAATAATAAAAAGTAAATCGACGATTAAAAATCGTAGGAATTTTTTATTTCAATTCGGCTTGCAGATTCTGAAAGCGTAGGTCCCGCAGATTCCAAATATAACAGTCATTCCCACGTTCCGAATATTTCGAAAATTTTCAGATTTCTGAAAAAAAGGAAAGGGGTACCCCTTCTCATTTTTTTGGGCGAAAAAACTTTTTGTCGAGAAACGGATAATCAGGATGATATTCTTCATGGAAATGACCCACTGATTCCAAACATATGTGCCATTCCTCGATTCCGAAGCCTCCTGCGATTTTACCAATAAAAAACGACAAAAAAAAAAGTGGAAAAATAATAAAAAGTAAATCGACGATTAAAAATCGTAGGAATTTTTTATTTCAATTCGGCTTGCAGATTCTGAAAGCGTAGGTCCCGCAGATTCCAAATATAACAGTCATTCCCACGTTCCTAATATTTCGAAAATTTTCAGATTTCTGAAAAAAAGGAAAGGAGTACCCCTTCTCATTTTTTTGGGCGAAAAAACTTTTTGTCGAGAAACGGATAATCAGGATGATATTCTTCATGGAAATGACCCACTGATTCCAAATATATGTGCCATTCCTCGATTCCGAAGCCTCCTGCGATTTTACCAATAAAAAACGACAAAAAAAAAAGTGGAAAAATAATAAAAAGTAAATCGACGATTAAAAATCGTAGGAATTTTTTATTTCAATTCGGCTTGCAGATTCTGAAAGCGTAGGTCCCGCAGATTCCAAATATAACAGTCATTCCCACGTTCCGAATATTTCGAAAATTTTCAGATTTCTGAAAAAAAGGAAAGGGGTACCCCTTCTCATTTGTTTGGGCGAAAAAACTTTTTGTCGAGAAACGGATAATCAGGATGATATTCTTCATGGAAATGACCCACTGATTCCAAATATATGTGCCATTCCTCGATTCCGAAGCCTCCTGCGATTTTACCAATAAAAAACGACAAAAAAAAAAGTGGAAAAATAATAAAAAGTAAATCGACGATTAAAAATCGTAGGAATTTTTTATTTCAATTTGGCTTGCAGATTCTGAAAGCGTAGGTCCCGCAGATTACAAATATAACAGTCATTCCCACGTTCCGAACATTTCGAAAATTTTCAGATTTCTGAAAAAAAGGAAAGGGGTACCCCTTCTCATTTTTTTGGGCGAAAAAACTTTTTGTCGAGAAACGGATAATCAGGATGATATTCTTCATGGAAATGACCCACTGATTCCAAATATATGTGCCATTCCTCGATTCCGAAGCCTCCTGCGATTTTACCAATAAAAAACGACAAAAAAAAAAGTGGAAAAATAATAAAAAGTAAATCGACGATTAAAAATCGTAGGAATTTTTTATTTCAATTCGGCTTGCAGATTCTGAAAGCGTAGGTCCCGCAGATTCCAAATATAACAGTCATTCCCACGTTCCGAATGTTCCGAAAATTTTCAGATTTCTGAAAAAAAGGAAAGGGGTACCCCTTCTCATTTTTTTGGGCGAAAAAACTTTTTGTCGAGAAACGGATAATCAGGATGATATTCTTCATGGAAATGACCCACTGATTCCAAATATATGTGCCATTCCTCGATTCCGAAGCCTCCTGCGATTTTACCAATAAAAAACGACAAAAAAAAAAGTGAAAAAATAATAAAAAGTAAATCGACGATTAAAAATCGTAGGAATTTTTTATTTCAATTCGGCTTGCAGATTCTGAAAGCGTAGGTCCCGCAGATTCCAAATATAACAGTCATTCCCACGTTCCGAATATTTCGAAAATTTCCAGATTTCTGAAAAAAAGGAAAGGGGTACCCCTTCTCATTTTTTTGGGCGAAAAAACTTTTTGTCGAGAAACGGATAATCAGGATGATATTCTTCATGGAAATGACCCACTGATTCCAAATATATGTGCCATTCCTCGATTCCGAAGCCTCCTGCGATTTTACCAATAAAAAACGACAAAAAAAAAAGTGGAAAAATAATAAAAAGTAAATCGACGATTAAAAATCGTAGGAATTTTTTATTTCAATTCGGCTTGCAGATTCTGAAAGCGTAGGTCCCGCAGATTCCAAATATAACAGTCATTCCCACGTTCCGAATATTTCGAAAATTTTCAGATTTCTGAAAAAAAGGAAAGGGGTACCCCTTCTCATTTTTTTGGGCGAAAAAACTTTTTGTCGAGAAACGGATAATCAGGATGATATTCTTCATGGAAATGACCCACTGATTCCAAATATATGTGCCATTCCTCGATTCCGAAGCCTCCTGCGATTTTACCAATAAAAAACGACAAAAAAAAAAGTGGAAAAATAATAAAAAGTAAATCGACGATTAAAAATCGTAGGAATTTTTTATTTCAATTCGGCTTGCAGATTCTGAAAGCGTAGGTCCCGCAGATTCCAAATATAACAGTCATTCCCACGTTCCAAACATTTCGAAAATTTTCAGATTTCTGAAAAAAAGGAAAGTACCCCTTCTCATTTTTTTGGGCGAAAAAACTTTTTGTCGAGAAACGGATAATCAGGATGATATTCTTCATGGAAATGACCCACTGATTCCAAATATATGTGCCATTCCTCGATTCCGAAGCCTCCTGCGACTTTACCAATAAAAAACGACAAAAAAAAAAGTGGAAAAATAATAAAAAGTAAATCGACGATTAAAAATCGTAGGAATTTTTTATTTCAATTCGGCTTGCAGATTCTGAAAGCGTAGGTCCCGCAGATTCCAAATATAACAGTCATTCCCACGTTCCTAATATTTCGAAAATTTTCAGATTTCTGAAAAAAAGGAAAGGGGTACCCCTTCTCATTTTTTTGGGCGAAAAAACTTTTTGTCGAGAAACGGATAATCAGGATGATATTCTTCATGGAAATGACCCACTGATTCCAAATATATGTGCCATTCCTCGATTTCGAAGCCTCCTGCGATTTTACCAATAAAAAACGACAAAAAAAAAAGTGGAAAAATAATAAAAAGTAAATCGACGATTAAAAATCGTAGGAATTTTTTATTTCAATTCGGCTTGCAGATTCTGAAAGCGTAGGTCCCGCAGATTCCAAATATAACAGTCATTCCCACGTTCCGAATGTTCCGAAAATTTTCAGATTTCTGAAAAAAAGGAAAGGGGTACCCCTTCTCATTTTTTGGGGCGAAAAAACTTTTTGTCGAGAAACGGATAATCAGGATGATATTCTTCATGGAAATGACCCACTGATTCCAAATATATGTGCCATTCCTCGATTCCGAAGCCTCCTGCGATTTTACCAATAAAAAACGACAAAAAAAAAAGTGGAAAAATAATAAAAAGTAAATCGACGATTAAAAATCGTAGGAATTTTTTGTTTCAATTCGGCTTGCAGATTCTGAAAGCGTAGGTCCCGCAGATTCCAAATATAACAGTCATTCCCACGTTCCGAATATTTCGAAAATTTTCAGATTTCTGAAAAAAAGGAAAGGGGTACCCCTTCTCATTTTTTTGGGCGAAAAAACTTTTTGTCGAGAAACGGATAATCAGGATGATATTCTTCATGGAAACGACCCACTGATTCCAAATATATGTGCCATTCCTCGATTCCGAAGCCTCCTGCGATTTTACCAATAAAAAACGACAAAAAAAAAAGTGAAAAAATAATAAAAAGTAAATCGACGATTAAAAATCGTAGGAATTTTTTATTTCAATTCGGCTTGCAGATTCTGAAAGCGTAGGTCCCGCAGATTCCAAATATAACAGTCATTCCCACGTTCCGAATATTTCGAAAATTTCCAGATTTCTGAAAAAAAGGAAAGGGGTACCCCTTCTCATTTTTTTGGGCGAAAAAACTTTTTGTCGAGAAACGGATAATCAGGATGATATTCTTCATGGAAATGACCCACTGATTCCAAATATATGTGCCATTCCTCGATTCCGAAGCCTCCTGCGATTTTACCAATAAAAAACGACAAAAAAAAAAGTGGAAAAATAATAAAAAGTAAATCGACGATTAAAAATCGTAGGAATTTTTTATTTCAATTCGGCTTGCAGATTCTGAAAGCGTAGGTCCCGCAGATTCCAAATCTAACAGTCATTCCCACGTTCCTAATATTTCGAAAATTTTCAGATTTCTGAAAAAAAGGAAAGGGGTACCCCTTCTCATTTTTTTGGGCAAAAAAACTTTTTGTCGAGAAACGGATAATCAGGATGATATTCTTCATGGAAATGACCCACTGATTCCAAATATATGTGCCATTCCTCGATTCCGAAGCCTCCTGCGATTTTACCAATAAAAAACGACAAAAAAAAAAGTGGAAAAATAATAAAAAGTAAATCGACGATTAAAAATCGTAGGAATTTTTTATTTTAATTCGGCTTGCAGATTCTGAAAGCGTAGGTCCCGCAGATTCCAAATATAACAGTCATTCCCACGTTCCGAACATTTCGAAAATTTTCAGATTTCTGAAAAAAAGGAAAGGGGTACCCCTTCTCATTTTTTTGGGCGAAAAAACTTTTTGTCGAGAAACGGATAATCAGGATGATATCCTTCATGGAAATGACCCACTGATTACAAATATATGTGCCATTCCTCGATTCCGAAGCCTCCTGCGATTTTACCAATAAAAAACGACAAAAAAAAAAGTGGAAAAATAATAAAAAGTAAATCGACGATTAAAAATCGTAGGAATTTTTTATTTCAATTCGGCTTGCAGATTCTGAAAGCGTAGGTCCCGCAGATTCCAAATATAACAGTCATTCCCACGTTCCGAATATTTCGAAAATTTTCAGATTTCTGAAAAAAAGGAAAGGGGTACCCCTTCTCATTTTTTTGGGCGAAAAAACTTTTTGTCGAGAAACGGATAATCAGGATGATATTCTTCATGGAAATGACCCACTGATTCCAAATATATGTGCCATTCCTCGATTCCGAAGCCTCCTGCGATTTTACCAATAAAAAACGACAAAAAAAAAAGTGGAAAAATAATAAAAAGTAAATCGACGATTAAAAATCGTAGGAATTTTTTATTTCAATTCGGCTTGCAGATTCTGAAAGCGTAGGTCCCGCAGATTCCAAATCTAACAGTCATTCCCACGTTCCTAATATTTCGAAAATTTTCAGATTTCTGAAAAAAAGGAAAGGGGTACCCCTTCTCATTTTTTTGGGCAAAAAAACTTTTTGTCGAGAAACGGATAATCAGGATGATATTCTTCATGGAAATGACCCACTGATTCCAAATATATGTGCCATTCCTCGATTCCGAAGCCTCCTGCGATTTTACCAATAAAAAACGACAAAAAAAAAAGTGGAAAAATAATAAAAAGTAAATCGACGATTAAAAATCGTAGGAATTTTTTATTTTAATTCGGCTTGCAGATTCTGAAAGCGTAGGTCCCGCAGATTCCAAATATAACAGTCATTCCCACGTTCCGAACATTTCGAAAATTTTCAGATTTCTGAAAAAAAGGAAAGGGGTACCCCTTCTCATTTTTTTGGGCGAAAAAACTTTTTGTCGAGAAACGGATAATCAGGATGATATCCTTCATGGAAATGACCCACTGATTACAAATATATGTGCCATTCCTCGATTCCGAAGCCTCCTGCGATTTTACCAATAAAAAACGACAAAAAAAAAAGTGGAAAAATAATAAAAAGTAAATCGACGATTAAAAATCGTAGGAATTTTTTATTTCAATTCGGCTTGCAGATTCTGAAAGCGTAGGTCCCGCAGATTCCAAATATAACAGTCATTCCCACGTTCCGAATATTTCGAAAATTTTCAGATTTCTGAAAAAAAGGAAAGGGGTACCCCTTCTCATTTTTTTGGGCGAAAAAACTTTTTGTCGAGAAACGGATAATCAGGATGATATTCTTCATGGAAATGACCCACTGATTCCAAATATATGTGCCATTCCTCGATTCCGAAGCCTCCTGCGATTTTACCAATAAAAAACGACAAAAAAAAAAGTGGAAAAATAATAAAAAGTAAATCGACGATTAAAAATCGTAGGAATTTTTTATTTCAATTCGGCTTGCAGATTCTGAAAGCGTAGGTCCCGCAGATTCCAAATATAACAGTCATTCCCACGTTCCGAATATTTCGAAAATTTTCAGATTTCTGAAAAAAAGGAAAGGGGTACCCCTTCTCATTTTTTTGGGCGAAAAAACTTTTTGTCGAGAAACGGATAATCAGGATGATATTCTTCATGGAAATGACCCACTGATTCCAAATATATGTGCCATTCCTCGATTCCGAAGCCTCCTGCGATTTTACCAATAAAAAACGACAAAAAAAAAAGTGGAAAAATAATAAAAAGTAAATCGACGATTAAAAATCGTAGGAATTTTTTATTTCAATTCGGCTTGCAGATTCTGAAAGCGTAGGTCCCGCAGATTCCAAATATAACAGTCATTCCCACGTTCCGAACATTTCGAAAATTTTCAGATTTCTGAAAAAAAGGAAAGGGGTACCCCTTCTCATTTTTTTGGGCGAAAAAACTTTTTGTCGAGAAACGGATAATCAGGATGATATTCTTCATGGAAATGACCCACTGATTCCAAATATATGTGCCATTCCTCGATTCCGAAGCCTCCTGCGATTTTACCAATAAAAAACGACAAAAAAAAAAGTGGAAAAATAATAAAAAGTAAATCGACGATTAAAAATCGTAGGAATTTTTTATTTCAATTCGGCTTGCAGATTCTGAAAGCGTAGGTCCCGCAGATTCCAAATATAACAGTCATTCCCACGTTCCGAATGTTTCGAAAATTTTCAGATTTCTGAAAAAAAGGAAAGGGGTACCCCTTCTCATTTTTTTGGGCGAAAAAACTTTTTGTCGAGAAACGGACAATCAGGATGATATTCTTCATGGAAATGACCCACTGATTCCAAATATATGTGCCATTCCTCGATTCCGAAGCCTCCTGCGATTTTACCAATAAAAAACGACAAAAAAAAAAGTGGAAAAATAATAAAAAGTAAATCGACGATTAAAAATCGTAGGAATTTTTTATTTCAATTCGGCTTGCAGATTCTGAAAGCGTAGGTCCCGCAGATTCCAAATATAACAGTCATTCCCACGTTCCGAATATTTCGAAAATTTTCAGATTTCTGAAAAAAAGGAAAGGGGTACCCCTTCTCATTTTTTTGGGCGAAAAAACTTTTTGTCGAGAAACGGATAATCAGGATGATATTCTTCATGGAAATGACCCACTGATTCCAAATATATGTGCCATTCCTCGATTCCGAAGCCTCCTGCGATTTTACCAATAAAAAACGACACAAAAAAAAGTGAAAAAATAATAAAAAGTAAATCGACGATTAAAAATCGTAGGAATTTTTTATTTCAATTCGGCTTGCAGATTCTGAAAGCGTAGGTCCCGCAGATTCCAAATATAACAGTCATTCCCACGTTCCGAATATTTCGAAAATTTTCAGATTTCTGAAAAAAAGGAAAGGGGTACCCCTTCTCATTTTTTTGGGCGAAAAAACTTTTTGTCGAGAAACGGATAATCAGGATGATATTCTTCATGGAAATGACCCACTGATTCCAAATATATGTGCCATTCCTCGATTCCGAAGCCTCCTGCGATTTTACCAATAAAAAACGACAAAAAACAAAGTGGAAAAATAATAAAAAGTAAATCGTCGATTAAAAATCGTAGGAATTTTTTATTTCAATTCGGCTTGCAGATTCTGAAAGCGTAGGTCCCGCAGATTCCAAATATAACAGTCATTCCCACGTTCCGAATGTTTCGAAAATTTTCAGATTTCTGAAAAAAAGGAACGGGGTACCCCTTCTCATTTTTTTGGGCGAAAAAACTTTTTGTCGAGAAACGGATAATCAGGATGATATTCTTCATGGAAATGACCCACTGATTCCAAATATATGTGCCATTCCTCGATTCCGAAGCCTCCTGCGATTTTACCAATAAAAAACGACAAAAAAAAAGTGGAAAAATAATAAAAAGTAAATCGACGATTAAAAATCGTAGGAATTTTTTATTTCAATTCGGCTTGCAGATTCTGAAAGCGTAGGTCCCGCAGATTCCAAATATAACAGTCATTCTCACGTTCCGAATATTTCGAAAATTTTCAGATTTCTGAAAAAAAGGAAAGGGGTACCCCTTCTCATTTTTTTGGGCGAAAAAACTTTTTGTCGAGAAACGGATAATCAGGATGATATTCTTCATGGAAATGACCCACTGATTCCAAATATATGTGCCATTCCTCGATTCCGAAGCCTCCTGCGATTTTACCAATAAAAAACGACAAAAAAAAAAGTGGAAAAATAATAAAAAGTAAATCGACGATTAAAAATCGTAGGAATTTTTTATTTCAATTCGGCTTGCAGATTCTGAAAGCGTAGGTCCCGCAGATTCCAAATATAACAGTCATTCCCACGTTCCGAATATTTCGAAAATTTTCAGATTTCTGAAAAAAAGGAAAGGGGTACCCCTTCTCATTTTTTTGGGCGAAAAAACTTTTTGTCGAGAAACGGATAATCAGGATGATATTCTTCATGGAAATGACCCACTGATTCCAAATATATGTGCCATTCCTCGATTCCGAAGCCTCCTGCGATTTTACCAATAAAAAACGACAAAAAAAAAAGTGGAAAAATAATAAAAAGTAAATCGACGATTAAAAATCGTAGGAATTTTTTATTTCAATTCGGCTTGCAGATTCTGAAAGCGTAGGTCCCGCAGATTCCAAATATAACAGTCATTCCCACGTTCCGAATATTTCGAAAATTTTCAGATTTCTGAAAAAAAGGAAAGGGGTACCCCTTCTCATTTTTTTGGGCGAAAAAACTTTTTGTCGAGAAACGGATAATCAGGATGATATTCTTCATGGAAATGACCCACTGATTCCAAATATATGTGCCATTCCTCGATTCCGAAGCCTCCTGCGATTTTACCAATAAAAAACGACAAAAAAAAAAGTGGAAAAATAATAAAAAGTAAATCGACGATTAAAAATCGTAGGAATTTTTTATTTCAATTCGGCTTGCAGATTCTGAAAGCGTAGGTCCCGCAGATTCCAAATATAACAGTCATTCCCACGTTCCGAATATTTCGAAAATTTTCAGATTTCTGAAAAGAAGGAAAGGGGTACCCCTTCTCATTTTTTTGGGCGAAAAAACTTTTTGTCGAGAAACGGATAATCAGGATGATATTCTTCATGGAAATGACCCACTGATTCCAAATATATGTGCCATTCCTCGATTCCGAAGCCTCCTGCGATTTTACCAATAAAAAACGACAAAAAAAAAGTGGAAAAATAATAAAAAGTAAATCGACGATTAAAAATCGTAGGAATTTTTTATTTCAATTCGGCTTGCAGATTCTGAAAGCGTAGGTCCCGCAGATTCCAAATATAACAGTCATTCCCACGTTCCGAATGTTTCGAAAATTTTCAGATTTCTGAAAAAAAGGAAAGGGGTACCCCTTCTCATTTTTTTGGGCAAAAAAACTTTTTGTCGAGAAACGGATAATCAGGATGATATTCTTCATGGAAATGACCCGCTGATTACAAATATATGTGCCATTCCTCGATTCCGAAGCCTCCTGCGATTTTACCAATAAAAAACGACAAAAAAAAAAGTGGAAAAATAATAAAAAGTAAATCGACGATTAAAAATCGTAGGAATTTTTTATTTCAATTCGGCTTGCAGATTCTGAAAGCGTAGGTCCCGCAGATTCCAAATATAACAGTCATTCCCACGTTCCGAACATTTCGAAAATTTTCAGATTTCTGAAAAAAAGGAAAGGGGTACCCCTTCTCATTTTTTTGGGCGAAAAAACTTTTTGTCGAGAAACGAATAATCAGGATGATATTCTTCATGGAAATGACCCACTGATTCCAAATATATGTGCCATTCCTCGATTCCGAAGCCTCCTGCGATTTTACCAATAAAAAACGACAAAAAAAAAAGTGGAAAAATAATAAAAAGTAAATCGACGATTAAAAATCGTAGGAATTTTTTATTTCAATTCGGCTTGCAGATTCTGAAAGCGTAGGTCCCGCAGATTCCAAATATAACAGTCATTCCCACGTTCCGAATATTTCGAAAATTTTCAGATTTCTGAAAAAAAGGAAAGGGGTACCCCTTCTCATTTTTTTGGGCGAAAAAACTTTTTGTCGAGAAACGGATAATCAGGATGATATTCTTCATGGAAATGACCCACTGATTCCAAATATATGTGCCATTCCTCGATTCCGAAGCCTCCTGCGATTTTACCAATAAAAAACGACAAAAAAAAAAGTGGAAAAATAATAAAAAGTAAATCGACGATTAAAAATCGTAGGAATTTTTTATTTCAATTCGGCTTGCAGATTCTGAAAGCGTAGGTCCCGCAGATTCCAAATATAACAGTCATTCCCACGTTCCGAATATTTCGAAAATTTTCAGATTTCTGAAAAAAAGGAAAGGGGTACCCCTTCTCATTTTTTTGGGCGAAAAAACTTTTTGTCGAGAAACGGATAATCAGGATGATATTCTTCATGGAAATGACCCACTGATTCCGAATATATGTGCCATTCCTCGATTCCGAAGCCTCCTGCGATTTTACCAATAAAAAACGACAAAAAAAAAAGTGGAAAAATAATAAAAAGTAAATCGACGATTAAAAATCGTAGGAATTTTTTATTTCAATTCGGCTTGCAGATTCTGAAAGCGTAGGTCCCGCAGATTCCAAATATAACAGTCATTCCCACGTTCCGAATATTTCGAAAATTTTCAGATTTCTGAAAAAAAGGAAAGGGGTACCCCTTCTCATTTTTTTGGGCGAAAAAACTTTTTGTCGAGAAACGGATAATCAGGATGATATTCTTCATGGAAATGACCCACTGATTCCAAATATATGTGCCATTCCTCGATTCCGAAGCCTCCTGCGATTTTACCAATAAAAAACGACAAAAAAAAAGTGGAAAAATAATAAAAAGTAAATCGACGATTAAAAATCGTAGGAATTTTTTATTTCAATTCGGCTTGCAGATTCTGAAAGCGTAGGTCCCGCAGATTCCAAATATAACAGTCATTCCCACGTTCCGAATATTTCGAAAATTTTCAGATTTCTGAAAAAAAGGAAAGGGGTACCCCTTCTCATTTTTTTGGGCGAAAAAACTTTTTGTCGAGAAACGGATAATCAGGATGATATTCTTCATGGAAATGACCCACTGATTCCAAATATATGTGCCATTCCTCGATTCCGAAGCCTCCTGCGATTTTACCAATAAAAAACGACAAAAAAAAAAGTGGAAAAATAATAAAAAGTAAATCGACGATTAAAAATCGTAGGAATTTTTTATTTCAATTCGGCTTGCAGATTCTGAAAGCGTAGGTCCCGCAGATTCCAAATATAACAGTCATTCCCACGTTCCGAATATTTCGAAAATTTTCAGATTTCTGAAAAAAAGGAAAGGGGTACCCCTTCTCATTTTTTTGGGCGAAAAAACTTTTTGTCGAGAAACGGATAATCAGGATGATATTCTTCATGGAAATGACCCACTGATTCCAAATATATGTGCCATTCCTCGATTCCGAAGCCTCCTGCGATTTTACCAATAAAAAACGACAAAAAAAAAGTGGAAAAATAATAAAAAGTAAATCGACGATTAAAAATCGTAGGAATTTTTTATTTCAATTCGGCTTGCAGATTCTGAAAGCGTAGGTCCCGCAGATTCCAAATATAACAGTCATTCCCACGTTCCGAATGTTTCGAAAATTTTCAGATTTCTGAAAAAAAGGAAAGGGGTACCCCTTCTCATTTTTTTGGGCAAAAAAACTTTTTGTCGAGAAACGGATAATCAGGATGATATTCTTCATGGAAATGACCCGCTGATTACAAATATATGTGCCATTCCTCGATTCCGAAGCCTCCTGCGATTTTACCAATAAAAAACGACAAAAAAAAAAAGTGGAAAAATAATAAAAAGTAAATCGACGATTAAAAATCGTAGGAATTTTTTATTTCAATTCGGCTTGCAGATTCTGAAAGCGTAGGTCCCGCAGATTCCAAATATAACAGTCATTCCCACGTTCCGAACATTTCGAAAATTTTCAGATTTCTGAAAAAAAGGAAAGGGGTACCCCTTCTCATTTTTTTGGGCGAAAAAACTTTTTGTCGAGAAACGGATAATCAGGATGATATTCTTCATGGAAATGACCCACTGATTCCAAATATATGTGCCATTCCTCGATTCCGAAGCCTCCTGCGATTTTACCAATAAAAAACGACAAAAAAAAAAGTGGAAAAATAATAAAAAGTAAATCGACGATTAAAAATCGTAGGAATTTTTTATTTCAATTCGGCTTGCAGATTCTGAAAGCGTAGGTCCCGCAGATTCCAAATATAACAGTCATTCCCACGTTCCGAATATTTCGAAAATTTTCAGATTTCTGAAAAAAAGGAAAGGGGTACCCCTTCTCATTTTTTTGGGCGAAAAAACTTTTTGTCGAGAAACGGATAATCAGGATGATATTCTTCATGGAAATGACCCACTGATTCCAAATATATGTGCCATTCCTCGATTCCGAAGCCTCCTGCGATTTTACCAATAAAAAACGACAAAAAAAAAGTGGAAAAATAATAAAAAGTAAATCGACGATTAAAAATCGTAGGAATTTTTTATTTCAATTCGGCTTGCAGATTCTGAAAGCGTAGGTCCCGCAGATTCCAAATATAACAGTCATTCCCACGTTCCGAATGTTTCGAAAATTTTCAGATTTCTGAAAAAAAGGAAAGGGGTACCCCTTCTCATTTTTTTGGGCAAAAAAACTTTTTGTCGAGAAACGGATAATCAGGATGATATTCTTCATGGAAATGACCCGCTGATTACAAATATATGTGCCATTCCTCGATTCCGAAGCCTCCTGCGATTTTACCAATAAAAAACGACAAAAAAAAAAAGTGGAAAAATAATAAAAAGTAAATCGACGATTAAAAATCGTAGGAATTTTTTATTTCAATTCGGCTTGCAGATTCTGAAAGCGTAGGTCCCGCAGATTCCAAATATAACAGTCATTCCCACGTTCCGAACATTTCGAAAATTTTCAGATTTCTGAAAAAAAGGAAAGGGGTACCCCTTCTCATTTTTTTGGGCGAAAAAACTTTTTGTCGAGAAACGGATAATCAGGATGATATTCTTCATGGAAATGACCCACTGATTCCAAATATATGTGCCATTCCTCGATTCCGAAGCCTCCTGCGATTTTACCAATAAAAAACGACAAAAAAAAAAGTGGAAAAATAATAAAAAGTAAATCGACGATTAAAAATCGTAGGAATTTTTTATTTCAATTCGGCTTGCAGATTCTGAAAGCGTAGGTCCCGCAGATTCCAAATATAACAGTCATTCCCACGTTCCGAATATTTCGAAAATTTTCAGATTTCTGAAAAAAAGGAAAGGGGTACCCCTTCTCATTTTTTTGGGCGAAAAAACTTTTTGTCGAGAAACGGATAATCAGGATGATATTCTTCATGGAAATGACCCACTGATTCCAAATATATGTGCCATTCCTCGATTCCGAAGCCTCCTGCGATTTTACCAATAAAAAACGACAAAAAAAAAAGTGGAAAAATAATAAAAAGTAAATCGACGATTAAAAATCGTAGGAATTTTTTATTTCAATTCGGCTTGCAGATTCTGAAAGCGTAGGTCCCGCAGATTCCAAATATAACAGTCATTCCCACGTTCCGAATATTTCGAAAATTTTCAGATTTCTGAAAAAAAGGAAAGGGGTACCCCTTCTCATTTTTTTGGGCGAAAAAACTTTTTGTCGAGAAACGGATAATCAGGATGATATTCTTCATGGAAATGACCCACTGATTCCAAATATATGTGCCATTCCTCGATTCCGAAGCCTCCTGCGATTTTACCAATAAAAAACGACAAAAAAAAAAGTGGAAAAATAATAAAAAGTAAATCGACGATTAAAAATCGTAGGAATTTTTTATTTCAATTCGGCTTGCAGATTCTGAAAGCGTAGGTCCCGCAGATTCCAAATATAACAGTCATTCCCACGTTCCGAATATTTCGAAAATTTTCAGATTTCTGAAAAAAAGGAAAGGGGTACCCCTTCTCATTTTTTTGGGCGAAAAAACTTTTTGTCGAGAAACGGATAATCAGGATGATATTCTTCATGGAAATGACCCACTGATTCCAAATATATGTGCCATTCCTCGATTCCGAAGCCTCCTGCGATTTTACCAATAAAAAACGACAAAAAAAAAGTGGAAAAATAATAAAAAGTAAATCGACGATTAAAAATCGTAGGAATTTTTTATTTCAATTCGGCTTGCAGATTCTGAAAGCGTAGGTCCCGCAGATTCCAAATATAACAGTCATTCCCACGTTCCGAATGTTTCGAAAATTTTCAGATTTCTGAAAAAAAGTAAAGGGGTACCCCTTCTCATTTTTTTGGGCAGAAAAACTTTTTGTCGAGAAACGGATAATCAGGATGATATTCTTCATGGAAATGACCCACTGATTCCAAATATATGTGCCATTCCTCGATTCCGAAGCCTCCTGCGATTTTACCAATAAAAAACGACAAAAAAAAAAGTGGAAAAATAATAAAAAGTAAATCGACGATTAAAAATCGTAGGAATTTTTTATTTCAATTCGGCTTGCAGATTCTGAAAGCGTAGGTCCCGCAGATTCCAAATATAACAGTCATTCCCACGTTCCGAATATTTCGAAAATTTTCAGATTTCTGAAAAAAAGGAAAGGGGTACCCCTTCTCATTTTTTTGGGCGAAAAAACTTTTTGTCGAGAAACGGATAATCAGGATGATATTCTTCATGGAAATGACCCACTGATTCCAAATATATGTGCCATTCCTCGATTCCGAAGCCTCCTGCGATTTTACCAATAAAAAACGACAAAAAAAAAGTGGAAAAATAATAAAAAGTAAATCGACGATTAAAAATCGTAGGAATTTTTTATTTCAATTCGGCTTGCAGATTCTGAAAGCGTAGGTCCCGCAGATTCCAAATATAACAGTCATTCCCACGTTCCGAATGTTTCGAAAATTTTCAGATTTCTGAAAAAAAGGAAAGGGGTACCCCTTCTCATTTTTTTGGGCAAAAAAACTTTTTGTCGAGAAACGGATAATCAGGATGATATTCTTCATGGAAATGACCCGCTGATTACAAATATATGTGCCATTCCTCGATTCCGAAGCCTCCTGCGATTTTACCAATAAAAAACGACAAATAAAAAAAGTGGAAAAATAATAAAAAGTAAATCGACGATTAAAAATCGTAGGAATTTTTTATTTCAATTCGGCTTGCAGATTCTGAAAGCGTAGGTCCCGCAGATTCCAAATATAACAGTCATTCCCACGTTCCGAACATTTCGAAAATTTTCAGATTTCTGAAAAAAAGGAAAGGGGTACCCCTTCTCATTTTTTTGGGCGAAAAAACTTTTTGTCGAGAAACGGATAATCAGGATGATATTCTTCATGGAAATGACCCACTGATTCCAAATATATGTGCCATTCCTCGATTCCGAAGCCTCCTGCGATTTTACCAATAAAAAACGACAAAAAAAAAAGTGGAAAAATAATAAAAAGTAAATCGACGATTAAAAATCGTAGGAATTTTTTATTTCAATTCGGCTTGCAGATTCTGAAAGCGTAGGTCCCGCAGATTCCAAATATAACAGTCATTCCCACGTTCCGAATATTTCGAAAATTTTCAGATTTCTGAAAAAAAGGAAAGGGGTACCCCTTCTCATTTTTTTGGGCGAAAAAACTTTTTGTCGAGAAACGGATAATCAGGATGATATTCTTCATGGAAATGACCCACTGATTCCAAATATATGTGCCATTCCTCGATTCCGAAGCCTCCTGCGATTTTACCAATAAAAAACGACAAAAAAAAAAGTGGAAAAATAATAAAAAGTAAATCGACGATTAAAAATCGTAGGAATTTTTTATTTCAATTCGGCTTGCAGATTCTGAAAGCGTAGGTCCCGCAGATTCCAAATATAACAGTCATTCCCACGTTCCGAATATTTCGAAAATTTTCAGATTTCTGAAAAAAAGGAAAGGGGTACCCCTTCTCATTTTTTTGGGCGAAAAAACTTTTTGTCGAGAAACGGATAATCAGGATGATATTCTTCATGGAAATGACCCACTGATTCCAAATATATGTGCCATTCCTCGATTCCGAAGCCTCCTGCGATTTTACCAATAAAAAACGACAAAAAAAAAGTGGAAAAATAATAAAAAGTAAATCGACGATTAAAAATCGTAGGAATTTTTTATTTCAATTCGGCTTGCAGATTCTGAAAGCGTAGGTCCCGCAGATTCCAAATATAACAGTCATTCCCACGTTCCGAATGTTTCGAAAATTTTCAGATTTCTGAAAAAAAGGAAAGGGGTACCCCTTCTCATTTTTTTGGGCAAAAAAACTTTTTGTCGAGAAACGGATAATCAGGATGATATTCTTCATGGAAATGACCCGCTGATTACAAATATATGTGCCATTCCTCGATTCCGAAGCCTCCTGCGATTTTACCAATAAAAAACGACAAAAAAAAAAAGTGGAAAAATAATAAAAAGTAAATCGACGATTAAAAATCGTAGGAATTTTTTATTTCAATTCGGCTTGCAGATTCTGAAAGCGTAGGTCCCGCAGATTCCAAATATAACAGTCATTCCCACGTTCCGAACATTTCGAAAATTTTCAGATTTCTGAAAAAAAGGAAAGGGGTACCCCTTCTCATTTTTTTGGGCGAAAAAACTTTTTGTCGAGAAACGGATAATCAGGATGATATTCTTCATGGAAATGACCCACTGATTCCAAATATATGTGCCATTCCTCGATTCCGAAGCCTCCTGCGATTTTACCAATAAAAAACGACAAAAAAAAAAGTGGAAAAATAATAAAAAGTAAATCGACGATTAAAAATCGTAGGAATTTTTTATTTCAATTCGGCTTGCAGATTCTGAAAGCGTAGGTCCCGCAGATTCCAAATATAACAGTCATTCCCACGTTCCGAATATTTCGAAAATTTTCAGATTTCTGAAAAAAAGGAAAAAGGGGTACCCCTTCTCATTTTTTTGGGCGAAAAAACTTTTTGTCGAGAAACGGATAATCAGGATGATATTCTTCATGGAAATGACCCACTGATTCCAAATATATGTGCCATTCCTCGATTCCGAAGCCTCCTGCGATTTTACCAATAAAAAACGACAAAAAAAAAAGTGGAAAAATAATAAAAAGTAAATCGACGATTAAAAATCGTAGGAATTTTTTATTTCAATTCGGCTTGCAGATTCTGAAAGCGTAGGTCCCGCAGATTCCAAATATAACAGTCATTCCCACGTTCCGAATGTTTCGAAAATTTTCAGATTTCTGAAAAAAAGGAAAGGGGTACCCCTTCTCATTTTTTTGGGCAAAAAAACTTTTTGTCGAGAAACGGATAATCAGGATGATATTCTTCATGGAAATGACCCGCTGATTACAAATATATGTGCCATTCCTCGATTCCGAAGCCTCCTGCGATTTTACCAATAAAAAACGACAAAAAAAAAAAGTGGAAAAATAATAAAAAGTAAATCGACGATTAAAAATCGTAGGAATTTTTTATTTCAATTCGGCTTGCAGATTCTGAAAGCGTAGGTCCCGCAGATTCCAAATATAACAGTCATTCCCACGTTCCGAACATTTCGAAAATTTTCAGATTTCTGAAAAAAAGGAAAGGGGTACCCCTTCTCATTTTTTTGGGCGAAAAAACTTTTTGTCGAGAAACGGATAATCAGGATGATATTCTTCATGGAAATGACCCACTGATTCCAAATATATGTGCCATTCCTCGATTCCGAAGCCTCCTGCGATTTTACCAATAAAAAACGACAAAAAAAAAAGTGGAAAAATAATAAAAAGTAAATCGACGATTAAAAATCGTAGGAATTTTTTATTTCAATTCGGCTTGCAGATTCTGAAAGCGTAGGTCCCGCAGATTCCAAATATAACAGTCATTCCCACGTTCCGAATATTTCGAAAATTTTCAGATTTCTGAAAAAAAGGAAAGGGGTACCCCTTCTCATTTTTTTGGGCGAAAAAACTTTTTGTCGAGAAACGGATAATCAGGATGATATTCTTCATGGAAATGACCCACTGATTCCAAATATATGTGCCATTCCTCGATTCCGAAGCCTCCTGCGATTTTACCAATAAAAAACGACAAAAAAAAAAGTGGAAAAATAATAAAAAGTAAATCGACGATTAAAAATCGTAGGAATTTTTTATTTCAATTCGGCTTGCAGATTCTGAAAGCGTAGGTCCCGCAGATTCCAAATATAACAGTCATTCCCACGTTCCGAATATTTCGAAAATTTTCAGATTTCTGAAAAAAAGGAAAGGGGTACCCCTTCTCATTTTTTTGGGCGAAAAAACTTTTTGTCGAGAAACGGATAATCAGGATGATATTCTTCATGGAAATGACCCACTGATTCCAAATATATGTGCCATTCCTCGATTCCGAAGCCTCCTGCGATTTTACCAATAAAAAACGACAAAAAAAAAGTGGAAAAATAATAAAAAGTAAATCGACGATTAAAAATCGTAGGAATTTTTTATTTCAATTCGGCTTGCAGATTCTGAAAGCGTAGGTCCCGCAGATTCCAAATATAACAGTCATTCCCACGTTCCGAATGTTTCGAAAATTTTCAGATTTCTGAAAAAAAGGAAAGGGGTACCCCTTCTCATTTTTTTGGGCAAAAAAACTTTTTGTCGAGAAACGGATAATCAGGATGATATTCTTCATGGAAATGACCCGCTGATTACAAATATATGTGCCATTCCTCGATTCCGAAGCCTCCTGCGATTTTACCAATAAAAAACGACAAAAAAAAAAAGTGGAAAAATAATAAAAAGTAAATCGACGATTAAAAATCGTAGGAATTTTTTATTTCAATTCGGCTTGCAGATTCTGAAAGCGTAGGTCCCGCAGATTCCAAATATAACAGTCATTCCCACGTTCCGAACATTTCGAAAATTTTCAGATTTCTGAAAAAAAGGAAAGGGGTACCCCTTCTCATTTTTTTGGGCGAAAAAACTTTTTGTCGAGAAACGGATAATCAGGATGATATTCTTCATGGAAATGACCCACTGATTCCAAATATATGTGCCATTCCTCGATTCCGAAGCCTCCTGCGATTTTACCAATAAAAAACGACAAAAAAAAAAGTGGAAAAATAATAAAAAGTAAATCGACGATTAAAAATCGTAGGAATTTTTTATTTCAATTCGGCTTGCAGATTCTGAAAGCGTAGGTCCCGCAGATTCCAAATATAACAGTCATTCCCACGTTCCGAATATTTCGAAAATTTTCAGATTTCTGAAAAAAAGGAAAGGGGTACCCCTTCTCATTTTTTTGGGCGAAAAAACTTTTTGTCGAGAAACGGATAATCAGGATGATATTCTTCATGGAAATGACCCACTGATTCCAAATATATGTGCCATTCCTCGATTCCGAAGCCTCCTGCGATTTTACCAATAAAAAACGACAAAAAAAAAAGTGGAAAAATAATAAAAAGTAAATCGACGATTAAAAATCGTAGGAATTTTTTATTTCAATTCGGCTTGCAGATTCTGAAAGCGTAGGTCCCGCAGATTCCAAATATAACAGTCATTCCCACGTTCCGAATATTTCGAAAATTTTCAGATTTCTGAAAAAAAGGAAAGGGGTACCCCTTCTCATTTTTTTGGGCGAAAAAACTTTTTGTCGAGAAACGGATAATCAGGATGATATTCTTCATGGAAATGACCCACTGATTCCAAATATATGTGCCATTCCTCGATTCCGAAGCCTCCTGCGATTTTACCAATAAAACACGACAAAAAAAAAAGTGGAAAAATAATAAAAAGTAAATCGACGATTAAAAATCGTAGGAATTTTTTATTTCAATTCGGCTTGCAGATTCTGAAAGCGTAGGTCCCGCAGATTCCAAATATAACAGTCATTCCCACGTTCCGAATATTTCGAAAATTTTCAGATTTCTGAAAAAAAGGAAAGGGGTACCCCTTCTCATTTTTTTGGGCGAAAAAACTTTTTGTCGAGAAACGGATAATCAGGATGATATTCTTCATGGAAATGACCCACTGATTCCAAATATATGTGCCATTCCTCGATTCCGAAGCCTCCTGCGATTTTACCAATAAAAAACGACAAAAAAAAAGTGGAAAAATAATAAAAAGTAAATCGACGATTAAAAATCGTAGGAATTTTTTATTTCAATTCGGCTTGCAGATTCTGAAAGCGTAGGTCCCGCAGATTCCAAATATAACAGTCATTCCCACGTTCCGAATGTTTCGAAAATTTTCAGATTTCTGAAAAAAAGTAAAGGGGTACCCCTTCTCATTTTTTTGGGCAGAAAAACTTTTTGTCGAGAAACGGATAATCAGGATGATATTCTTCATGGAAATGACCCGCTGATTACAAATATATGTGCCATTCCTCGATTCCGAAGCCTCCTGCGATTTTACCAATAAAAAACGACAAAAAAAAAAAGTGGAAAAATAATAAAAAGTAAACCGACGATTAAAAATCGTAGGAATTTTTTATTTCAATTCGGCTTGCAGATTCTGAAAGCGTAGGTCCCGCAGATTCCAAATATAACAGTCATTCCCACGTTCCGAACATTTCGAAAATTTTCAGATTTCTGAAAAAAAGGAAAGGGGTACCCCTTCTCATTTTTTTGGGCGAAAAAACTTTTTGTCGAGAAACGGATAATCAGGATGATATTCTTCATGGAAATGACCCACTGATTCCAAATATATGTGCCATTCCTCGATTCCGAAGCCTCCTGCGATTTTACCAATAAAAAACGACAAAAAAAAAAGTGGAAAAATAATAAAAAGTAAATCGACGATTAAAAATCGTAGGAATTTTTTATTTCAATTCGGCTTGCAGATTCTGAAAGCGTAGGTCCCGCAGATTCCAAATATAACAGTCATTCCCACGTTCCGAATATTTCGAAAATTTTCAGATTTCTGAAAAAAAGGAAAGGGGTACCCCTTCTCATTTTTTTGGGCGAAAAAACTTTTTGTCGAGAAACGGATAATCAGGATGATATTCTTCATGGAAATGACCCACTGATTCCAAATATATGTGCCATTCCTCGATTCCGAAGCCTCCTGCGATTTTACCAATAAAAAACGACAAAAAAAAAAGTGGAAAAATAATAAAAAGTAAATCGACGATTAAAAATCGTAGGAATTTTTTATTTCAATTCGGCTTGCAGATTCTGAAAGCGTAGGTCCCGCAGATTCCAAATATAACAGTCATTCCCACGTTCCGAATATTTCGAAAATTTTCAGATTTCTGAAAAAAAGGAAAGGGGTACCCCTTCTCATTTTTTTGGGCGAAAAAACTTTTTGTCGAGAAACGGATAATCAGGATGATATTCTTCATGGAAATGACCCACTGATTCCAAATATATGTGCCATTCCTCGATTCCGAAGCCTCCTGCGATTTTACCAATAAAAAACGACAAAAAAAAAGTGGAAAAATAATAAAAAGTAAATCGACGATTAAAAATCGTAGGAATTTTTTATTTCAATTCGGCTTGCAGATTCTGAAAGCGTAGGTCCCGCAGATTCCAAATATAACAGTCATTCCCACGTTCCGAATATTTCGAAAATTTTCAGATTTCTGAAAAAAAGGAAAGGGGTACCCCTTCTCATTTTTTTGGGCGAAAAAACTTTTTGTCGAGAAACGGATAATCAGGATGATATTCTTCATGGAAATGACCCACTGATTCCAAATATATGTGCCATTCCTCGATTCCGAAGCCTCCTGCGATTTTACCAATAAAAAACGACAAAAAAAAAAGTGGAAAAATAATAAAAAGTAAATCGACGATTAAAAATCGTAGGAATTTTTTATTTCAATTCGGCTTGCAGATTCTGAAAGCGTAGGTCCCGCAGATTCCAAATATAACAGTCATTCCCACGTTCCGAACATTTCGAAAATTTTCAGATTTCTGAAAAAAAGGAAAGGGGTACCCCTTCTCATTTTTTTGGGCGAAAAAACTTTTTGTCGAGAAACGGATAATCAGGATGATATTCTTCATGGAAATGACCCACTGATTCCAAATATATGTGCCATTCCTCGATTCCGAAGCCTCCTGCCATTTTACCAATAAAAAACGACAAAAAAAAAAGTGGAAAAATAATAAAAAGTAAATCGACGATTAAAAATCGTAGGAATTTTTTATTTCAATTCGGCTTGCAGATTCTGAAAGCGTAGGTCCCGCAGATTCCAAATATAACAGTCATTCCCACGTTCCGAATATTTCGAAAATTTTCAGATTTCTGAAAAAAAGGAAAGGGGTACCCCTTCTCATTTTTTTGGGCGAAAAAACTTTTTGTCGAGAAACGGATAATCAGGATGATATTCTTCATGGAAATGACCCACTGATTCCAAATATATGTGCCATTCCTCGATTCCGAAGCCTCCTGCGATTTTACCAATAAAAAACGACAAAAAAAAAAGTGGAAAAATAATAAAAAGTAAATCGACGATTAAAAATCGTAGGAATTTTTTATTTCAATTCGGCTTGCAGATTCTGAAAGCGTAGGTCCCG
This sequence comes from Ametastegia equiseti, assembly GCA_963989295.1. Lineage (NCBI taxonomy): Eukaryota > Metazoa > Arthropoda > Insecta > Hymenoptera > Tenthredinidae > Ametastegia > Ametastegia equiseti. The sequence goes on along the minus strand of OZ022403.1, from coordinate 5,177,919 downwards.
CAGATTCCAAATATAACAGTCATTCCCACGTTCCGAATATTTCGAAAATTTTCAGATTTCTGAAAAAAAGGAAAGGGGTACCCCTTCTCATTTTTTTGGGCGAAAAAACTTTTTGTCGAGAAACGGATAATCAGGATGATATTCTTCATGGAAATGACCCACTGATTCCAAATATATGTGCCATTCCTCGATTCCGAAGCCTCCTGCGATTTTACCAATAAAAAACGACAAAAAAAAAGTGGAAAAATAATAAAAAGTAAATCGACGATTAAAAATCGTAGGAATTTTTTATTTCAATTCGGCTTGCAGATTCTGAAAGCGTAGGTCCCGCAGATTCCAAATATAACAGTCATTCCCACGTTCCGAATGTTCCGAAAATTTTCAGATTTCTGAAAAAAAGGAAAGGGGTACCCCTTCTCATTTTTTTGGGCAAAAAAACTTTTTGTCGAGAAACGGATAATCAGGATGATATTCTTCATGGAAATGACCCGCTGATTACAAATATATGTGCCATTCCTCGATTCCGAAGCCTCCTGCGATTTTACCAATAAAAAACGACAAAAAAAAAAAGTGGAAAAATAATAAAAAGTAAATCGACGATTAAAAATCGTAGGAATTTTTTATTTCAATTCGGCTTGCAGATTCTGAAAGCGTAGGTCCCGCAGATTCCAAATATAACAGTCATTCCCACGTTCCGAACATTTCGAAAATTTTCAGATTTCTGAAAAAAAGGAAAGGGGTACCCCTTCTCATTTTTTTGGGCGAAAAAACTTTTTGTCGAGAAACGGATAATCAGGATGATATTCTTCATGGAAATGACCCACTGATTCCAAATATATGTGCCATTCCTCGATTCCGAAGCCTCCTGCGATTTTACCAATAAAAAACGACAAAAAAAAAAGTGGAAAAATAATAAAAAGTAAATCGACGATTAAAAATCGTAGGAATTTTTTATTTCAATTCGGCTTGCAGATTCTGAAAGCGTAGGTCCCGCAGATTCCAAATATAACAGTCATTCCCACGTTCCGAATATTTCGAAAATTTTCAGATTTCTGAAAAAAAGGAAAAAGGGGTACCCCTTCTCATTTTTTTGGGCGAAAAAACTTTTTGTCGAGAAACGGATAATCAGGATGATATTCTTCATGGAAATGACCCACTGATTCCAAATATATGTGCCATTCCTCGATTCCGAAGCCTCCTGCGATTTTACCAATAAAAAACGACAAAAAAAAAAGTGGAAAAATAATAAAAAGTAAATCGACGATTAAAAATCGTAGGAATTTTTTATTTCAATTCGGCTTGCAGATTCTGAAAGCGTAGGTCCCGCAGATTCCAAATATAACAGTCATTCCCACGTTCCGAATATTTCGAAAATTTTCAGATTTCTGAAAAAAAGGAAAGGGGTACCCCTTCTCATTTTTTTGGGCGAAAAAACTTTTTGTCGAGAAACGGATAATCAGGATGATATTCTTCATGGAAATGACCCACTGATTCCAAATATATGTGCCATTCCTCGATTCCGAAGCCTCCTGCGATTTTACCAATAAAAAACGACAAAAAAAAAAGTGGAAAAATAATAAAAAGTAAATCGACGATTAAAAATCGTAGGAATTTTTTATTTCAATTCGGCTTGCAGATTCTGAAAGCGTAGGTCCCGCAGATTCCAAATATAACAGTCATTCCCACGTTCCGAATATTTCGAAAATTTTCAGATTTCTGAAAAAAAGGAAAGGGGTACCCCTTCTCATTTTTTTGGGCGAAAAAACTTTTTGTCGAGAAACGGATAATCAGGATGATATTCTTCATGGAAATGACCCACTGATTCCAAATATATGTGCCATTCCTCGATTCCGAAGCCTCCTGCGATTTTACCAATAAAAAACGACAAAAAAAAAGTGGAAAAATAATAAAAAGTAAATCGACGATTAAAAATCGTAGGAATTTTTTATTTCAATTCGGCTTGCAGATTCTGAAAGCGTAGGTCCCGCAGATTCCAAATATAACAGTCATTCCCACGTTCCGAATATTTCGAAAATTTTCAGATTTCTGAAAAAAAGGAAAGGGGTACCCCTTCTCATTTTTTTGGGCGAAAAAACTTTTTGTCGAGAAACGGATAATCAGGATGATATTCTTCATGGAAATGACCCACTGATTCCAAATATATGTGCCATTCCTCGATTCCGAAGCCTCCTGCGATTTTACCAATAAAAAACGACAAAAAAAAAAGTGGAAAAATAATAAAAAGTAAATCGACGATTAAAAATCGTAGGAATTTTTTATTTCAATTCGGCTTGCAGATTCTGAAAGCGTAGGTCCCGCAGATTCCAAATATAACAGTCATTCCCACGTTCCGAACATTTCGAAAATTTTCAGATTTCTGAAAAAAAGGAAAGGGGTACCCCTTCTCATTTTTTTGGGCGAAAAAACTTTTTGTCGAGAAACGGATAATCAGGATGATATTCTTCATGGAAATGACCCACTGATTCCAAATATATGTGCCATTCCTCGATTCCGAAGCCTCCTGCCATTTTACCAATAAAAAACGACAAAAAAAAAAGTGGAAAAATAATAAAAAGTAAATCGACGATTAAAAATCGTAGGAATTTTTTATTTCAATTCGGCTTGCAGATTCTGAAAGCGTAGGTCCCGCAGATTCCAAATATAACAGTCATTCCCACGTTCCGAATATTTCGAAAATTTTCAGATTTCTGAAAAAAAGGAAAGGGGTACCCCTTCTCATTTTTTTGGGCGAAAAAACTTTTTGTCGAGAAACGGATAATCAGGATGATATTCTTCATGGAAATGACCCACTGATTCCAAATATATGTGCCATTCCTCGATTCCGAAGCCTCCTGCGATTTTACCAATAAAAAACGACAAAAAAAAAAGTGGAAAAATAATAAAAAGTAAATCGACGATTAAAAATCGTAGGAATTTTTTATTTCAATTCGGCTTGCAGATTCTGAAAGCGTAGGTCCCGCAGATTCCAAATATAACAGTCATTCCCACGTTCCGAATATTTCGAAAATTTTCAGATTTCTGAAAAAAAGGAAAGGGGTACCCCTTCTCATTTTTTTGGGCGAAAAAACTTTTTGTCGAGAAACGGATAATCAGGATGATATTCTTCATGGAAATGACCCACTGATTCCAAATATATGTGCCATTCCTCGATTCCGAAGCCTCCTGCGATTTTACCAATAAAAAACGACAAAAAAAAAGTGGAAAAATAATAAAAAGTAAATCGACGATTAAAAATCGTAGGAATTTTTTATTTCAATTCGGCTTGCAGATTCTGAAAGCGTAGGTCCCGCAGATTCCAAATATAACAGTCATTCCCACGTTCCGAATGTTTCGAAAATTTTCAGATTTCTGAAAAAAAGGAAAGGGGTACCCCTTCTCATTTTTTTGGGCAAAAAAACTTTTTGTCGAGAAACGGATAATCAGGATGATATTCTTCATGGAAATGACCCGCTGATTACAAATATATGTGCCATTCCTCGATTCCGAAGCCTCCTGCGATTTTACCAATAAAAAACGACAAAAAAAAAAAGTGGAAAAATAATAAAAAGTAAATCGACGATTAAAAATCGTAGGAATTTTTTATTTCAATTCGGCTTGCAGATTCTGAAAGCGTAGGTCCCGCAGATTCCAAATATAACAGTCATTCCCACGTTCCGAACATTTCGAAAATTTTCAGATTTCTGAAAAAAAGGAAAGGGGTACCCCTTCTCATTTTTTTGGGCGAAAAAACTTTTTGTCGAGAAACGGATAATCAGGATGATATTCTTCATGGAAATGACCCACTGATTCCAAATATATGTGCCATTCCTCGATTCCGAAGCCTCCTGCGATTTTACCAATAAAAAACGACAAAAAAAAAAGTGGAAAAATAATAAAAAGTAAATCGACGATTAAAAATCGTAGGAATTTTTTATTTCAATTCGGCTTGCAGATTCTGAAAGCGTAGGTCCCGCAGATTCCAAATATAACAGTCATTCCCACGTTCCGAATATTTCGAAAATTTTCAGATTTCTGAAAAAAAGGAAAGGGGTACCCCTTCTCATTTTTTTGGGCGAAAAAACTTTTTGTCGAGAAACGGATAATCAGGATGATATTCTTCATGGAAATGACCCACTGATTCCAAATATATGTGCCATTCCTCGATTCCGAAGCCTCCTGCGATTTTACCAATAAAAAACGACAAAAAAAAAAGTGGAAAAATAATAAAAAGTAAATCGACGATTAAAAATCGTAGGAATTTTTTATTTCAATTCGGCTTGCAGATTCTGAAAGCGTAGGTCCCGCAGATTCCAAATATAACAGTCATTCCCACGTTCCGAATATTTCGAAAATTTTCAGATTTCTGAAAAAAAGGAAAGGGGTACCCCTTCTCATTTTTTTGGGCGAAAAAACTTTTTGTCGAGAAACGGATAATCAGGATGATATTCTTCATGGAAATGACCCACTGATTCCAAATATATGTGCCATTCCTCGATTCCGAAGCCTCCTGCGATTTTACCAATAAAAAACGAAAAAAAAAAAGTGGAAAAATAATAAAAAGTAAATCGACGATTAAAAATCGTAGGAATTTTTTATTTCAATTCGGCTTGCAGATTCTGAAAGCGTAGGTCCCGCAGATTCCAAATATAACAGTCATTCCCACGTTCCGAATGTTTCGAAAATTTTCAGATTTCTGAAAAAAAGTAAAGGGGTACCCCTTCTCATTTTTTTGGGCAGAAAAACTTTTTGTCGAGAAACGGATAATCAGGATGATATTCTTCATGGAAATGACCCGCTGATTACAAATATATGTGCCATTCCTCGATTCCGAAGCCTCCTGCGATTTTACCAATAAAAAACGACAAAAAAAAAAAGTGGAAAAATAATAAAAAGTAAACCGACGATTAAAAATCGTAGGAATTTTTTATTTCAATTCGGCTTGCAGATTCTGAAAGCGTAGGTCCCGCAGATTCCAAATATAACAGTCATTCCCACGTTCCGAACATTTCGAAAATTTTCAGATTTCTGAAAAAAAGGAAAGGGGTACCCCTTCTCATTTTTTTGGGCGAAAAAACTTTTTGTCGAGAAACGGATAATCAGGATGATATTCTTCATGGAAATGACCCACTGATTCCAAATATATGTGCCATTCCTCGATTCCGAAGCCTCCTGCGATTTTACCAATAAAAAACGACAAAAAAAAAAGTGGAAAAATAATAAAAAGTAAATCGACGATTAAAAATCGTAGGAATTTTTTATTTCAATTCGGCTTGCAGATTCTGAAAGCGTAGGTCCCGCAGATTCCAAATATAACAGTCATTCCCACGTTCCGAATATTTCGAAAATTTTCAGATTTCTGAAAAAAAGGAAAGGGGTACCCCTTCTCATTTTTTTGGGCGAAAAAACTTTTTGTCGAGAAACGGATAATCAGGATGATATTCTTCATGGAAATGACCCACTGATTCCAAATATATGTGCCATTCCTCGATTCCGAAGCCTCCTGCGATTTTACCAATAAAAAACGACAAAAAAAAAAGTGGAAAAATAATAAAAAGTAAATCGACGATTAAAAATCGTAGGAATTTTTTATTTCAATTCGGCTTGCAGATTCTGAAAGCGTAGGTCCCGCAGATTCCAAATATAACAGTCATTCCCACGTTCCGAATATTTCGAAAATTTTCAGATTTCTGAAAAAAAGGAAAGGGGTACCCCTTCTCATTTTTTTGGGCGAAAAAACTTTTTGTCGAGAAACGGATAATCAGGATGATATTCTTCATGGAAATGACCCACTGATTCCAAATATATGTGCCATTCCTCGATTCCGAAGCCTCCTGCGATTTTACCAATAAAAAACGACAAAAAAAAAGTGGAAAAATAATAAAAAGTAAATCGACGATTAAAAATCGTAGGAATTTTTTATTTCAATTCGGCTTGCAGATTCTGAAAGCGTAGGTCCCGCAGATTCCAAATATAACAGTCATTCCCACGTTCCGAATATTTCGAAAATTTTCAGATTTCTGAAAAAAAGGAAAGGGGTACCCCTTCTCATTTTTTTGGGCGAAAAAACTTTTTGTCGAGAAACGGATAATCAGGATGATATTCTTCATGGAAATGACCCACTGATTCCAAATATATGTGCCATTCCTCGATTCCGAAGCCTCCTGCGATTTTACCAATAAAAAACGACAAAAAAAAAAGTGGAAAAATAATAAAAAGTAAATCGACGATTAAAAATCGTAGGAATTTTTTATTTCAATTCGGCTTGCAGATTCTGAAAGCGTAGGTCCCGCAGATTCCAAATATAACAGTCATTCCCACGTTCCGAACATTTCGAAAATTTTCAGATTTCTGAAAAAAAGGAAAGGGGTACCCCTTCTCATTTTTTTGGGCGAAAAAACTTTTTGTCGAGAAACGGATAATCAGGATGATATTCTTCATGGAAATGACCCACTGATTCCAAATATATGTGCCATTCCTCGATTCCGAAGCCTCCTGCCATTTTACCAATAAAAAACGACAAAAAAAAAAGTGGAAAAATAATAAAAAGTAAATCGACGATTAAAAATCGTAGGAATTTTTTATTTCAATTCGGCTTGCAGATTCTGAAAGCGTAGGTCCCGCAGATTCCAAATATAACAGTCATTCCCACGTTCCGAATATTTCGAAAATTTTCAGATTTCTGAAAAAAAGGAAAAAGGGGTACCCCTTCTCATTTTTTTGGGCGAAAAAACTTTTTGTCGAGAAACGGATAATCAGGATGATATTCTTCATGGAAATGACCCACTGATTCCAAATATATGTGCCATTCCTCGATTCCGAAGCCTCCTGCGATTTTACCAATAAAAAACGACAAAAAAAAAAGTGGAAAAATAATAAAAAGTAAATCGACGATTAAAAATCGTAGGAATTTTTTATTTCAATTCGGCTTGCAGATTCTGAAAGCGTAGGTCCCGCAGATTCCAAATATAACAGTCATTCCCACGTTCCGAATATTTCGAAAATTTTCAGATTTCTGAAAAAAAGGAAAGGGGTACCCCTTCTCATTTTTTTGGGCGAAAAAACTTTTTGTCGAGAAACGGATAATCAGGATGATATTCTTCATGGAAATGACCCACTGATTCCAAATATATGTGCCATTCCTCGATTCCGAAGCCTCCTGCGATTTTACCAATAAAAAACGACAAAAAAAAAAGTGGAAAAATAATAAAAAGTAAATCGACGATTAAAAATCGTAGGAATTTTTTATTTCAATTCGGCTTGCAGATTCTGAAAGCGTAGGTCCCGCAGATTCCAAATATAACAGTCATTCCCACGTTCCGAATATTTCGAAAATTTTCAGATTTCTGAAAAAAAGGAAAGGGGTACCCCTTCTCATTTTTTTGGGCGAAAAAACTTTTTGTCGAGAAACGGATAATCAGGATGATATTCTTCATGGAAATGACCCACTGATTCCAAATATATGTGCCATTCCTCGATTCCGAAGCCTCCTGCGATTTTACCAATAAAAAACGACAAAAAAAAAGTGGAAAAATAATAAAAAGTAAATCGACGATTAAAAATCGTAGGAATTTTTTATTTCAATTCGGCTTGCAGATTCTGAAAGCGTAGGTCCCGCAGATTCCAAATATAACAGTCATTCCCACGTTCCGAATATTTCGAAAATTTTCAGATTTCTGAAAAAAAGGAAAGGGGTACCCCTTCTCATTTTTTTGGGCGAAAAAACTTTTTGTCGAGAAACGGATAATCAGGATGATATTCTTCATGGAAATGACCCACTGATTCCAAATATATGTGCCATTCCTCGATTCCGAAGCCTCCTGCGATTTTACCAATAAAAAACGACAAAAAAAAAAGTGGAAAAATAATAAAAAGTAAATCGACGATTAAAAATCGTAGGAATTTTTTATTTCAATTCGGCTTGCAGATTCTGAAAGCGTAGGTCCCGCAGATTCCAAATATAACAGTCATTCCCACGTTCCGAACATTTCGAAAATTTTCAGATTTCTGAAAAAAAGGAAAGGGGTACCCCTTCTCATTTTTTTGGGCGAAAAAACTTTTTGTCGAGAAACGGATAATCAGGATGATATTCTTCATGGAAATGACCCACTGATTCCAAATATATGTGCCATTCCTCGATTCCGAAGCCTCCTGCCATTTTACCAATAAAAAACGACAAAAAAAAAAGTGGAAAAATAATAAAAAGTAAATCGACGATTAAAAATCGTAGGAATTTTTTATTTCAATTCGGCTTGCAGATTCTGAAAGCGTAGGTCCCGCAGATTCCAAATATAACAGTCATTCCCACGTTCCGAATATTTCGAAAATTTTCAGATTTCTGAAAAAAAGGAAAGGGGTACCCCTTCTCATTTTTTTGGGCGAAAAAACTTTTTGTCGAGAAACGGATAATCAGGATGATATTCTTCATGGAAATGACCCACTGATTCCAAATATATGTGCCATTCCTCGATTCCGAAGCCTCCTGCGATTTTACCAATAAAAAACGACAAAAAAAAAAGTGGAAAAATAATAAAAAGTAAATCGACGATTAAAAATCGTAGGAATTTTTTATTTCAATTCGGCTTGCAGATTCTGAAAGCGTAGGTCCCGCAGATTCCAAATATAACAGTCATTCCCACGTTCCGAATATTTCGAAAATTTTCAGATTTCTGAAAAAAAGGAAAGGGGTACCCCTTCTCATTTTTTTGGGCGAAAAAACTTTTTGTCGAGAAACGGATAATCAGGATGATATTCTTCATGGAAATGACCCACTGATTCCAAATATATGTGCCATTCCTCGATTCCGAAGCCTCCTGCGATTTTACCAATAAAAAACGACAAAAAAAAAGTGGAAAAATAATAAAAAGTAAATCGACGATTAAAAATCGTAGGAATTTTTTATTTCAATTCGGCTTGCAGATTCTGAAAGCGTAGGTCCCGCAGATTCCAAATATAACAGTCATTCCCACGTTCCGAATGTTCCGAAAATTTTCAGATTTCTGAAAAAAAGGAAAGGGGTACCCCTTCTCATTTTTTTGGGCAAAAAAACTTTTTGTCGAGAAACGGATAATCAGGATGATATTCTTCATGGAAATGACCCGCTGATTACAAATATATGTGCCATTCCTCGATTCCGAAGCCTCCTGCGATTTTACCAATAAAAAACGACAAAAAAAAAAAGTGGAAAAATAATAAAAAGTAAATCGACGATTAAAAATCGTAGGAATTTTTTATTTCAATTCGGCTTGCAGATTCTGAAAGCGTAGGTCCCGCAGATTCCAAATATAAGTCATTCCCACGTTCCGAACATTTCGAAAATTTTCAGATTTCTGAAAAAAAGGAAAGGGGTACCCCTTCTCATTTTTTTGGGCGAAAAAACTTTTTGTCGAGAAACGGATAATCAGGATGATATTCTTCATGGAAATGACCCACTGATTCCAAATATATGTGCCATTCCTCGATTCCGAAGCCTCCTGCGATTTTACCAATAAAAAACGACAAAAAAAAAAGTGGAAAAATAATAAAAAGTAAATCGACGATTAAAAATCGTAGGAATTTTTTATTTCAATTCGGCTTGCAGATTCTGAAAGCGTAGGTCCCGCAGATTCCAAATATAACAGTCATTCCCACGTTCCGAATATTTCGAAAATTTTCAGATTTCTGAAAAAAAGGAAAAAGGGGTACCCCTTCTCATTTTTTTGGGCGAAAAAACTTTTTGTCGAGAAACGGATAATCAGGATGATATTCTTCATGGAAATGACCCACTGATTCCAAATATATGTGCCATTCCTCGATTCCGAAGCCTCCTGCGATTTTACCAATAAAAAACGACAAAAAAAAAAGTGGAAAAATAATAAAAAGTAAATCGACGATTAAAAATCGTAGGAATTTTTTATTTCAATTCGGCTTGCAGATTCTGAAAGCGTAGGTCCCGCAGATTCCAAATATAACAGTCATTCCCACGTTCCGAATATTTCGAAAATTTTCAGATTTCTGAAAAAAAGGAAAGGGGTACCCCTTCTCATTTTTTTGGGCGAAAAAACTTTTTGTCGAGAAACGGATAATCAGGATGATATTCTTCATGGAAATGACCCACTGATTCCAAATATATGTGCCATTCCTCGATTCCGAAGCCTCCTGCGATTTTACCAATAAAAAACGACAAAAAAAAAGTGGAAAAATAATAAAAAGTAAATCGACGATTAAAAATCGTAGGAATTTTTTATTTCAATTCGGCTTGCAGATTCTGAAAGCGTAGGTCCCGCAGATTCCAAATATAACAGTCATTCCCACGTTCCGAATGTTTCGAAAATTTTCAGATTTCTGAAAAAAAGGAAAGGGGTACCCCTTCTCATTTTTTTGGGCAAAAAAACTTTTTGTCGAGAAACGGATAATCAGGATGATATTCTTCATGGAAATGACCCGCTGATTACAAATATATGTGCCATTCCTCGATTCCGAAGCCTCCTGCGATTTTACCAATAAAAAACGACAAAAAAAAAAAGTGGAAAAATAATAAAAAGTAAATCGACGATTAAAAATCGTAGGAATTTTTTATTTCAATTCGGCTTGCAGATTCTGAAAGCGTAGGTCCCGCAGATTCCAAATATAACAGTCATTCCCACGTTCCGAACATTTCGAAAATTTTCAGATTTCTGAAAAAAAGGAAAGGGGTACCCCTTCTCATTTTTTTGGGCGAAAAAACTTTTTGTCGAGAAACGGATAATCAGGATGATATTCTTCATGGAAATGACCCACTGATTCCAAATATATGTGCCATTCCTCGATTCCGAAGCCTCCTGCGATTTTACCAATAAAAAACGACAAAAAAAAAAGTGGAAAAATAATAAAAAGTAAATCGACGATTAAAAATCGTAGGAATTTTTTATTTCAATTCGGCTTGCAGATTCTGAAAGCGTAGGTCCCGCAGATTCCAAATATAACAGTCATTCCCACGTTCCGAATATTTCGAAAATTTTCAGATTTCTGAAAAAAAGGAAAGGGGTACCCCTTCTCATTTTTTTGGGCGAAAAAACTTTTTGTCGAGAAACGGATAATCAGGATGATATTCTTCATGGAAATGACCCACTGATTCCAAATATATGTGCCATTTCTCGATTCCGAAGCCTCCTGCGATTTTACCAATAAAAAACGACAAAAAAAAAGTGGAAAAATAATAAAAAGTAAATCGACGATTAAAAATCGTAGGAATTTTTTATTTCAATTCGGCTTGCAGATTCTGAAAGCGTAGGTCCCGCAGATTCCAAATATAACAGTCATTCCCACGTTCCGAATGTTTCGAAAATTTTCAGATTTCTGAAAAAAAGGAAAGGGGTACCCCTTCTCATTTTTTTGGGCAAAAAAACTTTTTGTCGAGAAACGGATAATCAGGATGATATTCTTCATGGAAATGACCCGCTGATTACAAATATATGTGCCATTCCTCGATTCCGAAGCCTCCTGCGATTTTACCAATAAAAAACGACAAAAAAAAAATGTGGAAAAATAATAAAAAGTAAATCGACGATTAAAAATCGTAGGAATTTTTTATTTCAATTCGGCTTGCAGATTCTGAAAGCGTAGGTCCCGCAGATTCCAAATATAACAGTCATTCCCACGTTCCGAACATTTCGAAAATTTTCAGATTTCTGAAAAAAAGGAAAGGGGTACCCCTTCTCATTTTTTTGGGCGAAAAAACTTTTTGTCGAGAAACGGATAATCAGGATGATATTCTTCATGGAAATGACCCACTGATTCCAAATATATGTGCCATTCCTCGATTCCGAAGCCTCCTGCGATTTTACCAATAAAAAACGACAAAAAAAAAAGTGGAAAAATAATAAAAAGTAAATCGACGATTAAAAATCGTAGGAATTTTTTATTTCAATTCGGCTTGCAGATTCTGAAAGCGTAGGTCCCGCAGATTCCAAATATAACAGTCATTCCCACGTTCCGAATATTTCGAAAATTTTCAGATTTCTGAAAAAAAGGAAAGGGGTACCCCTTCTCATTTTTTTGGGCGAAAAAACTTTTTGTCGAGAAACGGATAATCAGGATGATATTCTTCATGGAAATGACCCACTGATTCCAAATATATGTGCCATTCCTCGATTCCGAAGCCTCCTGCGATTTTACCAATAAAAAACGACAAAAAAAAAAGTGGAAAAATAATAAAAAGTAAATCGACGATTAAAAATCGTAGGAATTTTTTATTTCAATTCGGCTTGCAGATTCTGAAAGCGTAGGTCCCGCAGATTCCAAATATAACAGTCATTCCCACGTTCCGAATATTTCGAAAATTTTCAGATTTCTGAAAAAAAGGAAAGGGGTACCCCTTCTCATTTTTTTGGGCGAAAAAACTTTTTGTCGAGAAACGGATAATCAGGATGATATTCTTCATGGAAATGACCCACTGATTCCAAATATATGTGCCATTCCTCGATTCCGAAGCCTCCTGCGATTTTACCAATAAAAAACGACAAAAAAAAAAGTGGAAAAATAATAAAAAGTAAATCGACGATTAAAAATCGTAGGAATTTTTTATTTCAATTCGGCTTGCAGATTCTGAAAGCGTAGGTCCCGCAGATTCCAAATATAACAGTCATTCCCACGTTCCGAACATTTCGAAAATTTTCAGATTTCTGAAAAAAAGGAAAGGGGTACCCCTTCTCATTTTTTTGGGCGAAAAAACTTTTTGTCGAGAAACGGATAATCAGGATGATATTCTTCATGGAAATGACCCACTGATTCCAAATATATGTGCCATTCCTCGATTCCGAAGCCTCCTGCGATTTTACCAATAAAAAACGACAAAAAAAAAAGTGGAAAAATAATAAAAAGTAAATCGACGATTAAAAATCGTAGGAATTTTTTATTTCAATTCGGCTTGCAGATTCTGAAAGCGTAGGTCCCGCAGATTCCAAATATAACAGTCATTCCCACGTTCCGAATATTTCGAAAATTTTCAGATTTCTGAAAAAAAGGAAAGGGGTACCCCTTCTCATTTTTTTGGGCGAAAAAACTTTTTGTCGAGAAACGGATAATCAGGATGATATTCTTCATGGAAATGACCCACTGATTCCAAATATATGTGCCATTCCTCGATTCCGAAGCCTCCTGCGATTTTACCAATAAAAAACGACAAAAAAAAAAGTGGAAAAATAATAAAAAGTAAATCGACGATTAAAAATCGTAGAAATTTTTTATTTCAATTCGGCTTGCAGATTCTGAAAGCGTAGGTCCCGCAGATTCCAAATATAACAGTCATTCCCACGTTCCGAATATTTCGAAAATTTTCAGATTTCTGAAAAAAAGGAAAGGGGTACCCCTTCTCATTTTTTTGGGCGAAAAAACTTTTTGTCGAGAAACGGATAATCAGGATGATATTCTTCATGGAAATGACCCACTGATTCCAAATATATGTGCCATTCCTCGATTCCGAAGCCTCCTGCGATTTTACCAATAAAAAACGACAAAAAAAAAAGTGGAAAAATAATAAAAAGTAAATCGACGATTAAAAATCGTAGGAATTTTTTATTTCAATTCGGCTTGCAGATTCTGAAAGCGTAGGTCCCGCAGATTCCAAATATGACAGTCATTCCCACGTTCCGAATATTTCGAAAATTTTCAGATTTCTGAAAAAAAGGAAAGGGGTACCCCTTCTCATTTTTTTGGGCGAAAAAACTTTTTGTCGAGAAACGGATAATCAGGATGATATTCTTCATGGAAATGACCCACTGATTCCAAATATATGTGCCATTCCTCGATTCCGAAGCCTCCTGCGATTTTACCAATAAAAAACGACAAAAAAAAAGTGGAAAAATAATAAAAAGTAAATCGACGATTAAAAATCGTAGGAATTTTTTATTTCAATTCGGCTTGCAGATTCTGAAAGCGTAGGTCCCGCAGATTCCAAATATAACAGTCATTCCCACGTTCCGAATGTTTCGAAAATTTTCAGATTTCTGAAAAAAAGTAAAGGGGTACCCCTTCTCATTTTTTTGGGCAGAAAAACTTTTTGTCGAGAAACGGATAATCAGGATGATATTCTTCATGGAAATGACCCGCTGATTACAAATATATGTGCCATTCCTCGATTCCGAAGCCTCCTGCGATTTTACCAATAAAAAACGACAAAAAAAAAAAGTGGAAAAATAATAAAAAGTAAATCGACGATTAAAAATCGTAGGAATTTTTTATTTCAATTCGGCTTGCAGATTCTGAAAGCGTAGGTCCCGCAGATTCCAAATATAACAGTCATTCCCACGTTCCGAACATTTCGAAAATTTTCAGATTTCTGAAAAAAAGGAAAGGGGTACCCCTTCTCATTTTTTTGGGCGAAAAAACTTTTTGTCGAGAAACGGATAATCAGGATGATATTCTTCATGGAAATGACCCACTGATTCCAAATATATGTGCCATTCCTCGATTCCGAAGCCTCCTGCGATTTTACCAATAAAAAACGACAAAAAAAAAAGTGGAAAAATAATAAAAAGTAAATCGACGATTAAAAATCGTAGGAATTTTTTATTTCAATTCGGCTTGCAGATTCTGAAAGCGTAGGTCCCGCAGATTCCAAATATAACAGTCATTCCCACGTTCCGAATATTTCGAAAATTTTCAGATTTCTGAAAAAAAGGAAAGGGGTACCCCTTCTCATTTTTTTGGGCGAAAAAACTTTTTGTCGAGAAACGGATAATCAGGATGATATTCTTCATGGAAATGACCCACTGATTCCAAATATATGTGCCATTCCTCGATTCCGAAGCCTCCTGCGATTTTACCAATAAAAAACGACAAAAAAAAAAGTGGAAAAATAATAAAAAGTAAATCGACGATTAAAAATCGTAGGAATTTTTTATTTCAATTCGGCTTGCAGATTCTGAAAGCGTAGGTCCCGCAGATTCCAAATATAACAGTCATTCCCACGTTCCGAATATTTCGAAAATTTTCAGATTTCTGAAAAAAAGGAAAGGGGTACCCCTTCTCATTTTTTTGGGCGAAAAAACTTTTTGTCGAGAAACGGATAATCAGGATGATATTCTTCATGGAAATGACCCACTGATTCCAAATATATGTGCCATTCCTCGATTCCGAAGCCTCCTGCGATTTTACCAATAAAAAACGACAAAAAAAAAGTGGAAAAATAATAAAAAGTAAATCGACGATTAAAAATCGTAGGAATTTTTTATTTCAATTCGGCTTGCAGATTCTGAAAGCGTAGGTCCCGCAGATTCCAAATATAACAGTCATTCCCACGTTCCGAACATTTCGAAAATTTTCAGATTTCTGAAAAAAAGGAAAGGGGTACCCCTTCTCATTTTTTTGGGCGAAAAAACTTTTTGTCGAGAAACGGATAATCAGGATGATATTCTTCATGGAAATGACCCACTGATTCCAAATATATGTGCCATTCCTCGATTCCGAAGCCTCCTGCGATTTTACCAATAAAAAACGACAAAAAAAAAAGTGGAAAAATAATAAAAAGTAAATCGACGATTAAAAATCGTAGGAATTTTTTATTTCAATTCGGCTTGCAGATTCTGAAAGCGTAGGTCCCGCAGATTCCAAATATAACAGTCATTCCCACGTTCCGAATATTTCGAAAATTTTCAGATTTCTGAAAAAAAGGAAAAAGGGGTACCCCTTCTCATTTTTTTGGGCGAAAAAACTTTTTGTCGAGAAACGGATAATCAGGATGATATTCTTCATGGAAATGACCCACTGATTCCAAATATATGTGCCATTCCTCGATTCCGAAGCCTCCTGCGATTTTACCAATAAAAAACGACAAAAAAAAAAGTGGAAAAATAATAAAAAGTAAATCGACGATTAAAAATCGTAGGAATTTTTTATTTCAATTCGGCTTGCAGATTCTGAAAGCGTAGGTCCCGCAGATTCCAAATATAACAGTCATTCCCACGTTCCGAATATTTCGAAAATTTTCAGATTTCTGAAAAAAAGGAAAGGGGTACCCCTTCTCATTTTTTTGGGCGAAAAAACTTTTTGTCGAGAAACGGATAATCAGGATGATATTCTTCATGGAAATGACCCACTGATTCCAAATATATGTGCCATTCCTCGATTCCGAAGCCTCCTGCGATTTTACCAATAAAAAACGACAAAAAAAAAGTGGAAAAATAATAAAAAGTAAATCGACGATTAAAAATCGTAGGAATTTTTTATTTCAATTCGGCTTGCAGATTCTGAAAGCGTAGGTCCCGCAGATTCCAAATATAACAGTCATTCCCACGTTCCGAATGTTTCGAAAATTTTCAGATTTCTGAAAAAAAGGAAAGGGGTACCCCTTCTCATTTTTTTGGGCAAAAAAACTTTTTGTCGAGAAACGGATAATCAGGATGATATTCTTCATGGAAATGACCCGCTGATTACAAATATATGTGCCATTCCTCGATTCCGAAGCCTCCTGCGATTTTACCAATAAAAAACGACAAAAAAAAAAAGTGGAAAAATAATAAAAAGTAAATCGACGATTAAAAATCGTAGGAATTTTTTATTTCAATTCGGCTTGCAGATTCTGAAAGCGTAGGTCCCGCAGATTCCGAATATAACAGTCATTCCCACGTTCCGAACATTTCGAAAATTTTCAGATTTCTGAAAAAAAGGAAAGGGGTACCCCTTCTCATTTTTTTGGGCGAAAAAACTTTTTGTCGAGAAACGGATAATCAGGATGATATTCTTCATGGAAATGACCCACTGATTCCAAATATATGTGCCATTCCTCGATTCCGAAGCCTCCTGCGATTTTACCAATAAAAAACGACAAAAAAAAAAGTGGAAAAATAATAAAAAGTAAATCGACGATTAAAAATCGTAGGAATTTTTTATTCCAATTCGGCTTGCAGATTCTGAAAGCGTAGGTCCCGCAGATTCCAAATATAACAGTCATTCCCACGTTCCGAATATTTCGAAAATTTTCAGATTTCTGAAAAAAAGGAAAGGGGTACCCCTTCTCATTTTTTTGGGCGAAAAAACTTTTTGTCGAGAAACGGATAATCAGGATGATATTCTTCATGGAAATGACCCACTGATTCCAAATATATGTGCCATTCCTCGATTCCGAAGCCTCCTGCGATTTTACCAATAAAAAACGACAAAAAAAAAGTGGAAAAATAATAAAAAGTAAATCGACGATTAAAAATCGTAGGAATTTTTTATTTCAATTCGGCTTGCAGATTCTGAAAGCGTAGGTCCCGCAGATTCCAAATATAACAGTCATTCCCACGTTCCGAATGTTTCGAAAATTTTCAGATTTCTGAAAAAAAGGAAAGGGGTACCCCTTCTCATTTTTTTGGGCAAAAAAACTTTTTGTCGAGAAACGGATAATCAGGATGATATTCTTCATGGAAATGACCCGCTGATTACAAATATATGTGCCATTCCTCGATTCCGAAGCCTCCTGCGATTTTACCAATAAAAAACGACAAAAAAAAAAAGTGGAAAAATAATAAAAAGTAAATCGACGATTAAAAATCGTAGGAATTTTTTATTTCAATTCGGCTTGCAGATTCTGAAAGCGTAGGTCCCGCAGATTCCAAATATAACAGTCATTCCCACGTTCCGAACATTTCGAAAATTTTCAGATTTCTGAAAAAAAGGAAAGGGGTACCCCTTCTCATTTTTTTGGGCGAAAAAACTTTTTGTCGAGAAACGGATAATCAGGATGATATTCTTCATGGAAATGACCCACTGATTCCAAATATATGTGCCATTCCTCGATTCCGAAGCCTCCTGCGATTTTACCAATAAAAAACGACAAAAAAAAAAGTGGAAAAATAATAAAAAGTAAATCGACGATTAAAAATCGTAGGAATTTTTTATTTCAATTCGGCTTGCAGATTCTGAAAGCGTAGGTCCCGCAGATTCCAAATATAACAGTCATTCCCACGTTCCGAATATTTCGAAAATTTTCAGATTTCTGAAAAAAAGGAAAAAGGGGTACCCCTTCTCATTTTTTTGGGCGAAAAAACTTTTTGTCGAGAAACGGATAATCAGGATGATATTCTTCATGGAAATGACCCACTGATTCCAAATATATGTGCCATTCCTCGATTCCGAAGCCTCCTGCGATTTTACCAATAAAAAACGACAAAAAAAAAAGTGGAAAAATAATAAAAAGTAAATCGACGATTAAAAATCGTAGGAATTTTTTATTTCAATTCGGCTTGCAGATTCTGAAAGCGTAGGTCCCGCAGATTCCAAATATAACAGTCATTCCCACGTTCCGAATGTTTCGAAAATTTTCAGATTTCTGAAAAAAAGGAAAGGGGTACCCCTTCTCATTTTTTTGGGCAAAAAAACTTTTTGTCGAGAAACGGATAATCAGGATGATATTCTTCATGGAAATGACCCGCTGATTACAAATATATGTGCCATTCCTCGATTCCGAAGCCTCCTGCGATTTTACCAATAAAAAACGACAAAAAAAAAAAGTGGAAAAATAATAAAAAGTAAATCGACGATTAAAAATCGTAGGAATTTTTTATTTCAATTCGGCTTGCAGATTCTGAAAGCGTAGGTCCCGCAGATTCCAAATATAACAGTCATTCCCACGTTCCGAACATTTCGAAAATTTTCAGATTTCTGAAAAAAAGGAAAGGGGTACCCCTTCTCATTTTTTTGGGCGAAAAAACTTTTTGTCGAGAAACGGATAATCAGGATGATATTCTTCATGGAAATGACCCACTGATTCCAAATATATGTGCCATTCCTCGATTCCGAAGCCTCCTGCGATTTTACCAATAAAAAACGACAAAAAAAAAAGTGGAAAAATAATAAAAAGTAAATCGACGATTAAAAATCGTAGGAATTTTTTATTCCAATTCGGCTTGCAGATTCTGAAAGCGTAGGTCCCGCAGATTCCAAATATAACAGTCATTCCCACGTTCCGAATATTTCGAAAATTTTCAGATTTCTGAAAAAAAGGAAAGGGGTACCCCTTCTCATTTTTTTGGGCGAAAAAACTTTTTGTCGAGAAACGGATAATCAGGATGATATTCTTCATGGAAATGACCCACTGATTCCAAATATATGTGCCATTCCTCGATTCCGAAGCCTCCTGCGATTTTACCAATAAAAAACGACAAAAAAAAAAGTGGAAAAATAATAAAAAGTAAATCGACGATTAAAAATCGTAGGAATTTTTTATTTCAATTCGGCTTGCAGATTCTGAAAGCGTAGGTCCCGCAGATTCCAAATATAACAGTCATTCCCACGTTCCGAATATTTCGAAAATTTTCAGATTTCTGAAAAAAAGGAAAGGGGTACCCCTTCTCATTTTTTTGGGCGAAAAAACTTTTTGTCGAGAAACGGATAATCAGGATGATATTCTTCATGGAAATGACCCACTGATTCCAAATATATGTGCCATTCCTCGATTCCGAAGCCTCCTGCGATTTTACCAATAAAAAACGACAAAAAAAAAGTGGAAAAATAATAAAAAGTAAATCGACGATTAAAAATCGTAGGAATTTTTTATTTCAATTCGGCTTGCAGATTCTGAAAGCGTAGGTCCCGCAGATTCCAAATATAACAGTCATTCCCACGTTCCGAATATTTCGAAAATTTTCAGATTTCTGAAAAAAAGGAAAGGGGTACCCCTTCTCATTTTTTTGGGCGAAAAAACTTTTTGTCGAGAAACGGATAATCAGGATGATATTCTTCATGGAAATGACCCACTGATTCCAAATATATGTGCCATTCCTCGATTCCGAAGCCTCCTGCGATTTTACCAATAAAAAACGACAAAAAAAAAAGTGGAAAAATAATAAAAAGTAAATCGACGATTAAAAATCGTAGGAATTTTTTATTTCAATTCGGCTTGCAGATTCTGAAAGCGTAGGTCCCGCAGATTCCAAATATAACAGTCATTCCCACGTTCCGAATATTTCGAAAATTTTCAGATTTCTGAAAAAAAGGAAAGGGGTACCCCTTCTCATTTTTTTGGGCGAAAAAACTTTTTGTCGAGAAACGGATAATCAGGATGATATTCTTCATGGAAATGACCCACTGATTCCAAATATATGTGCCATTCCTCGATTCCGAAGCCTCCTGCGATTTTACCAATAAAAAACGACAAAAAAAAAGTGGAAAAATAATAAAAAGTAGATCGACGATTAAAAATCGTAGGAATTTTTTATTTCAATTCGGCTTGCAGATTCTGAAAGCGTAGGTCCCGCAGATTCCAAATATAACAGTCATTCCCACGTTCCGAATGTTTCGAAAATTTTCAGATTTCTGAAAAAAAGGAAAGGGGTACCCCTTCTCATTTTTTTGGGCAAAAAAACTTTTTGTCGAGAAACGGATAATCAGGATGATATTCTTCATGGAAATGACCCGCTGATTACAAATATATGTGCCATTCCTCGATTCCGAAGCCTCCTGCGATTTTACCAATAAAAAACGACAAAAAAAAAAAGTGGAAAAATAATAAAAAGTAAATCGACGATTAAAAATCGTAGGAATTTTTTATTTCAATTCGGCTTGCAGATTCTGAAAGCGTAGGTCCCGCAGATTCCAAATATAACAGTCATTCCCACGTTCCGAACATTTCGAAAATTTTCAGATTTCTGAAAAAAAGGAAAGGGGTACCCCTTCTCATTTTTTTGGGCGAAAAAACTTTTTGTCGAGAAACGGATAATCAGGATGATATTCTTCATGGAAATGACCCACTGATTCCAAATATATGTGCCATTCCTCGATTCCGAAGCCTCCTGCGATTTTACCAATAAAAAACGACAAAAAAAAAAGTGGAAAAATAATAAAAAGTAAATCGACGATTAAAAATCGTAGGAATTTTTTATTTCAATTCGGCTTGCAGATTCTGAAAGCGTAGGTCCCGCAGATTCCAAATATAACAGTCATTCCCACGTTCCGAATATTTCGAAAATTTTCAGATTTCTGAAAAAAAGGAAAAAGGGGTACCCCTTCTCATTTTTTTGGGCGAGAAACTTTTTGTCGAGAAACGGATAATCAGGATGATATTCTTCATGGAAATGACCCACTGATTCCAAATATATGTGCCATTCCTCGATTCCGAAGCCTCCTGCGATTTTACCAATAAAAAACGACAAAAAAAAAAGTGGAAAAATAATAAAAAGTAAATCGACGATTAAAAATCGTAGGAATTTTTTATTTCAATTCGGCTTGCAGATTCTGAAAGCGTAGGTCCCGCAGATTCCAAATATAACAGTCATTCCCACGTTCCGAATATTTCGAAAATTTTCAGATTTCTGAAAAAAAGGAAAGGGGTACCCCTTCTCATTTTTTTGGGCGAAAAAACTTTTTGTCGAGAAACGGATAATCAGGATGATATTCTTCATGGAAATGACCCACTGATTCCAAATATATGTGCCATTCCTCGATTCCGAAGCCTCCTGCGATTTTACCAATAAAAAACGACAAAAAAAAAGTGGAAAAATAATAAAAAGTAAATCGACGATTAAAAATCGTAGGAATTTTTTATTTCAATTCGGCTTGCAGATTCTGAAAGCGTAGGTCCCGCAGATTCCAAATATAACAGTCATTCCCACGTTCCGAATGTTTCGAAAATTTTCAGATTTCTGAAAAAAAGGAAAGGGGTACCCCTTCTCATTTTTTTGGGCAAAAAAACTTTTTGTCGAGAAACGGATAATCAGGATGATATTCTTCATGGAAATGACCCGCTGATTACAAATATATGTGCCATTCCTCGATTCCGAAGCCTCCTGCGATTTTACCAATAAAAAACGACAAAAAAAAAAAGTGGAAAAATAATAAAAAGTAAATCGACGATTAAAAATCGTAGGAATTTTTTATTTCAATTCGGCTTGCAGATTCTGAAAGCGTAGGTCCCGCAGATTCCAAATATAACAGTCATTCCCACGTTCCGAACATTTCAAAAATTTTCAGATTTCTGAAAAAAAGGAAAGGGGTACCCCTTCTCATTTTTTTGGGCGAAAAAACTTTTTGTCGAGAAACGGATAATCAGGATGATATTCTTCATGGAAATGACCCACTGATTCCAAATATATGTGCCATTCCTCGATTCCGAAGCCTCCTGCGATTTTACCAATAAAAAACGACAAAAAAAAAAGTGGAAAAATAATAAAAAGTAAATCGACGATTAAAAATCGTAGGAATTTTTTATTCCAATTCGGCTTGCAGATTCTGAAAGCGTAGGTCCCGCAGATTCCAAATATAACAGTCATTCCCACGTTCCGAATATTTCGAAAATTTTCAGATTTCTGAGAAAAAGGAAAGGGGTACCCCTTCTCATTTTTTTGGGCGAAAAAACTTTTTGTCGAGAAACGGATAATCAGGATGATATTCTTCATGGAAATGACCCACTGATTCCAAATATATGTGCCATTCCTCGATTCCGAAGCCTCCTGCGATTTTACCAATAAAAAACGACAAAAAAAAAAGTGGAAAAATAATAAAAAGTAAATCGACGATTAAAAATCGTAGGAATTTTTTATTTCAATTCGGCTTGCAGATTCTGAAAGCGTAGGTCCCGCAGATTCCAAATATAACAGTCATTCCCACGTTCCGAATATTTCGAAAATTTTCAGATTTCTGAAAAAAAGGAAAGGGGTACCCCTTCTCATTTTTTTGGGCGAAAAAACTTTTTGTCGAGAAACGGATAATCAGGATGATATTCTTCATGGAAATGACCCACTGATTCCAAATATATGTGCCATTCCTCGATTCCGAAGCCTCCTGCGATTTTACCAATAAAAAACGACAAAAAAAAAGTGGAAAAATAATAAAAAGTAAATCGACGATTAAAAATCGTAGGAATTTTTTATTTCAATTCGGCTTGCAGATTCTGAAAGCGTAGGTCCCGCAGATTCCAAATATAACAGTCATTCCCACGTTCCGAATATTTCGAAAATTTTCAGATTTCTGAAAAAAAGGAAAGGGGTACCCCTTCTCATTTTTTTGGGCGAAAAAACTTTTTGTCGAGAAACGGATAATCAGGATGATATTCTTCATGGAAATGACCCACTGATTCCAAATATATGTGCCATTCCTCGATTCCGAAGCCTCCTGCGATTTTACCAATAAAAAACGACAAAAAAAAAAGTGGAAAAATAATAAAAAGTAAATCGACGATTAAAAATCGTAGGAATTTTTTATTTCAATTCGGCTTGCAGATTCTGAAAGCGTAGGTCCCGCAGATTCCAAATATAACAGTCATTCCCACGTTCCGAATATTTCGAAAATTTTCAGATTTCTGAAAAAAAGGAAAGGGGTACCCCTTCTCATTTTTTTGGGCGAAAAAACTTTTTGTCGAGAAACGGATAATCAGGATGATATTCTTCATGGAAATGACCCACTGATTCCAAATATATGTGCCATTCCTCGATTCCGAAGCCTCCTGCGATTTTACCAATAAAAAACGACAAAAAAAAAGTGGAAAAATAATAAAAAGTAAATCGACGATTAAAAATCGTAGGAATTTTTTATTTCAATTCGGCTTGCAGATTCTGAAAGCGTAGGTCCCGCAGATTCCAAATATAACAGTCATTCCCACGTTCCGAATGTTTCGAAAATTTTCAGATTTCTGAAAAAAAGGAAAGGGGTACCCCTTCTCATTTTTTTGGGCAAAAAAACTTTTTGTCGAGAAACGGATAATCAGGATGATATTCTTCATGGAAATGACCCGCTGATTACAAATATATGTGCCATTCCTCGATTCCGAAGCCTCCTGCGATTTTACCAATAAAAAACGACAAAAAAAAAAAGTGGAAAAATAATAAAAAGTAAATCGACGATTAAAAATCGTAGGAATTTTTTATTTCAATTCGGCTTGCAGATTCTGAAAGCGTAGGTCCCGCAGATTCCAAATATAACA
Organism: Ametastegia equiseti; assembly: GCA_963989295.1. NCBI lineage: Eukaryota > Metazoa > Arthropoda > Insecta > Hymenoptera > Tenthredinidae > Ametastegia > Ametastegia equiseti. The sequence continues at coordinate 5,154,065 of OZ022403.1, read as the reverse complement.
GTCATTCCCACGTTCCGAACATTTCGAAAATTTTCAGATTTCTGAAAAAAAGGAAAGGGGTACCCCTTCTCATTTTTTTGGGCGAAAAAACTTTTTGTCGAGAAACGGATAATCAGGATGATATTCTTCATGGAAATGACCCACTGATTCCAAATATATGTGCCATTCCTCGATTCCGAAGCCTCCTGCGATTTTACCAATAAAAAACGACAAAAAAAAAAGTGGAAAAATAATAAAAAGTAAATCGACGATTAAAAATCGTAGGAATTTTTTATTTCAATTCGGCTTGCAGATTCTGAAAGCGTAGGTCCCGCAGATTCCAAATATAACAGTCATTCCCACGTTCCGAATATTTCGAAAATTTTCAGATTTCTGAAAAAAAGGAAAGGGGTACCCCTTCTCATTTTTTCGGGCGAAAAAACTTTTTGTCGAGAAACGGATAATCAGGATGATATTCTTCATGGAAATGACCCACTGATTCCAAATATATGTGCCATTCCTCGATTCCGAAGCCTCCTGCGATTTTACCAATAAAAAACGACAAAAAAAAAAGTGGAAAAATAATAAAAAGTAAATCGACGATTAAAAATCGTAGGAATTTTTTATTTCAATTCGGCTTGCAGATTCTGAAAGCGTAGGTCCCGCAGATTCCAAATATAACAGTCATTCCCACGTTCCGAATATTTCGAAAATTTTCAGATTTCTGAAAAAAAGGAAAGGGGTACCCCTTCTCATTTTTTTGGGCGAAAAAACTTTTTGTCGAGAAACGGATAATCAGGATGATATTCTTCATGGAAATGACCCACTGATTCCAAATATATGTGCCATTCCTCGATTCCGAAGCCTCCTGCGATTTTACCAATAAAAAACGACAAAAAAAAAGTGGAAAAATAATAAAAAGTAAATCGACGATTAAAAATCGTAGGAATTTTTTATTTCAATTCGGCTTGCAGATTCTGAAAGCGTAGGTCCCGCAGATTCCAAATATAACAGTCATTCCCACGTTCCGAATGTTTCGAAAATTTTCAGATTTCTGAAAAAAAGGAAAGGGGTACCCCTTCTCATTTTTTTGGGCGAAAAAACTTTTTGTCGAGAAACGGATAATCAGAATGATATCCTTCATGGAAATGACCCGCTGATTCCAAATATGTGTGCCATTTCCCGATTCCGAAGCCTCCTGCGATTTTACCAATGAAAAACGACAAAAATAAAAGTGAAAAAAAAATAAAAAGTAAATCGACGATTAAAAATCGTCGGAATTTTTTATTTCAATTTGGCTTGCAGATTCTGAAAGCGTTGGTCACGCAGATTCCAAATATAACGATCATTCCCACGTTCCGAATATTTCGAAAATTTTCAGATTTCTGAAAAAAAGGAAAGGGGTACCCCTTCTCATTTTTTTGGGCGAAAAAACTTTTTGTCGAGAAACGGATAATCAGAATGATAATCTTCATGGAAATGACCCGCTGATTCCAAATATGTGTGCCATTCCCCGATTCCGAAGCCTCCTGCGATTTTACCAATAAAAAACGAAAAAAAAATAAATAAATAAATAAAATACAAAGTAAATCGACGATTAAAAATCGTAGGAATTTTTTATTCCAATTTGGCTTGCAGATTCTGAAAGCGTAGGTCACGCAGATTCCAAATATAACGATCATTCCCACGTTTCGAATATTTCAGAAATTTTCAGATTTCTGAAAAAAAGGAAAGGGGTACCCCTTCTCATTTTCTTAGGCGAAAAAACTTTTTGTCGAGAAACGGATAATCAGAATGATATTCTTCATGGAAATGACCCGCTGATTTCAAATATGTGTGCCATTCCCCGATTCCGAAGCCTCCTGCGATTTTACCAATAAAAAACGACAAAAAAAAAATAAATAAATAAAATAAAAAGTAAATCGACGATTAAAAATCGTAGGAATTTTTTATTTCAATTTGGCTTGCAGATTCTGAAAGCGTAGGTCACGCAGATTCCAAATATAACGATCATTCCCACGTTCCGAATATTTCGAAAATTTTCAGATTTCTGAAAAAAAGGAAAGGGGTACCCCTTCTCATTTTTTTGGGCGAAAAAACTTTTTGTCGAGAAACGGATAATCAGAATAATATTTTTCATGGAAATGACCCGCTGATTCCAAATATGTGTGCCATTTCCCGATTCCGAAGCCTCCTGCGATTTCACCAATGAAAAACGACAAAAATAAAAGTGAAAAAAAAATAAAAAGTAAATCGACGATTAAAAATCGTCGGAATTTTTAATTTCAATTTGGCTTGCAGATTCTGAAAGCGTAGGTCACGCAGATTCCAAATATAACGATTATTCCCACGTTCCGAATATTTCGAAAATTTTCAGATTTCTGAAAAAAAGGAAAGGGGTACCTCTTCTCATTTTTTTGGGCGAAAAAACTTTTTGTCGAGAAACGGATAATCAGAATGATATTCTTCATGGAAATGACCCGCTGATTCCAAATATGTGTGCCATTTCCCGATTCCGAAGCCTCCTGCGATTTTACCAATAAAAAACGACAAAAAAATAAATAAATAAATAAAATAAAAAGTAAATCGACGATTCAAAATCGTAGGAATTTTTTATTTCAATTTGGCTTGCAAATTCTGAAAGCGTAGGTCACGCAGATTCCAAATATAACGATCATTCCCACGTTCCGAATATTTCGAAAATTTTCAGATTTCTAAAAAAAAGGAAAGGGGTACCCCTTCTCATTTTTTTGGGCGAAAAAACTTTTTGTCGAGAAACGGATAATCAGAATGATATTCTTCATGGAAATGACCCGCTGATTCCAAATATGTGTGCCATTCCCCGATTCCGAAGCCTCCTGCGATTTTACCAATGAAAAACGACGAAAAAAAAAATAAATAAATAAAATAAAAAGTAAATCGACGATTAAAAATCGTAGGAATTTTTTATTTCAATTTGGCTTGCAGATTCTGAAAGCGTTGGTCACGCAGATTCCAAATATAACGATCATTCCCACGTTCCGAATATTTCGAAAATTTTCAGATTTCTGAAAAAAAGGAAAGGGGTACCCCTTCTCATTTTTTTGGGCGAAAAAACTTTTTGTCGAGAAACGGATAATCAGGATGATATTCTTCATGGAAATGACCCACTGATTCCAAATATATGTGCCATTCCTCGATTCCGAAGCCTCCTGCGATTTTACCAATAAAAAACGACAAAAAAAAAAGTGGAAAAATAATAAAAAGTAAATCGACGATTAAAAATCGTAGGAATTTTTTATTTCAATTCGGCTTGCAGATTCTGAAAGCGTAGGTCCCGCAGATTCCAAATATAACAGTCATTCCCACGTTCCGAATATTTCGAAAATTTTCAGATTTCTGAAAAAAAGGAAAGGGGTACCCCTTCTCATTTTTTTGGGCGAAAAAACTTTTTGTCGAGAAACGGATAATCAGGATGATATTCTTCATGGAAATGACCCACTGATTCCAAATATATGTGCCATTCCTCGATTCCGAAGCCTCCTGCGATTTTACCAATAAAAAACGACAAAAAAAAAGTGGAAAAATAATAAAAAGTAAATCGACGATTAAAAATCGTAGGAATTTTTTATTTCAATTCGGCTTGCAGATTCTGAAAGCGTAGGTCCCGCAGATTCCAAATATAACAGTCATTCCCACGTTCCGAATGTTTCGAAAATTTTCAGATTTCTGAAAAAAAGGAAAGGGGTACCCCTTCTCATTTTTTTGGGCGAAAAAACTTTTTGTCGAGAAACGGATAATCAGAATGATATCCTTCATGGAAATGACCCGCTGATTCCAAATATGTGTGCCATTTCCCGATTCCGAAGCCTCCTGCGATTTTACCAATGAAAAACGACAAAAATAAAAGTGAAAAAAAAATAAAAAGTAAATCGACGATTAAAAATCGTCGGAATTTTTTATTTCAATTTGGCTTGCAGATTCTGAAAGCGTTGGTCACGCAGATTCCAAATATAACGATCATTCCCACGTTCCGAATATTTCGAAAATTTTCAGATTTCTGAAAAAAAGGAAAGGGGTACCCCTTCTCATTTTTTTGGGCGAAAAAACTTTTTGTCGAGAAACGGATAATCAGAATAATATTTTTCATGGAAATGACCCGCTGATTCCAAATATGTGTGCCATTTCCCGATTCCGAAGCCTCCTGCGATTTCACCAATGAAAAACGACAAAAATAAAAGTGAAAAAAAAATAAAAAGTAAATCGACGATTAAAAATCGTCGGAATTTTTAATTTCAATTTGGCTTGCAGATTCTGAAAGCGTAGGTCACGCAGATTCCAAATATAACGATTATTCCCACGTTCCGAATATTTCGAAAATTTTCAGATTTCTGAAAAAAAGGAAAGGGGTACCTCTTCTCATTTTTTTGGGCGAAAAAACTTTTTGTCGAGAAACGGATAATCAGAATGATATTCTTCATGGAAATGACCCGCTGATTCCAAATATGTGTGCCATTTCCCGATTCCGAAGCCTCCTGCGATTTTACCAATAAAAAACGACAAAAAAATAAATAAATAAATAAAATAAAAAGTAAATCGACGATTCAAAATCGTAGGAATTTTTTATTTCAATTTGGCTTGCAAATTCTGAAAGCGTAGGTCACGCAGATTCCAAATATAACGATCATTCCCACGTTCCGAATATTTCGAAAATTTTCAGATTTCTAAAAAAAAGGAAAGGGGTACCCCTTCTCATTTTTTTGGGCGAAAAAACTTTTTGTCGAGAAACGGATAATCAGAATGATATTCTTCATGGAAATGACCCGCTGATTCCAAATATGTGTGCCATTCCCCGATTCCGAAGCCTCCTGCGATTTTACCAATGAAAAACGACGAAAAAAAAAATAAATAAATAAAATAAAAAGTAAATCGACGATTAAAAATCGTAGGAATTTTTTATTTCAATTTGGCTTGCAGATTCTGAAAGCGTTGGTCACGCAGATTCCAAATATAACGATCATTCCCACGTTCCGAATATTTCGAAAATTTTCAGATTTCTGAAAAAAAGGAAAGGGGTACCCCTTCTCATTTTTTTGGGCGAAAAAACTTTTTGTCGAGAAACGGATAATCAGGATGATATTCTTCATGGAAATGACCCACTGATTCCAAATATATGTGCCATTCCTCGATTCCGAAGCCTCCTGCGATTTTACCAATAAAAAACGACAAAAAAAAAAGTGGAAAAATAATAAAAAGTAAATCGACGATTAAAAATCGTAGGAATTTTTTATTTCAATTCGGCTTGCAGATTCTGAAAGCGTAGGTCCCGCAGATTCCAAATATAACAGTCATTCCCACGTTCCGAATATTTCGAAAATTTTCAGATTTCTGAAAAAAAGGAAAGGGGTACCCCTTCTCATTTTTTTGGGCGAAAAAACTTTTTGTCGAGAAACGGATAATCAGGATGATATTCTTCATGGAAATGACCCACTGATTCCAAATATATGTGCCATTCCTCGATTCCGAAGCCTCCTGCGATTTTACCAATAAAAAACGACAAAAAAAAAGTGGAAAAATAATAAAAAGTAAATCGACGATTAAAAATCGTAGGAATTTTTTATTTCAATTCGGCTTGCAGATTCTGAAAGCGTAGGTCCCGCAGATTCCAAATATAACAGTCATTCCCACGTTCCGAATGTTTCGAAAATTTTCAGATTTCTGAAAAAAAGGAAAGGGGTACCCCTTCTCATTTTTTTGGGCGAAAAAACTTTTTGTCGAGAAACGGATAATCAGAATGATATCCTTCATGGAAATGACCCGCTGATTCCAAATATGTGTGCCATTTCCCGATTCCGAAGCCTCCTGCGATTTTACCAATGAAAAACGACAAAAATAAAAGTGAAAAAAAAATAAAAAGTAAATCGACGATTAAAAATCGTCGGAATTTTTTATTTCAATTTGGCTTGCAGATTCTGAAAGCGTTGGTCACGCAGATTCCAAATATAACGATCATTCCCACGTTCCGAATATTTCGAAAATTTTCAGATTTCTGAAAAAAAGGAAAGGGGTACCCCTTCTCATTTTTTTGGGCGAAAAAACTTTTTGTCGAGAAACGGATAATCAGAATGATAATCTTCATGGAAATGACCCGCTGATTCCAAATATGTGTGCCATTCCCCGATTCCGAAGCCTCCTGCGATTTTACCAATAAAAAACGAAAAAAAAATAAATAAATAAATAAAATACAAAGTAAATCGACGATTAAAAATCGTAGGAATTTTTTATTCCAATTTGGCTTGCAGATTCTGAAAGCGTAGGTCACGCAGATTCCAAATATAACGATCATTCCCACGTTTCGAATATTTCAGAAATTTTCAGATTTCTGAAAAAAAGGAAAGGGGTACCCCTTCTCATTTTCTTAGGCGAAAAAACTTTTTGTCGAGAAACGGATAATCAGAATGATATTCTTCATGGAAATGACCCGCTGATTTCAAATATGTGTGCCATTCCCCGATTCCGAAGCCTCCTGCGATTTTACCAATAAAAAACGACAAAAAAAAAATAAATAAATAAAATAAAAAGTAAATCGACGATTAAAAATCGTAGGAATTTTTTATTTCAATTTGGCTTGCAGATTCTGAAAGCGTAGGTCACGCAGATTCCAAATATAACGATCATTCCCACGTTCCGAATATTTCGAAAATTTTCAGATTTCTGAAAAAAAGGAAAGGGGTACCCCTTCTCATTTTTTTGGGCGAAAAAACTTTTTGTCGAGAAACGGATAATCAGAATAATATTTTTCATGGAAATGACCCGCTGATTCCAAATATGTGTGCCATTTCCCGATTCCGAAGCCTCCTGCGATTTCACCAATGAAAAACGACAAAAATAAAAGTGAAAAAAAAATAAAAAGTAAATCGACGATTAAAAATCGTCGGAATTTTTAATTTCAATTTGGCTTGCAGATTCTGAAAGCGTAGGTCACGCAGATTCCAAATATAACGATTATTCCCACGTTCCGAATATTTCGAAAATTTTCAGATTTCTGAAAAAAAGGAAAGGGGTACCTCTTCTCATTTTTTTGGGCGAAAAAACTTTTTGTCGAGAAACGGATAATCAGAATGATATTCTTCATGGAAATGACCCGCTGATTCCAAATATGTGTGCCATTCCCCGATTCCGAAGCCTCCTGCGATTTTACCAATAAAAAACGACAAAAAAATAAATAAATAAATAAAATAAAAAGTAAATCGACGATTCAAAATCGTAGGAATTTTTTATTTCAATTTGGCTTGCAAATTCTGAAAGCGTAGGTCACGCAGATTCCAAATATAACGATCATTCCCACGTTCCGAATATTTCGAAAATTTTCAGATTTCTAAAAAAAAGGAAAGGGGTACCCCTTCTCATTTTTTTGGGCGAAAAAACTTTTTGTCGAGAAACGGATAATCAGAATGATATTCTTCATGGAAATGACCCGCTGATTCCAAATATGTGTGCCATTCCCCGATTCCGAAGCCTCCTGCGATTTTACCAATAAAAAACGACGAAAAAAAAAATAAATAAATAAAATAAAAAGTAAATCGACGATTAAAAATCGTAGGAATTTTTTATTTCAATTTGGCTTGCAGATTCTGAAAGCGTAGGTCACGCAGATTCCAAATATAACGATCATTCCCACGTTCCGAATATTTCGACAATTTTCAGATTTCAGAAAAAAAGGAAAGGGGTACCCCTTCTCATTTTTTTGGGCGAAAAAACTTTTTGTCGAGAAACGGATAATCAGAATGATAATCTTCATGGAAATGACCCGCTGATTCCAAATATGTGTGCCATTCCCCGATTCCGAAGCCTCCTGCGATTTTACCAATAAAAAACGACAAAAAAAAAGTGAAAAAAAAATAAAAAGTAAATCGACGATTAAAAATCGTAGGAATTTTTTATTTCAATTTGGCTTGCAGATTCTGAAAGCGTAGGTCACGCAGATTCCAAATATAACGATCATTCCCACGTTCCGAATATTTCGAAAATTTTCAGATTTCTGAAAAAAAGGAAAGGGGTACCCCTTCTCATTTTTTTGGGCGAAAAAACTTTTTGTCGAGAAACGGATAATCAGGATGATATTCTTCATGGAAATGACCCACTGATTCCAAATATATGTGCCATTCCTCGATTCCGAAGCCTCCTGCGATTTTACCAATAAAAAACGACAAAAAAAAAAGTGGAAAAATAATAAAAAGTAAATCGACGATTAAAAATCGTAGGAATTTTTTATTTCAATTCGGCTTGCAGATTCTGAAAGCGTAGGTCCCGCAGATTCCAAATATAACAGTCATTCCCACGTTCCGAATATTTCGAAAATTTTCAGATTTCTGAAAAAAAGGAAAGGGGTACCCCTTCTTATTTTTTTGGGCGAAAAAACTTTTTGTCGAGAAACGGATAATCAGGATGATATTCTTCATGGAAATGACCCACTGATTCCAAATATATGTGCCATTCCTCGATTCCGAAGCCTCCTGCGATTTTACCAATAAAAAACGACAAAAAAAAAAGTGGAAAAATAATAAAAAGTAAATCGACGATTAAAAATCGTAGGAATTTTTTATTTCAATTCGGCTTGCAGATTCTGAAAGCGTAGGTCCCGCAGATTCCAAATATAACAGTCATTCCCACGTTCCGAATATTTCGAAAATTTTCAGATTTCTGAAAAAAAGGAAAGGGGTACCCCTTCTCATTTTTTTGGGCGAAAAAACTTTTTGTCGAGAAACGGATAATCAGGATGATATTCTTCATGGAAATGACCCACTGATTCCAAATATATGTGCCATTCCTCGATTCCGAAGCCTCCTGCGATTTTACCAATAAAAAACGACAAAAAAAAAAGTGGAAAAATAATAAAAAGTAAATCGACGATTAAAAATCGTAGGAATTTTTTATTTCAATTCGGCTTGCAGATTCTGAAAGCGTAGGTCCCGCAGATTCCAAATATAACAGTCATTCCCACGTTCCGAACATTTCGAAAATTTTCAGATTTCTGAAAAAAAGGAAAGGGGTACCCCTTCTCATTTTTTTGGGCGAAAAAACTTTTTGTCGAGAAACGGATAATCAGGATGATATTCTTCATGGAAATGACCCACTGATTCCAAATATATGTGCCATTCCTCGATTCCGAAGCCTCCTGCGATTTTACCAATAAAAAACGACAAAAAAAAAAGTGGAAAAATAATAAAAAGTAAATCGACGATTAAAAATCGTAGGAATTTTTTATTTCAATTCGGCTTGCAGATTCTGAAAGCGTAGGTCCCGCAGATTCCAAATATAACAGTCATTCCTACGTTCCGAATGTTTCGAAAATTTTCAGATTTCTGAAAAAAAGGAAAGGGGTACCCCTTCTCATTTTTTTGGGCGAAAAAACTTTTTGTCGAGAAACGGATAATCAGGATGATATTCTTCATGGAAATGACCCACTGATTCCAAATATATGTGCCATTCCTCGATTCCGAAGCCTCCTGCGATTTTACCAATAAAAAACGACAAAAAAAAGTGAAAAAAAAATAAAAAGTAAATCGACGATTAAAAATCGTAGGAATTTTTCATTTCAATTTGGCTTGCAGATTCTGAAAGCGTAGGTCACGCAGATTCCAAATATAACGATCATTCCCACGTTCCGAATATTTCGAAAATTTTCAGATTTCTGAAAAAAAGGAAAGGGGTACCCCTTCTCATTTTTTTGGGCGAAAAAACTTTTTGTCGAGAAACGGATAATCAGAATGATATTCTTCATGGAAATGACCCGCTGATTCCAAATATGTGTGCCATTCCCCGATTCCGAAGCCTCCTGCGATTTTACCAATAAAAAACGACAAAAAAAAAATAAATAAATAGAATAAAAAGTAAATCGACGATTAAAAATCGTAGGAATTTTTTATTTTAATTTGGCTCGCAGATTCTGAAAGCGTAGGTCACGCAGATTCCAAATATAACGATCATTCCCACGTTCCGAATATTTCGAAAATTTTCAGATTTCTGAAAAAAAGGAAAGGGGTACCCCTTCTCATTTTTTTGGGCGAAAAAACTTTTTGTCGAGAAACGGATAATCAGAATGATAATCTTCATGGAAATGACCCGCTGATTCCAAATATGTGTGCCATTCCCCGATTCCGAAGCCTCCTGCGATTTTACCAATAAAAAACGACAAAAAAAAAGTGAAAAAAAAATAAAAAGTAAATCGACGATTAAAAATCGTAGGAATTTTTTATTTCAATTTGGCTTGCAGATTCTGAAAGCGTAGGTCACGCAGATTCCAAATATAACGATCATTCCCACGTTCCGAATATTTCGAAAATTTTCAGATTTCTGAAAAAAAGGAAAGGGGTACCCCTTCTCATTTTTTTGGGCGAGAAAACTTTTTGTCGAGAAACGGATAATCAGAATGATATTCTTCATGGAAATGACCCGCTGATTCCAAATATGTGTGCCATTCCCCGATTCCAAAGCCTCCTGCGATTTTACCAATAAAAAACGACAAAAAAAAAATAAATAAATAAAATAAAAAGTAAATCGACGATTAAAAATCGTAGGAATTTTTTATTTCAATTTGGCTTGCAGATTCTGAAAGCGTAGGTCACGCAGATTCCAAATATAACGATCATTCCCACGTTCCGAATATTTCGAAAATTTTCAGATTTCTGAAAAAAAGGAAAGGGGTACCCCTTCTCATTTTTTCGGGCGAAAAAACTTTTTTTCGAGAAACGGATACTCAGAATGATATTCTTCATGGAAATGACCCGCTGATTCCAAATATGTGTGCCATTCCCCAATTCCGAAGCCTCCTGCGATTTTACCAATAAAAAACGACAAAAAAAAAATAAATAAATGAAATAAAAAGTAAATCGACGATTAAAAATCGTAGGAATTTTTTATTTCAATTTGGCTTGCAGATTCTGAAAGCGTAGGTCACGCAGATTCCAAATATAACGATCATTCCCACGTTCCGAATATTTCGACAATTTTCAGATTTCAGAAAAAAAGGAAAGGGGTACCCCTTCTCATTTTTTCGGGCGAAAAAACTTTTTGTCGAGAAACGGATAATCAGAATGATAATCTTCATGGAAATGACCCGCTGATTCCAAATATGTGTGCCATTCCCCGATTCCGAAGCCTCCTGCGATTTTACCAATAAAAAACAACAAAAAAAAAAGTGAAAAAAAAATAAAAAGTAAATCGACGATTAAAAATCGTAGGAATTTTTTATTTCAATTTGGCTTGCAGATTCTGAAAGCGTAGGTCACGCAGATTCCAAATATAACGATCATTCCCACGTTCCGAATATTTCGAAAATTTTCAGATTTCTGAAAAAAAGGAAAGGGGTACCCCTTCTCATTTTTTTGGGCGAAAAAACTTTTTGTCGAGAAACGGATAATCAGAATGATAATCTTCATGGAAATGACCCGCTGATTCCAAATATGTGTGCCATTCCCCGATTCCGAAGCCTCCTGCGATTTTACCAATAAAAAACGACAAAAAAAAAGTGAAAAAAAAATAAAAAGTAAATCGACGATTAAAAATCGTAGGAATTTTTCATTTCAATTTGGCTTGCAGATTCTGAAAGCGTAGGTCACGCAGATTCCAAATATAACGATCATTCCCACGTTCCGAATATTTCGAAAATTTTCAGATTTCTGAAAAAAAGGAAAGGGGTACCCCTTCTCATTTTTTTGGGCGAAAAAACTTTTTGTCGAGAAACGGATAATCAGGATGATATTCTTCATGGAAATGACCCACTGATTCCAAATATATGTGCCATTCCTCGATTCCGAAGCCTCCTGCGATTTTACCAATAAAAAACGACAAAAAAAAAAGTGGAAAAATAATAAAAAGTAAATCGACGATTAAAAATCGTAGGAATTTTTTATTTCAATTCGGCTTGCAGATTCTGAAAGCGTAGGTCCCGCAGATTCCAAATATAACAGTCATTCCTACGTTCCGAATGTTTCGAAAATTTTCAGATTTCTGAAAAAAAGGAAAGGGGTACCCCTTCTCATTTTTTTGGGCGAAAAAACTTTTTGTCGAGAAACGGATAATCAGGATGATATTCTTCATGGAAATGACCCACTGATTCCAAATATATGTGCCATTCCTCGATTCCGAAGCCTCCTGCGATTTTACCAATAAAAAACGACAAAAAAAAGTGAAAAAAAAATAAAAAGTAAATCGACGATTAAAAATCGTAGGAATTTTTCATTTCAATTTGGCTTGCAGATTCTGAAAGCGTAGGTCACGCAGATTCCAAATATAACGATCATTCCCACGTTCCGAATATTTCGAAAATTTTCAGATTTCTGAAAAAAAGGAAAGGGGTACCCCTTCTCATTTTTTTGGGCGAAAAAACTTTTTGTCGAGAAACGGATAATCAGAATGATATTCTTCATGGAAATGACCCGCTGATTCCAAATATGTGTGCCATTCCCCGATTCCGAAGCCTCCTGCGATTTTACCAATAAAAAACGACAAAAAAAAAATAAATAAATAGAATAAAAAGTAAATCGACGATTAAAAATCGTAGGAATTTTTTATTTTAATTTGGCTCGCAGATTCTGAAAGCGTAGGTCACGCAGATTCCAAATATAACGATCATTCCCACGTTCCGAATATTTCGAAAATTTTCAGATTTCTGAAAAAAAGGAAAGGGGTACCCCTTCTCATTTTTTTGGGCGAAAAAACTTTTTGTCGAGAAACGGATAATCAGAATGATAATCTTCATGGAAATGACCCGCTGATTCCAAATATGTGTGCCATTCCCCGATTCCGAAGCCTCCTGCGATTTTACCAATAAAAAACGACAAAAAAAAAGTGAAAAAAAAATAAAAAGTAAATCGACGATTAAAAATCGTAGGAATTTTTTATTTCAATTTGGCTTGCAGATTCTGAAAGCGTAGGTCACGCAGATTCCAAATATAACGATCATTCCCACGTTCCGAATATTTCGAAAATTTTCAGATTTCTGAAAAAAAGGAAAGGGGTACCCCTTCTCATTTTTTTGGGCGAGAAAACTTTTTGTCGAGAAACGGATAATCAGAATGATATTCTTCATGGAAATGACCCGCTGATTCCAAATATGTGTGCCATTCCCCGATTCCAAAGCCTCCTGCGATTTTACCAATAAAAAACGACAAAAAAAAAATAAATAAATAAAATAAAAAGTAAATCGACGATTAAAAATCGTAGGAATTTTTTATTTCAATTTGGCTTGCAGATTCTGAAAGCGTAGGTCACGCAGATTCCAAATATAACGATCATTCCCACGTTCCGAATATTTCGAAAATTTTCAGATTTCTGAAAAAAAGGAAAGGGGTACCCCTTCTCATTTTTTTGGGCGAAAAAACTTTTTGTCGAGAAACGGATAATCAGAATAATATTTTTCATGGAAATGACCCGCTGATTCCAAATATGTGTGCCATTTCCCGATTCCGAAGCCTCCTGCGATTTCACCAATGAAAAACGACAAAAATAAAAGTGAAAAAAAAATAAAAAGTAAATCGACGATTAAAAATCGTCGGAATTTTTAATTTCAATTTGGCTTGCAGATTCTGAAAGCGTAGGTCACGCAGATTCCAAATATAACGATTATTCCCACGTTCCGAATATTTCGAAAATTTTCAGATTTCTGAAAAAAAGGAAAGGGGTACCTCTTCTCATTTTTTTGGGCGAAAAAACTTTTTGTCGAGAAACGGATAATCAGAATGATATTCTTCATGGAAATGACCCGCTGATTCCAAATATGTGTGCCATTCCCCGATTCCGAAGCCTCCTGCGATTTTACCAATAAAAAACGACAAAAAAATAAATAAATAAATAAAATAAAAAGTAAATCGACGATTCAAAATCGTAGGAATTTTTTATTTCAATTTGGCTTGCAAATTCTGAAAGCGTAGGTCACGCAGATTCCAAATATAACGATCATTCCCACGTTCCGAATATTTCGAAAATTTTCAGATTTCTAAAAAAAAGGAAAGGGGTACCCCTTCTCATTTTTTTGGGCGAAAAAACTTTTTGTCGAGAAACGGATAATCAGAATGATATTCTTCATGGAAATGACCCGCTGATTCCAAATATGTGTGCCATTCCCCGATTCCGAAGCCTCCTGCGATTTTACCAATAAAAAACGACGAAAAAAAAAATAAATAAATAAAATAAAAAGTAAATCGACGATTAAAAATCGTAGGAATTTTTTATTTCAATTTGGCTTGCAGATTCTGAAAGCGTAGGTCACGCAGATTCCAAATATAACGATCATTCCCACGTTCCGAATATTTCGACAATTTTCAGATTTCAGAAAAAAAGGAAAGGGGTACCCCTTCTCATTTTTTTGGGCGAAAAAACTTTTTGTCGAGAAACGGATAATCAGAATGATAATCTTCATGGAAATGACCCGCTGATTCCAAATATGTGTGCCATTCCCCGATTCCGAAGCCTCCTGCGATTTTACCAATAAAAAACGACAAAAAAAAAGTGAAAAAAAAATAAAAAGTAAATCGACGATTAAAAATCGTAGGAATTTTTTATTTCAATTTGGCTTGCAGATTCTGAAAGCGTAGGTCACGCAGATTCCAAATATAACGATCATTCCCACGTTCCGAATATTTCGAAAATTTTCAGATTTCTGAAAAAAAGGAAAGGGGTACCCCTTCTCATTTTTTTGGGCGAAAAAACTTTTTGTCGAGAAACGGATAATCAGGATGATATTCTTCATGGAAATGACCCACTGATTCCAAATATATGTGCCATTCCTCGATTCCGAAGCCTCCTGCGATTTTACCAATAAAAAACGACAAAAAAAAAAGTGGAAAAATAATAAAAAGTAAATCGACGATTAAAAATCGTAGGAATTTTTTATTTCAATTCGGCTTGCAGATTCTGAAAGCGTAGGTCCCGCAGATTCCAAATATAACAGTCATTCCCACGTTCCGAATATTTCGAAAATTTTCAGATTTCTGAAAAAAAGGAAAGGGGTACCCCTTCTTATTTTTTTGGGCGAAAAAACTTTTTGTCGAGAAACGGATAATCAGGATGATATTCTTCATGGAAATGACCCACTGATTCCAAATATATGTGCCATTCCTCGATTCCGAAGCCTCCTGCGATTTTACCAATAAAAAACGACAAAAAAAAAAGTGGAAAAATAATAAAAAGTAAATCGACGATTAAAAATCGTAGGAATTTTTTATTTCAATTCGGCTTGCAGATTCTGAAAGCGTAGGTCCCGCAGATTCCAAATATAACAGTCATTCCCACGTTCCGAATATTTCGAAAATTTTCAGATTTCTGAAAAAAAGGAAAGGGGTACCCCTTCTCATTTTTTTGGGCGAAAAAACTTTTTGTCGAGAAACGGATAATCAGGATGATATTCTTCATGGAAATGACCCACTGATTCCAAATATATGTGCCATTCCTCGATTCCGAAGCCTCCTGCGATTTTACCAATAAAAAACGACAAAAAAAAAAGTGGAAAAATAATAAAAAGTAAATCGACGATTAAAAATCGTAGGAATTTTTTATTTCAATTCGGCTTGCAGATTCTGAAAGCGTAGGTCCCGCAGATTCCAAATATAACAGTCATTCCCACGTTCCGAACATTTCGAAAATTTTCAGATTTCTGAAAAAAAGGAAAGGGGTACCCCTTCTCATTTTTTTGGGCGAAAAAACTTTTTGTCGAGAAACGGATAATCAGGATGATATTCTTCATGGAAATGACCCACTGATTCCAAATATATGTGCCATTCCTCGATTCCGAAGCCTCCTGCGATTTTACCAATAAAAAACGACAAAAAAAAAAGTGGAAAAATAATAAAAAGTAAATCGACGATTAAAAATCGTAGGAATTTTTTATTTCAATTCGGCTTGCAGATTCTGAAAGCGTAGGTCCCGCAGATTCCAAATATAACAGTCATTCCTACGTTCCGAATGTTTCGAAAATTTTCAGATTTCTGAAAAAAAGGAAAGGGGTACCCCTTCTCATTTTTTTGGGCGAAAAAACTTTTTGTCGAGAAACGGATAATCAGGATGATATTCTTCATGGAAATGACCCACTGATTCCAAATATATGTGCCATTCCTCGATTCCGAAGCCTCCTGCGATTTTACCAATAAAAAACGACAAAAAAAAGTGAAAAAAAAATAAAAAGTAAATCGACGATTAAAAATCGTAGGAATTTTTCATTTCAATTTGGCTTGCAGATTCTGAAAGCGTAGGTCACGCAGATTCCAAATATAACGATCATTCCCACGTTCCGAATATTTCGAAAATTTTCAGATTTCTGAAAAAAAGGAAAGGGGTACCCCTTCTCATTTTTTTGGGCGAAAAAACTTTTTGTCGAGAAACGGATAATCAGAATGATATTCTTCATGGAAATGACCCGCTGATTCCAAATATGTGTGCCATTCCCCGATTCCGAAGCCTCCTGCGATTTTACCAATAAAAAACGACAAAAAAAAAATAAATAAATAGAATAAAAAGTAAATCGACGATTAAAAATCGTAGGAATTTTTTATTTTAATTTGGCTCGCAGATTCTGAAAGCGTAGGTCACGCAGATTCCAAATATAACGATCATTCCCACGTTCCGAATATTTCGAAAATTTTCAGATTTCTGAAAAAAAGGAAAGGGGTACCCCTTCTCATTTTTTTGGGCGAAAAAACTTTTTGTCGAGAAACGGATAATCAGAATGATAATCTTCATGGAAATGACCCGCTGATTCCAAATATGTGTGCCATTCCCCGATTCCGAAGCCTCCTGCGATTTTACCAATAAAAAACGACAAAAAAAAAGTGAAAAAAAAATAAAAAGTAAATCGACGATTAAAAATCGTAGGAATTTTTTATTTCAATTTGGCTTGCAGATTCTGAAAGCGTAGGTCACGCAGATTCCAAATATAACGATCATTCCCACGTTCCGAATATTTCGAAAATTTTCAGATTTCTGAAAAAAAGGAAAGGGGTACCCCTTCTCATTTTTTTGGGCGAGAAAACTTTTTGTCGAGAAACGGATAATCAGAATGATATTCTTCATGGAAATGACCCGCTGATTCCAAATATGTGTGCCATTCCCCGATTCCAAAGCCTCCTGCGATTTTACCAATAAAAAACGACAAAAAAAAAATAAATAAATAAAATAAAAAGTAAATCGACGATTAAAAATCGTAGGAATTTTTTATTTCAATTTGGCTTGCAGATTCTGAAAGCGTAGGTCACGCAGATTCCAAATATAACGATCATTCCCACGTTCCGAATATTTCGAAAATTTTCAGATTTCTGAAAAAAAGGAAAGGGGTACCCCTTCTCATTTTTTCGGGCGAAAAAACTTTTTTTCGAGAAACGGATACTCAGAATGATATTCTTCATGGAAATGACCCGCTGATTCCAAATATGTGTGCCATTCCCCAATTCCGAAGCCTCCTGCGATTTTACCAATAAAAAACGACAAAAAAAAAATAAATAAATAAAATAAAAAGTAAATCGACGATTAAAAATCGTAGGAATTTTTTATTTCAATTTGGCTTGCAGATTCTGAAAGCGTAGGTCACGCAGATTCCAAATATAACGATCATTCCCACGTTCCGAATATTTCGACAATTTTCAGATTTCAGAAAAAAAGGAAAGGGGTACCCCTTCTCATTTTTTCGGGCGAAAAAACTTTTTGTCGAGAAACGGATAATCAGAATGATAATCTTCATGGAAATGACCCGCTGATTCCAAATATGTGTGCCATTCCCCGATTCCGAAGCCTCCTGCGATTTTACCAATAAAAAACAACAAAAAAAAAAGTGAAAAAAAAATAAAAAGTAAATCGACGATTAAAAATCGTAGGAATTTTTTATTTCAATTTGGCTTGCAGATTCTGAAAGCGTAGGTCACGCAGATTCCAAATATAACGATCATTCCCACGTTCCGAATATTTCGAAAATTTTCAGATTTCTGAAAAAAAGGAAAGGGGTACCCCTTCTCATTTTTTTGGGCGAAAAAACTTTTTGTCGAGAAACGGATAATCAGAATGATAATCTTCATGGAAATGACCCGCTGATTCCAAATATGTGTGCCATTCCCCGATTCCGAAGCCTCCTGCGATTTTACCAATAAAAAACGACAAAAAAAAAGTGAAAAAAAAATAAAAAGTAAATCGACGATTAAAAATCGTAGGAATTTTTCATTTCAATTTGGCTTGCAGATTCTGAAAGCGTAGGTCACGCAGATTCCAAATATAACGATCATTCCCACGTTCCGAATATTTCGAAAATTTTCAGATTTCTGAAAAAAAGGAAAGGGGTACCCCTTCTCATTTTTTTGGGCGAAAAAACTTTTTGTCGAGAAACGGATAATCAGGATGATATTCTTCATGGAAATGACCCACTGATTCCAAATATATGTGCCATTCCTCGATTCCGAAGCCTCCTGCGATTTTACCAATAAAAAACGACAAAAAAAAAAGTGGAAAAATAATAAAAAGTAAATCGACGATTAAAAATCGTAGGAATTTTTTATTTCAATTCGGCTTGCAGATTCTGAAAGCGTAGGTCCCGCAGATTCCAAATATAACAGTCATTCCTACGTTCCGAATGTTTCGAAAATTTTCAGATTTCTGAAAAAAAGGAAAGGGGTACCCCTTCTCATTTTTTTGGGCGAAAAAACTTTTTGTCGAGAAACGGATAATCAGGATGATATTCTTCATGGAAATGACCCACTGATTCCAAATATATGTGCCATTCCTCGATTCCGAAGCCTCCTGCGATTTTACCAATAAAAAACGACAAAAAAAAGTGAAAAAAAAATAAAAAGTAAATCGACGATTAAAAATCGTAGGAATTTTTCATTTCAATTTGGCTTGCAGATTCTGAAAGCGTAGGTCACGCAGATTCCAAATATAACGATCATTCCCACGTTCCGAATATTTCGAAAATTTTCAGATTTCTGAAAAAAAGGAAAGGGGTACCCCTTCTCATTTTTTTGGGCGAAAAAACTTTTTGTCGAGAAACGGATAATCAGAATGATATTCTTCATGGAAATGACCCGCTGATTCCAAATATGTGTGCCATTCCCCGATTCCGAAGCCTCCTGCGATTTTACCAATAAAAAACGACAAAAAAAAAATAAATAAATAGAATAAAAAGTAAATCGACGATTAAAAATCGTAGGAATTTTTTATTTTAATTTGGCTCGCAGATTCTGAAAGCGTAGGTCACGCAGATTCCAAATATAACGATCATTCCCACGTTCCGAATATTTCGAAAATTTTCAGATTTCTGAAAAAAAGGAAAGGGGTACCCCTTCTCATTTTTTTGGGCGAAAAAACTTTTTGTCGAGAAACGGATAATCAGAATGATAATCTTCATGGAAATGACCCGCTGATTCCAAATATGTGTGCCATTCCCCGATTCCGAAGCCTCCTGCGATTTTACCAATAAAAAACGACAAAAAAAAAGTGAAAAAAAAATAAAAAGTAAATCGACGATTAAAAATCGTAGGAATTTTTTATTTCAATTTGGCTTGCAGATTCTGAAAGCGTAGGTCACGCAGATTCCAAATATAACGATCATTCCCACGTTCCGAATATTTCGAAAATTTTCAGATTTCTGAAAAAAAGGAAAGGGGTACCCCTTCTCATTTTTTTGGGCGAGAAAACTTTTTGTCGAGAAACGGATAATCAGAATGATATTCTTCATGGAAATGACCCGCTGATTCCAAATATGTGTGCCATTCCCCGATTCCAAAGCCTCCTGCGATTTTACCAATAAAAAACGACAAAAAAAAAATAAATAAATAAAATAAAAAGTAAATCGACGATTAAAAATCGTAGGAATTTTTTATTTCAATTTGGCTTGCAGATTCTGAAAGCGTAGGTCACGCAGATTCCAAATATAACGATCATTCCCACGTTCCGAATATTTCGAAAATTTTCAGATTTCTGAAAAAAAGGAAAGGGGTACCCCTTCTCATTTTTTCGGGCGAAAAAACTTTTTTTCGAGAAACGGATACTCAGAATGATATTCTTCATGGAAATGACCCGCTGATTCCAAATATGTGTGCCATTCCCCAATTCCGAAGCCTCCTGCGATTTTACCAATAAAAAACGACAAAAAAAAAATAAATAAATAAAATAAAAAGTAAATCGACGATTAAAAATCGTAGGAATTTTTTATTTCAATTTGGCTTGCAGATTCTGAAAGCGTAGGTCACGCAGATTCCAAATATAACGATCATTCCCACGTTCCGAATATTTCGACAATTTTCAGATTTCAGAAAAAAAGGAAAGGGGTACCCCTTCTCATTTTTTCGGGCGAAAAAACTTTTTGTCGAGAAACGGATAATCAGAATGATAATCTTCATGGAAATGACCCGCTGATTCCAAATATGTGTGCCATTCCCCGATTCCGAAGCCTCCTGCGATTTTACCAATAAAAAACAACAAAAAAAAAAGTGAAAAAAAAATAAAAAGTAAATCGACGATTAAAAATCGTAGGAATTTTTTATTTCAATTTGGCTTGCAGATTCTGAAAGCGTAGGTCACGCAGATTCCAAATATAACGATCATTCCCACGTTCCGAATATTTCGAAAATTTTCAGATTTCTGAAAAAAAGGAAAGGGGTACCCCTTCTCATTTTTTTGGGCGAAAAAACTTTTTGTCGAGAAACGGATAATCAGAATGATAATCTTCATGGAAATGACCCGCTGATTCCAAATATGTGTGCCATTCCCCGATTCCGAAGCCTCCTGCGATTTTACCAATAAAAAACGACAAAAAAAAAGTGAAAAAAAAATAAAAAGTAAATCGACGATTAAAAATCGTAGGAATTTTTCATTTCAATTTGGCTTGCAGATTCTGAAAGCGTAGGTCACGCAGATTCCAAATATAACGATCATTCCCACGTTCCGAATATTTCGAAAATTTTCAGATTTCTGAAAAAAAGGAAAGGGGTACCCCTTCTCATTTTTTTGGGCGAAAAAACTTTTTGTCGAGAAACGGATAATCAGGATGATATTCTTCATGGAAATGACCCACTGATTCCAAATATATGTGCCATTCCTCGATTCCGAAGCCTCCTGCGATTTTACCAATAAAAAACGACAAAAAAAAAAGTGGAAAAATAATAAAAAGTAAATCGACGATTAAAAATCGTAGGAATTTTTTATTTCAATTCGGCTTGCAGATTCTGAAAGCGTAGGTCCCGCAGATTCCAAATATAACAGTCATTCCTACGTTCCGAATGTTTCGAAAATTTTCAGATTTCTGAAAAAAAGGAAAGGGGTACCCCTTCTCATTTTTTTGGGCGAAAAAACTTTTTGTCGAGAAACGGATAATCAGGATGATATTCTTCATGGAAATGACCCACTGATTCCAAATATATGTGCCATTCCTCGATTCCGAAGCCTCCTGCGATTTTACCAATAAAAAACGACAAAAAAAAGTGAAAAAAAAATAAAAAGTAAATCGACGATTAAAAATCGTAGGAATTTTTTATTTCAATTTGGCTTGCAGATTCTGAAAGCGTAGGTCACGCAGATTCCAAATATAACGATCATTCCCACGTTCCGAATATTTCGAAAATTTTCAGATTTCTGAAAAAAAGGAAAGGGGTACCCCTTCTCATTTTTTTGGGCGAAAAAACTTTTTGTCGAGAAACGGATAATCAGAATGATATTCTTCATGGAAATGACCCGCTGATTCCAAATATGTGTGCCATTCCCCGATTCCGAAGCCTCCTGCGATTTTACCAATAAAAAACGACAAAAAAAAAATAAATAAATAAAATAAAAAGTAAATCGACGATTAAAAATCGTAGGAATTTTTTATTTTAATTTGGCTTGCAGATTCTGAAAGCGTAGGTCACGCAGATTCCAAATATAACGATCATTCCCACGTTCCGAATATTTCGAAAATTTTCAGATTTCTGAAAAAAAGGAAAGGGGTACCCCTTCTCATTTTTTTGGGCGAAAAAACTTTTTGTCGAGAAACGGATAATCAGAATGATAATCTTCATGGAAATGACCCGCTGATTCCAAATATGTGTGCCATTCCCCGATTCCGAAGCCTCCTGCGATTTTACCAATAAAAAACGACAAAAAAAAAGTGAAAAAAAAATAAAAAGTAAATCGACGATTAAAAATCGTAGGAATTTTTTATTTCAATTTGGCTTGCAGATTCTGAAAGCGTAGGTCACGCAGATTCCAAATATAACGATCATTCCCACGTTCCGAATATTTCGAAAATTTTCAGATTTCTGAAAAAAAGGAAAGGGGTACCCCTTCTCATTTTTTTGGGCGAAAAAACTTTTTGTCGAGAAACGGATAATCAGAATGATATTCTTCATGGAAATGACCCGCTGATTCCAAATATGTGTGCCATTCCCCGATTCCGAAGCCTCCTGCGATTTTACCAATAAAAAACGACAAAAAAAAAATAAATAAATAAAATAAAAAGTAAATCGACGATTAAAAATCGTAGGAATTTTTTATTTCAATTTGGCTTGCAGATTCTGAAAGCGTAGGTCACGCAGATTCCAAATATAACGATCATTCCCACGTTCCGAATATTTCGAAAATTTTCAGATTTCTGAAAAAAAGGAAAGGGGTACCCCTTCTCATTTTTTCGGGCGAAAAAACTTTTTTTCGAGAAACGGATACTCAGAATGATATTCTGCATGGAAATGACCCGCTGATTCCAAATATGTGTGCCATTCCCCAATTCCGAAGCCTCCTGCGATTTTACCAATAAAAAACGACAAAAAAAAAATAAATAAATAAAATAAAAAGTAAATCGACGATTAAAAATCGTAGGAATTTTTCATTTCAATTTGGCTTGCAGATTCTGAAAGCGTAGGTCACGCAGATTCCAAATATAACGATCATTCCCACGTTCCGAATATTTCGACAATTTTCAGATTTCAGAAAAAAAGGAAAGGGGTACCCCTTCTCATTTTTTCGGGCGAAAAAACTTTTTGTCGAGAAACGGATAATCAGAATGATAATCTTCATGGAAATGACCCGCTGATTCCAAATATGTGTGCCATTCCCCGATTCCGAAGCCTCCTGCGATTTTACCAATAAAAAACAACAAAAAAAAAAGTGAAAAAAAAATAAAAAGTAAATCGACGATTAAAAATCGTAGGAATTTTTTATTTCAATTTGGCTTGCAGATTCTGAAAGCGTAGGTCACGCAGATTCCAAATATAACGATCATTCCCACGTTCCGAATATTTCAAAAATTTTCAGATTTCTGAAAAAAAGGAAAGGGGTACCCCTTCTCATTTTTTTGGGCGAAAAAACTTTTTGTCGAGAAACGGATAATCAGAATGATAATCTTCATGGAAATGACCCGCTGATTCCAAATATGTGTGCCATTCCCCGATTCCGAAGCCTCCTGCGATTTTACCAATAAAAAACTACAAAAAAAAAGTGAAAAAAAAATAAAAAGTAAATCGACGATTAAAAATCGTAGGAATTTTTCATTTCAATTTGGCTTGCAGATTCTGAAAGCGTAGGTCACGCAGATTCCAAATATAACGATCATTCCCACGTTCCGAATATTTCGAAAATTTTCAGATTTCTGAAAAAAAGGAAAGGGGTACCCCTTCTCATTTTTTTGGGCGAAAAAACTTTTTGTCGAGAAACGGATAATCAGAATGATATTCTTCATGGAAATGACCCGCTGATTCCAAATATGTGTGCCATTCCCCGATTCCGAAGCCTCCTGCGATTTTACCAATAAAAAACGACAAAAAAAAAATAAATAAATAAAATAAAAAGTAAATCGACGATTAAAAATCGTAGGAATTTTTTATTTCAATTTGGCTTGCAGATTCTGAAAGCGTAGGTCACGCAGATTCCAAATATATTGATCATTCCCACGTTCCGAATATTTCGAAAATTTTCAGATTTCTGAAAAAAAGGAAAGGGGTACCCCTTCTCATTTTTTTGGGCGAAAAAACTTTTTGTCGAGAAACGGATAATCAGAATGATAATCTTCATGGAAATGACCCGCTGATTCCAAATATGTGTGCCATTCCCCGATTCCGAAGCCTCCTGCGATTTTACCAATAAAAAACGACAAAAAAAAAATAACTAAATAAAATAAAAAGTAAATCGACGATTAAAAATCGTAGAAATTTTTTATGTCAATTTGGCTTGCAGATTCTGAAAGCGTAGGTCACGCAGATTCCAAATATAACGATCATTCCCACGTTCCGAATATTTCGAAAATTTTCAGATTTCTGAAAAAAAGGAAAGGGGTACCCCTTCTCATTTTTTTGGGCGAAAAAACTTTTTGTCGAGAAACGGATAATCAGAATGATAATCTTCATGGAAATGACCCGCTGATTCCAAATATGTGTGCCATTCCCCGATTCCGAAGCCTCCTGCGATTTTACCAATAAAAAACGACAAAAAAAAAGTGAAAAAAAAATAAAAAGTAAATCGACGATTAAAAATCGTAGGAATTTTTTATTTCAATTTGGCTTGCAGATTCTGAAAGCGTAGGTCACGCAGATTCCAAATATAACGATCATTCCCACGTTCCGAATATTTCGAAAATTTTCAGATTTCTGAAAAAAAGGAAAGGGGTACCCCTTCTCATTTTTTTGGGCGAAAAAACTTTTTGTCGAGAAACGGATAATCAGAATGATATTCTTCATGGAAATGACCCGCTGATTCCAAATATGTGTGCCATTCCCCGATTCCGAAGCCTCCTGCGATTTTACCAATAAAAAACGACAAAAAAAAAATAAATGAATAAAATAAAAAGTAAATCGACGATTAAAAATCGTAGGAATTTTTTATTTCAATTTGGCTTGCAGATTCTGAAAGCGTAGGTCACGCAGATTCCAAATATAACGATCATTCCCACGTTCCGAATATTTCGAAAATTTTCAGATTTCTGAAAAAAAGGAAAGGGGTACCCCTTCTCATTTTTTTGGGCGAAAAAACTTTTTGTCGAGAAACGGATAATCAGAATGATAATCTTCATGGAAATGACCCGCTGATTCCAAATATGTGTGCCATTCCCCGATTCCTAAGCCTCCTGCGATTTTACCAATAAAGAACGACAAAAAAAAAGTGAAAAAAAAATAAAAAGTAAATCGACGATTAAAAATCGTAGGAATTTTTTATTTCAATTTGGCTTGCAGATTCTGAAAGCGTAGGTCACGCAGATTCCAAATATAACGATCATTCCCACGTTCCGAATATTTCGAAAATTTTCAGATTTCTGAAAAAAAGGAAAGGGGTACCCCTTCTCATTTTTTTGGGCGAAAAAACTTTTTGTCGAGAAACGGATAATCAGAATGATATTCTTCATGGAAATGACCCGCAGATTCCAAATATGTGTGCCATTCCCCGATTCCGAAGCCTCCTGCGATTTTACCAATAAAAAACGACAAAAAAAAAAGTGAAAAAAAAATAAAAAGTAAATCGACGATTAAAAATCGTAGGAATTTTTTATTTCAATTTGGCTTGCAGATTCTGAAAGCGTAGGTCACGCAGATTCCAAATATAACGATCATTCCCACGTTCCGAATATTTCGAAAATTTTCAGATTTCTGAAAAAAAGGAAAGGGGTACCCCTTCTCATTTTTTTGGGCGAAAAAACTTTTTGTCGAGAAACGGATAATCAGAATGATAATCTTCATGGAAATGACCCGCTGATTCCAAATATGTGTGCCATTCCCCGATTCCGAAGCCTCCTGCGATTTTACCAATAAAAAACGACAAAAAAAAAATAAATAAATAAAATAAAAAGTAAATCGACGATTAAAAATCGTAGGAATTTTTTATTTCAATTTGGCTTGCAGATTCTGAAAGCGTAGGTCACGCAGATTCCAAATATAACGATCATTCCCACGTTCCGAATATTTCGAAAATTTTCAGATTTCTGAAAAAAAGAAAAGGGTACCCCTTCTCATTTTTTTGGGCGAAAAAACTTTTTGTCGAGAAACGGATAATCAGAATGATAATCTTCATGGAAATGACCCGCTGATTCCAAATATGTGTGCCATTCCCCGATTCCGAAGCCTCCTGCGATTTTACCAATAAAAAACGACAAAAAAAAAGTGAAAAAAAAATAAAAAGTAAATCGACGATTAAAAATCGTAGGAATTTTTTATTTCAATTTGGCTTGCAGATTCTGAAAGCGTAGGTCACGCAGATTCCAAATATAACGATCATTCGCACGTTCCGAATATTTCGAAAATTTTCAGATTTCTGAAAAAAAGGAAAGGGGTACCCCTTCTCATTTTTTTGGGCGAAAAAACTTTTTGTCGAGAAACGGATAATCAGAATGATATTCTTCATGGAAATGACCCGCTGATTCCAAATATGTGTGCCACTCCCCGATTCCGAAGCCACCTGCGATTTTACCAATAAAAAACGACAAAAAAAAAATGAATAAATAAAATAAAAAGTAAATCGACGATTAAAAATCGTAGGAATTTTTTATTTCAATTTGGCTTGCAGATTCTGAAAGCGTAGGTCACGCAGATTCCAAATATAACGATCATTCCCACGTTCCGAATATTTCGAAAATTTTCAGATTTCTGAAAAAAAGGAAAGGGGTACCCCTTCTCATTTTTTTGGGCGAAAAAACTTTTTGTCGAGAAACGGATAATCAGAATGATAATCTTCATGGAAATGACCCGCTGATTCCAAATATGTGTGCCATTCCCCGATTCCGAAGCCTCCTGCGATTTTACCAATAAAAAACGACAAAAAAAAAGTGAAAAAAAAATAAAAAGTAAATCGACGGTTAAAAATCGTAGGAATTTTTTATTTCAATTTGGATTGCAGATTCTGAAAGCGTAGGTCACGCAGATTCCAAATATAACGATCATTCGCACGTTCCGAATATTTCGAAAATTTTCAGATTTCTGAAAAAAAGGAAAGGGGTACCCCTTCTCATTTTTTTGGGCGAAAAAACTTTTTGTCGAGAAACGGATAATCAGAATGATATTCTTCATGGAAATGACCCGCTGATTCCAAATATGTGTGCCACTCCCCGATTCCGAAGCCTCCTGCGATTTTACCAATAAAAAACGACAAAAAAAAAATAAATAAATAAAATAAAAAGTAAATCGACGATTAAAAATCGTAGGAATTTTTTATTTCAATTTGGCTTGCAGATTCTGAAAGCGTAGGTCACGCAGATTCCAAATATAACGATCATTCCCACGTTCCGAATATTTCGAAAATTTTCAGATTTCTGAAAAAAAGGAAAGGGGTACCCCTTCTCATTTTTTCGGGCGAAAAAACTTTTTTTCGAGAAACGGATACTCAGAATGATATTCTTCATGGAAATGACCCGCTGATTCCAAATATGTGTGCCATTCCCCGATTCCGAATTCTCCTGCGATTTTACCAATAAAAAACAACGAAAAAAAATAAATAAATAAAATAAAAAGTAAATCGACGATTAAAAATCGTAGGAATTTTTTATTTCAATTTGGCTTGCAGATTCCGAAAGCATAGGTCACGCAGATTCCAAATATAACGATCATTCCCACGTTCCGAATATTTCGACAATTTTCAGATTTCAGAAAAAAAGGAAAGGGGTACCCCTTCTCATTTTTTTAGGCGAAAAAACTTTTTGTCGAGAAACGGATAATCAGAATGATAATCTTCATGGAAATGACCCGCTGATTCCAAATATGTGTGCCACTCCCCGATTCCGAAGCCTCCTGCGATTTTACCAATAAAAAACGACAAAAAAAAAAGTGAAAAAAAAATAAAAAGTAAATCGACGATTAAAAATCGTAGGAATTTTTCATTTCAATTTGGCTTGCAGATTCTGAAAGCGTAGGTCACGCAGATTCCAAATATAACAGTCATTCCCACGTTCCGAATATTTCGAAAATTTTCAGATTTCTGAAAAAAAGGAAAGGGGTACCCCTTCTCATTTTTTTGGGCGAAAAAACTTTTTGTCGAGAAACGGATAATCAGAATGATAATCTTCATGGAAATGACCCGCTGATTCCAAATATGTGTGCCATTCCCCGATTCCGAAGCCTCCTGCGATTTTACCAATAAAAAACGACAAAAAAAAAGTGAAAAAAAAATAAAAAGTAAATCGACGATTAAAAATCGTAGGAATTTTTTATTTCAATTTGGCTTGCAGATTCTGAAAGCGTAGGTCACGCAGATTCCAAATATAACGATCATTCGCACGTTCCGAATATTTCGAAAATTTTCAGATTTCTAAAAAAAAGGAAAGGGGTACCCCTTCTCATTTTTTTGGGCGAAAAAACTTTTTGTCGAGAAACGGATAATCAGAATGATAATCTTCATGGAAATGACCCGCTGATTCCAAATATGTGTGCCATTCCCCGATTCCGAAGCCTCCTGCGATTTTACCAATAAAAAACGACAAAAAAAAAGTGAAAAAAAAATAAAAAGTAAATCGACGATTAAAAATCGTAGGAATTTTTTATTTCAATTTGGCTTGCAGATTCTGAAAGCGTAGGTCACGCAGATTCCAAATATAACGATCATTCCCACGTTTCGAATATTTCAGAAATTTTCAGATTTCTGAAAAAAAGGAAAGGGGTACCCCTTCTCATTTTTTTGGGCGAAAAAACTTCTTGTCGAGAAACGGATAATCAGAATGATATTCTTCATGGAAATGACCCGCTGATTCCAAATATGTGTGCCATTTCCCGATTCCGAAGCCTCCTGCGATTTCACCAATGAAAAACGACAAAAAAAAAAGTGAAAAAAAAATAAAAAGTAAATCGACGATTAAAAATCGTAGGAATTTTTTATTTCAATTTGGCTTGCAGATTCTGAAAGCGTAGGTCACGCAGATTCCAAATATAACGATCATTCCCACGTTCCGAATATTTCGAAAATTTTCAGATTTCTGAAAAAAAGGAAAGGGGTACCCCTTCTCATTTTTTTGGGCGAAAAAACTTTTTGTTGAGAAACGGATAATCAGAATGATAATCTTCATGGAAATGACCCGCTGATTCCAAATATGTGTGCCATTCCCCGATTCCGAAGCCTCCTGCGATTTTACCAATAAAAAACGACAAAAAAAAAGTGAAAAAAAAATAAAAAGTAAATCGACGATTAAAAATCGTAGGAATTTTTTATTTCAATTTGGCTTGCAGATTCTGAAAGCGTAGGTCACGCAGATTCCAAATATAACGATCATTCCCACGTTCCGAATATTTCGAAAATTTTCAGATTTCTGAAAAAAAGGAAAGGGGTACCCCTTCTCATTTTTTTGGGCGAAAAAACTTTTTGTCGAGAAACGGATAATCAGAATGATATTCTTCATGGAAATGACCCGCTGATTCCAAATATGTGTGCCATTCCCCGATTCCGAAGCCTCCTGCGATTTTACCAATAAAAAACGACAAAAAAAAAATAAATAAATAAAATAAAAAGTAAATCGACGATTAAAAATCGTAGGAATTTTTTATTTCAATTTGGCTTGCAGATTCTGAAAGCGTAGGTCACGCAGATTCCAAATATAACGATCATTCCCACGTTCCGAATATTTCGGAAATTTTCAGATTTCTGAAAAAAAGGAAAGGGGTACCCCTTCTCATTTTTTCGGGCGAAAAAACTTTTTTTCGAGAAACGGATACTCAGAATGATATTCTTCATGGAAATGACCCGCTGATTCCAAATATGTGTGCCATTTCCCGATTCCGAAGCCTCCTGCGATTTTACCAATAAAAAACGACAATAAAAAAATAAATAAATAAAATAAAAAGTAAATCGACGATTAAAAATCGTAGGAATTTTTTATTTCAATTTGGCTTGCAGATTCTGAAAGCGTAGGTCACGCAGATTCCAAATATAACGATCATTCCCACGTTCCGAATATTTCGAAAATTTTCAGATTTCTGAAAAAAAGGAAAGGGGTACCCCTTCTCATTTTTTTGGGCGAAAAAACTTTTTGTCGAGAAACGGATAATCAGAATGATAATCTTCATGGAAATGACCCGCTGATTCCAAATATGTGTGCCATTCCCCGATTCCGAAGCCTCCTGCGATTTTACCAATAAAAAACGACAAAAAAAAAATAAATAAATAAAATAAAAAGTAAATCGACGATTAAAAATCGTAGGAATTTTTTATTTCAATTTGGCTTGCAGATTCTGAAAGCGTAGGTCACGCAGATTCCAAATATAACGATCATTCCCACGTTCCGAATATTTCGAAAATTTTCAGATTTCTGAAAAAAAGGAAAGGGGTACCCCTTCTCATTTTTTCGGGCGAAAAAACTTTTTTTCGAGAAACGGATACTCAGAATGATATTCTTCATGGAAATGACCCGCTGATTCCAAATATGTGTGCCATTCCCCAATTCCGAAGCCTCCTGCGATTTTACCAATAAAAAACGACAAAAAAAAAATAAATAAATAAAATAAAAAGTAAATCGACGATTAAAAATCGTAGGAATTTTTCATTTCAATTTGGCTTGCAGATTCTGAAAGCGTAGGTCACGCAGATTCCAAATATAACGATCATTCCCACGTTCCGAATATTTCGACAATTTTCAGATTTCAGAAAAAAAGGAAAGGGGTACCCCTTCTCATTTTTTCGGGCGAAAAAACTTTTTGTCGAGAAACGGATAATCAGAATGATAATCTTCATGGAAATGACCCGCTGATTCCAAATATGTGTGCCATTCCCCGATTCCGAAGCCTCCTGCGATTTTACCAATAAAAAACAACAAAAAAAAAAGTGAAAAAAAAATAAAAAGTAAATCGACGATTAAAAATCGTAGGAATTTTTTATTTCAATTTGGCTTGCAGATTCTGAAAGCGTAGGTCACGCAGATTCCAAATATAACGATCATTCCCACGTTCCGAATATTTCGAAAATTTTCAGATTTCTGAAAAAAAGGAAAGGGGTACCCCTTCTCATTTTTTTGGGCGAAAAAACTTTTTGTCGAGAAACGGATAATCAGAATGATAATCTTCATGGAAATGACCCGCTGATTCCAAATATGTGTGCCATTCCCCGATTCCGAAGCCTCCTGCGATTTTACCAATAAAAAACGACAAAAAAAAAGTGAAAAAAAAATAAAAAGTAAATCGACGATTAAAAATCGTAGGAATTTTTCATTTCAATTTGGCTTGCAGATTCTGAAAGCGTAGGTCACGCAGATTCCAAATATAACGATCATTCCCACGTTCCGAATATTTCGAAAATTTTCAGATTTCTGAAAAAAAGGAAAGGGGTACCCCTTCTCATTTTTTTGGGCGAAAAAACTTTTTGTCGAGAAACGGATAATCAGAATGATATTCTTCATGGAAATGACCCGCTGATTCCAAATATGTGTGCCATTCCCCGATTCCGAAGTCTCCTGCGATTTTACCAATAAAAAACGACAAAAAAAAAATAAATAAATAAAATAAAAAGTAAATCGACGATTAAAAATCGTAGGAATTTTTTATGTCAATTTGGCTTGCAGATTCTGAAAGCGTAGGTCACGCAGATTCCAAATATAACGATCATTCCCACGTTCCGAATATTTCGACAATTTTCAGATTTCAGAAAAAAAGGAAAGGGGTACCCCTTCTCATTTTTTTGGGCGAAAAAACTTTTTGTCGAGAAACGGATAATCAGAATGATAATCTTCATGGAAATGACCCGCTGATTCCAAATATGTGTGCCATTCCCCGATTCCGAAGCCTCCTGCGATTTTACCAATAAAAAACGACAAAAAAAAAGTGAAAAAAAAATAAAAAGTAAATCGACGATTAAAAATCGTAGGAATTTTTTATTTCAATTTGGCTTGCAGATTCTGAAAGCGTAGGTCACGCAGATTCCAAATATAACGATCATTCCCACGTTTCGAATATTTCAGAAATTTTCAGATTTCTGAAAAAAAGGAAAGTACCCCTTCTCATTTTTTTGGGCGAAAAAACTTCTTGTCGAGAAACGGATAATCAGAATGATATTCTTCATGGAAATGACCCGCTGATTCCAAATATGTGTGCCATTTCCCGATTCCGAAGCCTCCTGCGATTTCACCAATGAAAAACGACAAAAAAAAAAGTGAAAAAAAAATAAAAAGTAAATCGACGATTAAAAATCGTAGGAATTTTTTATTTCAATTTGGCTTGCAGATTCTGAAAGCGTAGGTCACGCAGATTCCAAATATAACGATCATTCCCACGTTCCGAATATTTCGAAAATTTTCAGATTTCTGAAAAAAAGGAAAGGGGTACCCCTTCTCATTTTTTTGGGCGAAAAAACTTTTTGTCGAGAAACGGATAATCAGAATGATAATCTTCATGGACATGACCCGCTGATTCCAAATATGTGTGCCACTCCCCGATTCCGAAGCCTCCTGCGATTTTACCAATAAAAAACGACAAAAAAAAAAGTGAAAAAAAAATAAAAAGTAAATCGACGATTAAAAATCGTAGGAATTTTTTATTTCAATTTGGCTTGCAGATTCTGAAAGCGTAGGTCACGCAGATTCCAAATATAACGATCATTCCCACGTTCCGAATATTTCGAAAATTTTCAGATTTCTGAAAAAAAGGAAAGGGGTACCCCTTCTCATTTTTTTGGGCGAAAAAACTTTTTGTCGAGAAACGGATAATCAGAATGATATTCTTCATGGAAATGACCCGCTGATTCCAAATATGTGTGCCATTTCCCGATTCCGAAGCCTCCTGCGATTTTACCAATAAAAAACGACAAAAAAAAAATAAATAAATAAAATAAAAAGTAAATCGACGATTAAAAATCGTAGGAATTTTTTATTTCAATTTGGCTTGCAGATTCTGAAAGCGTAGGTCACGCAGATTCCAAATATAACGATCATTCCCACGTTCCGAATATTTCGAAAATTTTCAGATTTCTGAAAAAAAGGAAAGGGGTACCCCTTCTCATTTTTTTGGGCGAAAAAACTTTTTGTCGAGAAACGGATAATCAGAATGATATTCTTCATGGAAATGACCCGCTGATTCCAAATATGTGTGCCATTCCCCGATTCCGAAGTCTCCTGCGATTTTACCAATAAAAAACGACAAAAAAAAAATAAATAAATAAAATAAAAAGTAAATCGACGATTAAAAATCGTAGGAATTTTTTATGTCAATTTGGCTTGCAGATTCTGAAAGCGTAGGTCACGCAGATTCCAAATATAACGATCATTCCCACGTTCCGAATATTTCGAAAATTTTCAGATTTCTGAAAAAAAGGAAAGGGGTACCCCTTCTCATTTTTTTGGGCGAAAAAACTTTTTGTCGAGAAACGGATAATCAGAATGATAATCTTCATGGAAATGACCCGCTGATTCCAAATATGTGTGCCATTCCCCGATTCCGAAGCCTCCTGCGATTTTACCAATAAAAAACGACAAAAAAAAAGTGAAAAAAAAATAAAAAGTAAATCGACGATTAAAAATCGTAGGAATTTTTTATTTCAATTTGGCTTGCAGATTCTGAAAGCGTAGGTCACGCAGATTCCAAATATAACGATCATTCCCACGTTCCGAATATTTCGAAAATTTTCAGATTTCTGAAAAAAAGGAAAGGGGTACCCCTTCTCATTTTTTTGGGCGAAAAAACTTTTTGTCGAGAAACGGATAATCAGAATGATATTCTTCATGGAAATGACCCGCTGATTCCAAATATGTGTGCCATTCCCCGATTCCGAAGCCTCCTGCGATTTTACCAATAAAAAACGACAAAAAAAAAATAAATGAATAAAATAAAAAGTAAATCGACGATTAAAAATCGTAGGAATTTTTTATTTCAATTTGGCTTGCAGATTCTGAAAGCGTAGGTCACGCAGATTCCAAATATAACGATCATTCCCACGTTCTGAATATTTCGACAGTTTTCAGATTTCAGAAAAAAAGGAAAGGGGTACCCCTTCTCATTTTTTTGGGCGAAAAAACTTTTTGTCGAGAAACGGATAATCAGAATGATAATCTTCATGGAAATGACCCGCAGATTCCAAATATGTGTGCCATTCCCCGATTCCGAAGCCTCCTGCGATTTTACCAATAAAAAACGACAAAAAAAAAAGTGAAAAAAAAATAAAAAGTAAATCGACGATTAAAAATCGTAGGAATTTTTTATTTCAATTTGGCTTGCAGATTCTGAAAGCGTAGGTCACGCAGATTCCAAATATAACGATCATTCCCACGTTCCGAATATTTCGAAAATTTTCAGATTTCTGAAAAAAAGGAAAGGGGTACCCCTTCTCATTTTTTTGGGCGAAAAAACTTTTTGTCGAGAAACGGATAATCAGAATGATAATCTTCATGGAAATGACCCGCTGATTCCAAATATGTGTGCCATTCCCCGATTCCTAAGCCTCCTGCGATTTTACCAATAAAAAACGACAAAAAAAAAGTGAAAAAAAAATAAAAAGTAAATCGACGATTAAAAATCGTAGGAATTTTTTATTTCAATTTGGCTTGCAGATTCTGAAAGCGTAGGTCACGCAGATTCCAAATATAACGATCATTCCCACGTTCCGAATATTTCGAAAATTTTCAGATTTC
This sequence comes from Ametastegia equiseti, assembly GCA_963989295.1. NCBI lineage: Eukaryota > Metazoa > Arthropoda > Insecta > Hymenoptera > Tenthredinidae > Ametastegia > Ametastegia equiseti. The sequence continues at coordinate 5,119,588 of OZ022403.1, read as the reverse complement.
TGAAAAAAAGGAAAGGGGTACCCCTTCTCATTTTTTTGGGCGAAAAAACTTTTTGTCGAGAAACGGATAATCAGAATGATATTCTTCATGGAAATGACCCGCTGATTCCAAATATGTGTGCCATTCCCCGATTCCGAAGCCTCCTGCGATTTTACCAATAAAAAACGACAAAAAAAAAATAAATAAATAAAATAAAAAGTAAATCGACGATTAAAAATCGTAGGAATTTTTTATTTCAATTTGGCTTGCAGATTCTGAAAGCGTAGGTCACGCAGATTCCAAATATATTGATCATTCCCACGTTCCGAATATTTCGAAAATTTTCAGATTTCTGAAAAAAAGGAAAGGGGTACCCCTTCTCATTTTTTCGGGCGAAAAAACTTTTTTTCGAGAAACGGATACTCAGAATGATATTCTTCATGGAAATGACCCGCTGATTCCAAATATGTGTGCCATTCCCCGATTCCGAAGCCTCCTGCGATTTTACCAATAAAAAACGACAAAAAAAAAATAAATAAATAAAATAAAAAGTAAATCGACGATTAAAAATCGTAGGAATTTTTTATTTCAATTTGGCTTGCAGATTCTGAAAGCGTAGGTCACGCAGATTCCAAATATAACGATCATTCCCACGTTTCGAATATTTCAGAAATTTTCAGATTTCTGAAAAAAAGGAAAGGGGTACCCCTTCTCATTTTTTTGGGCGAAAAAACTTCTTGTCGAGAAACGGATAATCAGAATGATATTCTTCATGGAAATGACCCGCTGATTCCAAATATGTGTGCCATTTCCCGATTCCGAAGCCTCCTGCGATTTCACCAATGAAAAACGACAAAAAAAAAAGTGAAAAAAAAATAAAAAGTAAATCGACGATTAAAAATCGTAGGAATTTTTTATTTCAATTTGGCTTGCAGATTCTGAAAGCATAGGTCACGCAGATTCCAAATATAACGATCATTCCCACCTTCCGAATATTTCGACAATTTTCAGATTTCAGAAAAAAAGGAAAGGGGTACCCCTTCTCATTTTTTTGGGCGAAAAAACTTTTTGTCGAGAAACGGATAATCAGAATGATAATCTTCATGGAAATGACCCGCTGATTCCAAATATGTGTGCCACTCCCCGATTCCGAAGCCTCCTGCGATTTTACCAATAAAAAACGACAAAAAAAAAAGTGAAAAAAAAATAAAAAGTAAATCGACGATTAAAAATCGTAGGAATTTTTTATTTCAATTTGGCTTGCAGATTCTGAAAGCGTAGGTCACGCAGATTCCAAATATAACAGTCATTCCCACGTTCCGAATATTTCGAAAATTTTCAGATTTCTGAAAAAAAGGAAAGGGGTACCCCTTCTCATTTTTTTGGGCGAAAAAACTTTTTGTCGAGAAACGGATAATCAGAATGATAATCTTCATGGAAATGACCCGCTGATTCCAAATATGTGTGCCATTCCCCGATTCCGAAGCCTCCTGCGATTTTACCAATAAAAAACGACAAAAAAAAAGTGAAAAAAAAATAAAAAGTAAATCGACGATTAAAAATCGTAGGAATTTTTTATTTCAATTTGGCTTGCAGATTCTGAAAGCGTAGGTCACGCAGATTCCAAATATAACGATCATTCGCACGTTCCGAATATTTCGAAAATTTTCAGATTTCTGAAAAAAAGGAAAGGGGTACCCCTTCTCATTTTTTTGGGCGAAAAAACTTTTTGTCGAGAAACGGATAATCAGAATGATATTCTTCATGGAAATGACCCGCTGATTCCAAATATGTGTGCCACTCCCCGATTCCGAAGCCACCTGCGATTTTACCAATAAAAAACGACAAAAAAAAAATAAATAAATAAAATAAAAAGTAAATCGACGATTAAAAATCGTAGGAATTTTTTATTTCAATTTGGCTTGCAGATTCTGAAAGCGTAGGTCACGCAGATTCCAAATATAACGATCATTCCCACGTTCCGAATATTTCGAAAATTTTCAGATTTCTGAAAAAAGGAAAGGGGTACCCCTTCTCATTTTTTTGGGCGAAAAAACTTTTTGTCGAGAAACGGATAATCAGAATGATAATCTTCATGGGAATGACCCGCTGATTCCAAATATGTGTGCCATTCCCCGATTCCGAAGCCTCCTGCGATTTTACCAATAAAAAACGACAAAAAAAAAATAAATAAATAAAATAAAAAGTAAATCGACGGTTAAAAATCGTAGGAATTTTTTATTTCAATTTGGCTTGCAGATTCTGAAAGCGTAGGTCACGCAGATTCCAAATATAACGATCATTCGCACGTTCCGAATATTTCGAAAATTTTCAGATTTCTGAAAAAAAGGAAAGGGGTACCCCTTCTCATTTTTTTGGGCGAAAAAACTTTTTGTCGAGAAACGGATAATCAGAATGATAATCTTCATGGAAATGACCCGCTGATTCCAAATATGTGTGCCACTCCCCGATTCCGAAGCCTCCTGCGATTTTACCAATAAAAAACGACAAAAAAAAAAAGTGAAAAAAAAATAAAAAGTAAATCGACGATTAAAAATCGTAGGAATTTTTTATTTCAATTTGGCTTGCAGATTCTGAAAGCGTAGGTCACGCAGATTCCAAATATAACAGTCATTCCCACGTTCCGAATATTTCGAAAATTTTCAGATTTCTGAAAAAAAGGAAAGGGGTACCCCTTCTCATTTTTTTGGGCGAAAAAACTTTTTGTCGAGAAACGGATAATCAGAATGATAATCTTCATGGAAATGACCCGCTGATTCCAAATATGTGTGCCATTCCCCGATTCCGAAGCCTCCTGCGATTTTACCAACAAAAAACGACAAAAAAAAAGTGAAAAAAAAATAAAAAGTAAATCGACGATTAAAAATCGTAGAAATTTTTTATTTCAATTTGGCTTGCAGATTCTGAAAGCGTAGGTCACGCAGATTCCAAATATAACGATCATTCGCACGTTCCGAATATTTCGAAAATTTTCAGATTTCTGAAAAAAAGGAAAGGGGTACCCCTTCTCATTTTTTTGGGCGAAAAAACTTTTTGTCGAGAAACGGATAATCAGAATGATATTCTTCATGGAAATGACCCGCTGATTCCAAATATGTGTGCCACTCCCCGATTCCGAAGCCACCTGCGATTTTACCAATAAAAAACGACAAAAAAAAAATAAATAAATAAAATAAAAAGTAAATCGACGATTAAAAATCGTAGGAATTTTTTATTTCAATTTGGCTTGCAGATTCTGAAAGCGTAGGTCACGCAGATTCCAAATATAACGATCATTCCCACGTTCCGAATATTTCGAAAATTTTCAGATTTCTGAAAAAAAGGAAAGGGGTACCCTTTCTCATTTTTTTGGGCGAAAAAACTTTTTGTCGAGAAACGGATAATCAGAATGATAATCTTCATGGAAATGACCCGCTGATTCCAAATATGTGTGCCATTCCCCGATTCCGAAGCCTCCTGCGATTTTACCAATAAAAAACGACAAAAAAAAAGTGAAAAAAAAATAAAAAGTAAATCGACGGTTAAAAATCGTAGAAATTTTTTATTTCAATTTGGCTTGCAGATTCTGAAAGCGTAGGTCACGCAGATTCCAAATATAACGATCATTCGCACGTTCCGAATATTTCGAAAATTTTCAGATTTCTGAAAAAAAGGAAAGGGGTACCCCTTCTCATTTTTTTGGGCGAAAAAACTTTTTGTCGAGAAACGGATAATCAGAATGATATTCTTCATGGAAATGACCCGCTGATTCCAAATATGTGTGCCACTCCCCGATTCCGAAGCCTCCTGCGATTTTACCAATAAAAAACGACAAAAAAAAAATAAATAAATAAAATAAAAAGTAAATCGACGATTAAAAATCGTAGGAATTTTTTATTTCAATTTGGCTTGCAGATTCTGAAAGCGTAGGTCACGCAGATTCCAAATATAACGATCATTCCCACGTTCCGAATATTTCGAAAATTTTCAGATTTCTGAAAAAAAGGAAAGGGGTACCCCTTCTCATTTTTTCGGGCGAAAAAACTTTTTTTCGAGAAACGGATACTCAGAATGATATTCTTCATGGAAATGACCCGCTGATTCCCAATATGTGTGCCATTCCCCGATTCCGAAGCCTCCTGCGATTTTACCAATAAAAAACAACGAAAAAAAATAAATAAATAAAATAAAAAGTAAATCGACGATTAAAAATCGTAGGAATTTTTTATTTCAATTTGGCTTGCAGATTCCGAAAGCATAGGTCACGCAGATTCCAAATATAACGATCATTCCCACGTTCCGAATATTTCGACAATTTTCAGATTTCAGAAAAAAAGGAAAGGGGTACCCCTTCTCATTTTTTTAGGCGAAAAAACTTTTTGTCGAGAAACGGATAATCAGAATGATAATCTTCATGGAAATGACCCGCTGATTCCAAATATGTGTGCCACTCCCCGATTCCGAAGCCTCCTGCGATTTTACCAATAAAAAACGACAAAAAAAAAAGTGAAAAAAAAATAAAAAGTAAATCGACGATTAAAAATCGTAGGAATTTTTTATTTCAATTTGGCTTGCAGATTCTGAAAGCGTAGGTCACGCAGATTCCAAATATAACAGTCATTCCCACGTTCCGAATATTTCGAAAATTTTCAGATTTCTGAAAAAAAGGAAAGGGGTACCCCTTCTCATTTTTTTGGGCGAAAAAACTTTTTGTCGAGAAACGGATAATCAGAATGATAATCTTCACGGAAATGTCCCGCTGATTCCAAATATGTGTGCCATTCCCCGATTCCGAAGCCTCCTGCGATTTTACCAATAAAAAACGACAAAAAAAAAGTGAAAAAAAAATAAAAAGTAAATCGACGATTAAAAATCGGGGGAATTTTTTATTTCAATTTGGCTTGCAGATTCTGAAAGCGTAGGTCACGCAGATTCCAAATATAACGATCATTCGCACGTTCCGAATATTTCGAAAATTTTCAGATTTCTGAAAAAAAGGAAAGGGGTACCCCTTCTCATTTTTTTGGGCGAAAAAACTTTTTGTCGAGAAACGGATAATCAGAATGATATTCTTCATGGAAATGACCCGCTGATTCCAAATATGTGTGCCACTCCCCGATTCCGAAGCCACCTGCGATTTTACCAATAAAAAACGACAAAAAAAAAATAAATAAATAAAATAAAAAGTAAATCGACGATTAAAAATCGTAGGAATTTTTTATTTCAATTTGGCTTGCAGATTCTGAAAGCGTAGGTCACGCAGATTCCAAATATAACGATCATTCCCACGTTCCGAATATTTCGAAAATTTTCAGATTTCTGAAAAAAAGGAAAGGGGTACCCCTTCTCATTTTTTTGGGCGAAAAAACTTTTTGTCGAGAAACGGATAATCAGAATGATAATCTTCATGGAAATGACCCGCTGATTCCAAATATGTGTGCCATTCCCCGATTCCGAAGCCTCCTGCGATTTTACCAATAAAAAACGACAAAAAAAAAGTGAAAAAAAAATAAAAAGTAAATCGACGGTTAAAAATCGTAGGAATTTTTTCTTTCAATTTGGCTTGCAGATTCTGAAAGCGTAGGTCACGCAGATTCCAAATATAACGATCATTCGCACGTTCCGAATATTTCGAAAATTTTCAGATTTCTGAAAAAAAGGAAAGGGGTACCCCTTCTCATTTTTTTGGGCGAAAAAACTTTTTGTCGAGAAACGGATAATCAGAATGATATTCTTCATGGAAATGACCCGCTGATTCCAAATATGTGTGCCACTCCCCGATTCCGAAGCCTCCTGCGATTTTACCAATAAAAAACGACAAAAAAAAAATAAATAAATAAAATAAAAAGTAAATCGACGATTAAAAATCGTAGGAATTTTTTATTTCAATTTGGCTTGCAGATTCTGAAAGCGTAGGTCACGCAGATTCCAAATATAACGATCATTCCCACGTTCCGAATATTTCGAAAATTTTCAGATTTCTGAAAAAAAGGAAAGGGGTACCCCTTCTCATTTTTTCGGGCGAAAAAACTTTTTTTCGAGAAACGGATACTCAGAATGATATTCTTCATGGAAATGACCCGCTGATTCCAAATATGTGTGCCATTCCCCGATTCCGAAGCCTCCTGCGATTTTACCAATAAAAAACAACGAAAAAAAATAAATAAATAAAATAAAAAGTAAATCGACGATTAAAAATCGTAGGAATTTTTTATTTCAATTTGGCTTGCAGATTCCGAAAGCATAGGTCACGCAGATTCCAAATATAACGATCATTCCCACGTTCCGAATATTTCGACAATTTTCAGATTTCAGAAAAAAAGGAAAGGGGTACCCCTTCTCATTTTTTTAGGCGAAAAAACTTTTTGTCGAGAAACGGATAATCAGAATGATAATCTTCATGGAAATGACCCGCTGATTCCAAATATGTGTGCCACTCCCCGATTTCGAAGCCTCCTGCGATTTTACCAATAAAAAACGACAAAAAAAAAAGTGAAAAAAAAATAAAAAGTAAATCGACGATTAAAAATCGTAGGAATTTTTTATTTCAATTTGGCTTGCAGATTCTGAAAGCGTAGGTCACGCAGATTCCAAATATAACAGTCATTCCCACGTTCCGAATATTTCGAAAATTTTCAGATTTCTGAAAAAAAGGAAAGGGGTACCCCTTCTCATTTTTTTGGGCGAAAAAACTTTTTGTCGAGAAACGGATAATCAGAATGATAATCTTCATGGAAATGACTCGCTGATTCCAAATGTGTGCCATTCCCCGATTCCGAAGCCTCCTGCGATTTTACCAATAAAGAACGACAAAAAAAAAGTGAAAAAAAAATAAAAAGTAAATCGACGATTAAAAATCGTAGGAATTTTTTATTTCAATTTGGCTTGCAGATTCTGAAAGCGTAGGTCACGCAGATTCCAAATATAACGATCATTCGCACGTTCCGAATATTTCGAAAATTTTCAGATTTCTGAAAAAAAGGAAAGGGGTACCCCTTCTCATTTTTTTGGGCGAAAAAACTTTTTGTCGAGAAACGGATAATCAGAATGATAATCTTCATGGAAATGACCCGCTGATTCCAAATGTGTGCCATTCCCCGATTCCGAAGCCTCCTGCGATTTTACCAATAAAGAACGACAAAAAAAAAGTGAAAAAAAAATAAAAAGTAAATCGACGATTAAAAATCGTAGGAATTTTTTATTTCAATTTGGCTTGCAGATTCTGAAAGCGTAGGTCACGCAGATTCCAAATATAACGATCATTCGCACGTTCCGAATATTTCGAAAATTTTCAGATTTCTGAAAAAAAGGAAAGGGGTACCCCTTCTCATTTTTTTGGGCGAAAAAACTTTTTGTCGAGAAACGGATAATCAGAATGATATTCTTCATGGAAATGACCCGCTGATTCCAAATATGTGTGCCATTCCCCGATTCCGAAGCCTCCTGCGATTTAACCAATGAAAAACGACAAAAAAAAAATAAATAAATAAAATAAAAAGTAAATCGACGATTAAAAATCGTAGGAATTTTTTATTTCAATTTGGCTTGCAGATTCTGAAAGCGTAGGTCACGCAGATTCCAAATATAACGATCATTCCCACGTTTCGAATATTTCAGAAATTTTCAGATTTCTGAAAAAAAGGAAAGGGGTACCCCTTCTCATTTTTTTGGGCGAAAAAACTTCTTGTCGAGAAACGGATAATCAGAATGATATTCTTCATGGAAATGACCCGCTGATTCCAAATATGTGTGCCATTTCCCGATTCCGAAGCCTCCTGCGATTTCACCAATGAAAAACGACAAAAAAAAAAGTGAAAAAAAAATAAAAAGTAAATCGACGATTAAAAATCGTAGGAATTTTTTATTTCAATTTGGCTTGCAGATTCTGAAAGCGTAGGTCACGCAGATTCCAAATATAACGATCATTCCCACGTTCCGAATATTTCGAAAATTTTCAGATTTCTGAAAAAAAGGAAAGGGGTACCCCTTCTCATTTTTTTGGGCGAAAAAACTTTTTGTCGAGAAACGGATAATCAGAATGATAATCTTCATGGAAATGACCCGCTGATTCCAAATATGTGTGCCATTCCCCGATTCCGAAGCCTCCTGCGATTTTACCAATAAAAACCGACAAGAAAAAATAAATAAATAAAATAAAAAGTAAATCGACGATTAAAAATCGTAGGAATTTTTTATTTCAATTTGGCTTGCAGATTCTGAAAGCGTAGGTCACGCAGATTCCAAATATAACGATCATTCCCACGTTCCGAATATTTCGAAAATTTTCAGATTTCTGAAAAAAAGGAAAGGGGTACCCCTTCTCATTTTTTCGGGCGAAAAAACTTTTTTTCGAGAAACGGATACTCAGAATGATATTCTTCATGGAAATGACCCGCTGATTCCAAATATGTGTGCCATTCCCCGATTCCGAAGCCTCCTGCGATTTTACTAATAAAAAACGACAAAAAAAAATAAATAAATAAAATAAAAAGTAAATCGACGATTAAAAATCGTAGGAATTTTTTATTTCAATTTGGCTTGCAGATTCTGAAAGCGTAGGTCACGCAGATTCCAAATATAACGATCATTCCCACGTTCCGAATATTTCGAAAATTTTCAGATTTCTGAAAAAAAGGAAAGGGGTACCCCTTCTCATTTTTTTGGGCGAAAAAACTTTTTGTCGAGAAACGGATAATCAGAATGATAATCTTCATGGAAATGACCCGCTGATTCCAAATATGTGTGCCATTCCCCGATTCCGAAGCCTCCTGCGATTTTACCAATAAAAAACGACAAAAAAAAAGTGAAAAAAAAATAAAAAGTAAATCGACGATTAAAAATCGTAGGAATTTTTTATTTCAATTTGGCTTGCAGATTCTGAAAGCGTAGGTCACGCAGATTCCAAATATAACGATCATTCCCACGTTTCGAATATTTCAGAAATTTTCAGATTTCTGAAAAAAAGGAAAGGGGCACCCCTTCTCATTTTTTTGGGCGAAAAAACTTTTTGTCGAGAAACGGATAATCAGAATGATAATCTTCATGGAAATGACCCGCTGATTCCAAATATGTGTGCCATTCCCCGATTCCGAAGCCTCCTGCGATTTTACCAATAAAAAACGACAAAAAAAAAGTGAAAAAAAAATAAAAAGTAAATCGACGATTAAAAATCGTAGGAATTTTTTATTTCAATTTGGCTTGCAGATTCTGAAAGCGTAGGTCCCGCAGATTCCAAATATAACGATCATTCCCACGTTCCGAATATTTCGAAAATTTTCAGATTTCTGAAAAAAAGGAAAGGGGTACCCCTTCTCATTTTTTTGGGCGAAAAAACTTTTTGTCGAGAAACGGATAATCAGAATGATATTCTTCATGGAAATGACCCGCTGATTCCAAATATGTGTGCCATTCCCCGATTCCGAAGCCTCCTGCGATTTTACCAATAAAAAACGACAAAAAAAAAATAAATAAATAAAATAAAAAGTAAATCGACGATTAAAAATCGTAGGAATTTTTTATTTCAATTTGGCTTGCAGATTCTGAAAGCGTAGGTCACGCAGATTCCAAATATAACGATCATTCCCACGTTCCGAATATTTCGGAAATTTTCAGATTTCTGAAAAAAAGGAAAGGGGTACCCCTTCTCATTTTTTCGGGCGAAAAAACTTTTTTTCGAGAAACGGATACTCAGAATGATATTCTTCATGGAAATGACCCGCTGATTCCAAATATGTGTGCCATTCCCCGATTCCGAAGCCTCCTGCGATTTTACCAATAAAAAACGACAAAAAAAAAATAAATAAATAAAATAAAAAGTAAATCGACGATTAAAAATCGTAGGAATTTTTTATTTCAATTTGGCATGCAGATTCTGAAAGCGTAGGTCACGCAGATTCCAAATATAACGATCATTCCCACGTTCCGAATATTTCGAAAATTTTCAGATTTCTGAAAAAAAGGAAAGGGGTACCCCCCCTTCTCATTTTTTTGGGCGAAAAAACTTTTTGTCGAGAAACGGATAATCAGAATGATAATCTTCATGGAAATGACCCGCTGATTCCAAATATGTGTGCCATTCCCCGATTCCGAAGCCTCCTGCGATTTTACCAATAAAAAACGACAAAAAAAAGGTGAAAAAAAAATAAAAAGTAAATCGACGATTAAAAATCGTAGGAATTTTTTATTTCAATTTGGCTTGCAGATTCTGAAAGCGTAGGTCACGCAAATTCCAAATATAACGATCATTCCCACGTTCCGAATATTTCGAAAATTTTCAGATTTCTGAAAAAAAGGAAAGGGGTACCCCTTCTCATTTTTTTGGGCGAAAAAACTTTTTGTCGAGAAACGGATAATCAGAATGATAATCTTCATGGAAATGACCCGCTGATTCCAAATATGTGTGCCATTCCCCGATTCCGAAGCCTCCTGCGATTTTACCAATAAAAAACGACAGAAAAAAAATAAATAAATAAAATAAAAAGTAAATCGACAATTAAAAATCGTAGGAATTTTTTATTTCAATTTGGCTTGCAGATTCTGAAAGCGTAGGTCACGCAGATTCCAAATATAACGATCATTCCCACGTTCCGAATATTTCGAAAATTTTCAGATTTCTGAAAAAAAGGAAAGGGGTACCCCTTCTCATTTTTTCGGGCGAAAAAACTTTTTTTCGAGAAACGGATACTCAGAATGATATTCTTCATGGAAATGACCCGCTGATTCCAAATATGTGTGCCATTCCCCGATTCCGAAGCCTCCTGCGATTTTACCAATAAAAAACGACAAAAAAAAAATAAATAAATAAAATAAAAAGTAAATCGACGATTAAAAATCGTAGGAATTTTTTATTTCAATTTGGCTTGCAGATTCTGAAAGCGTAGGTCACGCAGATTCCAAATATAACGATCATTCCCACGTTCCGAATATTTCGACAATTTTCAGATTTCAGAAAAAAAGGAAAGGGGTACCCCTTCTCATTTTTTGGGGCGAAAAAACTTTTTGTCGAGAAACGGATAATCAGAATGATAATCTTCATGGAAATGACCCGCTGATTCCAAATATGTGTGCCATTCCCCGATTCCGAAGCCTCCTGCGATTTTACCAATAAAAAACGACAAAAAATAAATAAATAAATAAAATAAAAAGTAAATCGACGATTAAAAATCGTAGGAATTTTTTATTTCAATTTGGCTTGCAGATTCTGAAAGCTTAGGTCACGCAGATTCCAAATATAACGATCATTCCCACGTTCCGAATATTTCGAAAATTTTCAGATTTCTGAAAAAAAGGAAAGGGGTACCCCTTCTCATTTTTTCGGGCGAAAAAACTTTTTTTCGAGAAACGGATACTCAGAATGATATTCTTCATGGAAATGACCCGCTGATTCCGAATATGTGTGCCATTCCCCGATTCCGAAGCCTCCTGCGATTTTACCAATAAAAAACGACAAAAAAAAAATAAATAAATAAAATAAAAAGTAAATCGACGATTAAAAATCGTAGGAATTTTTTATTTCAATTTGGCTTGCAGATTCTGAAAGCGTAGGTCACGCAGATTCCAAATATAACGATCATTCCCACGTTCCGAATATTTCGAAAATTTTCAGATTTCTGAAAAAAAGGAAAGGGGTACCCCTTCTCATTTTTTCGGGCGAAAAAACTTTTTTTCGAGAAACGGATACTCAGAATGATATTCTTCATGGAAATGACCCGCTGATTCCAAATATGTGTGCCATTCCCCGAATCCGAAGCCTCCTGCGATTTTACCAATAAAAAACGACAAAAAAAAAATAAATAAATAAAATAAAAAGTAAATCGACGATTAAAAATCGTAGGAATTTTTTATTTCAATTTGGCTTGCAGATTCTGAAAGCGTAGGTCACGCAGATTCCAAATATAACGATCATTCCCACGTTCCGAATATTTTGACAATTTTCAGATTTCAGAAAAAAAGGAAAGGGGTACCCCTTCTCATTTTTTTGGGCGAAAAAACTTTTTGTCGAGAAACGGATAATCAGAATGATAATCTTCATGGAAATGACCCGCTGATTCCAAATATGTGTGCCATTCCCCGATTCCGAAGCCTCCTGCGATTTTACCAATAAAAAACGACAAAAAAAAAAGTGAAAACAAAATAAAAAGTAAATCGACGATTAAAAATCGTAGGAATTTTTTATTTCAATCTGGCTTGCAGATTCTGAAAGCGTAGGTCACGCAGATTCCAAATATAACGATCATTCCCACGTTTCGAATATTTCAGAAATTTTCAGATTTCTGAAAAAAAGGAAAGGGGTACCCCTTCTCATTTTTTTGGGCGAAAAAACTTCTTGTCGAGAAACGGATAATCAGAATGATATTCTTCATGGAAATGACCCGCTGATTCCAAATATGTGTGCCATTTCCCGATTCCGAAGCCTCCTGCGATTCCACCAATGAAAAACGACAAAAAAAAAAGTGAAAAAAAAATAAAAAGTAAATCGACGATTAAAAATCGTAGGAATTTTTTATTTCAATTTGGCTTGCAGATTCTGAAAGCGTAGGTCACGCAGATTCCAAATATAACGATCATTCCCACGTTTCGAATATTTCAGAAATTTTCAGATTTCTGAAAAAAAGGAAAGGGGTACCCCTTCTCATTTTTTTGGGCGAAAAAACTTCTTGTCGAGAAACGGATAATCAGAATGATATTCTTCATGGAAATGACCCGCTGATTCCAAATATGTGTGCCATTTCCCGATTCCGAAGCCTCCTGCGATTTCACCAATGAAAAACGACAAAAAAAAAAGGGAAAAAAAAATAAAAAGTAAATCGACGATTAAAAATCGTAGGAATTTTTTATTTCAATTTGGCTTGCAGATTCTGAAAGCGTAGGTCACGCAGATTCCAAATATAACGATCATTCCCACGTTTCGAGTATTTCAGAAATTTTCAGATTTGTGAAAAAAAGGAAAGGGGTACCCCTTCTCATTTTTTTGGGCGAAAAAACTTTTTGTCGAGAAATGGATAATCAGAATGATATTCTTCATGGAAATGACCCGCTGATTCCAAATATGTGTGCCATTTCCCGATTCCGAAGCCTCCTGCGATTTTACCAATGAAAAACGACAGAAAAAAAGTGAAAAAAAAATAAAAAGTAAATCGACGATTAAAAATCGTAGGAATTTTTTATTTCAATTTGGCTTGCAGATTCTGAAAGCGTAGGTCACGCAGATTCTAAATATAACGATCATTCCCACGTTCCGAACATTTCAGAAATTTTCAGATTTTTGAAAATAAGGAAAGGGGTACCCCTTCTCATTTTTTTGGGCGAAAAAACTTTTTTTCGAGAAACGGATACTCAGAATGATATTCTTCATGGAAATGACCCGCTGATTCCGAATATGTGTGCCATTCCCCGATTCCGAAGCCTCCTGCGATTTTACCAATAAAAAACGACAAAAAAAAAATAAATAAATAAAATAAAAAGTAAATCGACGATTAAAAATCGTAGGAATTTTTTATTTCAATTTGGCTTGCAGATTCTGAAAGCGTAGGTCACGCAGATTCCAAATATAACGATCATTCCCACGTTCCGAATATTTCGACAATTTTCAGATTTCTGAAAAAAAGGAAAGGGCCCCTTCTCATTTTTTCGGGCGAAAAAACTTTTTTTCGAGAAACGGATACTCAGAATGATATTCTTCATGGAAATGACCCGCTGATTCCAAATATGTGTGCCATTCCCCGATTCCGAAGCCTCCTGCGATTTTACCAATAAAAAACGACAAAAAAAAAATAAATAAATAAAATAAAAAGTAAATCGACGATTAAAAATCGTAGGAATTTTTTATTTCAATTTGGCTCGCAGATTCTGAAAGCGTAGGTCACGCAGATTCCAAATATAACGATCATTCCCACGTTCCGAATATTTCGAAAATTTTCAGATTTCTGAAAAAAAGGAAAGGGGTACCCCTTCTCATTTTTTTGGGCGAAAAAACTTTTTGTCAAGAAACGGATAATCAGAATGATAATCTTCATGGAAATGACCCGCTGATTCCAAATATGTGTGCCATTCCCCGATTCCGAAGCCTCCTGCGATTTTACCAATAAAAAACGACAAAAAAAAGGTGAAAAAAAAATAAAAAGTAAATCGACGATTAAAAATCGTAGGAATTTTTTATTTCAATTTGGCTTGCAGATTCTGAAAGCGTAGGTCACGCAGATTCCAAATATAACGATCATTCCCACGTTCCGAATATTTCGAAAATTTTCAGATTTCTGAAAAAAAGGAAAGGGGTACCCCTTCTCATTTTTTCGGGCGAAAAAACTTTTTTTCGAGAAACGGATACTCAGAATGATATTCTTCATGGAAATGACCCGCTGATTCCAAATATGTGTGCCATTCCCCGATTCCGAAGCCTCCTGCGATTTTACCAATAAAAAACGACAAAAAAAAAATAAATAAATAAAATAAAAAGTAAATCGACGATTAAAAATCGTAGGAATTTTTTATTTCAATTTGGCTTGCAGATTCTGAAAGCGTAGGTCACGCAGATTCCAAATATAACGATCATTCCCACGTTCCGAATATTTCGACAATTTTCAGATTTCAGAAAAAAAGGAAAGGGGTACCCCTTCTCATTTTTTTGGGCGAAAAAACTTTTTGTCGAGAAACGGATAATCAGAATGATATTCTTCATGGAAATGACCCGCTGATTCCAAATATGTGTGCCATTCCCCGATTCCGAAGCCTCCTGCGATTTTACCAATAAAAAACGACAAAAAAAAGGTGAAAAAAAAATAAAAAGTAAATCGACGATTAAAAATCGTAGGAATTTTTTATTTCAATTTGGCTTGCAGATTCTGAAAGCGTAGGTCACGCAAATTCCAAATATAACGATCATTCCCACGTTCCGAATATTTCGAAAATTTTCAGATTTCTGAAAAAAAGGAAAGGGGTACCCCTTCTCATTTTTTTGGGCGAAAAAACTTTTTGTCGAGAAACGGATAATCAGAATGATAATCTTCATGGAAATGACCCGCTGATTCCAAATATGTGTGCCATTCCCCGATTCCGAAGCCTCCTGCGATTTTACCAATAAAAAACGACAAAAAAAAATAAATAAATAAAATAAAAAGTAAATCGACGATTAAAAATCGTAGGAATTTTTTATTTCAATTTGGCTTGCAGATTCTGAAAGCGTAGGTCACGCAGATTCCAAATATAACGATCATTCCCACGTTCCGAATATTTCGACAATTTTCAGATTTCTGAAAAAAAGGAAAGGGGTACCCCTTCTCATTTTTTTGGGCGAAAAAACTTTTTGTCGAGAAACGGATAATCAGAATAATATTCTTCATGGAAATGACCCGCTGATTCCAAATATGTGTGCCATTCCCCGATTCCGAAGCCTCCTGCGATTTTACCAATAAAAAACGACAAAAAAAAAATAAATAAATAAAATAAAAAGTAAATCGACGATTAAAAATCGTAGGAATTTTTTATTTCAATTTGGCTTGCAGATTCTGAAAGCGTAGGTCACGCAGATTCCAAATATAACGATCATTCCCACGTTCCGAATATTTCGACAATTTTCAGATTTCAGAAAAAAAGGAAAGGGGTACCCCTTCTCATTTTTTTGGGCGAAAAAACTTTTTGTCGAGAAACGGATAATCAGAATGATATTCTTCATGGAAATGACCCGCTGATTCCAAATATGTGTGCCATTCCCCGATTCCGAAGCCTCCTGCGATTTTACCAATAAAAAACGACAAAAAAAAAATAAATAAATAAAATAAAAAGTAAATCGACGATTAAAAATCGTAGGAATTTTTTATTTCAATTTGGCTTGCAGATTCTGAAAGCGTAGGTCACGCAGATTCCAAATATAACGATCATTCCCACGTTCCGAATATTTCGAAAATTTTCAGATTTCTGAAAAAAAGGAAAGGGGTACCCCTTCTCATTTTTTTGGGCGAAAAAACTTTTTGTCGAGAAACGGATGATCAGAATGATAATCTTCATGGAAATGACCCGCTGATTCCAAATATGTGTGCCATTCCCCGATTCCGAAGCCTCCTGCGATTTTACCAATAAAAAACGACAAAAAAAAAAGTGAAAAAAAAATAAAAAGTAAATCGACGATTAAAAATCGTAGGAATTTTTTATTTCAATTTGGCTTGCAGATTCTGAAAGCGTAGGTCACGCAGATTCCAAATATAACGATCATTCCCACGTTTCGAATATTTCAGAAATTTTCAGATTTCTGAAAAAAAGGAAAGGGGTACCCCTTCTCATTTTTTTGGGCGAAAAAACTTCTTGTCGAGAAACGGATAATCAGAATGATATTCTTCATGGAAATGACCCGCTGATTCCAAATATGTGTGCCATTTCCCGATTCCGAAGCCTCCTGCGATTTCACCAATGAAAAACGACAAAAAAAAAAGTGAAAAAAAAATAAAAAGTAAATCGACGATTAAAAATCGTAGGAATTTTTTATTTCAATTTGGCTTGCAGATTCTGAAAGCGTAGGTCACGCAGATTCCAAATATAACGATCATTCCCACGTTCCGAATATTTCGAAAATTTTCAGATTTCTGAAAAAAAGGAAAGGGGTACCCCTTCTCATTTTTTTGGGCGAAAAAACTTTTTGTCGAGAAACGGATAATCAGAATGATAATCTTCATGGAAATGACCCGCTGATTCCAAATATGTGTGCGATTCCCCGATTCCGAAGCCTCCTGCGATTTTACCAATAAAAAACGACAAAAAAAAGGTGAAAAAAAATAAAAAGTAAATCGACGATTAAAAATCGTAGGAATTTTTTATTTCAATTTGGCTTGCAGATTCTGAAAGCGTAGGTCACGCAAATTCCAAATATAACGA
Source organism: Ametastegia equiseti (assembly GCA_963989295.1). Taxonomy (NCBI): domain Eukaryota; kingdom Metazoa; phylum Arthropoda; class Insecta; order Hymenoptera; family Tenthredinidae; genus Ametastegia; species Ametastegia equiseti. The sequence continues at coordinate 5,102,746 of OZ022403.1, read as the reverse complement.
TCATTCCCACGTTCCGAATATTTCGAAAATTTTCAGATTTCTGAAAAAAAGGAAAGGGGTACCCCTTCTCATTTTTTTGGGCGAAAAAACTCTTTGTCGAGAAACGGATAATCAGAATGATAATCTTCATGGAAATGACCCGCTGATTCCAAATATGTGTGCCATTCCCCGATTCCGAAGCCTCCTGCGATTTTACCAATAAAAAACGACAAAAAAAAAAAAAATAAATAAAATAAAAAGTAAATCGACGATTAAAAATCGTAGGAATTTTTTATTTCAATTTGGCTTGCAGATTCTGAAAGCGTAGGTCACGCAGATTCCAAATATAACGATCATTCCCACGTTCCGAATATTTCGACCATTTTCAGATTTCTGAAAAAAAGGAAAGGGGTACCCCTTCTCATTTTTTTGGGCGAAAAAACTTTTTGTCGAGAAACGGATAATCAGAATAATATTCTTCATGGAAATGACCCGCTGATTCCAAATATGTGTGCCATTCCCCGATTCCGAAGCCTCCTGCGATTTTACCAATAAAAAACGACAAAAAAAAAATAAATAAATAAAATAAAAAGTAAATCGACGATTAAAAATCGTAGGAATTTTTTATTTCAATTTGGCTTGCAGATTCTGAAAGCGTAGGTCACGCAGATTCCAAATATAACGATCATTCCCACGTTCCGAATATTTCGAAAATTTTCAGATTTCTGAAAAAAAGGAAAGGGGTACCCCTTCTCATTTTTTCGGGCGAAAAAACTTTTTTTCGAGAAACGGATACTCAGAATGATATTCTTCATGGAAATGACCCGCTGATTCCAAATATGTGTGCCATTCCCCGATTCCGAAGCCTCCTGCGATTTTACCAATAAAAAACGACAAAAAAAAAATAAATAAATAAAATAAAAAGTAAATCGACGATTAAAAATCGTAGGAATTTTTTATTTCAATTTGGCTTGCAGATTCTGAAAGCGTAGGTCACGCAGATTCCAAATATAACGATCATTCCCACGTTCCGAATATTTCGACAATTTTCAGATTTCAGAAAAAAAGGAAAGGGGTACCCCTTCTCATTTTTTTGGGCGAAAAAACTTTTTGTCGAGAAACGGATAATCAGAATGATATTCTTCATGGAAATGACCCGCTGATTCCAAATATGTGTGCCATTCCCCGATTCCGAAGCCTCCTGCGATTTTACCAATAAAAAACGACAAAAAAAAAAAAATAAATAAAATAAAAAGTAAATCGACGATTAAAAATCGTAGGAATTTTTTATTTCAATTTGGCTTGCAGATTCTGAAAGCGTAGGTCACGCAGATTCCAAATATAACGATCATTCCCACGTTCCGAATATTTCGAAAATTTTCAGATTTCTGAAAAAAAGGAAAGGGGTACCCCTTCTCATTTTTTCGGGCGAAAAAACTTTTTTTCGAGAAACGGATACTCAGAATGATATTCTTCATGGAAATGACCCGCTGATTCCAAATATGTGTGCCATTCCCCGATTCCGAAGCCTCCTGCGATTTTACCAATAAAAAACGACAAAAAAAAAAGTGAAAAAAAAATAAAAAGTAAATCGACGATTAAAAATCGTAGGAATTTTTTATTTCAATTTGGCTTGCAGATTCTGAAAGCGTAGGTCACGCAGATTCCAAATATAACGATCATTCCCACGTTTCGAGTATTTCAGAAATTTTCAGATTTCTGAAAAAAAGGAAAGGGGTACCCCTTCTCATTTTTTTGGGCGAAAAAACTTTTTGTCGAGAAATGGATAATCAGAATGATATTCTTCATGGAAATGACCCGCTGATTCCAAATATGTGTGCCATTTCCCGATTCCGAAGCCTCCTGCGATTTTACCAATGAAAAACGACAGAAAAAAAGTGAAAAAAAAATAAAAAGTAAATCGACGATTAAAAATCGTAGGAATTTTTTATTTCAATTTGGCTTGCAGATTCTGAAAGCGTAGGTCACGCAGATTCTAAATATAACGATCATTCCCACGTTCCGAATATTTCGAAAATTTTCAGATTTCTGAAAAAAAGGAAAGGGGTACCCCTTCTCATTTTTTTGGGCGAAAAAACTTTTTGTCGAGAAACGGATAATCAGAATGATATTCTTGATGGAAATGACCCGCTGATTCCAAATATGTGTGCCATTCCCCGATTCCGAAGCCTCCTGCGATTTTACCAATAAAAAACGACAAAAAAAAAAAAAATAAATAAAATAAAAAGTAAATCGACGATTAAAAATCGTAGGAATTTTTTATTTCAATTTGGCTTGCAGATTCTGAAAGCGTAGGTCACGCAGATTCCAAATATAACGATCATTCCCACGTTCCGAATATTTCGAAAATTTTCAGATTTCTGAAAAAAAGGAAAGGGGTACCCCTTCTCATTTTTTCGGGCGAAAAAACTTTTTTTCGAGAAACGGATACTCAGAATGATATTCTTCATGGAAATGACCCGCTGATTCCAAATATGTGTGCCATTCCCCGATTCCGAAGCCTCCTGCGATTTTACCAATAAAAAACGACAAAAAAAAAATAAATAAATAAAATAAAAAGTAAATCGACGATTAAAAATCGTAGGAATTTTTTATTTCAATTTGGCTTGCAGATTCTGAAAGCGTAGGTCACGCAGATTCCAAATATAACGATCATTCCCACGTTCCGAATATTTTGACAATTTTCAGATTTCAGAAAAAAAGGAAAGGGGTACCCCTTCTCATTTTTTTGGGCGAAAAAACTTTTTGTCGAGAAACGGATAATCAGAATGATAATCTTCATGGAAATGACCCGCTGATTCCAAATATGTGTGCCATTCCCCGATTCCGAAGCCTCCTGCGATTTTACCAATAAAAAACGACAAAAAAAAAATAAATAAATAAAATAAAAAGTAAATCGACGATTAAAAATCGTAGGAATTTTTTATTTCAATTTGGCTTGCAGATTCTGAAAGCGTAGGTCACGCAGATTCCAAATATAACGATCATTCCCACGTTCCGGATATTTCGACAATTTTCAGATTTCTGAAAAAAAGGAAGGGGTACCCCTTCTCATTTTTTTGGGCGAAAAAACTTTTTGTCGAGAAACGGATACTCAGAATGATATTCTTCATGGAAATGACCCGCTGATTCCAAATATGTGTGCCATTCCCCGATTCCGAAGCCTCCTGCGATTTTACCAATAAAAAACGACAAAAAAAAAATAAATAAATAAAATAAAAAGTAAATCGACGATTAAAAATCGTAGGAATTTTTTATTTCAATTTGGCTTGCAGATTCTGAAAGCGTAGGTCACGCAGATTCCAAATATAACGATCATTCCCACGTTCCGAATATTTCGACAATTTTCAGATTTCAGAAAAAAAGGAAAGGGGTACCCCTTCTCATTTTTTTGGGCGAAAAAACTTTTTGTCGAGAAACGGATAATCAGAATGATATTCTTCATGGAAATGACCCGCTGATTCCAAATATGTGTGCCATTCCCCGATTCCGAAGCCTCCTGCGATTTTACCAATAAAAAACGACAAAAAAAAAATAAATAAATAAAATAAAAAGTAAATCGACGATTAAAAATCGTAGGAATTTTTTATTTCAATTTGGCTTGCAGATTCTGAAAGCGTAGGTCACGCAGATTCCAAATATAACGATCATTCCCACGTTCCGAATATTTCGAAAATTTTCAGATTTCTGAAAAAAAGGAAAGGGGTACCCCTTCTCATTTTTTCGGGCGAAAAAACTTTTTTTCGAGAAACGGATACTCAGAATGATATTCTTCATGGAAATGACCCGCTGATTCCAAATATGTGTGCCATTCCCCGATTCCGAAGCCTCCTGCGATTTTACCAATAAAAAACGACAAAAAAAAAAGTGAAAAAAAAATAAAAAGTAAATCGACGATTAAAAATCGTAGGAATTTTTTATTTCAATTTGGCTTGCAGATTCTGAAAGCGTAGGTCACGCAGATTCCAAATATAACGATCATTCCCACGTTTCGAATATTTCAGAAATTTTCAGATTTCTGAAAAAAAGGAAAGGGGTACCCCTTCTCATTTTTTTGGGCGAAAAAACTTCTTGTCGAGAAACGGATAATCAGAATGATATTCTTCATGGAAATGACCCGCTGATTCCAAATATGTGTGCCATTTCCCGATTCCGAAGCCTCCTGCGATTTCACCAATGAAAAACGACAAAAAAAAAAGTGAAAAAAAAATAAAAAGTAAATCGACGATTAAAAATCGTAGGAATTTTTTATTTCAATTTGGCTTGCAGATTCTGAAAGCGTAGGTCACGCAGATTCCAAATATAACGATCATTCCCACGTTTCGAGTATTTCAGAAATTTTCAGATTTCTGAAAAAAAGGAAAGGGGTACCCCTTCTCATTTTTTTGGGCGAAAAAACTTTTTGTCGAGAAATGGATAATCAGAATGATATTCTTCATGGAAATGACCCGCTGATTCCAAATATGTGTGCCATTTCCCGATTCCGAAGCCTCCTGCGATTTTACCAATGAAAAACGACAGAAAAAAAGTGAAAAAAAAATAAAAAGTAAATCGACGATTAAAAATCGTAGGAATTTTTTATTTCAATTTGGCTTGCAGATTCTGAAAGCGTAGGTCACGCAGATTCTAAATATAACGATCATTCCCACGTTCCGAATATTTCGAAAATTTTCAGATTTCTGAAAAAAAGGAAAGGGGTACCCCTTCTCATTTTTTTGGGCGAAAAAACTTTTTGTCGAGAAACGGATAATCAGAATGATATTCTTGATGGAAATGACCCGCTGATTCCAAATATGTGTGCCATTCCCCGATTCCGAAGCCTCCTGCGATTTTACCAATAAAAAACGACAAAAAAAAAATAAATAAATAAAATAAAAAGTAAATCGACGATTAAAAATCGTAGGAATTTTTTATTTCAATTTGGCTTGCAGATTCTGAAAGCGTAGGTCACGCAGATTCCAAATATAACGATCATTCCCACGTTCCGAATATTTCGAAAATTTTCAGATTTCTGAAAAAAAGGAAAGGGGTACCCCTTCTCATTTTTTCGGGCGAAAAAACTTTTTTTCGAGAAACGGATACTCAGAATGATATTCTTCATGGAAATGACCCGCTGATTCCAAATATGTGTGCCATTCCCCGATTCCGAAGCCTCCTGCGATTTTACCAATAAAAAACGACAAAAAAAAAATGAATAAATAACATAAAAAGTAAATCGACGATTAAAAATCGTAGGAATTTTTTATTTCAATTTGGCTTGCAGATTCTGAAAGCGTAGGTCACGCAGATTCCAAATATAACGATCATTCCCACGTTCCGAATATTTTGACAATTTTCAGATTTCAGAAAAAAAGGAAAGGGGTACCCCTTCTCATTTTTTTGGGCGAAAAAACTTTTTGTCGAGAAACGGATAATCAGAATGATAATCTTCATGGAAATGACCCGCTGATTCCAAATATGTGTGCCATTCCCCGATTCCGAAGCCTCCTGCGATTTTACCAATAAAAAACGACAAAAAAAAAAGTGAAAAAAAAATAAAAAGTAAATCGACGATTAAAAATCGTAGGAATTTTTTATTTCAATTTGGCTTGCAGATTCTGAAAGCGTAGGTCACGCAGATTCCAAATATAACGATCATTCCCACGTTCCGAATATTTCGAAAATTTTCAGATTTCTGAAAAAAAGGAAAGGGGTACCCCTTCTCATTTTTTTGGGCGAAAAAACTTTTTGTCGAGAAACGGATAATCAGAATGATATTCTTCATGGAAATGACCCGCTGATTCCAAATATGTGTGCCATTCCCCGATTCCGAAGCCTCCTGCGATTTTACCAATAAAAAACGACAAAAAAAAAAGTGAAAAAAAAATAAAAAGTAAATCGACGATTAAAAATCGTAGGAATTTTTTATTTCAATTTGGCTTGCAGATTCTGAAAGCGTAGGTCACGCAGATTCCAAATATAACGATCATTCCCACGTTTCGAATATTTCAGAAATTTTCAGATTTCTGAAAAAAAGGAAAGGGGTACCCCTTCTCATTTTTTTGGGCGAAAAAACTTCTTGTCGAGAAACGGATAATCAGAATGATATTCTTCATGGAAATGACCCGCTGATTCCAAATATGTGTGCCATTTCCCGATTCCGAAGCCTCCTGCGATTTCACCAATGAAAAACGACAAAAAAAAAAGTGAAAAAAAAATAAAAAGTAAATCGACGATTAAGAATCGTAGAAATTTTTTATTTCAATTTGGCTTGCAGATTCTGAAAGCGCAGGTCACGCAGATTCCAAATATAACGATCATTCCCACGTTCCGAATATTTCGAAAATTTTCAGATTTCTGAAAAAAAGGAAAGGGGTACCCCTTCTCATTTTTTTGGGCGAAAAAACTCTTTGTCGAGAAACGGATAATCAGAATGATAATCTTCATGGAAATGACCCGCTGATTCCAAATATGTGTGCCATTCCCCGATTCCGAAGCCTCCTGCGATTTTACCAATAAAAAACGACAAAAAAAAAATAAATAAATAAAATAAAAAGTAAATCGACGATTAAAAATCGTAGGAATTTTTTATTTCAATTTGGCTTGCAGATTCTGAAAGCGTAGGTCACGCAGATTCCAAATATAACGATCATTCCCACGTTCCGAATATTTCGACAATTTTCAGATTTCTGAAAAAAAGGAAAGGGGTACCCCTTCTCATTTTTTTGGGCGAAAAAACTTTTTGTCGAGAAACGGATAATCAGAATAATATTCTTCATGGAAATGACCCGCTGATTCCAAATATGTGTGCCATTCCCCGATTCCGAAGCCTCCTGCGATTTTACCAATAAAAAACGACAAAAAAAAAATAAATAAATAAAATTAAAAGTAAATCGACGATTAAAAATCGTAGGAATTTTTTATTTCAATTTGGCTTGCAGATTCTGAAAGCGTAGGTCACGCAGATTCCAAATATAACGATCATTCCCACGTTCCGAATATTTCGAAAATTTTCAGATTTCTGAAAAAAAGGAAAGGGGTACCCCTTCTCATTTTTTCGGGCGAAAAAACTTTTTTTCGAGAAACGGATACTCAGAATGATATTCTTCATGGAAATGACCCGCTGATTCCAAATATGTGTGCCATTCCCCGATTCCGAAGCCTCCTGCGATTTTACCAATAAAAAACGACAAAAAAAAAATAAATAAATAAAATAAAAAGTAAATCGACGATTAAAAATCGTAGGAATTTTTTATTTCAATTTGGCTTGCAGATTCTGAAAGCGTAGGTCACGCAGATTCCAAATATAACGATCATTCCCACGTTCCGAATATTTCGACAATTTTCAGATTTCAGAAAAAAAGGAAAGGGGTACCCCTTCTCATTTTTTTGGGCGAAAAAACTTTTTGTCGAGAAACGGATAATCAGAATGATATTCTTCATGGAAATGACCCGCTGATTCCAAATATGTGTGCCATTCCCCGATTCCGAAGCCTCCTGCGATTTTACCAATAAAAAACGACAAAAAAAAAATAAATAAATAAAATAAAAAGTAAATCGACGATTAAAAATCGTAGGAATTTTTTATTTCAATTTGGCTTGCAGATTCTGAAAGCGTAGGTCACGCAGATTCCAAATATAACGATCATTCCCACGTTCCGAATATTTCGAAAATTTTCAGATTTCTGAAAAAAAGGAAAGGGGTACCCCTTCTCATTTTTTCGGGCGAAAAAACTTTTTTTCGAGAAACGGATACTCAGAATGATATTCTTCATGGAAATGACCCGCTGATTCCAAATATGTGTGCCATTCCCCGATTCCGAAGCCTCCTGCGATTTTACCAATAAAAAACGACAAAAAAAAAAGTGAAAAAAAAATAAAAAGTAAATCGACGATTAAAAATCGTAGGAATTTTTTATTTCAATTTGGCTTGCAGATTCTGAAAGCGTAGGTCACGCAGATTCCAAATATAACGATCATTCCCACGTTTCGAATATTTCAGAAATTTTCAGATTTCTGAAAAAAAGGAAAGGGGTACCCCTTCTCATTTTTTTGGGCGAAAAAACTTCTTGTCGAGAAACGGATAATCAGAATGATATTCTTCATGGAAATGACCCGCTGATTCCAAATATGTGTGCCATTTCCCGATTCCGAAGCCTCCTGCGATTTCACCAATGAAAAACGACAAAAAAAAAAGTGAAAAAAAAATAAAAAGTAAATCGACGATTAAAAATCGTAGAAATTTTTTATTTCAATTTGGCTTGCAGATTCTGAAAGCGTAGGTCACGCAGATTCCAAATATAACGATCATTCCCACGTTCCGAATATTTCGAAAATTTTCAGATTTCTGAAAAAAAGGAAAGGGGTACCCCTTCTCATTTTTTTGGGCGAAAAAACTTTTTGTCGAGAAACGGATAATCAGAATGATAATCTTCATGGAAATGACCCGCTGATTCCAAATATGTGTGCGATTCCCCGATTCCGAAGCCTCCTGCGATTTTACCAATAAAAAACGACAAAAAAAAGGTGAAAAAAAAATAAAAAGTAAATCGACGATTAAAAATCGTAGGAATTTTTTATTTCAATTTGGCTTGCAGATTCTGAAAGCGTAGGTCACGCAAATTCCAAATATAACGATCATTCCCACGTTCCGAATATTTCGAAAATTTTCAGATTTCTGAAAAAAAGGAAAGGGGTACCCCTTCTCATTTTTTTGGGCGAAAAAACTCTTTGTCGAGAAACGGATAATCAGAATGATAATCTTCATGGAAATGACCCGCTGATTCCAAATATGTGTGCCATTCCCCGATTCCGAAGCCTCCTGCGATTTTACCAATAAAAAACGACAAAAAAAAAATAAATAAATAAAATAAAAAGTAAATCGACGGTTAAAAATCGTAGGAATTTTTTATTTCAATTTGGCTTGCAGATTCTGAAAGCGTAGGTCACGCAGATTCCAAATATAACGATCATTCCCACGTTCCGAATATTTCGACAATTTTCAGATTTCTGAAAAAAAGGAAAGGGGTACCCCTTCTCATTTTTTTGGGCGAAAAAACTTTTTGTCGAGAAACGGATAATCAGAATAATATTCTTCATGGAAATGACCCGCTGATTCCAAATATGTGTGCCATTCCCCGATTCCGAAGCCTCCTGCGATTTTACCAATAAAAAACGACAAAAAAAAAATAAATAAATAAAATAAAAAGTAAATCGACGATTAAAAATCGTAGGAATTTTTTATTTCAATTTGGCTTGCAGATTCTGAAAGCGTAGGTCACGCAGATTCCAAATATAACGATCATTCCCACGTTCCGAATATTTCGAAAATTTTCAGATTTCTGAAAAAAAGGAAAGGGGTACCCCTTCTCATTTTTTCGGGCGAAAAAACTTTTTTTCGAGAAACGGATACTCAGAATGATATTCTTCATGGAAATGACCCGCTGATTCCAAATATGTGTGCCATTCCCCGATTCCGAAGCCTCCTGCGATTTTACCAATAAAAAACGACAAAAAAAAAATAAATAAATAAAATAAAAAGTAAATCGACGATTAAAAATCGTAGGAATTTTTTATTTCAATTTGGCTTGCAGATTCTGAAAGCGTAGGTCACGCAGATTCCAAATATAACGATCATTCCCACGTTCCGAATATTTCGACAATTTTCAGATTTCAGAAAAAAAGGAAAGGGGTACCCCTTCTCATTTTTTTGGGCGAAAAAACTTTTTGTCGAGAAACGGATAATCAGAATGATATTCTTCATGGAAATGACCCGCTGATTCCAAATATGTGTGCCATTCCCCGATTCCGAAGCCTCCTGCGATTTTACCAATAAAAAACGACAAAAAAAAAATAAATAAATAAAATAAAAAGTAAATCGACGATTAAAAATCGTAGGAATTTTTTATTTCAATTTGGCTTGCAGATTCTGAAAGCGTAGGTCACGCAGATTCCAAATATAACGATCATTCCCACGTTCCGAATATTTCGAAAATTTTCAGATTTCTGAAAAAAAGGAAAGGGGTACCCCTTCTCATTTTTTCGGGCGAAAAAACTTTTTTTCGAGAAACGGATACTCAGAATGATATTCTTCATGGAAATGACCCGCTGATTCCAAATATGTGTGCCATTCCCCGATTCCGAAGCCTCCTGCGATTTTACCAATAAAAAACGACAAAAAAAAAAGTGAAAAAAAAATAAAAAGTAAATCGACGATTAAAAATCGTAGGAATTTTTTATTTCAATTTGGCTTGCAGATTCTGAAAGCGTAGGTCACGCAGATTCCAAATATAACGATCATTCCCACGTTTCGAATATTTCAGAAATTTTCAGATTTCTGAAAAAAAGGAAAGGGGTACCCCTTCTCATTTTTTTGGGCGAAAAAACTTCTTGTCGAGAAACGGATAATCAGAATGATATTCTTCATGGAAATGACCCGCTGATTCCAAATATGTGTGCCATTTCCCGATTCCGAAGCCTCCTGCGATTTCACCAATGAAAAACGACAAAAAAAAAAGTGAAAAAAAAATAAAAAGTAAATCGACGATTAAAAATCGTAGGAATTTTTTATTTCAATTTGGCTTGCAGATTCTGAAAGCGTAGGTCACGCAGATTCCAAATATAACGATCATTCCCACGTTTCGAGTATTTCAGAAATTTTCAGATTTCTGAAAAAAAGGAAAGGGGTACCCCTTCTCATTTTTTTGGGCGAAAAAACTTTTTGTCGAGAAATGGATAATCAGAATGATATTCTTCATGGAAATGACCCGCTGATTCCAAATATGTGTGCCATTTCCCGATTCCGAAGCCTCCTGCGATTTTACCAATGAAAAACGACAGAAAAAAAGTGAAAAAAAAATAAAAAGTAAATCGACGATTAAAAATCGTAGGAATTTTTTATTTCAATTTGGCTTGCAGATTCTGAAAGCGTAGGTCACGCAGATTCTAAATATAACGATCATTCCCACGTTTCGAACATTTCAGAAATTTTCAGATTTTTGAAAATAAGGAAAGGGGTACCCCTTCTCATTTTTTTGGGCGAAAAAACTTTTTTTCGAGAAACGGATACTCAGAATGATATTCTTCATGGAAATGACCCGCTGATTACAAATATGTGTGCCATTCCCCGATTCCGAAGCCTCCTGCGATTTTACCAATAAAAAACGACAAAAAAAAAATAAATAAATAAAATAAAAAGTAAATCGACGATTAAAAATCGTAGGAATTTTTTATTTCAATGTGGCTTGCAGATTCTGAAAGCGTAGGTCACGCAGATTCCAAATATAACGATCATTCCCACGTTCCGAATATTTCGAAAATTTTCAGATTTCTGAAAAAAAGGAAAGGGGTACCCCTTCTCATTTTTTTGGGCGAAAAAACTTTTTGTCGAGAAACGGATAATCAGAATGATAATCCTCATGGAAATGACCCGCTGATTCCAAATATGTGTGCCATTCCCCGATTCCGAAGCCTCCTGCGATTTTACCAATAAAAAACGACAAAAAAAAAGTGAAAAAAAAATAAAAAGTAAATCGACGATTAAAAATCGTAGGAATTTTTTATTTCAATTTGGCTTGCAGATTCTAAAAGCGTAGGTCCCGCAGATTCCAAATATAACGATCATTCCCACGTTCCGAATATTTCGAAAATTTTCAGATTTCTGAAAAAAAGGAAAGGGGTACCCCTTCTCATTTTTTTGGGCGAAAAAACTTTTTGTCGAGAAACGGATAATCAGAATGATATTCTTCATGGAAATGACCCGCTGATTCCAAATATGTGTGCCATTCCCCGATTCCGAAGCCTCCTGCGATTTTACCAATAAAAAACGACAAAAAAAAAATAAATAAATAAAATAAAAAGTAAATCGACGATTAAAAATCGTAGGAATTTTTTATTTCAATTTGGCTTGCAGATTCTGAAAGCGTAGGTCACGCAGATTCCAAATATAACGATCATTCCCACGTTCCGAATATTTCGAAAATTTTCAGATTTCTGAAAAAAAGGAAAGGGGTACCCCTTCTCATTTTTTCGGGCGAAAAAACTTTTTTTCGAGAAACGGATACTCAGAATGATATTCTTCATGGAAATGACCCGCTGATTCCAAATATGTGTGCCATTCCCCGATTCCGAAGCCTCCTGCGATTTTACCAATAAAAAACGACAAAAAAAAAATAAATAAATAAAATAAAAAGTAAATCGACGATTAAAAATCGTAGGAATTTTTTATTTCAATTTGGCTTGCAGATTCTGAAAGCGTAGGTCACGCAGATTCCAAATATAACGATCATTCCCACGTTCCGAATATTTCGACAATTTTCAGATTTCAGAAAAAAAGGAAAGGGGTACCCCTTCTCATTTTTTTGGGCGAAAAAACTTTTTGTCGAGAAACGGATAATCAGAATGATATTCTTCATGGAAATGACCCGCTGATTCCAAATATGTGTGCCATTCCCCGATTCCGAAGCCTCCTGCGATTTTACCAATAAAAAACGACAAAAAAAAAATAAATAAATAAAATAAAAAGTAAATCGACGATTAAAAATCGTAGGAATTTTTTATTTCAATTTGGCTTGCAGATTCTGAAAGCGTAGGTCACGCAGATTCCAAATATAACGATCATTCCCACGTTCCGAATATTTCGAAAATTTTCAGATTTCTGAAAAAAAGGAAAGGGGTACCCCTTCTCATTTTTTCGGGCGAAAAAACTTTTTTTCGAGAAACGGATACTCAGAATGATATTCTTCATGGAAATGACCCGCTGATTCCAAATATGTGTGCCATTCCCCGATTCCGAAGCCTCCTGCGATTTTACCAATAAAAAACGACAAAAAAAAAAGTGAAAAAAAAATAAAAAGTAAATCGACGATTAAAAATCGTAGGAATTTTTTATTTCAATTTGGCTTGCAGATTCTGAAAGCGTAGGTCACGCAGATTCCAAATATAACGATCATTCCCACGTTTCGAATATTTCAGAAATTTTCAGATTTCTGAAAAAAAGGAAAGGGGTACCCCTTCTCATTTTTTTGGGCGAAAAAACTTCTTGTCGAGAAACGGATAATCAGAATGATATTCTTCATGGAAATGACCCGCTGATTCCAAATATGTGTGCCATTTCCCGATTCCGAAGCCTCCTGCGATTTCACCAATGAAAAACGACAAAAAAAAAAGTGAAAAAAAAATAAAAAGTAAATCGACGATTAAAAATCGTAGGAATTTTTTATTTCAATTTGGCTTGCAGATTCTGAAAGCGTAGGTCACGCAGATTCCAAATATAACGATCATTCCCACGTTTCGAGTATTTCAGAAATTTTCAGATTTCTGAAAAAAAGGAAAGGGGTACCCCTTCTCATTTTTTTGGGCGAAAAAACTTTTTGTCGAGAAACGGATAATCAGAATGATATTCTTCATGGAAATGACCCGCTGATTCCAAATATGTGTGCCATTTCCCGATTCCGAAGCCTCCTGCGATTTTACCAATGAAAAACGACAGAAAAAAAGTGAAAAAAAAATAAAAAGTAAATCGACGATTAAAAATCGTAGGAATTTTTTATTTCAATTTGGCTTGCAGATTCTGAAAGCGTAGGTCACGCAGATTCTAAATATAACGATCATTCCCACGTTTCGAACATTTCAGAAATTTTCAGATTTTTGAAAATAAGGAAAGGGGTACCCCTTCTCATTTTTTTGGGCGAAAAAACTTTTTTTCGAGAAACGGATACTCAGAATGATATTCTTCATGGAAATGACCCGCTGATTACAAATATGTGTGCCATTCCCCGATTCCGAAGCCTCCTGCGATTTTACCAATAAAAAACGACAAAAAAAAAATAAATAAATAAAATAAAAAGTAAATCGACGATTAAAAATCGTAGGAATTTTTTATTTCAATGTGGCTTGCAGATTCTGAAAGCGTAGGTCACGCAGATTCCAAATATAACGATCATTCCCACGTTCCGAATATTTCGAAAATTTTCAGATTTCTGAAAAAAAGGAAAGGGGTACCCCTTCTCATTTTTTTGGGCGAAAAAACTTTTTGTCGAGAAACGGATAATCAGAATGATAATCCTCATGGAAATGACCCGCTGATTCCAAATATGTGTGCCATTCCCCGATTCCGAAGCCTCCTGCGATTTTACCAATAAAAAACGACAAAAAAAAAGTGAAAAAAAAATAAAAAGTAAATCGACGATTAAAAATCGTAGGAATTTTTTATTTCAATTTGGCTTGCAGATTCTAAAAGCGTAGGTCCCGCAGATTCCAAATATAACGATCATTCCCACGTTCCGAATATTTCGAAAATTTTCAGATTTCTGAAAAAAAGGAAAGGGGCACCCCTTCTCATTTTTTTGGGCGAAAAAACTTTTTGTCGAGAAACGGATAATCAGAATGATATTCTTCATGGAAATGACCCGCTGATTCCAAATATGTGTGCCATTCCCCGATTCCGAAGCCTCCTGCGATTTTACCAATAAAAAACGACAAAAAAAAAATAAATAAATAAAATAAAAAGTAAATCGACGATTAAAAATCGTAGGAATTTTTTATTTCAATTTGGCTTGCAGATTCTGAAAGCGTAGGTCACGCAGATTCCAAATATAACGATCATTCCCACGTTCCGAATATTTCGAAAATTTTCAGATTTCTGAAAAAAAGGAAAGGGGTACCCCTTCTCATTTTTTCGGGCGAAAAAACTTTTTTTCGAGAAACGGATACTCAGAATGATATTCTTCATGGAAATGACCCGCTGATTCCAAATATGTGTGCCATTCCCCGATTCCGAAGCCTCCTGCGATTTTACCAATAAAAAACGACAAAAAAAAAATAAATAAATAAAATAAAAAGTAAATCGACGATTAAAAATCTCAGGAATTTTTTATTTCAATTTGGCTTGCAGATTCTGAAAGCGTAGGTCACGCAGATTCCAAATATAACGATCATTCCCACGTTTCGAATATTTCAGAAATTTTCAGATTTCTGAAAAAAAGGAAAGGGGTACCCCTTCTCATTTTTTTGGGCGAAAAAACTTCTTGTCGAGAAACGGATAATCAGAATGATATTCTTCATGGAAATGACCCGCTGATTCCAAATATGTGTGCCATTCCCCGATTCCGAAGCCTCCTGCGATTTTACCAATAAAAAACGACAAAAAAAAAATAAATAAATAAAATAAAAAGTAAATCGACGATTAAAAATCGTAGGAATTTTTTATTTTAATTTGGCTTGCAGATTCTGAAAGCGTAGGTCACGCAGATTCCAAATATAACGATCATTCCCACGTTCCGAATATTTCGAAAATTTTCAGATTTCTGAAAAAAAGGAAAGGGGTACCCCTTCTCATTTTTTTGGGCGAAAAAACTTTTTGTCGAGAAACGGATAATCAGAATGATAATCTTCATGGAAATGACCCGCTGATTCCAAATATGTGTGCCATTCCCCGATTCCGAAGCCTCCTGCGATTTTACCAATAAAAAACGACAAAAAAAAAGTGAAAAAAAAATAAAAAGTAAATCGACGATTAAAAATCGTAGGAATTTTTTATTTCAATTTGGCTTGCAGATTCTGAAAGCGTAGGTCACGCAGATTCCAAATATAACGATCATTCCCACGTTCCGAATATTTCGAAAATTTTCAGATTTCTGAAAAAAAGGAAAGGGGTACCCCTTCTCATTTTTTTGGGCGAAAAAACTTTTTGTCGAGAAACGGATAATCAGAATGATATTCTTCATGGAAATGACCCGCTGATTCCAAATATGTGTGCCATTCCCCGATTCCGAAGCCTCCTGCGATTTTACCAATAAAAAACGACAAAAAAAAAATAAATAAATAAAATAAAAAGTAAATCGACGATTAAAAATCGTAGGAATTTTTTATTTCAATTTGGCTTGCAGATTCTGAAAGCGTAGGTCACGCAGATTCCAAATATAACGATCATTCCCACGTTCCGAATATTTCGAAAATTTTCAGATTTCTGAAAAAAAGGAAAGGGGTACCCCTTCTCATTTTTTCGGGCGAAAAAACTTTTTTTCGAGAAACGGATACTCAGAATGATATTCTGCATGGAAATGACCCGCTGATTCCAAATATGTGTGCCATTCCCCAATTCCGAAGCCTCCTGCGATTTTACCAATAAAAAACGACAAAAAAAAAATAAATAAATAAAATAAAAAGTAAATCGACGATTAAAAATCGTAGGAATTTTTCATTTCAATTTGGCTTGCAGATTCTGAAAGCGTAGGTCACGCAGATTCCAAATATAACGATCATTCCCACGTTCCGAATATTTCGACAATTTTCAGATTTCAGAAAAAAAGGAAAGGGGTACCCCTTC
The DNA here is from genome assembly GCA_963989295.1 of Ametastegia equiseti. NCBI lineage: Eukaryota > Metazoa > Arthropoda > Insecta > Hymenoptera > Tenthredinidae > Ametastegia > Ametastegia equiseti. The sequence goes on along the minus strand of OZ022403.1, from coordinate 5,086,440 downwards.
TCATTTTTTCGGGCGAAAAAACTTTTTGTCGAGAAACGGATAATCAGAATGATAATCTTCATGGAAATGACCCGCTGATTCCAAATATGTGTGCCATTCCCCGATTCCGAAGCCTCCTGCGATTTTACCAATAAAAAACAACAAAAAAAAAAGTGAAAAAAAAATAAAAAGTAAATCGACGATTAAAAATCGTAGGAATTTTTTATTTCAATTTGGCTTGCAGATTCTGAAAGCGTAGGTCACGCAGATTCCAAATATAACGATCATTCCCACGTTCCGAATATTTCAAAAATTTTCAGATTTCTGAAAAAAAGGAAAGGGGTACCCCTTCTCATTTTTTTGGGCGAAAAAACTTTTTGTCGAGAAACGGATAATCAGAATGATAATCTTCATGGAAATGACCCGCTGATTCCAAATATGTGTGCCATTCCCCGATTCCGAAGCCTCCTGCGATTTTACCAATAAAAAACTACAAAAAAAAAGTGAAAAAAAAATAAAAAGTAAATCGACGATTAAAAATCGTAGGAATTTTTCATTTCAATTTGGCTTGCAGATTCTGAAAGCGTAGGTCACGCAGATTCCAAATATAACGATCATTCCCACGTTCCGAATATTTCGAAAATTTTCAGATTTCTGAAAAAAAGGAAAGGGGTACCCCTTCTCATTTTTTTGGGCGAAAAAACTTTTTGTCGAGAAACGGATAATCAGAATGATATTCTTCATGGAAATGACCCGCTGATTCCAAATATGTGTGCCATTCCCCGATTCCGAAGCCTCCTGCGATTTTACCAATAAAAAACGACAAAAAAAAAATAAATAAATAAAATAAAAAGTAAATCGACGATTAAAAATCGTAGGAATTTTTTATTTCAATTTGGCTTGCAGATTCTGAAAGCGTAGGTCACGCAGATTCCAAATATATTGATCATTCCCACGTTCCGAATATTTCGAAAATTTTCAGATTTCTGAAAAAAAGGAAAGGGGTACCCCTTCTCATTTTTTTGGGCGAAAAAACTTTTTGTCGAGAAACGGATAATCAGAATGATAATCTTCATGGAAATGACCCGCTGATTCCAAATATGTGTGCCATTCCCCGATTCCGAAGCCTCCTGCGATTTTACCAATAAAAAACGACAAAAAAAAAATAAATAAATAAAATAAAAAGTAAATCGACGATTAAAAATCGTAGAAATTTTTTATGTCAATTTGGCTTGCAGATTCTGAAAGCGTAGGTCACGCAGATTCCAAATATAACGATCATTCCCACGTTCCGAATATTTCGAAAATTTTCAGATTTCTGAAAAAAAGGAAAGGGGTACCCCTTCTCATTTTTTTGGGCGAAAAAACTTTTTGTCGAGAAACGGATAATCAGAATGATAATCTTCATGGAAATGACCCGCTGATTCCAAATATGTGTGCCATTCCCCGATTCCGAAGCCTCCTGCGATTTTACCAATAAAAAACGACAAAAAAAAAGTGAAAAAAAAATAAAAAGTAAATCGACGATTAAAAATCGTAGGAATTTTTTATTTCAATTTGGCTTGCAGATTCTGAAAGCGTAGGTCACGCAGATTCCAAATATAACGATCATTCCCACGTTCCGAATATTTCGAAAATTTTCAGATTTCTGAAAAAAAGGAAAGGGGTACCCCTTCTCATTTTTTTGGGCGAAAAAACTTTTTGTCGAGAAACGGATAATCAGAATGATATTCTTCATGGAAATGACCCGCTGATTCCAAATATGTGTGCCATTCCCCGATTCCGAAGCCTCCTGCGATTTTACCAATAAAAAACGACAAAAAAAAAATAAATGAATAAAATAAAAAGTAAATCGACGATTAAAAATCGTAGGAATTTTTTATTTCAATTTGGCTTGCAGATTCTGAAAGCGTAGGTCACGCAGATTCCAAATATAACGATCATTCCCACGTTCCGAATATTTCGAAAATTTTCAGATTTCTGAAAAAAAGGAAAGGGGTACCCCTTCTCATTTTTTTGGGCGAAAAAACTTTTTGTCGAGAAACGGATAATCAGAATGATAATCTTCATGGAAATGACCCGCTGATTCCAAATATGTGTGCCATTCCCCGATTCCTAAGCCTCCTGCGATTTTACCAATAAAGAACGACAAAAAAAAAGTGAAAAAAAAATAAAAAGTAAATCGACGATTAAAAATCGTAGGAATTTTTTATTTCAATTTGGCTTGCAGATTCTGAAAGCGTAGGTCACGCAGATTCCAAATATAACGATCATTCCCACGTTCCGAATATTTCGAAAATTTTCAGATTTCTGAAAAAAAGGAAAGGGGTACCCCTTCTCATTTTTTTGGGCGAAAAAACTTTTTGTCGAGAAACGGATAATCAGAATGATATTCTTCATGGAAATGACCCGCAGATTCCAAATATGTGTGCCATTCCCCGATTCCGAAGCCTCCTGCGATTTTACCAATAAAAAACGAAAAAAAAAAAAGTGAAAAAAAAATAAAAAGTAAATCGACGATTAAAAATCGTAGGAATTTTTTATTTCAATTTGGCTTGCAGATTCTGAAAGCGTAGGTCACGCAGATTCCAAATATAACGATCATTCCCACGTTCCGAATATTTCGAAAATTTTCAGATTTCTGAAAAAAAGGAAAGGGGTACCCCTTCTCATTTTTTTGGGCGAAAAAACTTTTTGTCGAGAAACGGATAATCAGAATGATAATCTTCATGGAAATGACCCGCTGATTCCAAATATGTGTGCCATTCCCCGATTCCGAAGCCTCCTGCGATTTTACCAATAAAAAACGACAAAAAAAAAATAAATAAATAAAATAAAAAGTAAATCGACGATTAAAAATCGTAGGAATTTTTTATTTCAATTTGGCTTGCAGATTCTGAAAGCGTAGGTCACGCAGATTCCAAATATAACGATCATTCCCACGTTCCGAATATTTCGAAAATTTTCAGATTTCTGAAAAAAAGGAAAGGGTACCCCTTCTCATTTTTTTGGGCGAAAAAACTTTTTGTCGAGAAACGGATAATCAGAATGATAATCTTCATGGAAATGACCCGCTGATTCCAAATATGTGTGCCATTCCCCGATTCCGAAGCCTCCTGCGATTTTACCAATAAAAAACGACAAAAAAAAAGTGAAAAAAAAATAAAAAGTAAATCGACGATTAAAAATCGTAGGAATTTTTTATTTCAATTTGGCTTGCAGATTCTGAAAGCGTAGGTCACGCAGATTCCAAATATAACGATCATTCGCACGTTCCGAATATTTCGAAAATTTTCAGATTTCTGAAAAAAAGGAAAGGGGTACCCCTTCTCATTTTTTTGGGCGAAAAAACTTTTTGTCGAGAAACGGATAATCAGAATGATATTCTTCATGGAAATGACCCGCTGATTCCAAATATGTGTGCCACTCCCCGATTCCGAAGCCACCTGCGATTTTACCAATAAAAAACGACAAAAAAAAAATGAATAAATAAAATAAAAAGTAAATCGACGATTAAAAATCGTAGGAATTTTTTATTTCAATTTGGCTTGCAGATTCTGAAAGCGTAGGTCACGCAGATTCCAAATATAACGATCATTCCCACGTTCCGAATATTTCGAAAATTTTCAGATTTCTGAAAAAAAGGAAAGGGGTACCCCTTCTCATTTTTTTGGGCGAAAAAACTTTTTGTCGAGAAACGGATAATCAGAATGATAATCTTCATGGAAATGACCCGCTGATTCCAAATATGTGTGCCATTCCCCGATTCCGAAGCCTCCTGCGATTTTACCAATAAAAAACGACAAAAAAAAAGTGAAAAAAAAATAAAAAGTAAATCGACGGTTAAAAATCGTAGGAATTTTTTATTTCAATTTGGATTGCAGATTCTGAAAGCGTAGGTCACGCAGATTCCAAATATAACGATCATTCGCACGTTCCGAATATTTCGAAAATTTTCAGATTTCTGAAAAAAAGGAAAGGGGTACCCCTTCTCATTTTTTTGGGCGAAAAAACTTTTTGTCGAGAAACGGATAATCAGAATGATATTCTTCATGGAAATGACCCGCTGATTCCAAATATGTGTGCCACTCCCCGATTCCGAAGCCTCCTGCGATTTTACCAATAAAAAACGACAAAAAAAAAATAAATAAATAAAATAAAAAGTAAATCGACGATTAAAAATCGTAGGAATTTTTTATTTCAATTTGGCTTGCAGATTCTGAAAGCGTAGGTCACGCAGATTCCAAATATAACGATCATTCCCACGTTCCGAATATTTCGAAAATTTTCAGATTTCTGAAAAAAAGGAAAGGGGTACCCCTTCTCATTTTTTCGGGCGAAAAAACTTTTTTTCGAGAAACGGATACTCAGAATGATATTCTTCATGGAAATGACCCGCTGATTCCAAATATGTGTGCCATTCCCCGATTCCGAATTCTCCTGCGATTTTACCAATAAAAAACAACGAAAAAAAATAAATAAATAAAATAAAAAGTAAATCGACGATTAAAAATCGTAGGAATTTTTTATTTCAATTTGGCTTGCAGATTCCGAAAGCATAGGTCACGCAGATTCCAAATATAACGATCATTCCCACGTTCCGAATATTTCGACAATTTTCAGATTTCAGAAAAAAAGGAAAGGGGTACCCCTTCTCATTTTTTTAGGCGAAAAAACTTTTTGTCGAGAAACGGATAATCAGAATGATAATCTTCATGGAAATGACCCGCTGATTCCAAATATGTGTGCCACTCCCCGATTCCGAAGCCTCCTGCGATTTTACCAATAAAAAACGACAAAAAAAAAAGTGAAAAAAAAATAAAAAGTAAATCGACGATTAAAAATCGTAGGAATTTTTCATTTCAATTTGGCTTGCAGATTCTGAAAGCGTAGGTCACGCAGATTCCAAATATAACAGTCATTCCCACGTTCCGAATATTTCGAAAATTTTCAGATTTCTGAAAAAAAGGAAAGGGGTACCCCTTCTCATTTTTTTGGGCGAAAAAACTTTTTGTCGAGAAACGGATAATCAGAATGATAATCTTCATGGAAATGACCCGCTGATTCCAAATATGTGTGCCATTCCCCGATTCCGAAGCCTCCTGCGATTTTACCAATAAAAAACGACAAAAAAAAAGTGAAAAAAAAATAAAAAGTAAATCGACGATTAAAAATCGTAGGAATTTTTTATTTCAATTTGGCTTGCAGATTCTGAAAGCGTAGGTCACGCAGATTCCAAATATAACGATCATTCGCACGTTCCGAATATTTCGAAAATTTTCAGATTTCTAAAAAAAAGGAAAGGGGTACCCCTTCTCATTTTTTTGGGCGAAAAAACTTTTTGTCGAGAAACGGATAATCAGAATGATAATCTTCATGGAAATGACCCGCTGATTCCAAATATGTGTGCCATTCCCCGATTCCGAAGCCTCCTGCGATTTTACCAATAAAAAACGACAAAAAAAAAGTGAAAAAAAAATAAAAAGTAAATCGACGATTAAAAATCGTAGGAATTTTTTATTTCAATTTGGCTTGCAGATTCTGAAAGCGTAGGTCACGCAGATTCCAAATATAACGATCATTCCCACGTTTCGAATATTTCAGAAATTTTCAGATTTCTGAAAAAAAGGAAAGGGGTACCCCTTCTCATTTTTTTGGGCGAAAAAACTTCTTGTCGAGAAACGGATAATCAGAATGATATTCTTCATGGAAATGACCCGCTGATTCCAAATATGTGTGCCATTTCCCGATTCCGAAGCCTCCTGCGATTTCACCAATGAAAAACGACAAAAAAAAAAGTGAAAAAAAAATAAAAAGTAAATCGACGATTAAAAATCGTAGGAATTTTTTATTTCAATTTGGCTTGCAGATTCTGAAAGCGTAGGTCACGCAGATTCCAAATATAACGATCATTCCCACGTTCCGAATATTTCGAAAATTTTCAGATTTCTGAAAAAAAGGAAAGGGGTACCCCTTCTCATTTTTTTGGGCGAAAAAACTTTTTGTTGAGAAACGGATAATCAGAATGATAATCTTCATGGAAATGACCCGCTGATTCCAAATATGTGTGCCATTCCCCGATTCCGAAGCCTCCTGCGATTTTACCAATAAAAAACGACAAAAAAAAAGTGAAAAAAAAATAAAAAGTAAATCGACGATTAAAAATCGTAGGAATTTTTTATTTCAATTTGGCTTGCAGATTCTGAAAGCGTAGGTCACGCAGATTCCAAATATAACGATCATTCCCACGTTCCGAATATTTCGAAAATTTTCAGATTTCTGAAAAAAAGGAAAGGGGTACCCCTTCTCATTTTTTTGGGCGAAAAAACTTTTTGTCGAGAAACGGATAATCAGAATGATATTCTTCATGGAAATGACCCGCTGATTCCAAATATGTGTGCCATTCCCCGATTCCGAAGCCTCCTGCGATTTTACCAATAAAAAACGACAAAAAAAAAATAAATAAATAAAATAAAAAGTAAATCGACGATTAAAAATCGTAGGAATTTTTTATTTCAATTTGGCTTGCAGATTCTGAAAGCGTAGGTCACGCAGATTCCAAATATAACGATCATTCCCACGTTCCGAATATTTCGGAAATTTTCAGATTTCTGAAAAAAAGGAAAGGGGTACCCCTTCTCATTTTTTCGGGCGAAAAAACTTTTTTTCGAGAAACGGATACTCAGAATGATATTCTTCATGGAAATGACCCGCTGATTCCAAATATGTGTGCCATTTCCCGATTCCGAAGCCTCCTGCGATTTTACCAATAAAAAACGACAATAAAAAAATAAATAAATAAAATAAAAAGTAAATCGACGATTAAAAATCGTAGGAATTTTTTATTTCAATTTGGCTTGCAGATTCTGAAAGCGTAGGTCACGCAGATTCCAAATATAACGATCATTCCCACGTTCCGAATATTTCGAAAATTTTCAGATTTCTGAAAAAAAGGAAAGGGGTACCCCTTCTCATTTTTTTGGGCGAAAAAACTTTTTGTCGAGAAACGGATAATCAGAATGATAATCTTCATGGAAATGACCCGCTGATTCCAAATATGTGTGCCATTCCCCGATTCCGAAGCCTCCTGCGATTTTACCAATAAAAAACGACAAAAAAAAAATAAATAAATAAAATAAAAAGTAAATCGACGATTAAAAATCGTAGGAATTTTTTATTTCAATTTGGCTTGCAGATTCTGAAAGCGTAGGTCACGCAGATTCCAAATATAACGATCATTCCCACGTTCCGAATATTTCGAAAATTTTCAGATTTCTGAAAAAAAGGAAAGGGGTACCCCTTCTCATTTTTTCGGGCGAAAAAACTTTTTTTCGAGAAACGGATACTCAGAATGATATTCTTCATGGAAATGACCCGCTGATTCCAAATATGTGTGCCATTCCCCAATTCCGAAGCCTCCTGCGATTTTACCAATAAAAAACGACAAAAAAAAAATAAATAAATAAAATAAAAAGTAAATCGACGATTAAAAATCGTAGGAATTTTTCATTTCAATTTGGCTTGCAGATTCTGAAAGCGTAGGTCACGCAGATTCCAAATATAACGATCATTCCCACGTTCCGAATATTTCGACAATTTTCAGATTTCAGAAAAAAAGGAAAGGGGTACCCCTTCTCATTTTTTCGGGCGAAAAAACTTTTTGTCGAGAAACGGATAATCAGAATGATAATCTTCATGGAAATGACCCGCTGATTCCAAATATGTGTGCCATTCCCCGATTCCGAAGCCTCCTGCGATTTTACCAATAAAAAACAACAAAAAAAAAAGTGAAAAAAAAATAAAAAGTAAATCGACGATTAAAAATCGTAGGAATTTTTTATTTCAATTTGGCTTGCAGATTCTGAAAGCGTAGGTCACGCAGATTCCAAATATAACGATCATTCCCACGTTCCGAATATTTCGAAAATTTTCAGATTTCTGAAAAAAAGGAAAGGGGTACCCCTTCTCATTTTTTTGGGCGAAAAAACTTTTTGTCGAGAAACGGATAATCAGAATGATAATCTTCATGGAAATGACCCGCTGATTCCAAATATGTGTGCCATTCCCCGATTCCGAAGCCTCCTGCGATTTTACCAATAAAAAACGACAAAAAAAAAGTGAAAAAAAAATAAAAAGTAAATCGACGATTAAAAATCGTAGGAATTTTTCATTTCAATTTGGCTTGCAGATTCTGAAAGCGTAGGTCACGCAGATTCCAAATATAACGATCATTCCCACGTTCCGAATATTTCGAAAATTTTCAGATTTCTGAAAAAAAGGAAAGGGGTACCCCTTCTCATTTTTTTGGGCGAAAAAACTTTTTGTCGAGAAACGGATAATCAGAATGATATTCTTCATGGAAATGACCCGCTGATTCCAAATATGTGTGCCATTCCCCGATTCCGAAGTCTCCTGCGATTTTACCAATAAAAAACGACAAAAAAAAAATAAATAAATAAAATAAAAAGTAAATCGACGATTAAAAATCGTAGGAATTTTTTATGTCAATTTGGCTTGCAGATTCTGAAAGCGTAGGTCACGCAGATTCCAAATATAACGATCATTCCCACGTTCCGAATATTTCGACAATTTTCAGATTTCAGAAAAAAAGGAAAGGGGTACCCCTTCTCATTTTTTTGGGCGAAAAAACTTTTTGTCGAGAAACGGATAATCAGAATGATAATCTTCATGGAAATGACCCGCTGATTCCAAATATGTGTGCCATTCCCCGATTCCGAAGCCTCCTGCGATTTTACCAATAAAAAACGACAAAAAAAAAGTGAAAAAAAAATAAAAAGTAAATCGACGATTAAAAATCGTAGGAATTTTTTATTTCAATTTGGCTTGCAGATTCTGAAAGCGTAGGTCACGCAGATTCCAAATATAACGATCATTCCCACGTTTCGAATATTTCAGAAATTTTCAGATTTCTGAAAAAAAGGAAAGTACCCCTTCTCATTTTTTTGGGCGAAAAAACTTCTTGTCGAGAAACGGATAATCAGAATGATATTCTTCATGGAAATGACCCGCTGATTCCAAATATGTGTGCCATTTCCCGATTCCGAAGCCTCCTGCGATTTCACCAATGAAAAACGACAAAAAAAAAAGTGAAAAAAAAATAAAAAGTAAATCGACGATTAAAAATCGTAGGAATTTTTTATTTCAATTTGGCTTGCAGATTCTGAAAGCGTAGGTCACGCAGATTCCAAATATAACGATCATTCCCACGTTCCGAATATTTCGAAAATTTTCAGATTTCTGAAAAAAAGGAAAGGGGTACCCCTTCTCATTTTTTTGGGCGAAAAAACTTTTTGTCGAGAAACGGATAATCAGAATGATAATCTTCATGGACATGACCCGCTGATTCCAAATATGTGTGCCACTCCCCGATTCCGAAGCCTCCTGCGATTTTACCAATAAAAAACGACAAAAAAAAAAGTGAAAAAAAAATAAAAAGTAAATCGACGATTAAAAATCGTAGGAATTTTTTATTTCAATTTGGCTTGCAGATTCTGAAAGCGTAGGTCACGCAGATTCCAAATATAACGATCATTCCCACGTTCCGAATATTTCGAAAATTTTCAGATTTCTGAAAAAAAGGAAAGGGGTACCCCTTCTCATTTTTTTGGGCGAAAAAACTTTTTGTCGAGAAACGGATAATCAGAATGATATTCTTCATGGAAATGACCCGCTGATTCCAAATATGTGTGCCATTTCCCGATTCCGAAGCCTCCTGCGATTTTACCAATAAAAAACGACAAAAAAAAAATAAATAAATAAAATAAAAAGTAAATCGACGATTAAAAATCGTAGGAATTTTTTATTTCAATTTGGCTTGCAGATTCTGAAAGCGTAGGTCACGCAGATTCCAAATATAACGATCATTCCCACGTTCCGAATATTTCGAAAATTTTCAGATTTCTGAAAAAAAGGAAAGGGGTACCCCTTCTCATTTTTTTGGGCGAAAAAACTTTTTGTCGAGAAACGGATAATCAGAATGATATTCTTCATGGAAATGACCCGCTGATTCCAAATATGTGTGCCATTCCCCGATTCCGAAGTCTCCTGCGATTTTACCAATAAAAAACGACAAAAAAAAAATAAATAAATAAAATAAAAAGTAAATCGACGATTAAAAATCGTAGGAATTTTTTATGTCAATTTGGCTTGCAGATTCTGAAAGCGTAGGTCACGCAGATTCCAAATATAACGATCATTCCCACGTTCCGAATATTTCGAAAATTTTCAGATTTCTGAAAAAAAGGAAAGGGGTACCCCTTCTCATTTTTTTGGGCGAAAAAACTTTTTGTCGAGAAACGGATAATCAGAATGATAATCTTCATGGAAATGACCCGCTGATTCCAAATATGTGTGCCATTCCCCGATTCCGAAGCCTCCTGCGATTTTACCAATAAAAAACGACAAAAAAAAAGTGAAAAAAAAATAAAAAGTAAATCGACGATTAAAAATCGTAGGAATTTTTTATTTCAATTTGGCTTGCAGATTCTGAAAGCGTAGGTCACGCAGATTCCAAATATAACGATCATTCCCACGTTCCGAATATTTCGAAAATTTTCAGATTTCTGAAAAAAAGGAAAGGGGTACCCCTTCTCATTTTTTTGGGCGAAAAAACTTTTTGTCGAGAAACGGATAATCAGAATGATATTCTTCATGGAAATGACCCGCTGATTCCAAATATGTGTGCCATTCCCCGATTCCGAAGCCTCCTGCGATTTTACCAATAAAAAACGACAAAAAAAAAATAAATGAATAAAATAAAAAGTAAATCGACGATTAAAAATCGTAGGAATTTTTTATTTCAATTTGGCTTGCAGATTCTGAAAGCGTAGGTCACGCAGATTCCAAATATAACGATCATTCCCACGTTCCGAATATTTCGAAAATTTTCAGATTTCTGAAAAAAAGGAAAGGGGTACCCCTTCTCATTTTTTCGGGCGAAAAAACTTTTTTTCGAGAAACGGATACTCAGAATGATATTCTTCATGGAAATAACCCGCTGATTCCAAATATGTGTGCCATTCCCCGATTCCGAAGCCTCCTGCGATTTTACCAATAAAAAACGACAAAAAAAAAATAAATAAATAAAATAAAAAGTAAATCGACGATTAAAAATCGTAGGAATTTTTTATTTCAATTTGGCTTGCAGATTCTGAAAGCGTAGGTCACGCAGATTCCAAATATAACGATCATTCCCACGTTCTGAATATTTCGACAGTTTTCAGATTTCAGAAAAAAAGGAAAGGGGTACCCCTTCTCATTTTTTTGGGCGAAAAAACTTTTTGTCGAGAAACGGATAATCAGAATGATAATCTTCATGGAAATGACCCGCAGATTCCAAATATGTGTGCCATTCCCCGATTCCGAAGCCTCCTGCGATTTTACCAATAAAAAACGACAAAAAAAAAAGTGAAAAAAAAATAAAAAGTAAATCGACGATTAAAAATCGTAGGAATTTTTTATTTCAATTTGGCTTGCAGATTCTGAAAGCGTAGGTCACGCAGATTCCAAATATAACGATCATTCCCACGTTCCGAATATTTCGAAAATTTTCAGATTTCTGAAAAAAAGGAAAGGGGTACCCCTTCTCATTTTTTTGGGCGAAAAAACTTTTTGTCGAGAAACGGATAATCAGAATGATAATCTTCATGGAAATGACCCGCTGATTCCAAATATGTGTGCCATTCCCCGATTCCTAAGCCTCCTGCGATTTTACCAATAAAAAACGACAAAAAAAAAGTGAAAAAAAAATAAAAAGTAAATCGACGATTAAAAATCGTAGGAATTTTTTATTTCAATTTGGCTTGCAGATTCTGAAAGCGTAGGTCACGCAGATTCCAAATATAACGATCATTCCCACGTTCCGAATATTTCGAAAATTTTCAGATTTCTGAAAAAAAGGAAAGGGGTACCCCTTCTCATTTTTTTGGGCGAAAAAACTTTTTGTCGAGAAACGGATAATCAGAATGATATTCTTCATGGAAATGACCCGCTGATTCCAAATATGTGTGCCATTCCCCGATTCCGAAGCCTCCTGCGATTTTACCAATAAAAAACGACAAAAAAAAAATAAATAAATAAAATAAAAAGTAAATCGACGATTAAAAATCGTAGGAATTTTTTATTTCAATTTGGCTTGCAGATTCTGAAAGCGTAGGTCACGCAGATTCCAAATATATTGATCATTCCCACGTTCCGAATATTTCGAAAATTTTCAGATTTCTGAAAAAAAGGAAAGGGGTACCCCTTCTCATTTTTTCGGGCGAAAAAACTTTTTTTCGAGAAACGGATACTCAGAATGATATTCTTCATGGAAATGACCCGCTGATTCCAAATATGTGTGCCATTCCCCGATTCCGAAGCCTCCTGCGATTTTACCAATAAAAAACGACAAAAAAAAAATAAATAAATAAAATAAAAAGTAAATCGACGATTAAAAATCGTAGGAATTTTTTATTTCAATTTGGCTTGCAGATTCTGAAAGCGTAGGTCACGCAGATTCCAAATATAACGATCATTCCCACGTTTCGAATATTTCAGAAATTTTCAGATTTCTGAAAAAAAGGAAAGGGGTACCCCTTCTCATTTTTTTGGGCGAAAAAACTTCTTGTCGAGAAACGGATAATCAGAATGATATTCTTCATGGAAATGACCCGCTGATTCCAAATATGTGTGCCATTTCCCGATTCCGAAGCCTCCTGCGATTTCACCAATGAAAAACGACAAAAAAAAAAGTGAAAAAAAAATAAAAAGTAAATCGACGATTAAAAATCGTAGGAATTTTTTATTTCAATTTGGCTTGCAGATTCTGAAAGCATAGGTCACGCAGATTCCAAATATAACGATCATTCCCACCTTCCGAATATTTCGACAATTTTCAGATTTCAGAAAAAAAGGAAAGGGGTACCCCTTCTCATTTTTTTGGGCGAAAAAACTTTTTGTCGAGAAACGGATAATCAGAATGATAATCTTCATGGAAATGACCCGCTGATTCCAAATATGTGTGCCACTCCCCGATTCCGAAGCCTCCTGCGATTTTACCAATAAAAAACGACAAAAAAAAAAGTGAAAAAAAAATAAAAAGTAAATCGACGATTAAAAATCGTAGGAATTTTTTATTTCAATTTGGCTTGCAGATTCTGAAAGCGTAGGTCACGCAGATTCCAAATATAACAGTCATTCCCACGTTCCGAATATTTCGAAAATTTTCAGATTTCTGAAAAAAAGGAAAGGGGTACCCCTTCTCATTTTTTTGGGCGAAAAAACTTTTTGTCGAGAAACGGATAATCAGAATGATAATCTTCATGGAAATGACCCGCTGATTCCAAATATGTGTGCCATTCCCCGATTCCGAAGCCTCCTGCGATTTTACCAATAAAAAACGACAAAAAAAAAGTGAAAAAAAAATAAAAAGTAAATCGACGATTAAAAATCGTAGGAATTTTTTATTTCAATTTGGCTTGCAGATTCTGAAAGCGTAGGTCACGCAGATTCCAAATATAACGATCATTCGCACGTTCCGAATATTTCGAAAATTTTCAGATTTCTGAAAAAAAGGAAAGGGGTACCCCTTCTCATTTTTTTGGGCGAAAAAACTTTTTGTCGAGAAACGGATAATCAGAATGATATTCTTCATGGAAATGACCCGCTGATTCCAAATATGTGTGCCACTCCCCGATTCCGAAGCCACCTGCGATTTTACCAATAAAAAACGACAAAAAAAAAATAAATAAATAAAATAAAAAGTAAATCGACGATTAAAAATCGTAGGAATTTTTTATTTCAATTTGGCTTGCAGATTCTGAAAGCGTAGGTCACGCAGATTCCAAATATAACGATCATTCCCACGTTCCGAATATTTCGAAAATTTTCAGATTTCTGAAAAAAGGAAAGGGGTACCCCTTCTCATTTTTTTGGGCGAAAAAACTTTTTGTCGAGAAACGGATAATCAGAATGATAATCTTCATGGGAATGACCCGCTGATTCCAAATATGTGTGCCATTCCCCGATTCCGAAGCCTCCTGCGATTTTACCAATAAAAAACGACAAAAAAAAAATAAATAAATAAAATAAAAAGTAAATCGACGGTTAAAAATCGTAGGAATTTTTTATTTCAATTTGGCTTGCAGATTCTGAAAGCGTAGGTCACGCAGATTCCAAATATAACGATCATTCGCACGTTCCGAATATTTCGAAAATTTTCAGATTTCTGAAAAAAAGGAAAGGGGTACCCCTTCTCATTTTTTTGGGCGAAAAAACTTTTTGTCGAGAAACGGATAATCAGAATGATAATCTTCATGGAAATGACCCGCTGATTCCAAATATGTGTGCCACTCCCCGATTCCGAAGCCTCCTGCGATTTTACCAATAAAAAACGACAAAAAAAAAAAGTGAAAAAAAAATAAAAAGTAAATCGACGATTAAAAATCGTAGGAATTTTTTATTTCAATTTGGCTTGCAGATTCTGAAAGCGTAGGTCACGCAGATTCCAAATATAACAGTCATTCCCACGTTCCGAATATTTCGAAAATTTTCAGATTTCTGAAAAAAAGGAAAGGGGTACCCCTTCTCATTTTTTTGGGCGAAAAAACTTTTTGTCGAGAAACGGATAATCAGAATGATAATCTTCATGGAAATGACCCGCTGATTCCAAATATGTGTGCCATTCCCCGATTCCGAAGCCTCCTGCGATTTTACCAACAAAAAACGACAAAAAAAAAGTGAAAAAAAAATAAAAAGTAAATCGACGATTAAAAATCGTAGAAATTTTTTATTTCAATTTGGCTTGCAGATTCTGAAAGCGTAGGTCACGCAGATTCCAAATATAACGATCATTCCCACGTTCCGGATATTTCGACAATTTTCAGATTTCTGAAAAAAAGGAAGGGGTACCCCTTCTCATTTTTTTGGGCGAAAAAACTTTTTGTCGAGAAACGGATACTCAGAATGATATTCTTCATGGAAATGACCCGCTGATTCCAAATATGTGTGCCATTCCCCGATTCCGAAGCCTCCTGCGATTTTACCAATAAAAAACGACAAAAAAAAAATAAATAAATAAAATAAAAAGTAAATCGACGATTAAAAATCGTAGGAATTTTTTATTTCAATTTGGCTTGCAGATTCTGAAAGCGTAGGTCACGCAGATTCCAAATATAACGATCATTCCCACGTTCCGAATATTTCGACAATTTTCAGATTTCAGAAAAAAAGGAAAGGGGTACCCCTTCTCATTTTTTTGGGCGAAAAAACTTTTTGTCGAGAAACGGATAATCAGAATGATATTCTTCATGGAAATGACCCGCTGATTCCAAATATGTGTGCCATTCCCCGATTCCGAAGCCTCCTGCGATTTTACCAATAAAAAACGACAAAAAAAAAATAAATAAATAAAATAAAAAGTAAATCGACGATTAAAAATCGTAGGAATTTTTTATTTCAATTTGGCTTGCAGATTCTGAAAGCGTAGGTCACGCAGATTCCAAATATAACGATCATTCTCACGTTCCGAATATTTCGAAAATTTTCAGATTTCTGAAAAAAAGGAAAGGGGTACCCCTTCTCATTTTTTCGGGCGAAAAAACTTTTTTTCGAGAAACGGATACTCAGAATGATATTCTTCATGGAAATGACCCGCTGATTCCAAATATGTGTGCCATTCCCCGATTCCGAAGCCTCCTGCGATTTTACCAATAAAAAACGACAAAAAAAAAAGTGAAAAAAAAATAAAAAGTAAATCGACGATTAAAAATCGTAGGAATTTTTTATTTCAATTTGGCTTGCAGATTCTGAAAGCGTAGGTCACGCAGATTCCAAATATAACGATCATTCCCACGTTTCGAATATTTCAGAAATTTTCAGATTTCTGAAAAAAAGGAAAGGGGTACCCCTTCTCATTTTTTTGGGCGAAAAAACTTCTTGTCGAGAAACGGATAATCAGAATGATATTCTTCATGGAAATGACCCGCTGATTCCAAATATGTGTGCCATTTCCCGATTCCGAAGCCTCCTGCGATTTCACCAATGAAAAACGACAAAAAAAAAAGTGAAAAAAAAATAAAAAGTAAATCGACGATTAAAAATCGTAGGAATTTTTTATTTCAATTTGGCTTGCAGATTCTGAAAGCGTAGGTCACGCAGATTCCAAATATAACGATCATTCCCACGTTTCGAGTATTTCAGAAATTTTCAGATTTCTGAAAAAAAGGAAAGGGGTACCTTTCTCATTTTTTTGGGCGAAAAAACTTTTTGTCGAGAAATGGATAATCAGAATGATATTCTTCATGGAAATGACCCGCTGATTCCAAATATGTGTGCCATTTCCCGATTCCGAAGCCTCCTGCGATTTTACCAATGAAAAACGACAGAAAAAAAGTGAAAAAAAAATAAAAAGTAAATCGACGATTAAAAATCGTAGGAATTTTTTATTTCAATTTGGCTTGCAGATTCTGAAAGCGTAGGTCACGCAGATTCTAAATATAACGATCATTCCCACGTTCCGAATATTTCGAAAATTTTCAGATTTCTGAAAAAAAGGAAAGGGGTACCCCTTCTCATTTTTTTGGGCGAAAAAACTTTTTGTCGAGAAACGGATAATCAGAATGATATTCTTGATGGAAATGACCCGCTGATTCCAAATATGTGTGCCATTCCCCGATTCCGAAGCCTCCTGCGATTTTACCAATAAAAAACGACAAAAAAAAAATAAATAAATAAAATAAAAAGTAAATCGACGATTAAAAATCGTAGGAATTTTTTATTTCAATTTGGCTTGCAGATTCTGAAAGCGTAGGTCACGCAGATTCCAAATATAACGATCATTCCCACGTTCCGAATATTTCGAAAATTTTCAGATTTCTGAAAAAAAGGAAAGGGGTACCCCTTCTCATTTTTTCGGGCGAAAAAACTTTTTTTCGAGAAACGGATACTCAGAATGATATTCTTCATGGAAATGACCCGCTGATTCCAAATATGTGTGCCATTCCCCGATTCCGAAGCCTCCTGCGATTTTACCAATAAAAAACGACAAAAAAAAAATGAATAAATAACATAAAAAGTAAATCGACGATTAAAAATCGTAGGAATTTTTTATTTCAATTTGGCTTGCAGATTCTGAAAGCGTAGGTCACGCAGATTCCAAATATAACGATCATTCCCACGTTCCGAATATTTTGACAATTTTCAGATTTCAGAAAAAAAGGAAAGGGGTACCCCTTCTCATTTTTTTGGGCGAAAAAACTTTTTGTCGAGAAACGGATAATCAGAATGATAATCTTCATGGAAATGACCCGCTGATTCCAAATATGTGTGCCATTCCCCGATTCCGAAGCCTCCTGCGATTTTACCAATAAAAAACGACAAAAAAAAAAGTGAAAAAAAAATAAAAAGTAAATCGACGATTAAAAATCGTAGGAATTTTTTATTTCAATTTGGCTTGCAGATTCTGAAAGCGTAGGTCACGCAGATTCCAAATATAACGATCATTCCCACGTTCCGAATATTTCGAAAATTTTCAGATTTCTGAAAAAAAGGAAAGGGGTACCCCTTCTCATTTTTTTGGGCGAAAAAACTTTTTGTCGAGAAACGGATAATCAGAATGATATTCTTCATGGAAATGACCCGCTGATTCCAAATATGTGTGCCATTCCCCGATTCCGAAGCCTCCTGCGATTTTACCAATAAAAAACGACAAAAAAAAAAGTGAAAAAAAAATAAAAAGTAAATCGACGATTAAAAATCGTAGGAATTTTTTATTTCAATTTGGCTTGCAGATTCTGAAAGCGTAGGTCACGCAGATTCCAAATATAACGATCATTCCCACGTTTCGAATATTTCAGAAATTTTCAGATTTCTGAAAAAAAGGAAAGGGGTACCCCTTCTCATTTTTTTGGGCGAAAAAACTTCTTGTCGAGAAACGGATAATCAGAATGATATTCTTCATGGAAATGACCCGCTGATTCCAAATATGTGTGCCATTTCCCGATTCCGAAGCCTCCTGCGATTTCACCAATGAAAAACGACAAAAAAAAAAGTGAAAAAAAAATAAAAAGTAAATCGACGATTAAGAATCGTAGAAATTTTTTATTTCAATTTGGCTTGCAGATTCTGAAAGCGCAGGTCACGCAGATTCCAAATATAACGATCATTCCCACGTTCCGAATATTTCGAAAATTTTCAGATTTCTGAAAAAAAGGAAAGGGGGACCCCTTCTCATTTTTTTGGGCGAAAAAACTTTTTGTCGAGAAACGGATAATCAGAATGATAATCTTCATGGAAATGACCCGCTGATTCCAAATATGTGTGCGATTCCCCGATTCCGAAGCCTCCTGCGATTTTACCAATAAAAAACGACAAAAAAAAGGTGAAAAAAAAATAAAAAGTAAATCGACGATTAAAAATCGTAGGAATTTTTTATTTCAATTTGGCTTGCAGATTCTGAAAGCGTAGGTCACGCAAATTCCAAATATAACGATCATTCCCACGTTCCGAATATTTCGAAAATTTTCAGATTTCTGAAAAAAAGGAAAGGGGTACCCCTTCTCATTTTTTTGGGCGAAAAAACTCTTTGTCGAGAAACGGATAATCAGAATGATAATCTTCATGGAAATGACCCGCTGATTCCAAATATGTGTGCCATTCCCCGATTCCGAAGCCTCCTGCGATTTTACCAATAAAAAACGACAAAAAAAAAATAAATAAATAAAATAAAAAGTAAATCGACGATTAAAAATCGTAGGAATTTTTTATTTCAATTTGGCTTGCAGATTCTGAAAGCGTAGGTCACGCAGATTCCAAATATAACGATCATTCCCACGTTCCGAATATTTCGACAATTTTCAGATTTCTGAAAAAAAGGAAAGGGGTACCCCTTCTCATTTTTTTGGGCGAAAAAACTTTTTGTCGAGAAACGGATAATCAGAATAATATTCTTCATGGAAATGACCCGCTGATTCCAAATATGTGTGCCATTCCCCGATTCCGAAGCCTCCTGCGATTTTACCAATAAAAAACGACAAAAAAAAAATAAATAAATAAAATAAAAAGTAAATCGACGATTAAAAATCGTAGGAATTTTTTATTTCAATTTGGCTTGCAGATTCTGAAAGCGTAGGTCACGCAGATTCCAAATATAACGATCATTCCCACGTTCCGAATATTTCGAAAATTTTCAGATTTCTGAAAAAAAGGAAAGGGGTACCCCTTCTCATTTTTTCGGGCGAAAAAACTTTTTTTCGAGAAACGGATACTCAGAATGATATTCTTCATGGAAATGACCCGCTGATTCCAAATATGTGTGCCATTCCCCGATTCCGAAGCCTCCTGCGATTTTACCAATAAAAAACGACAAAAAAAAAATAAATAAATAAAATAAAAAGTAAATCGACGATTAAAAATCGTAGGAATTTTTTATTTCAATTTGGCTTGCAGATTCTGAAAGCGTAGGTCACGCAGATTCCAAATATAACGATCATTCCCACGTTCCGAATATTTCGACAATTTTCAGATTTCAGAAAAAAAGGAAAGGGGTACCCCTTCTCATTTTTTTGGGCGAAAAAACTTTTTGTCGAGAAACGGATAATCAGAATGATATTCTTCATGGAAATGACCCGCTGATTCCAAATATGTGTGCCATTCCCCGATTCCGAAGCCTCCTGCGATTTTACCAATAAAAAACGACAAAAAAAAAATAAATAAATAAAATAAAAAGTAAATCGACGATTAAAAATCGTAGGAATTTTTTATTTCAATTTGGCTTGCAGATTCTGAAAGCGTAGGTCACGCAGATTCCAAATATAACGATCATTCCCACGTTCCGAATATTTCGAAAATTTTCAGATTTCTGAAAAAAAGGAAAGGGGTACCCCTTCTCATTTTTTCGGGCGAAAAAACTTTTTTTCGAGAAACGGATACTCAGAATGATATTCTTCATGGAAATGACCCGCTGATTCCAAATATGTGTGCCATTCCCCGATTCCGAAGCCTCCTGCGATTTTACCAATAAAAAACGACAAAAAAAAAAGTGAAAAAAAAATAAAAAGTAAATCGACGATTAAAAATCGTAGGAATTTTTTATTTCAATTTGGCTTGCAGATTCTGAAAGCGTAGGTCACGCAGATTCCAAATATAACGATCATTCCCACGTTTCGAATATTTCAGAAATTTTCAGATTTCTGAAAAAAAGGAAAGGGGTACCCCTTCTCATTTTTTTGGGCGAAAAAACTTTTTGTCGAGAAACGGATAATCAGAATGATATTCTTCATGGAAATGACCCGCTGATTCCAAATATGTGTGCCATTCCCCGATTCCGAAGCCTCCTGCGATTTTACCAATAAAAAACGACAAAAAAAAAATAAATAAATAAAATAAAAAGTAAATCGACGATTAAAAATCGTAGGAATTTTTTATTTCAATTTGGCTTGCAGATTCTGAAAGCGTAGGTCACGCAGATTCTAAATATAACGATCATTCCCACGTTCCGAATATTTCGAAAATTTTCAGATTTCTGAAAAAAAGGAAAGGGGTACCCCTTCTCATTTTTTTGGGCGAAAAAACTTTTTGTCGAGAAACGGATAATCAGAATGATATTCTTGATGGAAATGACCCGCTGATTCCAAATATGTGTGCCATTCCCCGATTCCGAAGCCTCCTGCGATTTTACCAATAAAAAACGACAAAAAAAAAATAAATAAATAAAATAAAAAGTAAATCGACGATTAAAAATCGTAGGAATTTTTTATTTCAATTTGGCTTGCAGATTCTGAAAGCGTAGGTCACGCAGATTCCAAATATAACGATCATTCCCACGTTCCGAATATTTCGAAAATTTTCAGATTTCTGAAAAAAAGGAAAGGGGTACCCCTTCTCATTTTTTCGGGCGAAAAAACTTTTTTTCGAGAAACGGATACTCAGAATGATATTCTTCATGGAAATGACCCGCTGATTCCAAATATGTGTGCCATTCCCCGATTCCGAAGCCTCCTGCGATTTTACCAATAAAAAACGACAAAAAAAAAATGAATAAATAACATAAAAAGTAAATCGACGATTAAAAATCGTAGGAATTTTTTATTTCAATTTGGCTTGCAGATTCTGAAAGCGTAGGTCACGCAGATTCCAAATATAACGATCATTCCCACGTTCCGAATATTTTGACAATTTTCAGATTTCAGAAAAAAAGGAAAGGGGTACCCCTTCTCATTTTTTTGGGCGAAAAAACTTTTTGTCGAGAAACGGATAATCAGAATGATATTCTTGATGGAAATGACCCGCTGATTCCAAATATGTGTGCCATTCCCCGATTCCGAAGCCTCCTGCGATTTTACCAATAAAAAACGACAAAAAAAAAATAAATAAATAAAATAAAAAGTAAATCGACGATTAAAAATCGTAGGAATTTTTTATTTCAATTTGGCTTGCAGATTCTGAAAGCGTAGGTCACGCAGATTCCAAATATAACGATCATTCCCACGTTCCGAATATTTCGAAAATTTTCAGATTTCTGAAAAAAAGGAAAGGGGTACCCCTTCTCATTTTTTCGGGCGAAAAAACTTTTTTTCGAGAAACGGATACTCAGAATGATATTCTTCATGGAAATGACCCGCTGATTCCAAATATGTGTGCCATTCCCCGATTCCGAAGCCTCCTGCGATTTTACCAATAAAAAACGACAAAAAAAAAATGAATAAATAACATAAAAAGTAAATCGACGATTAAAAATCGTAGGAATTTTTTATTTCAATTTGGCTTGCAGATTCTGAAAGCGTAGGTCACGCAGATTCCAAATATAACGATCATTCCCACGTTCCGAATATTTTGACAATTTTCAGATTTCAGAAAAAAAGGAAAGGGGTACCCCTTCTCATTTTTTTGGGCGAAAAAACTTTTTGTCGAGAAACGGATAATCAGAATGATAATCTTCATGGAAATGACCCGCTGATTCCAAATATGTGTGCCATTCCCCGATTCCGAAGCCTCCTGCGATTTTACCAATAAAAAACGACAAAAAAAAAAGTGAAAAAAAAATAAAAAGTAAATCGACGATTAAAAATCGTAGGAATTTTTTATTTCAATTTGGCTTGCAGATTCTGAAAGCGTAGGTCACGCAGATTCCAAATATAACGATCATTCCCACGTTCCGAATATTTCGAAAATTTTCAGATTTCTGAAAAAAAGGAAAGGGGTACCCCTTCTCATTTTTTTGGGCGAAAAAACTTTTTGTCGAGAAACGGATAATCAGAATGATATTCTTCATGGAAATGACCCGCTGATTCCAAATATGTGTGCCATTCCCCGATTCCGAAGCCTCCTGCGATTTTACCAATAAAAAACGACAAAAAAAAAAGTGAAAAAAAAATAAAAAGTAAATCGACGATTAAAAATCGTAGGAATTTTTTATTTCAATTTGGCTTGCAGATTCTGAAAGCGTAGGTCACGCAGATTCCAAATATAACGATCATTCCCACGTTTCGAATATTTCAGAAATTTTCAGATTTCTGAAAAAAAGGAAAGGGGTACCCCTTCTCATTTTTTTGGGCGAAAAAACTTCTTGTCGAGAAACGGATAATCAGAATGATATTCTTCATGGAAATGACCCGCTGATTCCAAATATGTGTGCCATTTCCCGATTCCGAAGCCTCCTGCGATTTCACCAATGAAAAACGACAAAAAAAAAAGTGAAAAAAAAATAAAAAGTAAATCGACGATTAAGAATCGTAGAAATTTTTTATTTCAATTTGGCTTGCAGATTCTGAAAGCGCAGGTCACGCAGATTCCAAATATAACGATCATTCCCACGTTCCGAATATTTCGAAAATTTTCAGATTTCTGAAAAAAAGGAAAGGGGTACCCCTTCTCATTTTTTTGGGCGAAAAAACTTTTTGTCGAGAAACGGATAATCAGAATGATAATCTTCATGGAAATGACCCGCTGATTCCAAATATGTGTGCGATTCCCCGATTCCGAAGCCTCCTGCGATTTTACCAATAAAAAACGACAAAAAAAAGGTGAAAAAAAAATAAAAAGTAAATCGACGATTAAAAATCGTAGGAATTTTTTATTTCAATTTGGCTTGCAGATTCTGAAAGCGTAGGTCACGCAAATTCCAAATATAACGATCATTCCCACGTTCCGAATATTTCGAAAATTTTCAGATTTCTGAAAAAAAGGAAAGGGGTACCCCTTCTCATTTTTTTGGGCGAAAAAACTCTTTGTCGAGAAACGGATAATCAGAATGATAATCTTCATGGAAATGACCCGCTGATTCCAAATATGTGTGCCATTCCCCGATTCCGAAGCCTCCTGCGATTTAACCAATAAAAAACGACAAAAAAAAAATAAATAAATAAAATAAAAAGTAAATCGACGATTAAAAATCGTAGGAATTTTTTATTTCAATTTGGCTTGCAGATTCTGAAAGCGTAGGTCACGCAGATTCCAAATATAACGATCATTCCCACGTTCCGAATATTTCGACAATTTTCAGATTTCTGAAAAAAAGGAAAGGGGTACCCCTTCTCATTTTTTTGGGCGAAAAAACTTTTTGTCGAGAAACGGATAATCAGAATAATATTCTTCATGGAAATGACCCGCTGATTCCAAATATGTGTGCCATTCCCCGATTCCGAAGCCTCCTGCGATTTTACCAATAAAAAACGACAAAAAAAAAATAAATAAATAAAATAAAAAGTAAATCGACGATTAAAAATCGTAGGAATTTTTTATTTCAATTTGGCTTGCAGATTCTGAAAGCGTAGGTCACGCAGATTCCAAATATAACGATCATTCCCACGTTCCGAATATTTCGAAAATTTTCAGATTTCTGAAAAAAAGGAAAGGGGTACCCCTTCTCATTTTTTCGGGCGAAAAAACTTTTTTTCGAGAAACGGATACTCAGAATGATATTCTTCATGGAAATGACCCGCTGATTCCAAATATGTGTGCCATTCCCCGATTCCGAAGCCTCCTGCGATTTTACCAATAAAAAACGACAAAAAAAAAATAAATAAATAAAATAAAAAGTAAATCGACGATTAAAAATCGTAGGAATTTTTTATTTCAATTTGGCTTGCAGATTCTGAAAGCGTAGGTCACGCAGATTCCAAATATAACGATCATTCCCACGTTCCGAATATTTCGACAATTTTCAGATTTCAGAAAAAAAGGAAAGGGGTACCCCTTCTCATTTTTTTGGGCGAAAAAACTTTTTGTCGAGAAACGGATAATCAGAATGATATTCTTCATGGAAATGACCCGCTGATTCCAAATATGTGTGCCATTCCCCGATTCCGAAGCCTCCTGCGATTTTACCAATAAAAAACGACAAAAAAAAAATAAATAAATAAAATAAAAAGTAAATCGACGATTAAAAATCGTAGGAATTTTTTATTTCAATTTGGCTTGCAGATTCTGAAAGCGTAGGTCACGCAGATTCCAAATATAACGATCATTCCCACGTTCCGAATATTTCGAAAATTTTCAGATTTCTGAAAAAAAGGAAAGGGGTACCCCTTCTCATTTTTTCGGGCGAAAAAACTTTTTTTCGAGAAACGGATACTCAGAATGATATTCTTCATGGAAATGACCCGCTGATTCCAAATATGTGTGCCATTCCCCGATTCCGAAGCCTCCTGCGATTTTACCAATAAAAAACGACAAAAAAAAAAGTGAAAAAAAAATAAAAAGTAAATCGACGATTAAAAATCGTAGGAATTTTTTATTTCAATTTGGCTTGCAGATTCTGAAAGCGTAGGTCACGCAGATTCCAAATATAACGATCATTCCCACGTTTCGAATATTTCAGAAATTTTCAGATTTCTGAAAAAAAGGAAAGGGGTACCCCTTCTCATTTTTTTGGGCGAAAAAACTTCTTGTCGAGAAACGGATAATCAGAATGATATTCTTCATGGAAATGACCCGCTGATTCCAAATATGTGTGCCATTTCCCGATTCCGAAGCCTCCTGCGATTTCACCAATGAAAAACGACAAAAAAAAAAGTGAAAAAAAAATAAAAAGTAAATCGACGATTAAAAATCGTAGAAATTTTTTATTTCAATTTGGCTTGCAGATTCTGAAAGCGTAGGTCACGCAGATTCCAAATATAACGATCATTCCCACGTTCCGAATATTTCGAAAATTTTCAGATTTCTGAAAAAAAGGAAAGGGGTACCCCTTCTCATTTTTTTGGGCGAAAAAACTTTTTGTCGAGAAACGGATAATCAGAATGATAATCTTCATGGAAATGACCCGCTGATTCCAAATATGTGTGCGATTCCCCGATTCCGAAGCCTCCTGCGATTTTACCAATAAAAAACGACAAAAAAAAGGTGAAAAAAAAATAAAAAGTAAATCGACGATTAAAAATCGTAGGAATTTTTTATTTCAATTTGGCTTGCAGATTCTGAAAGCGTAGGTCACGCAAATTCCAAATATAACGATCATTCCCACGTTCCGAATATTTCGAAAATTTTCAGATTTCTGAAAAAAAGGAAAGGGGTACCCCTTCTCATTTTTTTGGGCGAAAAAACTCTTTGTCGAGAAACGGATAATCAGAATGATAATCTTCATGGAAATGACCCGCTGATTCCAAATATGTGTGCCATTCCCCGATTCCGAAGCCTCCTGCGATTTTACCAATAAAAAACGACAAAAAAAAAATAAATAAATAAAATAAAAAGTAAATCGACGGTTAAAAATCGTAGGAATTTTTTATTTCAATTTGGCTTGCAGATTCTGAAAGCGTAGGTCACGCAGATTCCAAATATAACGATCATTCCCACGTTCCGAATATTTCGACAATTTTCAGATTTCTGAAAAAAAGGAAAGGGGTACCCCTTCTCATTTTTTTGGGCGAAAAAACTTTTTGTCGAGAAACGGATAATCAGAATAATATTCTTCATGGAAATGACCCGCTGATTCCAAATATGTGTGCCATTCCCCGATTCCGAAGCCTCCTGCGATTTTACCAATAAAAAACGACAAAAAAAAAATAAATAAATAAAATAAAAAGTAAATCGACGATTAAAAATCGTAGGAATTTTTTATTTCAATTTGGCTTGCAGATTCTGAAAGCGTAGGTCACGCAGATTCCAAATATAACGATCATTCCCACGTTCCGAATATTTCGAAAATTTTCAGATTTCTGAAAAAAAGGAAAGGGGTACCCCTTCTCATTTTTTCGGGCGAAAAAACTTTTTTTCGAGAAACGGATACTCAGAATGATATTCTTCATGGAAATGACCCGCTGATTCCAAATATGTGTGCCATTCCCCGATTCCGAAGCCTCCTGCGATTTTACCAATAAAAAACGACAAAAAAAAAATAAATAAATAAAATAAAAAGTAAATCGACGATTAAAAATCGTAGGAATTTTTTATTTCAATTTGGCTTGCAGATTCTGAAAGCGTAGGTCACGCAGATTCCAAATATAACGATCATTCCCACGTTCCGAATATTTCGACAATTTTCAGATTTCAGAAAAAAAGGAAAGGGGTACCCCTTCTCATTTTTTTGGGCGAAAAAACTTTTTGTCGAGAAACGGATAATCAGAATGATATTCTTCATGGAAATGACCCGCTGATTCCAAATATGTGTGCCATTCCCCGATTCCGAAGCCTCCTGCGATTTTACCAATAAAAAACGACAAAAAAAAAATAAATAAATAAAATAAAAAGTAAATCGACGATTAAAAATCGTAGGAATTTTTTATTTCAATTTGGCTTGCAGATTCTGAAAGCGTAGGTCACGCAGATTCCAAATATAACGATCATTCCCACGTTCCGAATATTTCGAAAATTTTCAGATTTCTGAAAAAAAGGAAAGGGGTACCCCTTCTCATTTTTTCGGGCGAAAAAACTTTTTTTCGAGAAACGGATACTCAGAATGATATTCTTCATGGAAATGACCCGCTGATTCCAAATATGTGTGCCATTCCCCGATTCCGAAGCCTCCTGCGATTTTACCAATAAAAAACGACAAAAAAAAAAGTGAAAAAAAAATAAAAAGTAAATCGACGATTAAAAATCGTAGGAATTTTTTATTTCAATTTGGCTTGCAGATTCTGAAAGCGTAGGTCACGCAGATTCCAAATATAACGATCATTCCCACGTTTCGAATATTTCAGAAATTTTCAGATTTCTGAAAAAAAGGAAAGGGGTACCCCTTCTCATTTTTTTGGGCGAAAAAACTTCTTGTCGAGAAACGGATAATCAGAATGATATTCTTCATGGAAATGACCCGCTGATTCCAAATATGTGTGCCATTTCCCGATTCCGAAGCCTCCTGCGATTTCACCAATGAAAAACGACAAAAAAAAAAGTGAAAAAAAAATAAAAAGTAAATCGACGATTAAAAATCGTAGGAATTTTTTATTTCAATTTGGCTTGCAGATTCTGAAAGCGTAGGTCACGCAGATTCCAAATATAACGATCATTCCCACGTTTCGAGTATTTCAGAAATTTTCAGATTTCTGAAAAAAAGGAAAGGGGTACCCCTTCTCATTTTTTTGGGCGAAAAAACTTTTTGTCGAGAAATGGATAATCAGAATGATATTCTTCATGGAAATGACCCGCTGATTCCAAATATGTGTGCCATTTCCCGATTCCGAAGCCTCCTGCGATTTTACCAATGAAAAACGACAGAAAAAAAGTGAAAAAAAAATAAAAAGTAAATCGACGATTAAAAATCGTAGGAATTTTTTATTTCAATTTGGCTTGCAGATTCTGAAAGCGTAGGTCACGCAGATTCTAAATATAACGATCATTCCCACGTTTCGAACATTTCAGAAATTTTCAGATTTTTGAAAATAAGGAAAGGGGTACCCCTTCTCATTTTTTTGGGCGAAAAAACTTTTTTTCGAGAAACGGATACTCAGAATGATATTCTTCATGGAAATGACCCGCTGATTACAAATATGTGTGCCATTCCCCGATTCCGAAGCCTCCTGCGATTTTACCAATAAAAAACGACAAAAAAAAAATAAATAAATAAAATAAAAAGTAAATCGACGATTAAAAATCGTAGGAATTTTTTATTTCAATGTGGCTTGCAGATTCTGAAAGCGTAGGTCACGCAGATTCCAAATATAACGATCATTCCCACGTTCCGAATATTTCGAAAATTTTCAGATTTCTGAAAAAAAGGAAAGGGGTACCCCTTCTCATTTTTTTGGGCGAAAAAACTTTTTGTCGAGAAACGGATAATCAGAATGATAATCCTCATGGAAATGACCCGCTGATTCCAAATATGTGTGCCATTCCCCGATTCCGAAGCCTCCTGCGATTTTACCAATAAAAAACGACAAAAAAAAAGTGAAAAAAAAATAAAAAGTAAATCGACGATTAAAAATCGTAGGAATTTTTTATTTCAATTTGGCTTGCAGATTCTAAAAGCGTAGGTCCCGCAGATTCCAAATATAACGATCATTCCCACGTTCCGAATATTTCGAAAATTTTCAGATTTCTGAAAAAAAGGAAAGGGGTACCCCTTCTCATTTTTTTGGGCGAAAAAACTTTTTGTCGAGAAACGGATAATCAGAATGATATTCTTCATGGAAATGACCCGCTGATTCCAAATATGTGTGCCATTCCCCGATTCCGAAGCCTCCTGCGATTTTACCAATAAAAAACGACAAAAAAAAAATAAATAAATAAAATAAAAAGTAAATCGACGATTAAAAATCGTAGGAATTTTTTATTTCAATTTGGCTTGCAGATTCTGAAAGCGTAGGTCACGCAGATTCCAAATATAACGATCATTCCCACGTTCCGAATATTTCGAAAATTTTCAGATTTCTGAAAAAAAGGAAAGGGGTACCCCTTCTCATTTTTTCGGGCGAAAAAACTTTTTTTCGAGAAACGGATACTCAGAATGATATTCTTCATGGAAATGACCCGCTGATTCCAAATATGTGTGCCATTCCCCGATTCCGAAGCCTCCTGCGATTTTACCAATAAAAAACGACAAAAAAAAAATAAATAAATAAAATAAAAAGTAAATCGACGATTAAAAATCGTAGGAATTTTTTATTTCAATTTGGCTTGCAGATTCTGAAAGCGTAGGTCACGCAGATTCCAAATATAACGATCATTCCCACGTTCCGAATATTTCGACAATTTTCAGATTTCAGAAAAAAAGGAAAGGGGTACCCCTTCTCATTTTTTTGGGCGAAAAAACTTTTTGTCGAGAAACGGATAATCAGAATGATATTCTTCATGGAAATGACCCGCTGATTCCAAATATGTGTGCCATTCCCCGATTCCGAAGCCTCCTGCGATTTTACCAATAAAAAACGACAAAAAAAAAATAAATAAATAAAATAAAAAGTAAATCGACGATTAAAAATCGTAGGAATTTTTTATTTCAATTTGGCTTGCAGATTCTGAAAGCGTAGGTCACGCAGATTCCAAATATAACGATCATTCCCACGTTCCGAATATTTCGAAAATTTTCAGATTTCTGAAAAAAAGGAAAGGGGTACCCCTTCTCATTTTTTCGGGCGAAAAAACTTTTTTTCGAGAAACGGATACTCAGAATGATATTCTTCATGGAAATGACCCGCTGATTCCAAATATGTGTGCCATTCCCCGATTCCGAAGCCTCCTGCGATTTTACCAATAAAAAACGACAAAAAAAAAAGTGAAAAAAAAATAAAAAGTAAATCGACGATTAAAAATCGTAGGAATTTTTTATTTCAATTTGGCTTGCAGATTCTGAAAGCGTAGGTCACGCAGATTCCAAATATAACGATCATTCCCACGTTTCGAATATTTCAGAAATTTTCAGATTTCTGAAAAAAAGGAAAGGGGTACCCCTTCTCATTTTTTTGGGCGAAAAAACTTCTTGTCGAGAAACGGATAATCAGAATGATATTCTTCATGGAAATGACCCGCTGATTCCAAATATGTGTGCCATTTCCCGATTCCGAAGCCTCCTGCGATTTCACCAATGAAAAACGACAAAAAAAAAAGTGAAAAAAAAATAAAAAGTAAATCGACGATTAAAAATCGTAGGAATTTTTTATTTCAATTTGGCTTGCAGATTCTGAAAGCGTAGGTCACGCAGATTCCAAATATAACGATCATTCCCACGTTTCGAGTATTTCAGAAATTTTCAGATTTCTGAAAAAAAGGAAAGGGGTACCCCTTCTCATTTTTTTGGGCGAAAAAACTTTTTGTCGAGAAACGGATAATCAGAATGATATTCTTCATGGAAATGACCCGCTGATTCCAAATATGTGTGCCATTTCCCGATTCCGAAGCCTCCTGCGATTTTACCAATGAAAAACGACAGAAAAAAAGTGAAAAAAAAATAAAAAGTAAATCGACGATTAAAAATCGTAGGAATTTTTTATTTCAATTTGGCTTGCAGATTCTGAAAGCGTAGGTCACGCAGATTCTAAATATAACGATCATTCCCACGTTTCGAACATTTCAGAAATTTTCAGATTTTTGAAAATAAGGAAAGGGGTACCCCTTCTCATTTTTTTGGGCGAAAAAACTTTTTTTCGAGAAACGGATACTCAGAATGATATTCTTCATGGAAATGACCCGCTGATTACAAATATGTGTGCCATTCCCCGATTCCGAAGCCTCCTGCGATTTTACCAATAAAAAACGACAAAAAAAAAATAAATAAATAAAATAAAAAGTAAATCGACGATTAAAAATCGTAGGAATTTTTTATTTCAATGTGGCTTGCAGATTCTGAAAGCGTAGGTCACGCAGATTCCAAATATAACGATCATTCCCACGTTCCGAATATTTCGAAAATTTTCAGATTTCTGAAAAAAAGGAAAGGGGTACCCCTTCTCATTTTTTTGGGCGAAAAAACTTTTTGTCGAGAAACGGATAATCAGAATGATAATCCTCATGGAAATGACCCGCTGATTCCAAATATGTGTGCCATTCCCCGATTCCGAAGCCTCCTGCGATTTTACCAATAAAAAACGACAAAAAAAAAGTGAAAAAAAAATAAAAAGTAAATCGACGATTAAAAATCGTAGGAATTTTTTATTTCAATTTGGCTTGCAGATTCTAAAAGCGTAGGTCCCGCAGATTCCAAATATAACGATCATTCCCACGTTCCGAATATTTCGAAAATTTTCAGATTTCTGAAAAAAAGGAAAGGGGCACCCCTTCTCATTTTTTTGGGCGAAAAAACTTTTTGTCGAGAAACGGATAATCAGAATGATATTCTTCATGGAAATGACCCGCTGATTCCAAATATGTGTGCCATTCCCCGATTCCGAAGCCTCCTGCGATTTTACCAATAAAAAACGACAAAAAAAAAATAAATAAATAAAATAAAAAGTAAATCGACGATTAAAAATCGTAGGAATTTTTTATTTCAATTTGGCTTGCAGATTCTGAAAGCGTAGGTCACGCAGATTCCAAATATAACGATCATTCCCACGTTCCGAATATTTCGAAAATTTTCAGATTTCTGAAAAAAAGGAAAGGGGTACCCCTTCTCATTTTTTCGGGCGAAAAAACTTTTTTTCGAGAAACGGATACTCAGAATGATATTCTTCATGGAAATGACCCGCTGATTCCAAATATGTGTGCCATTCCCCGATTCCGAAGCCTCCTGCGATTTTACCAATAAAAAACGACAAAAAAAAAATAAATAAATAAAATAAAAAGTAAATCGACGATTAAAAATCGTAGGAATTTTTTATTTCAATTTGGCTTGCAGATTCTGAAAGCGTAGGTCACGCAGATTCCAAATATAACGATCATTCCCACGTTTCGAATATTTCAGAAATTTTCAGATTTCTGAAAAAAAGGAAAGGGGTACCCCTTCTCATTTTTTTGGGCGAAAAAACTTCTTGTCGAGAAACGGATAATCAGAATGATATTCTTCATGGAAATGACCCGCTGATTCCAAATATGTGTGCCATTTCCCGATTCCGAAGCCTCCTGCGATTTCACCAATGAAAAACGACAAAAAAAAAAGTGAAAAAAAAATAAAAAGTAAATCGACGATTAAAAATCGTAGGAATTTTTTATTTCAATTTGGCTTGCAGATTCTGAAAGCGTAGGTCACGCAGATTCCAAATATAACGATCATTCCCACGTTTCGAGTATTTCAGAAATTTTCAGATTTCTGAAAAAAAGGAAAGGGGTACCCCTTCTCATTTTTTTGGGCGAAAAAACTTTTTGTCGAGAAATGGATAATCAGAATGATATTCTTCATGGAAATGACCCGCTGATTCCAAATATGTGTGCCATTTCCCGATTCCGAAGCCTCCTGCGATTTTACCAATGAAAAACGACAGAAAAAAAGTGAAAAAAAAATAAAAAGTAAATCGACGATTAAAAATCGTAGGAATTTTTTATTTCAATTTGGCTTGCAGATTCTGAAAGCGTAGGTCACGCAGATTCTAAATATAACGATCATTCCCACGTTTCGAACATTTCAGAAATTTTCAGATTTTTGAAAATAAGGAAAGGGGTACCCCTTCTCATTTTTTTGGGCGAAAAAACTTTTTTTCGAGAAACGGATACTCAGAATGATATTCTTCATGGAAATGACCCGCTGATTACAAATATGTGTGCCATTCCCCGATTCCGAAGCCTCCTGCGATTTTACCAATAAAAAACGACAAAAAAAAAATAAATAAATAAAATAAAAAGTAAATCGACGATTAAAAATCGTAGGAATTTTTTATTTCAATGTGGCTTGCAGATTCTGAAAGCGTAGGTCACGCAGATTCCAAATATAACGATCATTCCCACGTTCCGAATATTTCGCAAATTTTCAGATTTCTGAAAAAAAGGAAAGGGGTACCCCTTCTCATTTTTTTGGGCGAAAAAACTTTTTGTCGAGAAACGGATAATCAGAATGATAATCCTCATGGAAATGACCCGCTGATTCCAAATATGTGTGCCATTCCCCGATTCCGAAGCCTCCTGCGATTTTACCAATAAAAAACGACAAAAAAAAAGTGAAAAAAAAATAAAAAGTAAATCGACGATTAAAAATCGTAGGAATTTTTTATTTCAATTTGGCTTGCAGATTCTAAAAGCGTAGGTCCCGCAGATTCCAAATATAACGATCATTCCCACGTTCCGAATATTTCGAAAATTTTCAGATTTCTGAAAAAAAGGAAAGGGGTACCCCTTCTCATTTTTTTGGGCGAAAAAACTTTTTGTCGAGAAACGGATAATCAGAATGATATTCTTCATGGAAATGACCCGCTGATTCCAAATATGTGTGCCATTCCCCGATTCCGAAGCCTCCTGCGATTTTACCAATAAAAAACGACAAAAAAAAAATAAATAAATAAAATAAAAAGTAAATCGACGATTAAAAATCGTAGGAATTTTTTATTTCAATTTGGCTTGCAGATTCTGAAAGCGTAGGTCACGCAAATTCCAAATATAACGATCATTCCCACGTTCCGAATATTTCGACAATTTTCAGATTTCAGAAAAAAAGGAAAGGGGTACCCCTTCTCATTTTTTTGGGCGAAAAAACTTTTTGTCGAGAAACGGATAATCAGAATGATAATCTTCATGGAAATGACCCGCTGATTCCAAATATGTGTGCCATTCCCCGATTCCGAAGCCTCCTGCGATTTTACCAATAAAAAACGACAAAAAAAAAATAAATAAATAAAATAAAAAGTAAATCGACGATTAAAAATCGTAGGAATTTTTTATTTCAATTTGGCTTGCAGATTCTGAAAGCGTAGGTCACGCAGATTCCAAATATAACGATCATTCCCACGTTCCGAATATTTCGACAATTTTCAGATTTCTGAAAAAAAGGAAAGGGGTACCCCTTCTCATTTTTTTGGGCGAAAAAACTTTTTGTCGAGAAACGGATAATCAGAATAATATTCTTCATGGAAATGACCCGCTGATTCCAAATATGTGTGCCATTCCCCGATTCCGAAGCCTCCTGCGATTTTACCAATAAAAAACGACAAAAAAAAAATAAATAAATAAAATAAAAAGTAAATCGACGATTAAAAATCGTAGGAATTTTTTATTTCAATTTGGCTTGCAGATTCTGAAAGCGTAGGTCACGCAGATTCCGAATATAACGATCATTCCCACGTTCCGAATATTTCGAAAATTTTCAGATTTCTGAAAAAAAGGAAAGGGGTACCCCTTCTCATTTTTTCGGGCGAAAAAACTTTTTTTCGAGAAACGGATACTCAGAATGATATTCTTCATGGAAATGACCCGCTGATTCCAAATATGTGTGCCATTCCCCGATTCCGAAGCCTCCTGCGATTTTACCAATAAAAAACGACAAAAAAAAAATAAATAAGTAAAATAAAAAGTAAATCGACGATTAAAAATCGTAGGAATTTTTTATTTCAATTTGGCTTGCAGATTCTGAAAGCGTAGGTCACGCAGATTCCAAATATAACGATCATTCCCACGTTCCGAATATTTTGACAATTTTCAGATTTCAGAAAAAAAGGAAAGGGGTACCCCTTCTCATTTTTTTGGGCGAAAAAACTTTTTGTCGAGAAACGGATAATCAGAATGATAATCTTCATGGAAATGACCCGCTGATTCCAAATATGTGTGCCATTCCCCGATTCCGAAGCCTCCTGCGATTTTACCAATAAAAAACGACAAAAAAAAAAGTGAAAAAAAAATAAAAAGTAAATCGACGATTAAAAATCGTAGGAATTTTTTATTTCAATTTGGCTTGCAGATTCTGAAAGCGTAGGTCACGCAGATTCCAAATATAACGATCATTCCCACGTTCCGAATATTTCGAAAATTTTCAGATTTCTGAAAAAAAGGAAAGGGGTACCCCTTCTCATTTTTTTGGGCGAAAAAACTTTTTGTCGAGAAACGGATAATCAGAATGATATTCTTCATGGAAATGACCCGCTGATTCCAAATATGTGTGCCATTCCCCGATTCCGAAGCCTCCTGCGATTTTACCAATAAAAAACGACAAAAAAAAAGTGAAAAAAAAA
Source organism: Ametastegia equiseti (assembly GCA_963989295.1). Taxonomy (NCBI): domain Eukaryota; kingdom Metazoa; phylum Arthropoda; class Insecta; order Hymenoptera; family Tenthredinidae; genus Ametastegia; species Ametastegia equiseti. Next base: position 5,051,500 of record OZ022403.1, on the reverse strand, counting down.
TAAAAAGTAAATCGACGATTAAAAATCGTAGGAATTTTTTATTTCAATTTGGCTTGCAGATTCTGAAAGCGTAGGTCACGCAGATTCCAAATATAACGATCATTCCCACGTTCCGAATATTTCGACAATTTTCAGATTTCAGAAAAAAAGGAAAGGGGTACCCCTTCTCATTTTTTTGGGCGAAAAAACTTTTTGTCGAGAAACGGATAATCAGAATGATATTCTTCATGGAAATGACCCGCTGATTCCAAATATGTGTGCCATTCCCCGATTCCGAAGCCTCCTGCGATTTTACCAATAAAAAACGACAAAAAAAAAATAAATAAATAAAATAAAAAGTAAATCGACGATTAAAAATCGTAGGAATTTTTTATTTCAATTTGGCTTGCAGATTCTGAAAGCGTAGGTCACGCAGATTCCAAATATAACGATCATTCCCACGTTCCGAATATTTCGAAAATTTTCAGATTTCTGAAAAAAAGGAAAGGGGTACTTCTTCTCATTTTTTCGGGCGAAAAAACTTTTTTTCGAGAAACGGATACTCAGAATGATATTCTTCATGGAAATGACCCGCTGATTCCAAATATGTGTGCCATTCCCCGATTCCGAAGCCTCCTGCGATTTTACCAATAAAAAACGAAAAAAAAAAAATAAATAAATAAAATAAAAAGTAAATCGACGATTAAAAATCGTAGGAATTTTTTATTTCAATTTGGCTTGCAGATTCTGAAAGCGTAGGTCACGCAGATTCCAAATATAACGATCATTCCCACGTTCCGAATATTTCGACAATTTTCAGATTTCAGAAAAAAAGGAAAGGGGTACCCCTTCTCATTTTTTTGGGCGAAAAAACTTTTTGTCGAGAAACGGATAATCAGAATGATATTCTTCATGGAAATGACCCGCTGATTCCAAATATGTGTGCCATTCCCCGATTCCGAAGCCTCCTGCGATTTTACCAATAAAAAACGACAAAAAAAAATAAATAAATAAAATAAAAAGTAAATCGACGATTAAAAATCGTAGGAATTTTTTATTTCAATTTGGCTTGCAGATTCTGAAAGCGTAGGTCACGCAGATTCCAAATATAACGATCATTCCCACGTTCCGAATATTTCGAAAATTTTCAGATTTCTGAAAAAAAGGAAAGGGGTACCCCTTCTCATTTTTTCGGGCGAAAAAACTTTTTTTCGAGAAACGGATACTCAGAATGATATTCTTCATGGAAATGACCCGCTGATTCCAAATATGTGTGCCATTCCCCGATTCCGAAGCCTCCTGCGATTTTACCAATAAAAAACGACAAAAAAAAAAGTGAAAAAAAAATAAAAAGTAAATCGACGATTAAAAATCGTAGGAATTTTTTATTTCAATTTGGCTTGCAGATTCTGAAAGCGTAGGTCACGCAGATTCCAAATATAACGATCATTCCCACGTTTCGAATATTTCAGAAATTTTCAGATTTCTGAAAAAAAAGAAAGGGGTACCCCTTCTCATTTTTTTGGGCGAAAAAACTTTTTGTCGAGAAATGGATAATCAGAATGATATTCTTCATGGAAATGACCCGCTGATTCCAAATATGTGTGCCATTTCCCGATTCCGAAGCCTCCTGCGATTTTACCAATGAAAAACGACAGAAAAAAAGTGAAAAAAAAATAAAAAGTAAATCGACGATTAAAAATCGTAGGAATTTTTTATTTCAATTTGGCTTGCAGATTCTGAAAGCGTAGGTCACGCAGATTCTAAATATAACGATCATTCCCACGTTCCGAACATTTCAGAAATTTTCAGATTTTTGAAAATAAGGAAAGGGGTACCCCTTCTCATTTTTTTGGGCGAAAAAACTTTTTTTCGAGAAACGGATACTCAGAATGATATTCTTCATGGAAATGACCCGCTGATTACAAATATGTGTGCCATTCCCCGATTCCGAAGCCTCCTGCGATTTTACCAATAAAAAACGACAAAAAAAAAATAAATAAATAAAATAAAAAGTAAATCGACGATTAAAAATCGTAGGAATTTTTTATTTCAATTTGGCTTGCAGATTCTGAAAGCGTAGGTCACGCAGATTCCAAATATAACGATCATTCCCACGTTCCGAATATTTCGAAAATTTTCAGATTTCTGAAAAAAAGGAAAGGGGTACCCCTTCTCATTTTTTTGGGCGAAAAAACTTTTTGTCGAGAAACGGATAATCAGAATGATAATCCTCATGGAAATGACCCGCTGATTCCAAATATGTGTGCCATTCCCCGATTCCGAAGCCTCCTGCGATTTTACCAATAAAAAACGACAAAAAAAAAGTGAAAAAAAAATAAAAAGTAAATCGACGATTGAAAATCGTAGGAATTTTTTATTTCAATTTGGCTTGCAGATTCTAAAAGTTTAGGTCCCGCAGATTCCAAATATAACGATCATTCCCACGTTCCGAATATTTCGAAAATTTTCAGATTTCTGAAAAAAAGGAAAGGGGTACCCCTTCTCATTTTTTTGGGCGAAAAAACTTTTTGTCGAGAAACGGATAATCAGAATGATATTCTTCATGGAAAAGACCCGCTGATTCCAAATATGTGTGCCATTCCCCGATTCCGAAGCCTCCTGCGATTTTACCAATAAAAAACGACAAAAAAAAAATAAATAAATAAAATAAAAAGTAAATCGACGATTAAAAATCGTAGGAATTTTTTATTTCAATTTGGCTTGCAGATTCTGAAAGCGTAGGTCACGCAGATTCCAAATATAACGATCATTCCCACGTTCCGAATATTTCGACAATTTTCAGATTTCAGAAAAAAAGGAAAGGGGTACCCCTTCTCATTTTTTTGGGCGAAAAAACTTTTTGTCGAGAAACGGATAATCAGAATGATATTCTTCATGGAAATGACCCGCTGATTCCAAATATGTGTGCCATTCCCCGATTCCGAAGCCTCCTGCGATTTTACCAATAAAAAACGACAAAAAAAAAATAAATAAATAAAATAAAAAGTAAATCGACGATTAAAAATCGTAGGAATTTTTTATTTCAATTTGGCTTGCAGATTCTGAAAGCGTAGGTCACGCAGATTCCAAATATAACGATCATTCCCACGTTCCGAATATTTCGAAAATTTTCAGATTTCTGAAAAAAAGGAAAGGGGTACCCCTTCTCATTTTTTCGGGCGAAAAAACTTTTTTTCGAGAAACGGATACTCAGAATGATATTCTTCATGGAAATGACCCGCTGATTCCAAATATGTGTGCCATTCCCCGATTCCGAAGCCTCCTGCGATTTTACCAATAAAAAACGACGAAAAAAAAATAAATAAGTAAAATAAAAAGTAAATCGACGATTAAAAATCGTAGGAATTTTTTATTTCAATTTGGCTTGCAGATTCTGAAAGCGTAGGTCACGCAGATTCCAAATATAACGATCATTCCCACGTTCCGAATATTTCGACAATTTTCAGATTTCAGAAAAAAAGGAAAGGGGTACCCCTTCTCATTTTTTTGGGCGAAAAAACTTTTTGTCGAGAAACGGATAATCAGAATGATATTCTTCATGGAAATGACCCGCTGATTCCAAATATGTGTGCCATTCCCCGATTCCGAAGCCTCCTGCGATTTTACCAATAAAAAACGACAAAAAAAAAATAAATAAATAAAATAAAAAGTAAATCGACGATTAAAAATCGTAGGAATTTTTTATTTCAATTTGGCTTGCAGATTCTGAAAGCGTAGGTCACGCAGATTCCAAATATAACGATCATTCCCACGTTCCGAATATTTCGACAATTTTCAGATTTCTGAAAAAAAGGAAAGGGGTACCCCTTCTCATTTTTTTGGGCGAAAAAACTTTTTGTCGAGAAACGGATAATCAGAATAATATTCTTCATGGAAATGACCCGCTGATTACAAATATGTGTGCCATTCCCCGATTCCGAAGCCTCCTGCGATTTTACCAATAAAAAACGACAAAAAAAAAATAAATAAATAAAATAAAAAGTAAATCGACGATTAAAAATCGTAGGAATTTTTTATTTCAATTTGGCTTGCAGATTCTGAAAGCGTAGGTCACGCAGATTCCAAATATAACGATCATTCCCACGTTCCGAATATTTCGACAATTTTCAGATTTCTGAAAAAAAGGAAAGGGGTACCCCTTCTCATTTTTTTGGGCGAAAAAACTTCTTGTCGAGAAACGGATAATCAGAATGATATTCTTCATGGAAATGACCCGCTGATTCCAAATATGTGTGCCATTTCCCGATTCCGAAGCCTCCTGCGATTTCACCAATGAAAAACGACAAAAAAAAAAGTGAAAAAAAAATAAAAAGTAAATCGACGATTAAAAATCGTAGGAATTTTTTATTTCAATTTGGCTTGCAGATTCTGAAAGCGTAGGTCACGCAGATTCCAAATATAACGATCATTCCCACGTTTCGAGTATTTCAGAAATTTTCAGATTTCTGAAAAAAAGGAAAGGGGTACCCCTTCTCATTTTTTTGGGCGAAAAAACTTTTTGTCGAGAAATGGATAATCAGAATGATATTCTTCATGGAAATGACCCGCTGATTCCAAATATGTGTGCCATTTCCCGATTCCGAAGCCTCCTGCGATTTTACCAATGAAAAACGACAGAAAAAAAGTGAAAAAAAAATAAAAAGTAAATCGACGATTAAAAATCGTAGGAATTTTTTATTTCAATTTGGCTTGCAGATTCTGAAAGCGTAGGTCACGCAGATTCTAAATATAACGATCATTCCCACGTTTCGAACATTTCAGAAATTTTCAGATTTTTGAAAATAAGGAAAGGGGTACCCCTTCTCATTTTTTTGGGCGAAAAAACTTTTTTTCGAGAAACGGATACTCAGAATGATATTCTTCATGGAAATGACCCGCTGATTACAAATATGTGTGCCATTCCCCGATTCCGAAGCCTCCTGCGATTTTACCAATAAAAAACGACAAAAAAAAAATAAATAAATAAAATAAAAAGTAAATCGACGATTAAAAATCGTAGGAATTTTTTATTTCAATGTGGCTTGCAGATTCTGAAAGCGTAGGTCACGCAGATTCCAAATATAACGATCATTCCCACGTTCCGAATATTTCGCAAATTTTCAGATTTCTGAAAAAAAGGAAAGGGGTACCCCTTCTCATTTTTTTGGGCGAAAAAACTTTTTGTCGAGAAACGGATAATCAGAATGATAATCCTCATGGAAATGACCCGCTGATTCCAAATATGTGTGCCATTCCCCGATTCCGAAGCCTCCTGCGATTTTACCAATAAAAAACGACAAAAAAAAAGTGAAAAAAAAATAAAAAGTAAATCGACGATTAAAAATCGTAGGAATTTTTTATTTCAATTTGGCTTGCAGATTCTAAAAGCGTAGGTCCCGCAGATTCCAAATATAACGATCATTCCCACGTTCCGAATATTTCGAAAATTTTCAGATTTCTGAAAAAAAGGAAAGGGGTACCCCTTCTCATTTTTTTGGGCGAAAAAACTTTTTGTCGAGAAACGGATAATCAGAATGATATTCTTCATGGAAATGACCCGCTGATTCCAAATATGTGTGCCATTCCCCGATTCCGAAGCCTCCTGCGATTTTACCAATAAAAAACGACAAAAAAAAAATAAATAAATAAAATAAAAAGTAAATCGACGATTAAAAATCGTAGGAATTTTTTATTTCAATTTGGCTTGCAGATTCTGAAAGCGTAGGTCACGCAGATTCCAAATATAACGATCATTCCCACGTTCCGAATATTTCGAAAATTTTCAGATTTCTGAAAAAAAGGAAAGGGGTACCCCTTCTCATTTTTTCGGGCGAAAAAACTTTTTTTCGAGAAACGGATACTCAGAATGATATTCTTCATGGAAATGACCCGCTGATTCCAAATATGTGTGCCATTCCCCGATTCCGAAGCCTCCTGCGATTTTACCAATAAAAAACGACAAAAAAAAAATAAATAAATAAAATAAAAAGTAAATCGACGATTAAAAATCGTAGGAATTTTTTATTTCAATTTGGCTTGCAGATTCTGAAAGCGTAGGTCACGCAAATTCCAAATATAACGATCATTCCCACGTTCCGAATATTTCGACAATTTTCAGATTTCAGAAAAAAAGGAAAGGGGTACCCCTTCTCATTTTTTTGGGCGAAAAAACTTTTTGTCGAGAAACGGATAATCAGAATGATAATCTTCATGGAAATGACCCGCTGATTCCAAATATGTGTGCCATTTCCCGATTCCGAAGCCTCCTGCGATTTTACCAATAAAAAACGACAAAAAAAAAATAAATAAATAAAATAAAAAGTAAATCGACGATTAAAAATCGTAGGAATTTTTTATTTCAATTTGGCTTGCAGATTCTGAAAGCGTAGGTCACGCAGATTCCAAATATAACGATCATTCCCACGTTCCGAATATTTCGACAATTTTCAGATTTCTGAAAAAAAGGAAAGGGGTACCCCTTCTCATTTTTTTGGGCGAAAAAACTTTTTGTCGAGAAACGGATAATCAGAATAATATTCTTCATGGAAATGACCCGCTGATTCCAAATATGTGTGCCATTCCCCGATTCCGAAGCCTCCTGCGATTTTACCAATAAAAAACGACAAAAAAAAAATAAATAAATAAAATAAAAAGTAAATCGACGATTAAAAATCGTAGGAATTTTTTATTTCAATTTGGCTTGCAGATTCTGAAAGCGTAGGTCACGCAGATTCCGAATATAACGATCATTCCCACGTTCCGAATATTTCGAAAATTTTCAGATTTCTGAAAAAAAGGAAAGGGGTACCCCTTCTCATTTTTTCGGGCGAAAAAACTTTTTTTCGAGAAACGGATACTCAGAATGATATTCTTCATGGAAATGACCCGCTGATTCCAAATATGTGTGCCATTCCCCGATTCCGAAGCCTCCTGCGATTTTACCAATAAAAAACGACAAAAAAAAAATAAATAAGTAAAATAAAAAGTAAATCGACGATTAAAAATCGTAGGAATTTTTTATTTCAATTTGGCTTGCAGATTCTGAAAGCGTAGGTCACGCAGATTCCAAATATAACGATCATTCCCACGTTCCGAATATTTTGACAATTTTCAGATTTCAGAAAAAAAGGAAAGGGGTACCCCTTCTCATTTTTTTGGGCGAAAAAACTTTTTGTCGAGAAACGGATAATCAGAATGATAATCTTCATGGAAATGACCCGCTGATTCCAAATATGTGTGCCATTCCCCGATTCCGAAGCCTCCTGCGATTTTACCAATAAAAAACGACAAAAAAAAAAGTGAAAAAAAAATAAAAAGTAAATCGACGATTAAAAATCGTAGGAATTTTTTATTTCAATTTGGCTTGCAGATTCTGAAAGCGTAGGTCACGCAGATTCCAAATATAACGATCATTCCCACGTTCCGAATATTTCGAAAATTTTCAGATTTCTGAAAAAAAGGAAAGGGGTACCCCTTCTCATTTTTTTGGGCGAAAAAACTTTTTGTCGAGAAACGGATAATCAGAATGATATTCTTCATGGAAATGACCCGCTGATTCCAAATATGTGTGCCATTCCCCGATTCCGAAGCCTCCTGCGATTTTACCAATAAAAAACGACAAAAAAAAAGTGAAAAAAAAATAAAAAGTAAATCGACGATTAAAAATCGTAGGAATTTTTTATTTCAATTTGGCTTGCAGATTCTGAAAGCGTAGGTCACGCAGATTCCAAATATAACGATCATTCCCACGTTCCGAATATTTCGACAATTTTCAGATTTCAGAAAAAAAGGAAAGGGGTACCCCTTCTCATTTTTTTGGGCGAAAAAACTTTTTGTCGAGAAACGGATAATCAGAATGATATTCTTCATGGAAATGACCCGCTGATTCCAAATATGTGTGCCATTCCCCGATTCCGAAGCCTCCTGCGATTTTACCAATAAAAAACGACAAAAAAAAAATAAATAAATAAAATAAAAAGTAAATCGACGATTAAAAATCGTAGGAATTTTTTATTTCAATTTGGCTTGCAGATTCTGAAAGCGTAGGTCACGCAGATTCCAAATATAACGATCATTCCCACGTTCCGAATATTTCGAAAATTTTCAGATTTCTGAAAAAAAGGAAAGGGGTACCCCTTCTCATTTTTTCGGGCGAAAAAACTTTTTTTCGAGAAACGGATACTCAGAATGATATTCTTCATGGAAATGACCCGCTGATTCCAAATATGTGTGCCATTCCCCGATTCCGAAGCCTCCTGCGATTTTACCAATAAAAAACGAAAAAAAAAAAATAAATAAATAAAATAAAAAGTAAATCGACGATTAAAAATCGTAGGAATTTTTTATTTCAATTTGGCTTGCAGATTCTGAAAGCGTAGGTCACGCAGATTCCAAATATAACGATCATTCCCACGTTCCGAATATTTCGACAATTTTCAGATTTCAGAAAAAAAGGAAAGGGGTACCCCTTCTCATTTTTTTGGGCGAAAAAACTTTTTGTCGAGAAACGGATAATCAGAATGATATTCTTCATGGAAATGACCCGCTGATTCCAAATATGTGTGCCATTCCCCGATTCCGAAGCCTCCTGCGATTTTACCAATAAAAAACGACAAAAAAAAAATAAATAAATAAAATAAAAAGTAAATCGACGATTAAAAATCGTAGGAATTTTTTATTTCAATTTGGCTTGCAGATTCTGAAAGCGTAGGTCACGCAGATTCCAAATATAACGATCATTCCCACGTTCCGAATATTTCGAAAATTTTCAGATTTCTGAAAAAAAGGAAAGGGGTACCCCTTCTCATTTTTTCGGGCGAAAAAACTTTTTTTCGAGAAACGGATACTCAGAATGATATTCTTCATGGAAATGACCCGCTGATTCCAAATATGTGTGCCATTCCCCGATTCCGAAGCCTCCTGCGATTTTACCAATAAAAAACGACAAAAAAAAAAGTGAAAAAAAAATAAAAAGTAAATCGACGATTAAAAATCGTAGGAATTTTTTATTTCAATTTGGCTTGCAGATTCTGAAAGCGTAGGTCACGCAGATTCCAAATATAACGATCATTCCCACGTTTCGAATATTTCAGAAATTTTCAGATTTCTGAAAAAAAGGAAAGGGGTACCCCTTCTCATTTTTTTGGGCGAAAAAACTTTTTGTCGAGAAATGGATAATCAGAATGATATTCTTCATGGAAATGACCCGCTGATTCCAAATATGTGTGCCATTTCCCGATTCCGAAGCCTCCTGCGATTTTACCAATGAAAAACGACAGAAAAAAAGTGAAAAAAAAATAAAAAGTAAATCGACGATTAAAAATCGTAGGAATTTTTTATTTCAATTTGGCTTGCAGATTCTGAAAGCGTAGGTCACGCAGATTCTAAATATAACGATCATTCCCACGTTCCGAACATTTCAGAAATTTTCAGATTTTTGAAAATAAGGAAAGGGGTACCCCTTCTCATTGTTTTGGGCGAAAAAACTTTTTTTCGAGAAACGGATACTCAGAATGATATTCTTCATGGAAATGACCCGCTGATTACAAATATGTGTGCCATTCCCCGATTCCGAAGCCTCCTGCGATTTTACCAATAAAAAACGACAAAAAAAAAATAAATAAATAAAATAAAAAGTAAATCGACGATTAAAAATCGTAGGAATTTTTTATTTCAATTTGGCTTGCAGATTCTGAAAGCGTAGGTCACGCAGATTCCAAATATAACGATCATTCCCACGTTCCGAATATTTCGAAAATTTTCAGATTTCTGAAAAAAAGGAAAGGGGTACCCCTTCTCATTTTTTTGGGCGAAAAAACTTTTTGTCGAGAAACGGATAATCAGAATGATAATCCTCATGGAAATGACCCGCTGATTCCAAATATGTGTGCCATTCCCCGATTCCGAAGCCTCCTGCGATTTTACCAATAAAAAACGACAAAAAAAAAGTGAAAAAAAAATAAAAAGTAAATCGACGATTGAAAATCGTAGGAATTTTTTATTTCAATTTGGCTTGCAGATTCTAAAAGTTTAGGTCCCGCAGATTCCAAATATAACGATCATTCCCACGTTCCGAATATTTCGAAAATTTTCAGATTTCTGAAAAAAAGGAAAGGGGTACCCCTTCTCATTTTTTTGGGCGAAAAAACTTTTTGTCGAGAAACGGATAATCAGAATGATATTCTTCATGGAAAAGACCCGCTGATTCCAAATATGTGTGCCATTCCCCGATTCCGAAGCCTCCTGCGATTTTACCAATAAAAAACGACAAAAAAAAAATAAATAAATAAAATAAAAAGTAAATCGACGATTAAAAATCGTAGGAATTTTTTATTTCAATTTGGCTTGCAGATTCTGAAAGCGTAGGTCACGCAGATTCCAAATATAACGATCATTCCCACGTTCCGAATATTTCGACAATTTTCAGATTTCAGAAAAAAAGGAAAGGGGTACCCCTTCTCATTTTTTTGGGCGAAAAAACTTTTTGTCGAGAAACGGATAATCAGAATGATATTCTTCATGGAAATGACCCGCTGATTCCAAATATGTGTGCCATTCCCCGATTCCGAAGCCTCCTGCGATTTTACCAATAAAAAACGACAAAAAAAAAATAAATAAATAAAATAAAAAGTAAATCGACGATTAAAAATCGTAGGAATTTTTTATTTCAATTTGGCTTGCAGATTCTGAAAGCGTAGGTCACGCAGATTCCAAATATAACGATCATTCCCACGTTCCGAATATTTCGAAAATTTTCAGATTTCTGAAAAAAAGGAAAGGGGTACCCCTTCTCATTTTTTCGGGCGAAAAAACTTTTTTTCGAGAAACGGATACTCAGAATGATATTCTTCATGGAAATGACCCGCTGATTCCAAATATGTGTGCCATTCCCCGATTCCGAAGCCTCCTGCGATTTTACCAATAAAAAACGACAAAAAAAAAAGTGAAAAAAAAATAAAAAGTAAATCGACGATTAAAAATCGTAGGAATTTTTTATTTCAATTTGGCTTGCAGATTCTGAAAGCGTAGGTCACGCAGATTCCAAATATAACGATCATTCCCACGTTTCGAATATTTCAGAAATTTTCAGATTTCTGAAAAAAAGGAAAGGGGTACCCCTTCTCATTTTTTTGGGCGAAAAAACTTTTTGTCGAGAAATGGATAATCAGAATGATATTCTTCATGGAAATGACCCGCTGATTCCAAATATGTGTGCCATTTCCCGATTCCGAAGCCTCCTGCGATTTTACCAATGAAAAACGACAGAAAAAAAGTGAAAAAAAAATAAAAAGTAAATCGACGATTAAAAATCGTAGGAATTTTTTATTTCAATTTGGCTTGCAGATTCTGAAAGCGTAGGTCACGCAGATTCTAAATATAACGATCATTCCCACGTTCCGAACATTTCAGAAATTTTCAGATTTTTGAAAATAAGGAAAGGGGTACCCCTTCTCATTGTTTTGGGCGAAAAAACTTTTTTTCGAGAAACGGATACTCAGAATGATATTCTTCATGGAAATGACCCGCTGATTACAAATATGTGTGCCATTCCCCGATTCCGAAGCCTCCTGCGATTTTACCAATAAAAAACGACAAAAAAAAAATAAATAAATAAAATAAAAAGTAAATCGACGATTAAAAATCGTAGGAATTTTTTATTTCAATTTGGCTTGCAGATTCTGAAAGCGTAGGTCACGCAGATTCCAAATATAACGATCATTCCCACGTTCCGAATATTTCGAAAATTTTCAGATTTCTGAAAAAAAGGAAAGGGGTACCCCTTCTCATTTTTTTGGGCGAAAAAACTTTTTGTCGAGAAACGGATAATCAGAATGATAATCCTCATGGAAATGACCCGCTGATTCCAAATATGTGTGCCATTCCCCGATTCCGAAGCCTCCTGCGATTTTACCAATAAAAAACGACAAAAAAAAAGTGAAAAAAAAATAAAAAGTAAATCGACGATTGAAAATCGTAGGAATTTTTTATTTCAATTTGGCTTGCAGATTCTAAAAGTTTAGGTCCCGCAGATTCCAAATATAACGATCATTCCCACGTTCCGAATATTTCGAAAATTTTCAGATTTCTGAAAAAAAGGAAAGGGGTACCCCTTCTCATTTTTTTGGGCGAAAAAACTTTTTGTCGAGAAACGGATAATCAGAATGATATTCTTCATGGAAAAGACCCGCTGATTCCAAATATGTGTGCCATTCCCCGATTCCGAAGCCTCCTGCGATTTTACCAATAAAAAACGACAAAAAAAAAATAAATAAATAAAATAAAAAGTAAATCGACGATTAAAAATCGTAGGAATTTTTTATTTCAATTTGGCTTGCAGATTCTGAAAGCGTAGGTCACGCAGATTCCAAATATAACGATCATTCCCACGTTCCGAATATTTCGACAATTTTCAGATTTCAGAAAAAAAGGAAAGGGGTACCCCTTCTCATTTTTTTGGGCGAAAAAACTTTTTGTCGAGAAACGGATAATCAGAATGATATTCTTCATGGAAATGACCCGCTGATTCCAAATATGTGTGCCATTCCCCGATTCCGAAGCCTCCTGCGATTTTACCAATAAAAAACGACAAAAAAAAAATAAATAAATAAAATAAAAAGTAAATCGACGATTAAAAATCGTAGGAATTTTTTATTTCAATTTGGCTTGCAGATTCTGAAAGCGTAGGTCACGCAGATTCCAAATATAACGATCATTCCCACGTTCCGAATATTTCGAAAATTTTCAGATTTCTGAAAAAAAGGAAAGGGGTACCCCTTCTCATTTTTTTGGGCGAAAAAACTTCTTGTCGAGAAACGGATAATCAGAATGATATTCTTCATGGAAATGACCCGCTGATTCCAAATATGTGTGCCATTTCCCGATTCCGAAGCCTCCTGCGATTTCACCAATGAAAAACGACAAAAAAAAAAGTGAAAAAAAAATAAAAAGTAAATCGACGATTAAAAATCGTAGGAATTTTTTATTTCAATTTGGCTTGCAGATTCTGAAAGCGTAGGTCACGCAGATTCCAAATATAACGATCATTCCCACGTTTCGAGTATTTCAGAAATTTTCAGATTTCTGAAAAAAAGGAAAGGGGTACCCCTTCTCATTTTTTTGGGCGAAAAAACTTTTTGTCGAGAAACGGATAATCAGAATAATATTCTTCATGGAAATGACCCGCTGATTCCAAATATGTGTGCCATTCCCCGATTCCGAAGCCTCCTGCGATTTTACCAATAAAAAACGACAAAAAAAAAATAAATAAATAAAATAAAAAGTAAATCGACGATTAAAAATCGTAGGAATTTTTTATTTCAATTTGGCTTGCAGATTCTGAAAGCGTAGGTCACGCAGATTCCAAATATAACGATCATTCCCACGTTCCGAATATTTCGAAAATTTTCAGATTTCTGAAAAAAAGGAAAGGGGTACCCCTTCTCATTTTTTCGGGCGAAAAAACTTTTTTTCGAGAAACGGATACTCAGAATGATATTCTTCATGGAAATGACCCGCTGATTCCAAATATGTGTGCCATTCCCCGATTCCGAAGCCTCCTGCGATTTTACCAATAAAAAACGACAAAAAAAAAATAAATAAGTAAAATAAAAAGTAAATCGACGATTAAAAATCGTAGGAATTTTTTATTTCAATTTGGCTTGCAGATTCTGAAAGCGTAGGTCACGCAGATTCCAAATATAACGATCATTCCCACGTTCCGAATATTTCGACAATTTTCAGATTTCAGAAAAAAAGGAAAGGGGTACCCCTTCTCATTTTTTTGGGCGAAAAAACTTTTTGTCGAGAAACGGATAATCAGAATGATATTCTTCATGGAAATGACCCGCTGATTCCAAATATGTGTGCCATTCCCCGATTCCGAAGCCTCCTGCGATTTTACCAATAAAAAACGACAAAAAAAAAATAAATAAATAAAATAAAAAGTAAATCGACGATTAAAAATCGTAGGAATTTTTTATTTCAATTTGGCTTGCAGATTCTGAAAGCGTAGGTCACGCAGATTCCAAATATAACGATCATTCCCACGTTCCGAATATTTCGACAATTTTCAGATTTCTGAAAAAAAGGAAAGGGGTACCCCTTCTCATTTTTTTGGGCGAAAAAACTTTTTGTCGAGAAACGGATAATCAGAATAATATTCTTCATGGAAATGACCCGCTGATTACAAATATGTGTGCCATTCCCCGATTCCGAAGCCTCCTGCGATTTTACCAATAAAAAACGACAAAAAAAAAATAAATAAATAAAATAAAAAGTAAATCGACGATTAAAAATCGTAGGAATTTTTTATTTCAATTTGGCTTGCAGATTCTGAAAGCGTAGGTCACGCAGATTCCAAATATAACGATCATTCCCACGTTCCGAATATTTCGAAAATTTTCAGATTTCTGAAAAAAAGGAAAGGGGTACCCCTTCTCATTTTTTTGGGCGAAAAAACTTTTTGTCGAGAAATGGATAATCAGAATGATATTCTTCATGGAAATGACCCGCTGATTCCAAATATGTGTGCCATTTCCCGATTCCGAAGCCTCCTGCGATTTTACCAATGAAAAACGACAGAAAAAAAGTGAAAAAAAAATAAAAAGTAAATCGACGATTAAAAATCGTAGGAATTTTTTATTTCAATTTGGCTTGCAGATTCTGAAAGCGTAGGTCACGCAGATTCCAAATATAACGATCATTCCCACGTTCCGAATATTTCGACAATTTTCAGATTTCAGAAAAAAAGGAAAGGGGTACCCCTTCTCATTTTTTTGGGCGAAAAAACTTTTTGTCGAGAAACGGATAATCAGAATGATAATCTTCATGGAAATGACCCGCTGATTCCAAATATGTGTGCCATTCCCCGATTCCGAAGCCTCCTGCGATTTTACCAATAAAAAACGACAAAAAAAAAGTGAAAAAAAAATAAAAAGTAAATCGACGATTAAAAATCGTAGGAATTTTTTATTTCAATTTGGCCTGCAGATTCTGAAAGCGTAGGTCACGCAGATTCCAAATATAACGATCATTCCCACGTTTCGAATATTTCAGAAATTTTCAGATTTCTGAAAAAAAGGAAAGGGGTACCCCTTCTCATTTTTTTGGGCGAAAAAACTTCTTGTCGAGAAACGGATAATCAGAATGATATTCTTCATGGAAATGACCCGCTGATTCCAAATATGTGTGCCATTTCCCGATTCCGAAGCCTCCTGCGATTTCACCAATGAAAAACGACAAAAAAAAAAGTGAAAAAAAAATAAAAAGTAAATCGACGATTAAAAATCGTAGGAATTTTTTATTTCAATTTGGCTTGCAGATTCTGAAAGCGTAGGTCACGCAGATTCCAAATATAACGATCATTCCCACGTTCCGAATATTTCGACAATTTTCAGATTTCAGAAAAAAAGGAAAGGGGTACCCCTTCTCATTTTTTTGGGCGAAAAAACTTTTTGTCGAGAAACGGATAATCAGATTGATGATCTTCATGGAAATGACCCGCTGATTCCAAATATGTGTGCCATTCCTCGATTCCGAAGCCTCCTGCGATTTTACCAATAAAAAACGACAGAAAAAAAAGTGAAAAAAAAATAAAAAGTAAATCGACGGTTAAAAATCGTAGGAATTTTTTATTTCAATTCCGCTTGCAGATTCTGAAAGCGTAGGTCCCGCAGATTCCAAATATAACGATCATTTCCACGTTCCAAATATTTCGAAAATTTTCAGATTTTTGAAAATAAGGAAAGGGGTACCCCTTCTCATTTTTTTGGGCGAAAAAACTTTTTTTCGAGAAACGGATACTCAGAATGATATTCTTCATGGAAATGACCCGCTGATTCCAAATATGTGTGCCATTTCCCGATTCCGAAGCCTCCTGCGATTTCACCAATGAAAAACGACAAAAAAAAAAGTGAAAAAAAAATAAAAAGTAAATCGACGATTAAAAATCGTAGGAATTTTTTATTTCAATTTGGCTTGCAGATTCTGAAAGCGTAGGTCACGCAGATTCCAAATATAACGATCATTCCCACGTTTCGAGTATTTCAGAAATTTTCAGATTTCTGAAAAAAAGGAAAGGGGTACCCCTTCTCATTTTTTTGGGCGAAAAAACTTTTTGTCGAGAAACGGATACTCAGAATGATATTCTTCATGGAAATGACCCGCTGATTCCAAATATGTGTGCCATTTCCCGATTCCGAAGCCTCCTGCGATTTCACCAATGAAAAACGACAAAAAAAAAAGTGAAAAAAAAATAAAAAGTAAATCGACGATTAAAAATCGTAGGAATTTTTTATTTCAATTTGGCTTGCAGATTCTGAAAGCGTAGGTCACGCAGATTCCAAATATAACGATCATTCCCACGTTTCGAGTATTTCAGAAATTTTCAGATTTCTGAAAAAAAGGAAAGGGGTACCCCTTCTCATTTTTTTGGGCGAAAAAACTTTTTGTCGAGAAATGGATAATCAGAATGATATTCTTCATGGAAATGACCCGCTGATTCCAAATATGTGTGCCATTTCCCGATTCCGAAGCCTCCTGCGATTTTACCAATGAAAAACGACAGAAAAAAAGTGAAAAAAAAATAAAAAGTAAATCGACGATTAAAAATCGTAGGAATTTTTTATTTCAATTTGGCTTGCAGATTCTGAAAGCGTAGGTCACGCAGATTCTAAATATAACGATCATTCCCACGTTCCGAACATTTCAGAAATTTTCAGATTTTTGAAAATAAGGAAAGGGGTACCCCTTCTCATTTTTTTGGGCGAAAAAACTTTTTTTCGAGAAACGGATACTCAGAATGATATTCTTCATGGAAACGACCCGCTGATTCCAAATATGTGTGCCATTCCCCGATTCCGAAGCCTCCTGCGATTTTACCAATAAAAAACGACAAAAAAAAAATAAATAAATAAAATAAAAAGTAAATCGACGATTAAAAATCGTAGGAATTTTTTATTTCAATTTGGCTTGCAGATTCTGAAAGCGTAGGTCACGCAGATTCCAAATATAACGATCATTCCCACGTTTCGAATATTTCAGAAATTTTCAGATTTCTGAAAAAAAGGAAAGGGGTACCCCTTCTCATTTTTTTGGGCGAAAAAACTTCTTGTCGAGAAACGGATAATCAGAATGATATTCTTCATGGAAATGACCCGCTGATTCCAAATATGTGTGCCATTTCCCGATTCCGAAGCCTCCTGCGATTTCACCAATGAAAAACGACAAAAAAAAAAGTGAAAAAAAAATAAAAAGTAAATCGACGATTAAAAATCGTAGGAATTTTTTATTTCAATTTGGCTTGCAGATTCTGAAAGCGTAGGTCACGCAGATTCCAAATATAACGATCATTCCCACGTTCCGAATATTTCGAAAATTTTCAGATTTCTGAAAAAAAGGAAAGGGGTACCCCTTCTCATTTTTTTGGGCGAAAAAACTTTTTGTTGAGAAACGGATAATCAGAATGATAATCTTCATGGAAATGACCCGCTGATTCCAAATATGTGTGCCATTCCCCGATTCCGAAGCCTCCTGCGATTTTACCAATAAAAAACGACAAAAAAAAAGTGAAAAAAAAATAAAAAGTAAATCGACGATTAAAAATCGTAGGAATTTTTTATTTCAATTTGGCTTGCAGATTCTGAAAGCGTAGGTCACGCAGATTCCAAATATAACGATCATTCCCACGTTCCGAATATTTCGAAAATTTTCAGATTTCTGAAAAAAAGGAAAGGGGTACCCCTTCTCATTTTTTTGGGCGAAAAAACTTTTTGTCGAGAAACGGATAATCAGAATGATATTCTTCATGGAAATGACCCGCTGATTCCAAATATGTGTGCCATTCCCCGATTCCGAAGCCTCCTGCGATTTTACCAATAAAAAACGACAAAAAAAAAATAAATAAATAAAATAAAAAGTAAATCGACGATTAAAAATCGTAGGAATTTTTTATTTCAATTTGGCTTGCAGATTCTGAAAGCGTAGGTCACGCAGATTCCAAATATAACGATCATTCCCACGTTCCGAATATTTCGGAAATTTTCAGATTTCTGAAAAAAAGGAAAGGGGTACCCCTTCTCATTTTTTCGGGCGAAAAAACTTTTTTTCGAGAAACGGATACTCAGAATGATATTCTTCATGGAAATGACCCGCTGATTCCAAATATGTGTGCCATTTCCCGATTCCGAAGCCTCCTGCGATTTTACCAATAAAAAACGACAATAAAAAAATAAATAAATAAAATAAAAAGTAAATCGACGATTAAAAATCGTAGGAATTTTTTATTTCAATTTGGCTTGCAGATTCTGAAAGCGTAGGTCACGCAGATTCCAAATATAACGATCATTCCCACGTTCCGAATATTTCGAAAATTTTCAGATTTCTGAAAAAAAGGAAAGGGGTACCCCTTCTCATTTTTTTGGGCGAAAAAACTTTTTGTCGAGAAACGGATAATCAGAATGATAATCTTCATGGAAATGACCCGCTGATTCCAAATATGTGTGCCATTCCCCGATTCCGAAGCCTCCTGCGATTTTACCAATAAAAAACGACAAAAAAAAAATAAATAAATAAAATAAAAAGTAAATCGACGATTAAAAATCGTAGGAATTTTTTATTTCAATTTGGCTTGCAGATTCTGAAAGCGT
Source organism: Ametastegia equiseti (assembly GCA_963989295.1). NCBI lineage: Eukaryota > Metazoa > Arthropoda > Insecta > Hymenoptera > Tenthredinidae > Ametastegia > Ametastegia equiseti. The sequence goes on along the minus strand of OZ022403.1, from coordinate 5,032,874 downwards.
AGGTCACGCAGATTCCAAATATAACGATCATTCCCACGTTCCGAATATTTCGAAAATTTTCAGATTTCTGAAAAAAAGGAAAGGGGTACCCCTTCTCATTTTTTCGGGCGAAAAAACTTTTTTTCGAGAAACGGATACTCAGAATGATATTCTTCATGGAAATGACCCGCTGATTCCAAATATGTGTGCCATTCCCCAATTCCGAAGCCTCCTGCGATTTTACCAATAAAAAACGACAAAAAAAAAATAAATAAATAAAATAAAAAGTAAATCGACGATTAAAAATCGTAGGAATTTTTCATTTCAATTTGGCTTGCAGATTCTGAAAGCGTAGGTCACGCAGATTCCAAATATAACGATCATTCCCACGTTCCGAATATTTCGACAATTTTCAGATTTCAGAAAAAAAGGAAAGGGGTACCCCTTCTCATTTTTTCGGGCGAAAAAACTTTTTGTCGAGAAACGGATAATCAGAATGATAATCTTCATGGAAATGACCCGCTGATTCCAAATATGTGTGCCATTCCCCGATTCCGAAGCCTCCTGCGATTTTACCAATAAAAAACAACAAAAAAAAAAGTGAAAAAAAAATAAAAAGTAAATCGACGATTAAAAATCGTAGGAATTTTTTATTTCAATTTGGCTTGCAGATTCTGAAAGCGTAGGTCACGCAGATTCCAAATATAACGATCATTCCCACGTTCCGAATATTTCGAAAATTTTCAGATTTCTGAAAAAAAGGAAAGGGGTACCCCTTCTCATTTTTTTGGGCGAAAAAACTTTTTGTCGAGAAACGGATAATCAGAATGATAATCTTCATGGAAATGACCCGCTGATTCCAAATATGTGTGCCATTCCCCGATTCCGAAGCCTCCTGCGATTTTACCAATAAAAAACGACAAAAAAAAAGTGAAAAAAAAATAAAAAGTAAATCGACGATTAAAAATCGTAGGAATTTTTCATTTCAATTTGGCTTGCAGATTCTGAAAGCGTAGGTCACGCAGATTCCAAATATAACGATCATTCCCACGTTCCGAATATTTCGAAAATTTTCAGATTTCTGAAAAAAAGGAAAGGGGTACCCCTTCTCATTTTTTTGGGCGAAAAAACTTTTTGTCGAGAAACGGATAATCAGAATGATATTCTTCATGGAAATGACCCGCTGATTCCAAATATGTGTGCCATTCCCCGATTCCGAAGTCTCCTGCGATTTTACCAATAAAAAACGACAAAAAAAAAATAAATAAATAAAATAAAAAGTAAATCGACGATTAAAAATCGTAGGAATTTTTTATGTCAATTTGGCTTGCAGATTCTGAAAGCGTAGGTCACGCAGATTCCAAATATAACGATCATTCCCACGTTCCGAATATTTCGAAAATTTTCAGATTTCTGAAAAAAAGGAAAGGGGTACCCCTTCTCATTTTTTTGGGCGAAAAAACTTTTTGTCGAGAAACGGATAATCAGAATGATAATCTTCATGGAAATGACCCGCTGATTCCAAATATGTGTGCCATTCCCCGATTCCGAAGCCTCCTGCGATTTTACCAATAAAAAACGACAAAAAAAAAGTGAAAAAAAAATAAAAAGTAAATCGACGATTAAAAATCGTAGGAATGTTTTATTTCAATTTGGCTTGCAGATTCTGAAAGCGTAGGTCACGCAGATTCCAAATATAACGATCATTCCCACGTTCCGAATATTTCGAAAATTTTCAGATTTCTGAAAAAAAGGAAAGGGGTACCCCTTCTCATTTTTTTGGGCGAAAAAACTTTTTGTCGAGAAACGGATAATCAGAATGATATTCTTCATGGAAATGACCCGCTGATTCCAAATATGTGTGCCATTCCCCGATTCCGAAGCCTCCTGCGATTTTACCAATAAAAAACGACAAAAAAAAAATAAATGAATAAAATAAAAAGTAAATCGACGATTAAAAATCGTAGGAATTTTTTATTTCAATTTGGCTTGCAGATTCTGAAAGCGTAGGTCACGCAGATTCCAAATATAACGATCATTCCCACGTTCCGAATATTTCGAAAATTTTCAGATTTCTGAAAAAAAGGAAAGGGGTACCCCTTCTCATTTTTTCGGGCGAAAAAACTTTTTTTCGAGAAACGGATACTCAGAATGATATTCTTCATGGAAATAACCCGCTGATTCCAAATATGTGTGCCATTCCCCGATTCCGAAGCCTCCTGCGATTTTACCAATAAAAAACGACAAAAAAAAAATAAATAAATAAAATAAAAAGTAAATCGACGATTAAAAATCGTAGGAATTTTTTATTTCAATTTGGCTTGCAGATTCTGAAAGCGTAGGTCACGCAGATTCCAAATATAACGATCATTCCCACGTTCTGAATATTTCGACAGTTTTCAGATTTCAGAAAAAAAGGAAAGGGGTACCCCTTCTCATTTTTTTGGGCGAAAAAACTTTTTGTCGAGAAACGGATAATCAGAATGATAATCTTCATGGAAATGACCCGCAGATTCCAAATATGTGTGCCATTCCCCGATTCCGAAGCCTCCTGCGATTTTACCAATAAAAAACGACAAAAAAAAAAGTGAAAAAAAAATAAAAAGTAAATCGACGATTAAAAATCGTAGGAATTTTTTATTTCAATTTGGCTTGCAGATTCTGAAAGCGTAGGTCACGCAGATTCCAAATATAACGATCATTCCCACGTTCCGAATATTTCGAAAATTTTCAGATTTCTGAAAAAAAGGAAAGGGGTACCCCTTCTCATTTTTTTGGGCGAAAAAACTTTTTGTCGAGAAACGGATAATCAGAATGATAATCTTCATGGAAATGACCCGCTGATTCCAAATATGTGTGCCATTCCCCGATTCCTAAGCCTCCTGCGATTTTACCAATAAAAAACGACAAAAAAAAAGTGAAAAAAAAATAAAAAGTAAATCGACGATTAAAAATCGTAGGAATTTTTTATTTCAATTTGGCTTGCAGATTCTGAAAGCGTAGGTCACGCAGATTCCAAATATAACGATCATTCCCACGTTCCGAATATTTCGAAAATTTTCAGATTTCTGAAAAAAAGGAAAGGGGTACCCCTTCTCATTTTTTTGGGCGAAAAAACTTTTTGTCGAGAAACGGATAATCAGAATGATATTCTTCATGGAAATGACCCGCTGATTCCAAATATGTGTGCCATTCCCCGATTCCGAAGCCTCCTGCGATTTTACCAATAAAAAACGACAAAAAAAAAATAAATAAATAAAATAAAAAGTAAATCGACGATTAAAAATCGTAGGAATTTTTTATTTCAATTTGGCTTGCAGATTCTGAAAGCGTAGGTCACGCAGATTCCAAATATAACGATCATTCCCACGTTCCGAATATTTCGAAAATTTTCAGATTTCTGAAAAAAAGGAAAGGGGTACCCCTTCTCATTTTTTCGGGCGAAAAAACTTTTTTTCGAGAAACGGATACTCAGAATGATATTCTTCATGGAAATGACCCGCTGATTCCAAATATGTGTGCCATTCCCCGATTCCGAAGCCTCCTGCGATTTTACCAATAAAAAACGACAAAAAAAAAAGTGAAAAAAAAATAAAAAGTAAATCGACGATTAAAAATCGTAGGAATTTTTTATTTCAATTTGGCTTGCAGATTCTGAAAGCGTAGGTCACGCAGATTCCAAATATAACGATCATTCCCACGTTTCGAATATTTCAGAAATTTTCAGATTTCTGAAAAAAAGGAAAGGGGTACCCCTTCTCATTTTTTTGGGCGAAAAAACTTCTTGTCGAGAAACGGATAATCAGAATGATATTCTTCATGGAAATGACCCGCTGATTCCAAATATGTGTGCCATTTCCCGATTCCGAAGCCTCCTGCGATTTCACCAATGAAAAACGACAAAAAAAAAAGTGAAAAAAAAATAAAAAGTAAATCGACGATTAAAAATCGTAGGAATTTTTTATTTCAATTTGGCTTGCAGATTCTGAAAGCGTAGGTCACGCAGATTCCAAATATAACGATCATTCCCACGTTTCGAGTATTTCAGAAATTTTCAGATTTCTGAAAAAAAGGAAAGGGGTACCCCTTCTCATTTTTTTGGGCGAAAAAACTTTTTGTCGAGAAATGGATAATCAGAATGATATTCTTCATGGAAATGACCCGCTGATTCCAAATATGTGTGCCATTTCCCGATTCCGAAGCCTCCTGCGATTTTACCAATGAAAAACGACAGAAAAAAAGTGAAAAAAAAATAAAAAGTAAATCGACGATTAAAAATCGTAGGAATTTTTTATTTCAATTTGGCTTGCAGATTCTGAAAGCGTAGGTCACGCAGATTCTAAATATAACGATCATTCCCACGTTCCGAATATTTCGAAAATTTTCAGATTTCTGAAAAAAAGGAAAGGGGTACCCCTTCTCATTTTTTTGGGCGAAAAAACTTTTTGTCGAGAAACGGATAATCAGAATGATATTCTTGATGGAAATGACCCGCTGATTCCAAATATGTGTGCCATTCCCCGATTCCGAAGCCTCCTGCGATTTTACCAATAAAAAACGACAAAAAAAAAATAAATAAATAAAATAAAAAGTAAATCGACGATTAAAAATCGTAGGAATTTTTTATTTCAATTTGGCTTGCAGATTCTGAAAGCGTAGGTCACGCAGATTCCAAATATAACGATCATTCCCACGTTCCGAATATTTCGAAAATTTTCAGATTTCTGAAAAAAAGGAAAGGGGTACCCCTTCTCATTTTTTCGGGCGAAAAAACTTTTTTTCGAGAAACGGATACTCAGAATGATATTCTTCATGGAAATGACCCGCTGATTCCAAATATGTGTGCCATTCCCCGATTCCGAAGCCTCCTGCGATTTTACCAATAAAAAACGACAAAAAAAAAATGAATAAATAACATAAAAAGTAAATCGACGATTAAAAATCGTAGGAATTTTTTATTTCAATTTGGCTTGCAGATTCTGAAAGCGTAGGTCACGCAGATTCCAAATATAACGATCATTCCCACGTTCCGAATATTTTGACAATTTTCAGATTTCAGAAAAAAAGGAAAGGGGTACCCCTTCTCATTTTTTTGGGCGAAAAAACTTTTTGTCGAGAAACGGATAATCAGAATGATAATCTTCATGGAAATGACCCGCTGATTCCAAATATGTGTGCCATTCCCCGATTCCGAAGCCTCCTGCGATTTTACCAATAAAAAACGACAAAAAAAAAAGTGAAAAAAAAATAAAAAGTAAATCGACGATTAAAAATCGTAGGAATTTTTTATTTCAATTTGGCTTGCAGATTCTGAAAGCGTAGGTCACGCAGATTCCAAATATAACGATCATTCCCACGTTCCGAATATTTCGAAAATTTTCAGATTTCTGAAAAAAAGGAAAGGGGTACCCCTTCTCATTTTTTTGGGCGAAAAAACTTTTTGTCGAGAAACGGATAATCAGAATGATATTCTTCATGGAAATGACCCGCTGATTCCAAATATGTGTGCCATTCCCCGATTCCGAAGCCTCCTGCGATTTTACCAATAAAAAACGACAAAAAAAAAAGTGAAAAAAAAATAAAAAGTAAATCGACGATTAAAAATCGTAGGAATTTTTTATTTCAATTTGGCTTGCAGATTCTGAAAGCGTAGGTCACGCAGATTCCAAATATAACGATCATTCCCACGTTTCGAATATTTCAGAAATTTTCAGATTTCTGAAAAAAAGGAAAGGGGTACCCCTTCTCATTTTTTTGGGCGAAAAAACTTCTTGTCGAGAAACGGATAATCAGAATGATATTCTTCATGGAAATGACCCGCTGATTCCAAATATGTGTGCCATTTCCCGATTCCGAAGCCTCCTGCGATTTCACCAATGAAAAACGACAAAAAAAAAAGTGAAAAAAAAATAAAAAGTAAATCGACGATTAAGAATCGTAGAAATTTTTTATTTCAATTTGGCTTGCAGATTCTGAAAGCGCAGGTCACGCAGATTCCAAATATAACGATCATTCCCACGTTCCGAATATTTCGAAAATTTTCAGATTTCTGAAAAAAAGGAAAGGGGTACCCCTTCTCATTTTTTTGGGCGAAAAAACTTTTTGTCGAGAAACGGATAATCAGAATGATAATCTTCATGGAAATGACCCGCTGATTCCAAATATGTGTGCGATTCCCCGATTCCGAAGCCTCCTGCGATTTTACCAATAAAAAACGACAAAAAAAAGGTGAAAAAAAAATAAAAAGTAAATCGACGATTAAAAATCGTAGGAATTTTTTATTTCAATTTGGCTTGCAGATTCTGAAAGCGTAGGTCACGCAAATTCCAAATATAACGATCATTCCCACGTTCCGAATATTTCGAAAATTTTCAGATTTCTGAAAAAAAGGAAAGGGGTACCCCTTCTCATTTTTTTGGGCGAAAAAACTCTTTGTCGAGAAACGGATAATCAGAATGATAATCTTCATGGAAATGACCCGCTGATTCCAAATATGTGTGCCATTCCCCGATTCCGAAGCCTCCTGCGATTTTACCAATAAAAAACGACAAAAAAAAAATAAATAAATAAAATAAAAAGTAAATCGACGATTAAAAATCGTAGGAATTTTTTATTTCAATTTGGCTTGCAGATTCTGAAAGCGTAGGTCACGCAGATTCCAAATATAACGATCATTCCCACGTTCCGAATATTTCGACAATTTTCAGATTTCTGAAAAAAAGGAAAGGGGTACCCCTTCTCATTTTTTTGGGCGAAAAAACTTTTTGTCGAGAAACGGATAATCAGAATAATATTCTTCATGGAAATGACCCGCTGATTCCAAATATGTGTGCCATTCCCCGATTCCGAAGCCTCCTGCGATTTTACCAATAAAAAACGACAAAAAAAAAATAAATAAATAAAATAAAAAGTAAATCGACGATTAAAAATCGTAGGAATTTTTTATTTCAATTTGGCTTGCAGATTCTGAAAGCGTAGGTCACGCAGATTCCAAATATAACGATCATTCCCACGTTCCGAATATTTCGAAAATTTTCAGATTTCTGAAAAAAAGGAAAGGGGTACCCCTTCTCATTTTTTCGGGCGAAAAAACTTTTTTTCGAGAAACGGATACTCAGAATGATATTCTTCATGGAAATGACCCGCTGATTCCAAATATGTGTGCCATTCCCCGATTCCGAAGCCTCCTGCGATTTTACCAATAAAAAACGACAAAAAAAAAATAAATAAATAAAATAAAAAGTAAATCGACGATTAAAAATCGTAGGAATTTTTTATTTCAATTTGGCTTGCAGATTCTGAAAGCGTAGGTCACGCAGATTCCAAATATAACGATCATTCCCACGTTCCGAATATTTCGACAATTTTCAGATTTCAGAAAAAAAGGAAAGGGGTACCCCTTCTCATTTTTTTGGGCGAAAAAACTTTTTGTCGAGAAACGGATAATCAGAATGATATTCTTCATGGAAATGACCCGCTGATTCCAAATATGTGTGCCATTCCCCGATTCCGAAGCCTCCTGCGATTTTACCAATAAAAAACGACAAAAAAAAAATAAATAAATAAAATAAAAAGTAAATCGACGATTAAAAATCGTAGGAATTTTTTATTTCAATTTGGCTTGCAGATTCTGAAAGCGTAGGTCACGCAGATTCCAAATATAACGATCATTCCCACGTTCCGAATATTTCGAAAATTTTCAGATTTCTGAAAAAAAGGAAAGGGGTACCCCTTCTCATTTTTTCGGGCGAAAAAACTTTTTTTCGAGAAACGGATACTCAGAATGATATTCTTCATGGAAATGACCCGCTGATTCCAAATATGTGTGCCATTCCCCGATTCCGAAGCCTCCTGCGATTTTACCAATAAAAAACGACAAAAAAAAAAGTGAAAAAAAAATAAAAAGTAAATCGACGATTAAAAATCGTAGGAATTTTTTATTTCAATTTGGCTTGCAGATTCTGAAAGCGTAGGTCACGCAGATTCCAAATATAACGATCATTCCCACGTTTCGAATATTTCAGAAATTTTCAGATTTCTGAAAAAAAGGAAAGGGGTACCCCTTCTCATTTTTTTGGGCGAAAAAACTTCTTGTCGAGAAACGGATAATCAGAATGATATTCTTCATGGAAATGACCCGCTGATTCCAAATATGTGTGCCATTTCCCGATTCCGAAGCCTCCTGCGATTTCACCAATGAAAAACGACAAAAAAAAAAGTGAAAAAAAAATAAAAAGTAAATCGACGATTAAAAATCGTAGAAATTTTTTATTTCAATTTGGCTTGCAGATTCTGAAAGCGTAGGTCACGCAGATTCCAAATATAACGATCATTCCCACGTTCCGAATATTTCGAAAATTTTCAGATTTCTGAAAAAAAGGAAAGGGGTACCCCTTCTCATTTTTTTGGGCGAAAAAACTTTTTGTCGAGAAACGGATAATCAGAATGATAATCTTCATGGAAATGACCCGCTGATTCCAAATATGTGTGCGATTCCCCGATTCCGAAGCCTCCTGCGATTTTACCAATAAAAAACGACAAAAAAAAGGTGAAAAAAAAATAAAAAGTAAATCGACGATTAAAAATCGTAGGAATTTTTTATTTCAATTTGGCTTGCAGATTCTGAAAGCGTAGGTCACGCAAATTCCAAATATAACGATCATTCCCACGTTCCGAATATTTCGAAAATTTTCAGATTTCTGAAAAAAAGGAAAGGGGTACCCCTTCTCATTTTTTTGGGCGAAAAAACTCTTTGTCGAGAAACGGATAATCAGAATGATAATCTTCATGGAAATGACCCGCTGATTCCAAATATGTGTGCCATTCCCCGATTCCGAAGCCTCCTGCGATTTTACCAATAAAAAACGACAAAAAAAAAATAAATAAATAAAATAAAAAGTAAATCGACGGTTAAAAATCGTAGGAATTTTTTATTTCAATTTGGCTTGCAGATTCTGAAAGCGTAGGTCACGCAGATTCCAAATATAACGATCATTCCCACGTTCCGAATATTTCGACAATTTTCAGATTTCTGAAAAAAAGGAAAGGGGTACCCCTTCTCATTTTTTTGGGCGAAAAAACTTTTTGTCGAGAAACGGATAATCAGAATAATATTCTTCATGGAAATGACCCGCTGATTCCAAATATGTGTGCCATTCCCCGATTCCGAAGCCTCCTGCGATTTTACCAATAAAAAACGACAAAAAAAAAATAAATAAATAAAATAAAAAGTAAATCGACGATTAAAAATCGTAGGAATTTTTTATTTCAATTTGGCTTGCAGATTCTGAAAGCGTAGGTCACGCAGATTCCAAATATAACGATCATTCCCACGTTCCGAATATTTCGAAAATTTTCAGATTTCTGAAAAAAAGGAAAGGGGTACCCCTTCTCATTTTTTCGGGCGAAAAAACTTTTTTTCGAGAAACGGATACTCAGAATGATATTCTTCATGGAAATGACCCGCTGATTCCAAATATGTGTGCCATTCCCCGATTCCGAAGCCTCCTGCGATTTTACCAATAAAAAACGACAAAAAAAAAATAAATAAATAAAATAAAAAGTAAATCGACGATTAAAAATCGTAGGAATTTTTTATTTCAATTTGGCTTGCAGATTCTGAAAGCGTAGGTCACGCAGATTCCAAATATAACGATCATTCCCACGTTCCGAATATTTCGACAATTTTCAGATTTCAGAAAAAAAGGAAAGGGGTACCCCTTCTCATTTTTTTGGGCGAAAAAACTTTTTGTCGAGAAACGGATAATCAGAATGATATTCTTCATGGAAATGACCCGCTGATTCCAAATATGTGTGCCATTCCCCGATTCCGAAGCCTCCTGCGATTTTACCAATAAAAAACGACAAAAAAAAAATAAATAAATAAAATAAAAAGTAAATCGACGATTAAAAATCGTAGGAATTTTTTATTTCAATTTGGCTTGCAGATTCTGAAAGCGTAGGTCACGCAGATTCCAAATATAACGATCATTCCCACGTTCCGAATATTTCGAAAATTTTCAGATTTCTGAAAAAAAGGAAAGGGGTACCCCTTCTCATTTTTTCGGGCGAAAAAACTTTTTTTCGAGAAACGGATACTCAGAATGATATTCTTCATGGAAATGACCCGCTGATTCCAAATATGTGTGCCATTCCCCGATTCCGAAGCCTCCTGCGATTTTACCAATAAAAAACGACAAAAAAAAAAGTGAAAAAAAAATAAAAAGTAAATCGACGATTAAAAATCGTAGGAATTTTTTATTTCAATTTGGCTTGCAGATTCTGAAAGCGTAGGTCACGCAGATTCCAAATATAACGATCATTCCCACGTTTCGAATATTTCAGAAATTTTCAGATTTCTGAAAAAAAGGAAAGGGGTACCCCTTCTCATTTTTTTGGGCGAAAAAACTTCTTGTCGAGAAACGGATAATCAGAATGATATTCTTCATGGAAATGACCCGCTGATTCCAAATATGTGTGCCATTTCCCGATTCCGAAGCCTCCTGCGATTTCACCAATGAAAAACGACAAAAAAAAAAGTGAAAAAAAAATAAAAAGTAAATCGACGATTAAAAATCGTAGGAATTTTTTATTTCAATTTGGCTTGCAGATTCTGAAAGCGTAGGTCACGCAGATTCCAAATATAACGATCATTCCCACGTTTCGAGTATTTCAGAAATTTTCAGATTTCTGAAAAAAAGGAAAGGGGTACCCCTTCTCATTTTTTTGGGCGAAAAAACTTTTTGTCGAGAAATGGATAATCAGAATGATATTCTTCATGGAAATGACCCGCTGATTCCAAATATGTGTGCCATTTCCCGATTCCGAAGCCTCCTGCGATTTTACCAATGAAAAACGACAGAAAAAAAGTGAAAAAAAAATAAAAAGTAAATCGACGATTAAAAATCGTAGGAATTTTTTATTTCAATTTGGCTTGCAGATTCTGAAAGCGTAGGTCACGCAGATTCTAAATATAACGATCATTCCCACGTTTCGAACATTTCAGAAATTTTCAGATTTTTGAAAATAAGGAAAGGGGTACCCCTTCTCATTTTTTTGGGCGAAAAAACTTTTTTTCGAGAAACGGATACTCAGAATGATATTCTTCATGGAAATGACCCGCTGATTACAAATATGTGTGCCATTCCCCGATTCCGAAGCCTCCTGCGATTTTACCAATAAAAAACGACAAAAAAAAAATAAATAAATAAAATAAAAAGTAAATCGACGATTAAAAATCGTAGGAATTTTTTATTTCAATGTGGCTTGCAGATTCTGAAAGCGTAGGTCACGCAGATTCCAAATATAACGATCATTCCCACGTTCCGAATATTTCGAAAATTTTCAGATTTCTGAAAAAAAGGAAAGGGGTACCCCTTCTCATTTTTTTGGGCGAAAAAACTTTTTGTCGAGAAACGGATAATCAGAATGATAATCCTCATGGAAATGACCCGCTGATTCCAAATATGTGTGCCATTCCCCGATTCCGAAGCCTCCTGCGATTTTACCAATAAAAAACGACAAAAAAAAAGTGAAAAAAAAATAAAAAGTAAATCGACGATTAAAAATCGTAGGAATTTTTTATTTCAATTTGGCTTGCAGATTCTAAAAGCGTAGGTCCCGCAGATTCCAAATATAACGATCATTCCCACGTTCCGAATATTTCGAAAATTTTCAGATTTCTGAAAAAAAGGAAAGGGGTACCCCTTCTCATTTTTTTGGGCGAAAAAACTTTTTGTCGAGAAACGGATAATCAGAATGATATTCTTCATGGAAATGACCCGCTGATTCCAAATATGTGTGCCATTCCCCGATTCCGAAGCCTCCTGCGATTTTACCAATAAAAAACGACAAAAAAAAAATAAATAAATAAAATAAAAAGTAAATCGACGATTAAAAATCGTAGGAATTTTTTATTTCAATTTGGCTTGCAGATTCTGAAAGCGTAGGTCACGCAGATTCCAAATATAACGATCATTCCCACGTTCCGAATATTTCGAAAATTTTCAGATTTCTGAAAAAAAGGAAAGGGGTACCCCTTCTCATTTTTTCGGGCGAAAAAACTTTTTTTCGAGAAACGGATACTCAGAATGATATTCTTCATGGAAATGACCCGCTGATTCCAAATATGTGTGCCATTCCCCGATTCCGAAGCCTCCTGCGATTTTACCAATAAAAAACGACAAAAAAAAAATAAATAAATAAAATAAAAAGTAAATCGACGATTAAAAATCGTAGGAATTTTTTATTTCAATTTGGCTTGCAGATTCTGAAAGCGTAGGTCACGCAGATTCCAAATATAACGATCATTCCCACGTTCCGAATATTTCGACAATTTTCAGATTTCAGAAAAAAAGGAAAGGGGTACCCCTTCTCATTTTTTTGGGCGAAAAAACTTTTTGTCGAGAAACGGATAATCAGAATGATATTCTTCATGGAAATGACCCGCTGATTCCAAATATGTGTGCCATTCCCCGATTCCGAAGCCTCCTGCGATTTTACCAATAAAAAACGACAAAAAAAAAATAAATAAATAAAATAAAAAGTAAATCGACGATTAAAAATCGTAGGAATTTTTTATTTCAATTTGGCTTGCAGATTCTGAAAGCGTAGGTCACGCAGATTCCAAATATAACGATCATTCCCACGTTCCGAATATTTCGAAAATTTTCAGATTTCTGAAAAAAAGGAAAGGGGTACCCCTTCTCATTTTTTCGGGCGAAAAAACTTTTTTTCGAGAAACGGATACTCAGAATGATATTCTTCATGGAAATGACCCGCTGATTCCAAATATGTGTGCCATTCCCCGATTCCGAAGCCTCCTGCGATTTTACCAATAAAAAACGACAAAAAAAAAAGTGAAAAAAAAATAAAAAGTAAATCGACGATTAAAAATCGTAGGAATTTTTTATTTCAATTTGGCTTGCAGATTCTGAAAGCGTAGGTCACGCAGATTCCAAATATAACGATCATTCCCACGTTTCGAATATTTCAGAAATTTTCAGATTTCTGAAAAAAAGGAAAGGGGTACCCCTTCTCATTTTTTTGGGCGAAAAAACTTCTTGTCGAGAAACGGATAATCAGAATGATATTCTTCATGGAAATGACCCGCTGATTCCAAATATGTGTGCCATTTCCCGATTCCGAAGCCTCCTGCGATTTCACCAATGAAAAACGACAAAAAAAAAAGTGAAAAAAAAATAAAAAGTAAATCGACGATTAAAAATCGTAGGAATTTTTTATTTCAATTTGGCTTGCAGATTCTGAAAGCGTAGGTCACGCAGATTCCAAATATAACGATCATTCCCACGTTTCGAGTATTTCAGAAATTTTCAGATTTCTGAAAAAAAGGAAAGGGGTACCCCTTCTCATTTTTTTGGGCGAAAAAACTTTTTGTCGAGAAACGGATAATCAGAATGATATTCTTCATGGAAATGACCCGCTGATTCCAAATATGTGTGCCATTTCCCGATTCCGAAGCCTCCTGCGATTTTACCAATGAAAAACGACAGAAAAAAAGTGAAAAAAAAATAAAAAGTAAATCGACGATTAAAAATCGTAGGAATTTTTTATTTCAATTTGGCTTGCAGATTCTGAAAGCGTAGGTCACGCAGATTCTAAATATAACGATCATTCCCACGTTTCGAACATTTCAGAAATTTTCAGATTTTTGAAAATAAGGAAAGGGGTACCCCTTCTCATTTTTTTGGGCGAAAAAACTTTTTTTCGAGAAACGGATACTCAGAATGATATTCTTCATGGAAATGACCCGCTGATTACAAATATGTGTGCCATTCCCCGATTCCGAAGCCTCCTGCGATTTTACCAATAAAAAACGACAAAAAAAAAATAAATAAATAAAATAAAAAGTAAATCGACGATTAAAAATCGTAGGAATTTTTTATTTCAATGTGGCTTGCAGATTCTGAAAGCGTAGGTCACGCAGATTCCAAATATAACGATCATTCCCACGTTCCGAATATTTCGAAAATTTTCAGATTTCTGAAAAAAAGGAAAGGGGTACCCCTTCTCATTTTTTTGGGCGAAAAAACTTTTTGTCGAGAAACGGATAATCAGAATGATAATCCTCATGGAAATGACCCGCTGATTCCAAATATGTGTGCCATTCCCCGATTCCGAAGCCTTCTGCGATTTTACCAATAAAAAACGACAAAAAAAAAGTGAAAAAAAAATAAAAAGTAAATCGACGATTAAAAATCGTAGGAATTTTTTATTTCAATTTGGCTTGCAGATTCTAAAAGCGTAGGTCCCGCAGATTCCAAATATAACGATCATTCCCACGTTCCGAATATTTCGAAAATTTTCAGATTTCTGAAAAAAAGGAAAGGGGCACCCCTTCTCATTTTTTTGGGCGAAAAAACTTTTTGTCGAGAAACGGATAATCAGAATGATATTCTTCATGGAAATGACCCGCTGATTCCAAATATGTGTGCCATTCCCCGATTCCGAAGCCTCCTGCGATTTTACCAATAAAAAACGACAAAAAAAAAATAAATAAATAAAATAAAAAGTAAATCGACGATTAAAAATCGTAGGAATTTTTTATTTCAATTTGGCTTGCAGATTCTGAAAGCGTAGGTCACGCAGATTCCAAATATAACGATCATTCCCACGTTCCGAATATTTCGAAAATTTTCAGATTTCTGAAAAAAAGGAAAGGGGTACCCCTTCTCATTTTTTCGGGCGAAAAAACTTTTTTTCGAGAAACGGATACTCAGAATGATATTCTTCATGGAAATGACCCGCTGATTCCAAATATGTGTGCCATTCCCCGATTCCGAAGCCTCCTGCGATTTTACCAATAAAAAACGACAAAAAAAAAATAAATAAATAAAATAAAAAGTAAATCGACGATTAAAAATCGTAGGAATTTTTTATTTCAATTTGGCTTGCAGATTCTGAAAGCGTAGGTCACGCAGATTCCAAATATAACGATCATTCCCACGTTTCGAATATTTCAGAAATTTTCAGATTTCTGAAAAAAAGGAAAGGGGTACCCCTTCTCATTTTTTTGGGCGAAAAAACTTCTTGTCGAGAAACGGATAATCAGAATGATATTCTTCATGGAAATGACCCGCTGATTCCAAATATGTGTGCCATTTCCCGATTCCGAAGCCTCCTGCGATTTCACCAATGAAAAACGACAAAAAAAAAAGTG
The DNA here is from genome assembly GCA_963989295.1 of Ametastegia equiseti. Lineage (NCBI taxonomy): Eukaryota > Metazoa > Arthropoda > Insecta > Hymenoptera > Tenthredinidae > Ametastegia > Ametastegia equiseti. Next base: position 5,017,717 of record OZ022403.1, on the reverse strand, counting down.
AAAAAAAAATAAAAAGTAAATCGACGATTAAAAATCGTAGGAATTTTTTATTTCAATTTGGCTTGCAGATTCTGAAAGCGTAGGTCACGCAGATTCCAAATATAACGATCATTCCCACGTTTCGAGTATTTCAGAAATTTTCAGATTTCTGAAAAAAAGGAAAGGGGTACCCCTTCTCATTTTTTTGGGCGAAAAAACTTTTTGTCGAGAAATGGATAATCAGAATGATATTCTTCATGGAAATGACCCGCTGATTCCAAATATGTGTGCCATTTCCCGATTCCGAAGCCTCCTGCGATTTTACCAATGAAAAACGACAGAAAAAAAGTGAAAAAAAAATAAAAAGTAAATCGACGATTAAAAATCGTAGGAATTTTTTATTTCAATTTGGCTTGCAGATTCTGAAAGCGTAGGTCACGCAGATTCTAAATATAACGATCATTCCCACGTTTCGAACATTTCAGAAATTTTCAGATTTTTGAAAATAAGGAAAGGGGTACCCCTTCTCATTTTTTTGGGCGAAAAAACTTTTTTTCGAGAAACGGATACTCAGAATGATATTCTTCATGGAAATGACCCGCTGATTACAAATATGTGTGCCATTCCCCGATTCCGAAGCCTCCTGCGATTTTACCAATAAAAAACGACAAAAAAAAAATAAATAAATAAAATAAAAAGTAAATCGACGATTAAAAATCGTAGGAATTTTTTATTTCAATGTGGCTTGCAGATTCTGAAAGCGTAGGTCACGCAGATTCCAAATATAACGATCATTCCCACGTTCCGAATATTTCGCAAATTTTCAGATTTCTGAAAAAAAGGAAAGGGGTACCCCTTCTCATTTTTTTGGGCGAAAAAACTTTTTGTCGAGAAACGGATAATCAGAATGATAATCCTCATGGAAATGACCCGCTGATTCCAAATATGTGTGCCATTCCCCGATTCCGAAGCCTCCTGCGATTTTACCAATAAAAAACGACAAAAAAAAAGTGAAAAAAAAATAAAAAGTAAATCGACGATTAAAAATCGTAGGAATTTTTTATTTCAATTTGGCTTGCAGATTCTAAAAGCGTAGGTCCCGCAGATTCCAAATATAACGATCATTCCCACGTTCCGAATATTTCGAAAATTTTCAGATTTCTGAAAAAAAGGAAAGGGGTACCCCTTCTCATTTTTTTGGGCGAAAAAACTTTTTGTCGAGAAACGGATAATCAGAATGATATTCTTCATGGAAATGACCCGCTGATTCCAAATATGTGTGCCATTCCCCGATTCCGAAGCCTCCTGCGATTTTACCAATAAAAAACGACAAAAAAAAAATAAATAAATAAAATAAAAAGTAAATCGACGATTAAAAATCGTAGGAATTTTTTATTTCAATTTGGCTTGCAGATTCTGAAAGCGTAGGTCACGCAAATTCCAAATATAACGATCATTCCCACGTTCCGAATATTTCGACAATTTTCAGATTTCAGAAAAAAAGGAAAGGGGTACCCCTTCTCATTTTTTTGGGCGAAAAAACTTTTTGTCGAGAAACGGATAATCAGAATGATAATCTTCATGGAAATGACCCGCTGATTCCAAATATGTGTGCCATTCCCCGATTCCGAAGCCTCCTGCGATTTTACCAATAAAAAACGACAAAAAAAAAATAAATAAATAAAATAAAAAGTAAATCGACGATTAAAAATCGTAGGAATTTTTTATTTCAATTTGGCTTGCAGATTCTGAAAGCGTAGGTCACGCAGATTCCAAATATAACGATCATTCCCACGTTCCGAATATTTCGACAATTTTCAGATTTCTGAAAAAAAGGAAAGGGGTACCCCTTCTCATTTTTTTGGGCGAAAAAACTTTTTGTCGAGAAACGGATAATCAGAATAATATTCTTCATGGAAATGACCCGCTGATTCCAAATATGTGTGCCATTCCCCGATTCCGAAGCCTCCTGCGATTTTACCAATAAAAAACGACAAAAAAAAAATAAATAAATAAAATAAAAAGTAAATCGACGATTAAAAATCGTAGGAATTTTTTATTTCAATTTGGCTTGCAGATTCTGAAAGCGTAGGTCACGCAGATTCCGAATATAACGATCATTCCCACGTTCCGAATATTTCGAAAATTTTCAGATTTCTGAAAAAAAGGAAAGGGGTACCCCTTCTCATTTTTTCGGGCGAAAAAACTTTTTTTCGAGAAACGGATACTCAGAATGATATTCTTCATGGAAATGACCCGCTGATTCCAAATATGTGTGCCATTCCCCGATTCCGAAGCCTCCTGCGATTTTACCAATAAAAAACGACAAAAAAAAAATAAATAAGTAAAATAAAAAGTAAATCGACGATTAAAAATCGTAGGAATTTTTTATTTCAATTTGGCTTGCAGATTCTGAAAGCGTAGGTCACGCAGATTCCAAATATAACGATCATTCCCACGTTCCGAATATTTTGACAATTTTCAGATTTCAGAAAAAAAGGAAAGGGGTACCCCTTCTCATTTTTTTGGGCGAAAAAACTTTTTGTCGAGAAACGGATAATCAGAATGATAATCTTCATGGAAATGACCCGCTGATTCCAAATATGTGTGCCATTCCCCGATTCCGAAGCCTCCTGCGATTTTACCAATAAAAAACGACAAAAAAAAAAGTGAAAAAAAAATAAAAAGTAAATCGACGATTAAAAATCGTAGGAATTTTTTATTTCAATTTGGCTTGCAGATTCTGAAAGCGTAGGTCACGCAGATTCCAAATATAACGATCATTCCCACGTTCCGAATATTTCGAAAATTTTCAGATTTCTGAAAAAAAGGAAAGGGGTACCCCTTCTCATTTTTTTGGGCGAAAAAACTTTTTGTCGAGAAACGGATAATCAGAATGATATTCTTCATGGAAATGACCCGCTGATTCCAAATATGTGTGCCATTCCCCGATTCCGAAGCCTCCTGCGATTTTACCAATAAAAAACGACAAAAAAAAAGTGAAAAAAAAATAAAAAGTAAATCGACGATTAAAAATCGTAGGAATTTTTTATTTCAATTTGGCTTGCAGATTCTGAAAGCGTAGGTCACGCAGATTCCAAATATAACGATCATTCCCACGTTCCGAATATTTCGACAATTTTCAGATTTCAGAAAAAAAGGAAAGGGGTACCCCTTCTCATTTTTTTGGGCGAAAAAACTTTTTGTCGAGAAACGGATAATCAGAATGATATTCTTCATGGAAATGACCCGCTGATTCCAAATATGTGTGCCATTCCCCGATTCCGAAGCCTCCTGCGATTTTACCAATAAAAAACGACAAAAAAAAAATAAATAAATAAAATAAAAAGTAAATCGACGATTAAAAATCGTAGGAATTTTTTATTTCAATTTGGCTTGCAGATTCTGAAAGCGTAGGTCACGCAGATTCCAAATATAACGATCATTCCCACGTTCCGAATATTTCGAAAATTTTCAGATTTCTGAAAAAAAGGAAAGGGGTACCCCTTCTCATTTTTTCGGGCGAAAAAACTTTTTTTCGAGAAACGGATACTCAGAATGATATTCTTCATGGAAATGACCCGCTGATTCCAAATATGTGTGCCATTCCCCGATTCCGAAGCCTCCTGCGATTTTACCAATAAAAAACGAAAAAAAAAAAATAAATAAATAAAATAAAAAGTAAATCGACGATTAAAAATCGTAGGAATTTTTTATTTCAATTTGGCTTGCAGATTCTGAAAGCGTAGGTCACGCAGATTCCAAATATAACGATCATTCCCACGTTCCGAATATTTCGACAATTTTCAGATTTCAGAAAAAAAGGAAAGGGGTACCCCTTCTCATTTTTTTGGGCGAAAAAACTTTTTGTCGAGAAACGGATAATCAGAATGATATTCTTCATGGAAATGACCCGCTGATTCCAAATATGTGTGCCATTCCCCGATTCCGAAGCCTCCTGCGATTTTACCAATAAAAAACGACAAAAAAAAAATAAATAAATAAAATAAAAAGTAAATCGACGATTAAAAATCGTAGGAATTTTTTATTTCAATTTGGCTTGCAGATTCTGAAAGCGTAGGTCACGCAGATTCCAAATATAACGATCATTCCCACGTTCCGAATATTTCGAAAATTTTCAGATTTCTGAAAAAAAGGAAAGGGGTACCCCTTCTCATTTTTTCGGGCGAAAAAACTTTTTTTCGAGAAACGGATACTCAGAATGATATTCTTCATGGAAATGACCCGCTGATTCCAAATATGTGTGCCATTCCCCGATTCCGAAGCCTCCTGCGATTTTACCAATAAAAAACGACAAAAAAAAAAGTGAAAAAAAAATAAAAAGTAAATCGACGATTAAAAATCGTAGGAATTTTTTATTTCAATTTGGCTTGCAGATTCTGAAAGCGTAGGTCACGCAGATTCCAAATATAACGATCATTCCCACGTTTCGAATATTTCAGAAATTTTCAGATTTCTGAAAAAAAGGAAAGGGGTACCCCTTCTCATTTTTTTGGGCGAAAAAACTTTTTGTCGAGAAATGGATAATCAGAATGATATTCTTCATGGAAATGACCCGCTGATTTCAAATATGTGTGCCATTTCCCGATTCCGAAGCCTCCTGCGATTTTACCAATGAAAAACGACAGAAAAAAAGTGAAAAAAAAATAAAAAGTAAATCGACGATTAAAAATCGTAGGAATTTTTTATTTCAATTTGGCTTGCAGATTCTGAAAGCGTAGGTCACGCAGATTCTAAATATAACGATCATTCCCACGTTCCGAACATTTCAGAAATTTTCAGATTTTTGAAAATAAGGAAAGGGGTACCCCTTCTCATTTTTTTGGGCGAAAAAACTTTTTTTCGAGAAACGGATACTCAGAATGATATTCTTCATGGAAATGACCCGCTGATTACAAATATGTGTGCCATTCCCCGATTCCGAAGCCTCCTGCGATTTTACCAATAAAAAACGACAAAAAAAAAATAAATAAATAAAATAAAAAGTAAATCGACGATTAAAAATCGTAGGAATTTTTTATTTCAATTTGGCTTGCAGATTCTGAAAGCGTAGGTCACGCAGATTCCAAATATAACGATCATTCCCACGTTCCGAATATTTCGAAAATTTTCAGATTTCTGAAAAAAAGGAAAGGGGTACCCCTTCTCATTTTTTTGGGCGAAAAAACTTTTTGTCGAGAAACGGATAATCAGAATGATAATCCTCATGGAAATGACCCGCTGATTCCAAATATGTGTGCCATTCCCCGATTCCGAAGCCTCCTGCGATTTTACCAATAAAAAACGACAAAAAAAAAGTGAAAAAAAAATAAAAAGTAAATCGACGATTGAAAATCGTAGGAATTTTTTATTTCAATTTGGCTTGCAGATTCTAAAAGTTTAGGTCCCGCAGATTCCAAATATAACGATCATTCCCACGTTCCGAATATTTCGAAAATTTTCAGATTTCTGAAAAAAAGGAAAGGGGTACCCCTTCTCATTTTTTTGGGCGAAAAAACTTTTTGTCGAGAAACGGATAATCAGAATGATATTCTTCATGGAAAAGACCCGCTGATTCCAAATATGTGTGCCATTCCCCGATTCCGAAGCCTCCTGCGATTTTACCAATAAAAAACGACAAAAAAAAAATAAATAAATAAAATAAAAAGTAAATCGACGATTAAAAATCGTAGGAATTTTTTATTTCAATTTGGCTTGCAGATTCTGAAAGCGTAGGTCACGCAGATTCCAAATATAACGATCATTCCCACGTTCCGAATATTTCGACAATTTTCAGATTTCAGAAAAAAAGGAAAGGGGTACCCCTTCTCATTTTTTTGGGCGAAAAAACTTTTTGTCGAGAAACGGATAATCAGAATGATATTCTTCATGGAAATGACCCGCTGATTCCAAATATGTGTGCCATTCCCCGATTCCGAAGCCTCCTGCGATTTTACCAATAAAAAACGACAAAAAAAAAATAAATAAATAAAATAAAAAGTAAATCGACGATTAAAAATCGTAGGAATTTTTTATTTCAATTTGGCTTGCAGATTCTGAAAGCGTAGGTCACGCAGATTCCAAATATAACGATCATTCCCACGTTCCGAATATTTCGAAAATTTTCAGATTTCTGAAAAAAAGGAAAGGGGTACCCCTTCTCATTTTTTCGGGCGAAAAAACTTTTTTTCGAGAAACGGATACTCAGAATGATATTCTTCATGGAAATGACCCGCTGATTCCAAATATGTGTGCCATTCCCCGATTCCGAAGCCTCCTGCGATTTTACCAATAAAAAACGACGAAAAAAAAATAAATAAGTAAAATAAAAAGTAAATCGACGATTAAAAATCGTAGGAATTTTTTATTTCAATTTGGCTTGCAGATTCTGAAAGCGTAGGTCACGCAGATTCCAAATATAACGATCATTCCCACGTTCCGAATATTTCGACAATTTTCAGATTTCAGAAAAAAAGGAAAGGGGTACCCCTTCTCATTTTTTTGGGCGAAAAAACTTTTTGTCGAGAAACGGATAATCAGAATGATATTCTTCATGGAAATGACCCGCTGATTCCAAATATGTGTGCCATTCCCCGATTCCGAAGCCTCCTGCGATTTTACCAATAAAAAACGACAAAAAAAAAATAAATAAATAAAATAAAAAGTAAATCGACGATTAAAAATCGTAGGAATTTTTTATTTCAATTTGGCTTGCAGATTCTGAAAGCGTAGGTCACGCAGATTCCAAATATAACGATCATTCCCACGTTCCGAATATTTCGACAATTTTCAGATTTCTGAAAAAAAGGAAAGGGGTACCCCTTCTCATTTTTTTGGGCGAAAAAACTTTTTGTCGAGAAACGGATAATCAGAATAATATTCTTCATGGAAATGACCCGCTGATTACAAATATGTGTGCCATTCCCCGATTCCGAAGCCTCCTGCGATTTTACCAATAAAAAACGACAAAAAAAAAATAAATAAATAAAATAAAAAGTAAATCGACGATTAAAAATCGTAGGAATTTTTTATTTCAATTTGGCTTGCAGATTCTGAAAGCGTAGGTCACGCAGATTCCAAATATAACGATCATTCCCACGTTCCGAATATTTCGACAATTTTCAGATTTCTGAAAAAAAGGAAAGGGGTACCCCTTCTCATTTTTTTGGGCGAAAAAACTTCTTGTCGAGAAACGGATAATCAGAATGATATTCTTCATGGAAATGACCCGCTGATTCCAAATATGTGTGCCATTTCCCGATTCCGAAGCCTCCTGCGATTTCACCAATGAAAAACGACAAAAAAAAAAGTGAAAAAAAAATAAAAAGTAAATCGACGATTAAAAATCGTAGGAATTTTTTATTTCAATTTGGCTTGCAGATTCTGAAAGCGTAGGTCACGCAGATTCCAAATATAACGATCATTCCCACGTTTCGAGTATTTCAGAAATTTTCAGATTTCTGAAAAAAAGGAAAGGGGTACCCCTTCTCATTTTTTTGGGCGAAAAAACTTTTTGTCGAGAAATGGATAATCAGAATGATATTCTTCATGGAAATGACCCGCTGATTCCAAATATGTGTGCCATTTCCCGATTCCGAAGCCTCCTGCGATTTTACCAATGAAAAACGACAGAAAAAAAGTGAAAAAAAAATAAAAAGTAAATCGACGATTAAAAATCGTAGGAATTTTTTATTTCAATTTGGCTTGCAGATTCTGAAAGCGTAGGTCACGCAGATTCTAAATATAACGATCATTCCCACGTTTCGAACATTTCAGAAATTTTCAGATTTTTGAAAATAAGGAAAGGGGTACCCCTTCTCATTTTTTTGGGCGAAAAAACTTTTTTTCGAGAAACGGATACTCAGAATGATATTCTTCATGGAAATGACCCGCTGATTACAAATATGTGTGCCATTCCCCGATTCCGAAGCCTCCTGCGATTTTACCAATAAAAAACGACAAAAAAAAAATAAATAAATAAAATAAAAAGTAAATCGACGATTAAAAATCGTAGGAATTTTTTATTTCAATGTGGCTTGCAGATTCTGAAAGCGTAGGTCACGCAGATTCCAAATATAACGATCATTCCCACGTTCCGAATATTTCGCAAATTTTCAGATTTCTGAAAAAAAGGAAAGGGGTACCCCTTCTCATTTTTTTGGGCGAAAAAACTTTTTGTCGAGAAACGGATAATCAGAATGATAATCCTCATGGAAATGACCCGCTGATTCCAAATATGTGTGCCATTCCCCGATTCCGAAGCCTCCTGCGATTTTACCAATAAAAAACGACAAAAAAAAAGTGAAAAAAAAATAAAAAGTAAATCGACGATTAAAAATCGTAGGAATTTTTTATTTCAATTTGGCTTGCAGATTCTAAAAGCGTAGGTCCCGCAGATTCCAAATATAACGATCATTCCCACGTTCCGAATATTTCGAAAATTTTCAGATTTCTGAAAAAAAGGAAAGGGGTACCCCTTCTCATTTTTTTGGGCGAAAAAACTTTTTGTCGAGAAACGGATAATCAGAATGATATTCTTCATGGAAATGACCCGCTGATTCCAAATATGTGTGCCATTCCCCGATTCCGAAGCCTCCTGCGATTTTACCAATAAAAAACGACAAAAAAAAAATAAATAAATAAAATAAAAAGTAAATCGACGATTAAAAATCGTAGGAATTTTTTATTTCAATTTGGCTTGCAGATTCTGAAAGCGTAGGTCACGCAGATTCCAAATATAACGATCATTCCCACGTTCCGAATATTTCGAAAATTTTCAGATTTCTGAAAAAAAGGAAAGGGGTACCCCTTCTCATTTTTTCGGGCGAAAAAACTTTTTTTCGAGAAACGGATACTCAGAATGATATTCTTCATGGAAATGACCCGCTGATTCCAAATATGTGTGCCATTCCCCGATTCCGAAGCCTCCTGCGATTTTACCAATAAAAAACGACAAAAAAAAAATAAATAAATAAAATAAAAAGTAAATCGACGATTAAAAATCGTAGGAATTTTTTATTTCAATTTGGCTTGCAGATTCTGAAAGCGTAGGTCACGCAAATTCCAAATATAACGATCATTCCCACGTTCCGAATATTTCGACAATTTTCAGATTTCAGAAAAAAAGGAAAGGGGTACCCCTTCTCATTTTTTTGGGCGAAAAAACTTTTTGTCGAGAAACGGATAATCAGAATGATAATCTTCATGGAAATGACCCGCTGATTCCAAATATGTGTGCCATTTCCCGATTCCGAAGCCTCCTGCGATTTTACCAATAAAAAACGACAAAAAAAAAATAAATAAATAAAATAAAAAGTAAATCGACGATTAAAAATCGTAGGAATTTTTTATTTCAATTTGGCTTGCAGATTCTGAAAGCGTAGGTCACGCAGATTCCAAATATAACGATCATTCCCACGTTCCGAATATTTCGACAATTTTCAGATTTCTGAAAAAAAGGAAAGGGGTACCCCTTCTCATTTTTTTGGGCGAAAAAACTTTTTGTCGAGAAACGGATAATCAGAATAATATTCTTCATGGAAATGACCCGCTGATTCCAAATATGTGTGCCATTCCCCGATTCCGAAGCCTCCTGCGATTTTACCAATAAAAAACGACAAAAAAAAAATAAATAAATAAAATAAAAAGTAAATCGACGATTAAAAATCGTAGGAATTTTTTATTTCAATTTGGCTTGCAGATTCTGAAAGCGTAGGTCACGCAGATTCCGAATATAACGATCATTCCCACGTTCCGAATATTTCGAAAATTTTCAGATTTCTGAAAAAAAGGAAAGGGGTACCCCTTCTCATTTTTTCGGGCGAAAAAACTTTTTTTCGAGAAACGGATACTCAGAATGATATTCTTCATGGAAATGACCCGCTGATTCCAAATATGTGTGCCATTCCCCGATTCCGAAGCCTCCTGCGATTTTACCAATAAAAAACGACAAAAAAAAAATAAATAAGTAAAATAAAAAGTAAATCGACGATTAAAAATCGTAGGAATTTTTTATTTCAATTTGGCTTGCAGATTCTGAAAGCGTAGGTCACGCAGATTCCAAATATAACGATCATTCCCACGTTCCGAATATTTTGACAATTTTCAGATTTCAGAAAAAAAGGAAAGGGGTACCCCTTCTCATTTTTTTGGGCGAAAAAACTTTTTGTCGAGAAACGGATAATCAGAATGATAATCTTCATGGAAATGACCCGCTGATTCCAAATATGTGTGCCATTCCCCGATTCCGAAGCCTCCTGCGATTTTACCAATAAAAAACGACAAAAAAAAAAGTGAAAAAAAAATAAAAAGTAAATCGACGATTAAAAATCGTAGGAATTTTTTATTTCAATTTGGCTTGCAGATTCTGAAAGCGTAGGTCACGCAGATTCCAAATATAACGATCATTCCCACGTTCCGAATATTTCGAAAATTTTCAGATTTCTGAAAAAAAGGAAAGGGGTACCCCTTCTCATTTTTTTGGGCGAAAAAACTTTTTGTCGAGAAACGGATAATCAGAATGATATTCTTCATGGAAATGACCCGCTGATTCCAAATATGTGTGCCATTCCCCGATTCCGAAGCCTCCTGCGATTTTACCAATAAAAAACGACAAAAAAAAAGTGAAAAAAAAATAAAAAGTAAATCGACGATTAAAAATCGTAGGAATTTTTTATTTCAATTTGGCTTGCAGATTCTGAAAGCGTAGGTCACGCAGATTCCAAATATAACGATCATTCCCACGTTCCGAATATTTCGACAATTTTCAGATTTCAGAAAAAAAGGAAAGGGGTACCCCTTCTCATTTTTTTGGGCGAAAAAACTTTTTGTCGAGAAACGGATAATCAGAATGATATTCTTCATGGAAATGACCCGCTGATTCCAAATATGTGTGCCATTCCCCGATTCCGAAGCCTCCTGCGATTTTACCAATAAAAAACGACAAAAAAAAAATAAATAAATAAAATAAAAAGTAAATCGACGATTAAAAATCGTAGGAATTTTTTATTTCAATTTGGCTTGCAGATTCTGAAAGCGTAGGTCACGCAGATTCCAAATATAACGATCATTCCCACGTTCCGAATATTTCGAAAATTTTCAGATTTCTGAAAAAAAGGAAAGGGGTACCCCTTCTCATTTTTTCGGGCGAAAAAACTTTTTTTCGAGAAACGGATACTCAGAATGATATTCTTCATGGAAATGACCCGCTGATTCCAAATATGTGTGCCATTCCCCGATTCCGAAGCCTCCTGCGATTTTACCAATAAAAAACGAAAAAAAAAAAATAAATAAATAAAATAAAAAGTAAATCGACGATTAAAAATCGTAGGAATTTTTTATTTCAATTTGGCTTGCAGATTCTGAAAGCGTAGGTCACGCAGATTCCAAATATAACGATCATTCCCACGTTCCGAATATTTCGACAATTTTCAGATTTCAGAAAAAAAGGAAAGGGGTACCCCTTCTCATTTTTTTGGGCGAAAAAACTTTTTGTCGAGAAACGGATAATCAGAATGATATTCTTCATGGAAATGACCCGCTGATTCCAAATATGTGTGCCATTCCCCGATTCCGAAGCCTCCTGCGATTTTACCAATAAAAAACGACAAAAAAAAAATAAATAAATAAAATAAAAAGTAAATCGACGATTAAAAATCGTAGGAATTTTTTATTTCAATTTGGCTTGCAGATTCTGAAAGCGTAGGTCACGCAGATTCCAAATATAACGATCATTCCCACGTTCCGAATATTTCGAAAATTTTCAGATTTCTGAAAAAAAGGAAAGGGGTACCCCTTCTCATTTTTTCGGGCGAAAAAACTTTTTTTCGAGAAACGGATACTCAGAATGATATTCTTCATGGAAATGACCCGCTGATTCCAAATATGTGTGCCATTCCCCGATTCCGAAGCCTCCTGCGATTTTACCAATAAAAAACGACAAAAAAAAAAGTGAAAAAAAAATAAAAAGTAAATCGACGATTAAAAATCGTAGGAATTTTTTATTTCAATTTGGCTTGCAGATTCTGAAAGCGTAGGTCACGCAGATTCCAAATATAACGATCATTCCCACGTTTCGAATATTTCAGAAATTTTCAGATTTCTGAAAAAAAGGAAAGGGGTACCCCTTCTCATTTTTTTGGGCGAAAAAACTTTTTGTCGAGAAATGGATAATCAGAATGATATTCTTCATGGAAATGACCCGCTGATTCCAAATATGTGTGCCATTTCCCGATTCCGAAGCCTCCTGCGATTTTACCAATGAAAAACGACAGAAAAAAAGTGAAAAAAAAATAAAAAGTAAATCGACGATTAAAAATCGTAGGAATTTTTTATTTCAATTTGGCTTGCAGATTCTGAAAGCGTAGGTCACGCAGATTCTAAATATAACGATCATTCCCACGTTCCGAACATTTCAGAAATTTTCAGATTTTTGAAAATAAGGAAAGGGGTACCCCTTCTCATTGTTTTGGGCGAAAAAACTTTTTTTCGAGAAACGGATACTCAGAATGATATTCTTCATGGAAATGACCCGCTGATTACAAATATGTGTGCCATTCCCCGATTCCGAAGCCTCCTGCGATTTTACCAATAAAAAACGACAAAAAAAAAATAAATAAATAAAATAAAAAGTAAATCGACGATTAAAAATCGTAGGAATTTTTTATTTCAATTTGGCTTGCAGATTCTGAAAGCGTAGGTCACGCAGATTCCAAATATAACGATCATTCCCACGTTCCGAATATTTCGAAAATTTTCAGATTTCTGAAAAAAAGGAAAGGGGTACCCCTTCTCATTTTTTTGGGCGAAAAAACTTTTTGTCGAGAAACGGATAATCAGAATGATAATCCTCATGGAAATGACCCGCTGATTCCAAATATGTGTGCCATTCCCCGATTCCGAAGCCTCCTGCGATTTTACCAATAAAAAACGACAAAAAAAAAGTGAAAAAAAAATAAAAAGTAAATCGACGATTGAAAATCGTAGGAATTTTTTATTTCAATTTGGCTTGCAGATTCTAAAAGTTTAGGTCCCGCAGATTCCAAATATAACGATCATTCCCACGTTCCGAATATTTCGAAAATTTTCAGATTTCTGAAAAAAAGGAAAGGGGTACCCCTTCTCATTTTTTTGGGCGAAAAAACTTTTTGTCGAGAAACGGATAATCAGAATGATATTCTTCATGGAAAAGACCCGCTGATTCCAAATATGTGTGCCATTCCCCGATTCCGAAGCCTCCTGCGATTTTACCAATAAAAAACGACAAAAAAAAAATAAATAAATAAAATAAAAAGTAAATCGACGATTAAAAATCGTAGGAATTTTTTATTTCAATTTGGCTTGCAGATTCTGAAAGCGTAGGTCACGCAGATTCCAAATATAACGATCATTCCCACGTTCCGAATATTTCGACAATTTTCAGATTTCAGAAAAAAAGGAAAGGGGTACCCCTTCTCATTTTTTTGGGCGAAAAAACTTTTTGTCGAGAAACGGATAATCAGAATGATATTCTTCATGGAAATGACCCGCTGATTCCAAATATGTGTGCCATTCCCCGATTCCGAAGCCTCCTGCGATTTTACCAATAAAAAACGACAAAAAAAAAATAAATAAATAAAATAAAAAGTAAATCGACGATTAAAAATCGTAGGAATTTTTTATTTCAATTTGGCTTGCAGATTCTGAAAGCGTAGGTCACGCAGATTCCAAATATAACGATCATTCCCACGTTCCGAATATTTCGAAAATTTTCAGATTTCTGAAAAAAAGGAAAGGGGTACCCCTTCTCATTTTTTTGGGCGAAAAAACTTCTTGTCGAGAAACGGATAATCAGAATGATATTCTTCATGGAAATGACCCGCTGATTCCAAATATGTGTGCCATTTCCCGATTCCGAAGCCTCCTGCGATTTCACCAATGAAAAACGACAAAAAAAAAAGTGAAAAAAAAATAAAAAGTAAATCGACGATTAAAAATCGTAGGAATTTTTTATTTCAATTTGGCTTGCAGATTCTGAAAGCGTAGGTCACGCAGATTCCAAATATAACGATCATTCCCACGTTTCGAGTATTTCAGAAATTTTCAGATTTCTGAAAAAAAGGAAAGGGGTACCCCTTCTCATTTTTTTGGGCGAAAAAACTTTTTGTCGAGAAATGGATAATCAGAATGATATTCTTCATGGAAATGACCCGCTGATTCCAAATATGTGTGCCATTTCCCGATTCCGAAGCCTCCTGCGATTTTACCAATGAAAAACGACAGAAAAAAAGTGAAAAAAAAATAAAAAGTAAATCGACGATTAAAAATCGTAGGAATTTTTTATTTCAATTTGGCTTGCAGATTCTGAAAGCGTAGGTCACGCAGATTCTAAATATAACGATCATTCCCACGTTCCGAACATTTCAGAAATTTTCAGATTTTTGAAAATAAGGAAAGGGGTACCCCTTCTCATTTTTTTGGGCGAAAAAACTTTTTTTCGAGAAACGGATACTCAGAATGATATTCTTCATGGAAATGACCCGCTGATTACAAATATGTGTGCCATTCCCCGATTCCGAAGCCTCCTGCGATTTTACCAATAAAAAACGACAAAAAAAAAATAAATAAATAAAATAAAAAGTAAATCGACGATTAAAAATCGTAGGAATTTTTTATTTCAATTTGGCTTGCAGATTCTGAAAGCGTAGGTCACGCAAATTCCAAATATAACGATCATTCCCACGTTCCGAATATTTCGACAATTTTCAGATTTCAGAAAAAAAGGAAAGGGGTACCCCTTCTCATTTTTTTGGGCGAAAAAACTTTTTGTCGAGAAACGGATAATCAGAATGATAATCTTCATGGAAATGACCCGCTGATTCCAAATATGTGTGCCATTCCCCGATTCCGAAGCCTCCTGCGATTTTACCAATAAAAAACGACAAAAAAAAAATAAATAAATAAAATAAAAAGTAAATCGACGATTAAAAATCGTAGGAATTTTTTATTTCAATTTGGCTTGCAGATTCTGAAAGCGTAGGTCACGCAGATTCCAAATATAACGATCATTCCCACGTTCCGAATATTTCGACAATTTTCAGATTTCTGAAAAAAAGGAAAGGGGTACCCCTTCTCATTTTTTTGGGCGAAAAAACTTTTTGTCGAGAAACGGATAATCAGAATAATATTCTTCATGGAAATGACCCGCTGATTCCAAATATGTGTGCCATTCCCCGATTCCGAAGCCTCCTGCGATTTTACCAATAAAAAACGACAAAAAAAAAATAAATAAATAAAATAAAAAGTAAATCGACGATTAAAAATCGTAGGAATTTTTTATTTCAATTTGGCTTGCAGATTCTGAAAGCGTAGGTCACGCAGATTCCAAATATAACGATCATTCCCACGTTCCGAATATTTCGAAAATTTTCAGATTTCTGAAAAAAAGGAAAGGGGTACCCCTTCTCATTTTTTCGGGCGAAAAAACTTTTTTTCGAGAAACGGATACTCAGAATGATATTCTTCATGGAAATGACCCGCTGATTCCAAATATGTGTGCCATTCCCCGATTCCGAAGCCTCCTGCGATTTTACCAATAAAAAACGACAAAAAAAAAATAAATAAGTAAAATAAAAAGTAAATCGACGATTAAAAATCGTAGGAATTTTTTATTTCAATTTGGCTTGCAGATTCTGAAAGCGTAGGTCACGCAGATTCCAAATATAACGATCATTCCCACGTTCCGAATATTTCGACAATTTTCAGATTTCAGAAAAAAAGGAAAGGGGTACCCCTTCTCATTTTTTTGGGCGAAAAAACTTTTTGTCGAGAAACGGATAATCAGAATGATATTCTTCATGGAAATGACCCGCTGATTCCAAATATGTGTGCCATTCCCCGATTCCGAAGCCTCCTGCGATTTTACCAATAAAAAACGACAAAAAAAAAATAAATAAATAAAATAAAAAGTAAATCGACGATTAAAAATCGTAGGAATTTTTTATTTCAATTTGGCTTGCAGATTCTGAAAGCGTAGGTCACGCAGATTCCAAATATAACGATCATTCCCACGTTCCGAATATTTCGACAATTTTCAGATTTCTGAAAAAAAGGAAAGGGGTACCCCTTCTCATTTTTTTGGGCGAAAAAACTTTTTGTCGAGAAACGGATAATCAGAATAATATTCTTCATGGAAATGACCCGCTGATTACAAATATGTGTGCCATTCCCCGATTCCGAAGCCTCCTGCGATTTTACCAATAAAAAACGACAAAAAAAAAATAAATAAATAAAATAAAAAGTAAATCGACGATTAAAAATCGTAGGAATTTTTTATTTCAATTTGGCTTGCAGATTCTGAAAGCGTAGGTCACGCAGATTCCAAATATAACGATCATTCCCACGTTCCGAATATTTCGAAAATTTTCAGATTTCTGAAAAAAAGGAAAGGGGTACCCCTTCTCATTTTTTTGGGCGAAAAAACTTTTTGTCGAGAAATGGATAATCAGAATGATATTCTTCATGGAAATGACCCGCTGATTCCAAATATGTGTGCCATTTCCCGATTCCGAAGCCTCCTGCGATTTTACCAATGAAAAACGACAGAAAAAAAGTGAAAAAAAAATAAAAAGTAAATCGACGATTAAAAATCGTAGGAATTTTTTATTTCAATTTGGCTTGCAGATTCTGAAAGCGTAGGTCACGCAGATTCCAAATATAACGATCATTCCCACGTTCCGAATATTTCGACAATTTTCAGATTTCAGAAAAAAAGGAAAGGGGTACCCCTTCTCATTTTTTTGGGCGAAAAAACTTTTTGTCGAGAAACGGATAATCAGAATGATAATCTTCATGGAAATGACCCGCTGATTCCAAATATGTGTGCCATTCCCCGATTCCGAAGCCTCCTGCGATTTTACCAATAAAAAACGACAAAAAAAAAGTGAAAAAAAAATAAAAAGTAAATCGACGATTAAAAATCGTAGGAATTTTTTATTTCAATTTGGCCTGCAGATTCTGAAAGCGTAGGTCACGCAGATTCCAAATATAACGATCATTCCCACGTTTCGAATATTTCAGAAATTTTCAGATTTCTGAAAAAAAGGAAAGGGGTACCCCTTCTCATTTTTTTGGGCGAAAAAACTTCTTGTCGAGAAACGGATAATCAGAATGATATTCTTCATGGAAATGACCCGCTGATTCCAAATATGTGTGCCATTTCCCGATTCCGAAGCCTCCTGCGATTTCACCAATGAAAAACGACAAAAAAAAAAGTGAAAAAAAAATAAAAAGTAAATCGACGATTAAAAATCGTAGGAATTTTTTATTTCAATTTGGCTTGCAGATTCTGAAAGCGTAGGTCACGCAGATTCCAAATATAACGATCATTCCCACGTTCCGAATATTTCGACAATTTTCAGATTTCAGAAAAAAAGGAAAGGGGTACCCCTTCTCATTTTTTTGGGCGAAAAAACTTTTTGTCGAGAAACGGATAATCAGATTGATGATCTTCATGGAAATGACCCGCTGATTCCAAATATGTGTGCCATTCCTCGATTCCGAAGCCTCCTGCGATTTTACCAATAAAAAACGACAGAAAAAAAAGTGAAAAAAAAATAAAAAGTAAATCGACGGTTAAAAATCGTAGGAATTTTTTATTTCAATTCCGCTTGCAGATTCTGAAAGCGTAGGTCCCGCAGATTCCAAATATAACGATCATTTCCACGTTCCAAATATTTCGAAAATTTTCAGATTTTTGAAAATAAGGAAAGGGGTACCCCTTCTCATTTTTTTGGGCGAAAAAACTTTTTTTCGAGAAACGGATACTCAGAATGATATTCTTCATGGAAATGACCCGCTGATTCCAAATATGTGTGCCATTTCCCGATTCCGAAGCCTCCTGCGATTTCACCAATGAAAAACGACAAAAAAAAAAGTGAAAAAAAAATAAAAAGTAAATCGACGATTAAAAATCGTAGGAATTTTTTATTTCAATTTGGCTTGCAGATTCTGAAAGCGTAGGTCACGCAGATTCCAAATATAACGATCATTCCCACGTTTCGAGTATTTCAGAAATTTTCAGATTTCTGAAAAAAAGGAAAGGGGTACCCCTTCTCATTTTTTTGGGCGAAAAAACTTTTTGTCGAGAAACGGATACTCAGAATGATATTCTTCATGGAAATGACCCGCTGATTCCAAATATGTGTGCCATTTCCCGATTCCGAAGCCTCCTGCGATTTCACCAATGAAAAACGACAAAAAAAAAAGTGAAAAAAAAATAAAAAGTAAATCGACGATTAAAAATCGTAGGAATTTTTTATTTCAATTTGGCTTGCAGATTCTGAAAGCGTAGGTCACGCAGATTCCAAATATAACGATCATTCCCACGTTTCGAGTATTTCAGAAATTTTCAGATTTCTGAAAAAAAGGAAAGGGGTACCCCTTCTCATTTTTTTGGGCGAAAAAACTTTTTGTCGAGAAATGGATAATCAGAATGATATTCTTCATGGAAATGACCCGCTGATTCCAAATATGTGTGCCATTTCCCGATTCCGAAGCCTCCTGCGATTTTACCAATGAAAAACGACAGAAAAAAAGTGAAAAAAAAATAAAAAGTAAATCGACGATTAAAAATCGTAGGAATTTTTTATTTCAATTTGGCTTGCAGATTCTGAAAGCGTAGGTCACGCAGATTCTAAATATAACGATCATTCCCACGTTCCGAACATTTCAGAAATTTTCAGATTTTTGAAAATAAGGAAAGGGGTACCCCTTCTCATTTTTTTGGGCGAAAAAACTTTTTTTCGAGAAACGGATACTCAGAATGATATTCTTCATGGAAACGACCCGCTGATTCCAAATATGTGTGCCATTCCCCGATTCCGAAGCCTCCTGCGATTTTACCAATAAAAAACGACAAAAAAAAAATAAATAAATAAAATAAAAAGTAAATCGACGATTAAAAATCGTAGGAATTTTTTATTTCAATTTGGCTTGCAGATTCTGAAAGCGTAGGTCACGCAGATTCCAAATATAACGATCATTTCCACGTTCCGAATATTTCGACAATTTTCAGATTTCAGAAAAAAAGGAAAGGGGTACCCCTTCTCATTTTTTTGGGCGAAAAAACTTTTTGTCGAGAAACGGATAATCAGATTGATAATCTTCATGGAAATGACCCGCTGATTCCAAATATGTGTGCCATTCCTCGATTCCGAAGCCTCCTGCGATTTTACCAATAAAAAACGACAGAAAAAAAAGTGAAAAAAAAATAAAAAGTAAATCGACGGTTAAAAATCGTAGGAATTTTTTATTTCAATTCCGCTTGCAGATTCTGAAAGCGTAGGTCCCGCAGATTCCAAATATAACGATCATTTCCACGTTCCGAATATTTCGAAAATTTTCAGATTTCTGAAAAAAAGGAAAGGGGTACCCCTTCTCATTTTTTCGGGCGAAAAAACTTTTTCTCGAGAAACGGATACTCAGAATGATATTCTTCATGGAAATGACCCGCTGATTCCAAATATGTGTGCCATTCCCCGATTCCGAAGCCTCCTGCGATTTTACCAATACAAAACGACAAAAAAAAAATAAATAAATAAAATAAAAAGTAAATCGACGATTGAAAATCGTAGGAATTTTTTATTTCAATTTGGCTTGCAGATTCTGAAAGCGTAGGTCACGCAGATTCCAAATATAACGATCATTCCCACGTTCCGAATATTTCGACAATTTTCAGATTTCAGAAAAAAAGGAAAGGGGTACCCCTTCTCATTTTTTTGGGCGAAAAAACTTTTTGTCGAGAAACGGATAATCAGAATGATATTCTTCATGGAAATGACCCGCTGATTCCAAATATGTGTGCCATTCCCCGATTCCGAAGCCTCCTGCGATTTTACCAATAAAAAACGACAAAAAAAAAATAAATAAATAAAATAAAAAGTAAATCGACGATTAAAAATCGTAGGAATTTTTTATTTCAATTTGGCTTGCAGATTCTGAAAGCGTAGGTCACGCAGATTCCAAATATAACGATCATTCCCACGTTCCGAATATTTCGAAAATTTTCAGATTTCTGAAAAAAAGGAAAGGGGTACCCCTTCTCATTTTTTCGGGCGAAAAAACTTTTTCTCGAGAAACGGATACTCAGAATGATATTCTTCATGGAAATGACCCGCTGATTCCAAATATGTGTGCCATTCCCCGATTCCGAAGCCTCCTGCGATTTTACCAATAAAAAACGACAAAAAAAAAAGTGAAAAAAAAATAAAAAGTAAATCGACGATTAAAAATCGTAGGAATTTTTTATTTCAATTTGGCTTGCAGATTCTGAAAGCGTAGGTCACGCAGATTCCAAATATAACGATCATTCCCACGTTTCGAATATTTCAGAAATTTTCAGATTTCTGAAAAAAAGGAAAGGGGTACCCCT
This sequence comes from Ametastegia equiseti, assembly GCA_963989295.1. Classification (NCBI taxonomy): domain Eukaryota; kingdom Metazoa; phylum Arthropoda; class Insecta; order Hymenoptera; family Tenthredinidae; genus Ametastegia; species Ametastegia equiseti. The sequence goes on along the minus strand of OZ022403.1, from coordinate 4,997,331 downwards.
TCTCATTTTTTTGGGCGAAAAAACTTCTTGTCGAGAAACGGATAATCAGAATGATATTCTTCATGGAAATGACCCGCTGATTCCAAATATGTGTGCCATTTCCCGATTCCGAAGCCTCCTGCGATTTCACCAATGAAAAACGACAAAAAAAAAAGTGAAAAAAAAATAAAAAGTAAATCGACGATTAAAAATCGTAGGAATTTTTTATTTCAATTTGGCTTGCAGATTCTGAAAGCGTAGGTCACGCAGATTCCAAATATAACGATCATTCCCACGTTTCGAGTACTTCAGAAATTTTCAGATTTCTGAAAAAAAGGAAAGGGGTACCCCTTCTCATTTTTTTGGGCGAAAAAACTTTTTGTCGAGAAATGGATAATCAGAATGATATTCTTCATGGAAATGACCCGCTGATTCCAAATATGTGTGCCATTTCCCGATTCCGAAGCCTCCTGCGATTTTACCAATGAAAAACGACAGAAAAAAAGTGAAAAAAAAATAAAAAGTAAATCGACGATTAAAAATCGTAGGAATTTTTTATTTCAATTTGGCTTGCAGATTCTAAAAGCGTAGGTCCCGCAGATTCCAAATATAACGATCATTCCCACGTTCCGAATATTTCGAAAATTTTCAGATTTCTGAAAAAAAGGAAAGGGGTACCCCTTCTCATTTTTTTGGGCGAAAAAACTTTTTGTCGAGAAACGGATAATCAGAATGATATTCTTCATGGAAATGACCCGCTGATTCCAAATATGTGTGCCATTCCCCGATTCCGAAGCCTCCTGCGATTTTACCAATAAAAAACGACAAAAAAAAAATAAATAAATAAAATAAAAAGTAAATCGACGATTAAAAATCGTAGGAATTTTTTATTTCAATTTGGCTTGCAGATTCTGAAAGCGTAGGTCACGCAGATTCCAAATATAACGATCATGCCCACGTTCCGAATATTTCGAAAATTTTCAGATTTCTGAAAAAAAGGAAAGGGGTACCCCTTCTCATTTTTTCGGGCGAAAAAACTTTTTTTCGAGAAACGGATACTCAGAATGATATTCTTCATGGAAATGACCCGCTGATTCCAAATATGTGTGCCATTCCCCGATTCCGAAGCCTCCTGCGATTTTACCAATAAAAAACGACAAAAAAAAAATAAATAAATAAAATAAAAAGTAAATCGACGATTAAAAATCGTAGGAATTTTTTATTTCAATTTGGCTTGCAGATTCTGAAAGCGTAGGTCACGCAGATTCCAAATATAACGATCATTCCCACGTTCCGAATATTTCGACAATTTTCAGATTTCAGAAAAAAAGGAAAGCGGTACCCCTTCTCATTTTTTTGGGCGAAAAAACTTTTTGTCGAGAAACGGATAATCAGAATGATAATCTTCATGGAAATGACCCGCTGATTCCAAATATGTGTGCCATTCCCCGATTCCGAAGCCTCCTGCGATTTTACCAATAAAAAACGACAAAAAAAAAATAAATAAATAAAATAAAAAGTAAATCGACGATTAAAAATCGTAGGAATTTTTTATTTCAATTTGGCTTGCAGATTCTGCAAGCGTAGGTCACGCAGATTCCAAATATAACGATCATTCCCACGTTCCGAATATTTCGACAATTTTCAGATTTCTGAAAAAAAGGAAAGGGGTACCCCTTCTCATTTTTTTGGGCGAAAAAACTTTTTGTCGAGAAACGGATAATCAGAATAATATTCTTCATGGGAATGACCCGCTGATTCCAAATATGTGTGCCATTCCCCGATTCCGAAGCCTCCTGCGATTTTACCAATAAAAAACGACAAAAAAAAAATAAATAAATAAAATAAAAAGTAAATCGACGATTAAAAATCGTAGGAATTTTTTATTTCAATTTGGCTTGCAGATTCTGAAAGCGTAGGTCACGCAGATTCCAAATATAACGATCATTCCCACGTTCCGAATATTTCGAAAATTTTCAGATTTCTGAAAAAAAGGAAAGGGGTACCCCTTCTCATTTTTTCGGGCGAAAAAACTTTTTTTCGAGAAACGGATACTCAGAATGATATTCTTCATGGAAATGACCCGCTGATTCCAAATATGTGTGCCATTCCCCGATTCCGAAGCCTCCTGCGATTTTACCAATAAAAAACGACAAAAAAAAAATAAATAAATAAAATAAAAAGTAAATCGACGATTAAAAATCGTAGGAATTTTTTATTTCAATTTGGCTTGCAGATTCTGAAAGCGTAGGTCACGCAGATTCCAAATATAACGATCATTCCCACGTTCCGAATATTTCGACAATTTTCAGATTTCAGAAAAAAAGGAAAGGGGTACCCCTTCTCATTTTTTTGGGCGAAAAAACTTTTTGTCGAGAAACGGATAATCAGAATGATATTCTTCATGGAAATGACCCGCTGATTCCAAATATGTGTGCCATTCCCTGATTCCGAAGCCTCCTGCGATTTTACCAATAAAAAACGACAAAAAAAAAATAAATAAATAAAATAAAAAGTAAATCGACGATTAAAAATCGTAGGAATTTTTTATTTCAATTTGGCTTGCAGATTCTGAAAGCGTAGGTCACGCAGATTCCAAATATAACGATCATTCCCACGTTCCGAATATTTCGACAATTTTCAGATTTCTGAAAAAAAGGAAAGGGGTACCCCTTCTCATTTTTTTGGGCGAAAAAACTTTTTGTCGAGAAACGGATGATCAGAATGATAATCTTCATGGAAATGACCCGCTGATTCCAAATATGTGTGCCATTCCCCGATTCCGAAGCCTCCTGCGATTTTACCAATAAAAAACGACAAAAAAAAAAGTGAAAAAAAAATAAAAAGTAAATCGACGATTAAAAATCGTAGGAATTTTTTATTTCAATTTGGCTTGCAGATTCTGAAAGCGTAGGTCACGCAGATTCCAAATATAACGATCATTCCCACGTTCCGAATATTTCGAAAATTTTCAGATTTCTGAAAAAAAGGAAAGGGGTACCCCTTCTCATTTTTTTGGGCGAAAAAACTTTTCGTCGAGAAACGGATAATCAGAATGATAATCTTCATGGAAATGACCCGCTGATTCCAAATATGTGTGCCATTCCCCGATTCCGAAGCCTCCTGCGATTTTACCAATAAAAAACGACAAAAAAAAGGTGAAAAAAAAATAAAAAGTAAATCGACGATTAAAAATCGTAGGAATTTTTTATTTCAATTTGGCTTGCAGATTCTGAAAGCGTAGGTCACGCAGATTCCAAATATAACGATCATTCCCACGTTCCGAATATTTCGAAAATTTTCAGATTTCTGAAAAAAAGGAAAGGGGTACCCCTTCTCATTTTTTCGGGCGAAAAAACTTTTTTTCGAGAAACGGATACTCAGAATGATATTCTTCATGGAAATGACCCGCTGATTCCAAATATGTGTGCCATTCCCCGATTCCGAAGCCTCCTGCGATTTTACCAATAAAAAACGACAAAAAAAAAATAAATAAATAAAATAAAAAGTAAATCGACGATTAAAAATCGTAGGAATTTTTTATTTCAATTTGGCTTGCAGATTCTGAAAGCGTAGGTCACGCAGATTCCAAATATAACGATCATTCCCACGTTCCGAATATTTCGACAATTTTCAGATTTCAGAAAAAAAGGAAAGGGGTACCCCTTCTCATTTTTTTGGGCGAAAAAACTTTTTGTCGAGAAACGGATAATCAGAATGATAATCTTCATGGAAATGACCCGCTGATTCCAAATATGTGTGCCATTCCCCGATTCCGAAGCCTCCTGCGATTTTACCAATAAAAAACGACAAAAAAAAAAGTGAAAAAAAAATAAAAAGTAAATCGACGATTAAAAATCGTAGGAATTTTTTATTTCAATTTGGCCTGCAGATTCTGAAAGCGTAGGTCACGCAGATTCCAAATATAACGATCATTCCCACGTTTCGAATATTTCAGAAATTTTCAGATTTCTGAAAAAAAGGAAAGGGGTACCCCTTCTCATTTTTTTGGGCGAAAAAACTTCTTGTCGAGAAACGGATAATCAGAATGATATTCTTCATGGAAATGACCCGCTGATTCCAAATATGTGTGCCATTTCCCGATTCCGAAGCCTCCTGCGATTTCACCAATGAAAAACGACAAAAAAAAAAGTGAAAAAAAAATAAAAAGTAAATCGACGATTAAAAATCGTAGGAATTTTTTATTTCAATTTGGCTTGCAGATTCTGAAAGCGTAGGTCACGCAGATTCCAAATATAACGATCATTCCCACGTTTCGAGTATTTCAGAAATTTTCAGATTTCTGAAAAAAAGGAAAGGGGTACCCCTTCTCATTTTTTTGGGCGAAAAAACTTTTTGTCGAGAAATGGATAATCAGAATGATATTCTTCATGGAAATGACCCGCTGATTCCAAATATGTGTGCCATTTCCCGATTCCGAAGCCTCCTGCGATTTTACCAATGAAAAACGACAGAAAAAAAGTGAAAAAAAAATAAAAAGTAAATCGACGATTAAAAATCGTAGGAATTTTTTATTTCAATTTGGCTTGCAGATTCTGAAAGCGTAGGTCACGCAGATTCTAAATATAACGATCATTCCCACGTTCCGAACATTTCAGAAATTTTCAGATTTTTGAAAATAAGGAAAGGGGTACCCCTTCTCATTTTTTTGGGCGAAAAAACTTTTTGTCGAGAAACGGATAATCAGATTGATAATCTTCATGGAAATGACCCGCTGATTCCAAATATGTGTGCCATTCCTCGATTCCGAAGCCTCCTGCGATTTTACCAATAAAAAACGACAGAAAAAAAAGTGAAAAAAAAATAAAAAGTAAATCGACGGTTAAAAATCGTAGGAATTTTTTATTTCAATTCCGCTTGCAGATTCTGAAAGCGTAGGTCCCGCAGATTCCAAATATAACGATCATTTCCACGTTCCGAATATTTCGAAAATTTTCAGATTTTTGAAAATAAGGAAAGGGGTACCCCTTCTCATTTTTTTGGGCGAAAAAACTTTTTTTCGAGAAACGGATACTCAGAATGATATTCTTCATGGAAATGACCCGCTGATTCCAAATATGTGTGCCATTTCCCGATTCCGAAGCCTCCTGCGATTTCACCAATGAAAAACGACAAAAAAAAAAGTGAAAAAAAAATAAAAAGTAAATCGACGATTAAAAATCGTAGGAATTTTTTATTTCAATTTGGCTTGCAGATTCTGAAAGCGTAGGTCACGCAGATTCCAAATATAACGATCATTCCCACGTTTCGAGTATTTCAGAAATTTTCAGATTTCTGAAAAAAAGGAAAGGGGTACCCCTTCTCATTTTTTTGGGCGAAAAAACTTTTTGTCGAGAAACGGATACTCAGAATGATATTCTTCATGGAAATGACCCGCTGATTCCAAATATGTGTGCCATTTCCCGATTCCGAAGCCTCCTGCGATTTCACCAATGAAAAACGACAAAAAAAAAAGTGAAAAAAAAATAAAAAGTAAATCGACGATTAAAAATCGTAGGAATTTTTTATTTCAATTTGGCTTGCAGATTCTGAAAGCGTAGGTCACGCAGATTCCAAATATAACGATCATTCCCACGTTCCGAACATTTCAGAAATTTTCAGATTTTTGAAAATAAGGAAAGGGGTACCCCTTCTCATTTTTTTGGGCGAAAAAACTTTTTTTCGAGAAACGGATACTCAGAATGATATTCTTCATGGAAATGACCCGCTGATTCCAAATATGTGTGCCATTCCCCGATTCCGAAGCCTCCTGCGATTTTACCAATAAAAAACGACAAAAAAAAAATAAATAAATAAAATAAAAAGTAAATCGACGATTAAAAATCGTAGGAATTTTTTATTTCAATTTGGCTTGCAGATTCTGAAAGCGTAGGTCACGCAGATTCCAAATATAACGATCATTTCCACGTTCCGAATATTTCGACAATTTTCAGATTTCAGAAAAAAAGGAAAGGGGTACCCCTTCTCATTTTTTTGGGCGAAAAAACTTTTTGTCGAGAAACGGATAATCAGATTGATAATCTTCATGGAAATGACCCGCTGATTCCAAATATGTGTGCCATTCCTCGATTCCGAAGCCTCCTGCGATTTTACCAATAAAAAACGACAGAAAAAAAAGTGAAAAAAAAATAAAAAGTAAATCGACGGTTAAAAATCGTAGGAATTTTTTATTTCAATTTGGCTTGCAGATTCTGAAAGCGTAGGTCACGCAGATTCCAAATATAACGATCATTCCCACGTTCCGAATATTTCGAAAATTTTCAGATTTCTGAAAAAAAGGAAAGGGGTACCCCTTCTCATTTTTTCGGGCGAAAAAACTTTTTTTCGAGAAACGGATACTCAGAATGATATTCTTCATGGAAATGACCCGCTGATTCCAAATATGTGTGCCATTCCCCGATTCCGAAGCCTCCTGCGATTTTACCAATAAAAAACGACAAAAAAAAAATAAATAAATAAAATAAAAAGTAAATCGACGATTAAAAATCGTAGGAATTTTTTATTTCAATTTGGCTTGCAGATTCTGAAAGCGTAGGTCACGCAGATTCCAAATATAACGATCATTCCCACGTTCCGAATATTTCGACAATTTTCAGATTTCAGAAAAAAAGGAAAGGGGTACCCCTTCTCATTTTTTTGGGCGAAAAAACTTTTTGTCGAGAAACGGATAATCAGAATGATATTCTTCATGGAAATGACCCGCTGATTCCAAATATGTGTGCCATTCCCCGATTCCGAAGCCTCCTGCGATTTTACCAATAAAAAACGACAAAAAAAAAATAAATAAATAAAATAAAAAGTAAATCGACGATTAAAAATCGTAGGAATTTTTTATTTCAATTTGGCTTGCAGATTCTGAAAGCGTAGGTCACGCAGATTCCAAATATAACGATCATTCCCACGTTCCGAATATTTCGAAAATTTTCAGATTTCTGAAAAAAAGGAAAGGGGTACCCCTTCTCATTTTTTCGGGCGAAAAAACTTTTTTTCGAGAAACGGATACTCAGAATGATATTCTTCATGGAAATGACCCGCTGATTCCAAATATGTGTGCCATTCCCCGATTCCGAAGCCTCCTGCGATTTTACCAATAAAAAACGACAAAAAAAAAATAAATAAATAAAATAAAAAGTAAATCGACGATTAAAAATCGTAGGAATTTTTTATTTCAATTTGGCTTGCAGATTCTGAAAGCGTAGGTCACGCAGATTCCAAATATAACGATCATTCCCACGTTCCGAATATTTCGACAATTTTCAGATTTCAGAAAAAAAGGAAAGGGGTACCCCTTCTCATTTTTTTGGGCGAAAAAACTTTTTGTCGAGAAACGGATAATCAGAATGATATTCTTCATGGAAATGACCCGCTGATTCCAAATATGTGTGCCATTCCCTGATTCCGAAGCCTCCTGCGATTTTACCAATAAAAAACGACAAAAAAAAAATAAATAAATAAAATAAAAAGTAAATCGACGATTAAAAATCGTAGGAATTTTTTATTTCAATTTGGCTTGCAGATTCTGAAAGCGTAGGTCACGCAGATTCCAAATATAACGATCATTCCCACGTTCCGAATATTTCGACAATTTTCAGATTTCTGAAAAAAAGGAAAGGGGTACCCCTTCTCATTTTTTTGGGCGAAAAAACTTTTTGTCGAGAAACGGATGATCAGAATGATAATCTTCATGGAAATGACCCGCTGATTCCAAATATGTGTGCCATTCCCCGATTCCGAAGCCTCCTGCGATTTTACCAATAAAAAACGACAAAAAAAAAAGTGAAAAAAAAATAAAAAGTAAATCGACGATTAAAAATCGTAGGAATTTTTTATTTCAATTTGGCTTGCAGATTCTGAAAGCGTAGGTCACGCAGATTCCAAATATAACGATCATTCCCACGTTCCGAATATTTCGAAAATTTTCAGATTTCTGAAAAAAAGGAAAGGGGTACCCCTTCTCATTTTTTTGGGCGAAAAAACTTTTCGTCGAGAAACGGATAATCAGAATGATAATCTTCATGGAAATGACCCGCTGATTCCAAATATGTGTGCCATTCCCCGATTCCGAAGCCTCCTGCGATTTTACCAATAAAAAACGACAAAAAAAAGGTGAAAAAAAAATAAAAAGTAAATCGACGATTAAAAATCGTAGGAATTTTTTATTTCAATTTGGCTTGCAGATTCTGAAAGCGTAGGTCACGCAGATTCCAAATATAACGATCATTCCCACGTTCCGAATATTTCGAAAATTTTCAGATTTCTGAAAAAAAGGAAAGGGGTACCCCTTCTCATTTTTTCGGGCGAAAAAACTTTTTTTCGAGAAACGGATACTCAGAATGATATTCTTCATGGAAATGACCCGCTGATTCCAAATATGTGTGCCATTCCCCGATTCCGAAGCCTCCTGCGATTTTACCAATAAAAAACGACAAAAAAAAAATAAATAAATAAAATAAAAAGTAAATCGACGATTAAAAATCGTAGGAATTTTTTATTTCAATTTGGCTTGCAGATTCTGAAAGCGTAGGTCACGCAGATTCCAAATATAACGATCATTCCCACGTTCCGAATATTTCGACAATTTTCAGATTTCAGAAAAAAAGGAAAGGGGTACCCCTTCTCATTTTTTTGGGCGAAAAAACTTTTTGTCGAGAAACGGATAATCAGAATGATAATCTTCATGGAAATGACCCGCTGATTCCAAATATGTGTGCCATTCCCCGATTCCGAAGCCTCCTGCGATTTTACCAATAAAAAACGACAAAAAAAAAAGTGAAAAAAAAATAAAAAGTAAATCGACGATTAAAAATCGTAGGAATTTTTTATTTCAATTTGGCCTGCAGATTCTGAAAGCGTAGGTCACGCAGATTCCAAATATAACGATCATTCCCACGTTTCGAATATTTCAGAAATTTTCAGATTTCTGAAAAAAAGGAAAGGGGTACCCCTTCTCATTTTTTTGGGCGAAAAAACTTCTTGTCGAGAAACGGATAATCAGAATGATATTCTTCATGGAAATGACCCGCTGATTCCAAATATGTGTGCCATTTCCCGATTCCGAAGCCTCCTGCGATTTCACCAATGAAAAACGACAAAAAAAAAAGTGAAAAAAAAATAAAAAGTAAATCGACGATTAAAAATCGTAGGAATTTTTTATTTCAATTTGGCTTGCAGATTCTGAAAGCGTAGGTCACGCAGATTCCAAATATAACGATCATTCCCACGTTTCGAGTATTTCAGAAATTTTCAGATTTCTGAAAAAAAGGAAAGGGGTACCCCTTCTCATTTTTTTGGGCGAAAAAACTTTTTGTCGAGAAATGGATAATCAGAATGATATTCTTCATGGAAATGACCCGCTGATTCCAAATATGTGTGCCATTTCCCGATTCCGAAGCCTCCTGCGATTTTACCAATGAAAAACGACAGAAAAAAAGTGAAAAAAAAATAAAAAGTAAATCGACGATTAAAAATCGTAGGAATTTTTTATTTCAATTTGGCTTGCAGATTCTGAAAGCGTAGGTCACGCAGATTCTAAATATAACGATCATTCCCACGTTCCGAACATTTCAGAAATTTTCAGATTTTTGAAAATAAGGAAAGGGGTACCCCTTCTCATTTTTTTGGGCGAAAAAACTTTTTGTCGAGAAACGGATAATCAGATTGATAATCTTCATGGAAATGACCCGCTGATTCCAAATATGTGTGCCATTCCTCGATTCCGAAGCCTCCTGCGATTTTACCAATAAAAAACGACAGAAAAAAAAGTGAAAAAAAAATAAAAAGTAAATCGACGGTTAAAAATCGTAGGAATTTTTTATTTCAATTCCGCTTGCAGATTCTGAAAGCGTAGGTCCCGCAGATTCCAAATATAACGATCATTTCCACGTTCCGAATATTTCGAAAATTTTCAGATTTTTGAAAATAAGGAAAGGGGTACCCCTTCTCATTTTTTTGGGCGAAAAAACTTTTTTTCGAGAAACGGATACTCAGAATGATATTCTTCATGGAAATGACCCGCTGATTCCAAATATGTGTGCCATTTCCCGATTCCGAAGCCTCCTGCGATTTCACCAATGAAAAACGACAAAAAAAAAAGTGAAAAAAAAATAAAAAGTAAATCGACGATTAAAAATCGTAGGAATTTTTTATTTCAATTTGGCTTGCAGATTCTGAAAGCGTAGGTCACGCAGATTCCAAATATAACGATCATTCCCACGTTTCGAGTATTTCAGAAATTTTCAGATTTCTGAAAAAAAGGAAAGGGGTACCCCTTCTCATTTTTTTGGGCGAAAAAACTTTTTGTCGAGAAACGGATACTCAGAATGATATTCTTCATGGAAATGACCCGCTGATTCCAAATATGTGTGCCATTTCCCGATTCCGAAGCCTCCTGCGATTTCACCAATGAAAAACGACAAAAAAAAAAGTGAAAAAAAAATAAAAAGTAAATCGACGATTAAAAATCGTAGGAATTTTTTATTTCAATTTGGCTTGCAGATTCTGAAAGCGTAGGTCACGCAGATTCCAAATATAACGATCATTCCCACGTTCCGAACATTTCAGAAATTTTCAGATTTTTGAAAATAAGGAAAGGGGTACCCCTTCTCATTTTTTTGGGCGAAAAAACTTTTTTTCGAGAAACGGATACTCAGAATGATATTCTTCATGGAAATGACCCGCTGATTCCAAATATGTGTGCCATTCCCCGATTCCGAAGCCTCCTGCGATTTTACCAATAAAAAACGACAAAAAAAAAATAAATAAATAAAATAAAAAGTAAATCGACGATTAAAAATCGTAGGAATTTTTTATTTCAATTTGGCTTGCAGATTCTGAAAGCGTAGGTCACGCAGATTCCAAATATAACGATCATTTCCACGTTCCGAATATTTCGACAATTTTCAGATTTCAGAAAAAAAGGAAAGGGGTACCCCTTCTCATTTTTTTGGGCGAAAAAACTTTTTGTCGAGAAACGGATAATCAGATTGATAATCTTCATGGAAATGACCCGCTGATTCCAAATATGTGTGCCATTCCTCGATTCCGAAGCCTCCTGCGATTTTACCAATAAAAAACGACAGAAAAAAAAGTGAAAAAAAAATAAAAAGTAAATCGACGGTTAAAAATCGTAGGAATTTTTTATTTCAATTTGGCTTGCAGATTCTGAAAGCGTAGGTCACGCAGATTCCAAATATAACGATCATTCCCACGTTCCGAATATTTCGAAAATTTTCAGATTTCTGAAAAAAAGGAAAGGGGTACCCCTTCTCATTTTTTCGGGCGAAAAAACTTTTTTTCGAGAAACGGATACTCAGAATGATATTCTTCATGGAAATGACCCGCTGATTCCAAATATGTGTGCCATTCCCCGATTCCGAAGCCTCCTGCGATTTTACCAATAAAAAACGACAAAAAAAAAATAAATAAATAAAATAAAAAGTAAATCGACGATTAAAAATCGTAGGAATTTTTTATTTCAATTTGGCTTGCAGATTCTGAAAGCGTAGGTCACGCAGATTCCAAATATAACGATCATTCCCACGTTCCGAATATTTCGACAATTTTCAGATTTCAGAAAAAAAGGAAAGGGGTACCCCTTCTCATTTTTTTGGGCGAAAAAACTTTTTGTCGAGAAACGGATAATCAGAATGATATTCTTCATGGAAATGACCCGCTGATTCCAAATATGTGTGCCATTCCCCGATTCCGAAGCCTCCTGCGATTTTACCAATAAAAAACGACAAAAAAAAAATAAATAAATAAAATAAAAAGTAAATCGACGATTAAAAATCGTAGGAATTTTTTATTTCAATTTGGCTTGCAGATTCTGAAAGCGTAGGTCACGCAGATTCCAAATATAACGATCATTCCCACGTTCCGAATATTTCGAAAATTTTCAGATTTCTGAAAAAAAGGAAAGGGGTACCCCTTCTCATTTTTTCGGGCGAAAAAACTTTTTTTCGAGAAACGGATACTCAGAATGATATTCTTCATGGAAATGACCCGCTGATTCCAAATATGTGTGCCATTCCCCGATTCCGAAGCCTCCTGCGATTTTACCAATAAAAAACGACAAAAAAAAAATAAATAAATAAAATAAAAAGTAAATCGACGATTAAAAATCGTAGGAATTTTTTATTTCAATTTGGCTTGCAGATTCTGAAAGCGTAGGTCACGCAGATTCCAAATATAACGATCATTCCCACGTTCCGAATATTTCGACAATTTTCAGATTTCAGAAAAAAAGGAAAGGGGTACCCCTTCTCATTTTTTTGGGCGAAAAAACTTTTTGTCGAGAAACGGATAATCAGAATGATAATCTTCATGGAAATGACCCGCTGATTCCAAATATGTGTGCCATTCCCCGATTCCGAAGCCTCCTGCGATTTTACCAATAAAAAACGACAAAAAAAAAAGTGAAAAAAAAATAAAAAGTAAATCGACGATTAAAAATCGTAGGAATTTTTTATTTCAATTTGGCCTGCAGATTCTGAAAGCGTAGGTCACGCAGATTCCAAATATAACGATCATTCCCACGTTTCGAATATTTCAGAAATTTTCAGATTTCTGAAAAAAAGGAAAGGGGTACCCCTTCTCATTTTTTTGGGCGAAAAAACTTCTTGTCGAGAAACGGATAATCAGAATGATATTCTTCATGGAAATGACCCGCTGATTCCAAATATGTGTGCCATTTCCCGATTCCGAAGCCTCCTGCGATTTCACCAATGAAAAACGACAAAAAAAAAAGTGAAAAAAAAATAAAAAGTAAATCGACGATTAAAAATCGTAGGAATTTTTTATTTCAATTTGGCTTGCAGATTCTGAAAGCGTAGGTCACGCAGATTCCAAATATAACGATCATTCCCACGTTTCGAGTATTTCAGAAATTTTCAGATTTCTGAAAAAAAGGAAAGGGGTACCCCTTCTCATTTTTTTGGGCGAAAAAACTTTTTGTCGAGAAATGGATAATCAGAATGATATTCTTCATGGAAATGACCCGCTGATTCCAAATATGTGTGCCATTTCCCGATTCCGAAGCCTCCTGCGATTTTACCAATGAAAAACGACAGAAAAAAAGTGAAAAAAAAATAAAAAGTAAATCGACGATTAAAAATCGTAGGAATTTTTTATTTCAATTTGGCTTGCAGATTCTGAAAGCGTAGGTCACGCAGATTCTAAATATAACGATCATTCCCACGTTCCGAACATTTCAGAAATTTTCAGATTTTTGAAAATAAGGAAAGGGGTACCCCTTCTCATTTTTTTGGGCGAAAAAACTTTTTGTCGAGAAACGGATAATCAGATTGATAATCTTCATGGAAATGACCCGCTGATTCCAAATATGTGTGCCATTCCTCGATTCCGAAGCCTCCTGCGATTTTACCAATAAAAAACGACAGAAAAAAAAGTGAAAAAAAAATAAAAAGTAAATCGACGGTTAAAAATCGTAGGAATTTTTTATTTCAATTCCGCTTGCAGATTCTGAAAGCGTAGGTCCCGCAGATTCCAAATATAACGATCATTTCCACGTTCCGAATATTTCGAAAATTTTCAGATTTTTGAAAATAAGGAAAGGGGTACCCCTTCTCATTTTTTTGGGCGAAAAAACTTTTTTTCGAGAAACGGATACTCAGAATGATATTCTTCATGGAAATGACCCGCTGATTCCAAATATGTGTGCCATTTCCCGATTCCGAAGCCTCCTGCGATTTCACCAATGAAAAACGACAAAAAAAAAAGTGAAAAAAAAATAAAAAGTAAATCGACGATTAAAAATCGTAGGAATTTTTTATTTCAATTTGGCTTGCAGATTCTGAAAGCGTAGGTCACGCAGATTCCAAATATAACGATCATTCCCACGTTTCGAGTATTTCAGAAATTTTCAGATTTCTGAAAAAAAGGAAAGGGGTACCCCTTCTCATTTTTTTGGGCGAAAAAACTTTTTGTCGAGAAACGGATACTCAGAATGATATTCTTCATGGAAATGACCCGCTGATTCCAAATATGTGTGCCATTTCCCGATTCCGAAGCCTCCTGCGATTTCACCAATGAAAAACGACAAAAAAAAAAGTGAAAAAAAAATAAAAAGTAAATCGACGATTAAAAATCGTAGGAATTTTTTATTTCAATTTGGCTTGCAGATTCTGAAAGCGTAGGTCACGCAGATTCCAAATATAACGATCATTCCCACGTTCCGAACATTTCAGAAATTTTCAGATTTTTGAAAATAAGGAAAGGGGTACCCCTTCTCATTTTTTTGGGCGAAAAAACTTTTTTTCGAGAAACGGATACTCAGAATGATATTCTTCATGGAAATGACCCGCTGATTCCAAATATGTGTGCCATTCCCCGATTCCGAAGCCTCCTGCGATTTTACCAATAAAAAACGACAAAAAAAAAATAAATAAATAAAATAAAAAGTAAATCGACGATTAAAAATCGTAGGAATTTTTTATTTCAATTTGGCTTGCAGATTCTGAAAGCGTAGGTCACGCAGATTCCAAATATAACGATCATTTCCACGTTCCGAATATTTCGACAATTTTCAGATTTCAGAAAAAAAGGAAAGGGGTACCCCTTCTCATTTTTTTGGGCGAAAAAACTTTTTGTCGAGAAACGGATAATCAGATTGATAATCTTCATGGAAATGACCCGCTGATTCCAAATATGTGTGCCATTCCTCGATTCCGAAGCCTCCTGCGATTTTACCAATAAAAAACGACAGAAAAAAAAGTGAAAAAAAAATAAAAAGTAAATCGACGGTTAAAAATCGTAGGAATTTTTTATTTCAATTCCGCTTGCAGATTCTGAAAGCGTAGGTCCCGCAGATTCCAAATATAACGATCATTTCCACGTTCCGAATATTTCGAAAATTTTCAGATTCCTGAAAAAAAGCAAAGGGGTACCCCTTCTCATTTTTCCAATTCTTTTCGTTAAAATTTTTTTGTCGAGAATCGGACAATCTTAATGATATTTTTCATGCAAATGACAAGCTGATTCCAAATATCTGTGTCATCACTCGATTTCGAAGCCTCCTGCGATTTTACCAATAAAAATCGAGAGAAAAAGAAGTGGAAAAAAAATAAAAAGTAAATCAACGATTTAAAATCGTAGGAATTTTTCATTTCAAATCAGCTTGCAGATTCTGATAGGGTAGGTTCCGCAGATTACGAATATATGTATCATTCCTATGTTCCGAATATTTCGAAAAATTTTAGATTTTCGAATAAATGGAAAGGGGTATATAAAATAAAAATCAAGAGAAAAAAAAAGTGGAATAAAAAAGTAAATCGCATATTCAAAATCGTAGGAAATTTTTTATTTCAAATCGGCTCGCAGATTCTGAACGCGTGGTTCCGCAGAGTCTGAAGATATGTATTATTCCTCAATTCGGACGACTCCGAAAAATTTCAGATTTTGTAAAAAAGGACAGTGCAGGTATTAGGGTGAGGGGTATAACCACTGAGGAGAAACTGTCGTGGTTTCAAGTATTTTATTATGACTTGCATACAGTCCGACATGCCTTTTTCTATACGTACTGGCTTACGTGTTGTTCGACAATTTTCAGACTGTATCATGTATATACGCATTACACACTTTTTTTCCTCGCTCATTCTCAGTCAAAATTCTTTTTCTCGAGAATCCAATGATTGTGACGATATTATTGCCAGAATTTGCCGGAAAAACGTACCTCGAAATTTTTGCATCTGTATCTTTCAACTCTGGTAAGCCGTAGCTCACTAGGCTAGATAAGTGATCGAGCGTCAAAAAACATCGTATAAAGTTATTTCCACGATTGACCATTCTTTAGCTACGACCTATCAAAGTTTGACAATGCAGATGCAGAAATCCCGTGGGGGTCAATGTAGATTTCATATTCACGTAAAACATGTGGTCACTTTCTCTCTCCCGAACATTATTTTGAATCAAGTCGTGCAGTCCGTGGGAGTCGAATCAAGCTTCTTTTTAGCAGACTCAAAAAAGGTAGTCCCACCTCCAGGTAGTAAAAACCCGGTTCCTTATATCGGTACCAGCCCCTAGTTCTGCATCCTGCGTGTTGTTTCCTTGCGGTCGCTTGAATTTTGACGCGTTCTATCATTGCGGAATGCGACCCTTTTACACAGGTGTTCCCTTTCACCCTTATAAGATTGAAAAAACAACTTGGCTTCTACCTGCCTCGAAAGAAGTTCTATTTCCAAAAATGATTGCTAACGTTGCCAGGTACCTGCGCAGTGATGTTTGAAGAAGCCTGCATAACATTTTCTGAATTTTATTCTTTTAAAATTCCAACTCCCATTACAGTAGACGACCTAATTGGACAGTCGGAGATTCTCAATTGGACGATACTTAGCTTTGGAGATACACGATCTAATTTTTGGAAAATTTCTGCAAATTACTATGTGGCCCAGATTTTCGGGCTTATACAGATCGCACGGATGGCCGCGTAACTGTTTCGTATATATTGGATGCCTACTTTTTCTATACATATTTATTCCACGAATTAGTATACATTAGCAGAATGCTAAAACATCACGAGGCAGTACAAATGCCAATGCAGATTATTATTACCGTATAGATGCATCGTAGTTCTGTTGAAGGAAAAAACTGTTACAATCGATGTTACATCTTATTTTTCTAGGCAATTAGATGTAACGTATCATCAACGTATGAGAGGGGATAATTATTCATTTATACATAGATACAGGTATTTATATAATAAAAATACGCGTGGAGAACACATATCGCATTGTAATTAATGTAAGCATAGCGATACACGAGATCCAGGTGAAATTATTGTCTATACAAGCGATATACCTATACATACAGCACTCATTTCCACACATTGTAAGTTATTATAGCTATAGAGCAATTTGAGCGCGAAATAGAGCGAATTAAAACGCCGCACAGCCAGCTTAGTGTGCGAGCATCGTATAGTACACGTATCCACTTATTTTTAGTTAAGAAAGTTTCACGTCACTATCCACTAGTGAATGTAATACATACAATAATTTCTACCTATTATTATTAGTTTTCCATTTGGGTAGAAATAGACAAGTATCCATTCATGGATTGATTAATTGTGATGCTTAAAGTATTTATGTGTAGGGTGGCTAGTCTACTTTTGGACTAATTTTTTTGTGCTATCATTAATTATCCTTGTGCATCAGGCTACATTTCACCCAACACATCATATTGTACAGCAAACATCTGAAAATAAATCACAATCAGTTTCGAAACCTTTCGATCTATCTGCAAATAAATGCTGTTGGTTTTTTTTTCCTTCATCACGATCTATGTAATTGGATAGTTGGAGAATGATTCGTATCTCATGTGTTTTAGTATTAGGAGCCGAATTTTGATAAAATATCATTTGATTCTGCCTCGTGGTCGTGATTGATTTTACTCGGACTACAAGGCTGCGAATATTTCGCGCGTTTTTTTCGAAACGAGTAGTGTAATTCGGCGCCTTACTTTAGGCAACTCGCGACACTTATCTGCAGTGGCGTCATCTGGTAGTATCGAGCCGAGCTACAAGGCCAGAGTGCGATAACCAATACAATATAACGATCTACAAAGCAGTAAATTCCAGTGTTCCGTTACTAAGATTTTTTTATCGTTCATGGAATACCGTGAGTCAAAAGCCGTGCCTGCCATGAGGTCGCGATAGATAAAATACTGAAAAATATTAAAAAATAAATGGCAATACGTCGAAGTATAAGTGAAAAGCGTTGAGTAGAATCGTTGGATATTTGACAGCTGATAATAATAATCCGATTAATTGAATACGCGGAGAAACCGCGGCGTGGACAAAGCAGTACATACATACACTTCGCAACACGATCATGATAGCGCGACAATTTACGCGTGTGAAATAATAAAACTGTCGCAAATCTAGGGAGCATTATCCGCTCCTGAATATCAGTCGAATTGACTATTATATTTGTAATAAAATAAAAATGGGAAAGAAACGTAACAGGCAGCAGGATGTGTCCGAAGAAAATGCTGGTGAATCGACCGAATCTTGCGAAGAAACTAGCACAGGTTTGAAAATCTGTTTTTTTTAAATATAAAAACGCTTTAATCCGCCCGAATATGATGCCATCATACTTTGTTACTTTGTTCTCTTTTATCCGTTATTCGCTCCACCGTTTAATAAGCATCCCTTTTAGTTCAATTTTGTTGAATAATTGCCGAGTCAGGAGATTCCGAATCACCCAAAAAATCGAAATTATCTTTTGCCATAATTTCCATCTGGATTCTAGCCAGCAATTCAATACCTCGAATCATCCGAGTCACCGATAACCTCGCAATTCTCTTTATTATCGAATAACACGCAAATCTCTTTGTCTCGAAATCTTATCTGCATCAGGAAAGCATCGAAACCACAAAACAGATTAATCGCTTAAACTACAAAGAAAAACACACATTAATTTTTTTTTTTTTTTATCAAAAAAACAAAAAAATAAAAATAAATAAAATAAGTTGGGTTATCTTTAATTAATTATTTTCACTTCTCACATTCCTTTTTTTTTTTTGTTTTTTACAGGGGCGAAATCTTGTCCTCATATAGGAAAGGCGATAGATCTAGCCAAAGTAAAAAGAGCCTTGAAGATAACTGGAATAGCAAAAGAATGCGCCGAGTGTGTCAAGGCGGGAGGACCTCCAGTCGGAGACGACGACGAAGGGGTAATTTTGACTATTGAGGATTCATTTCATGGAATAAATGCCTGGAAAACAAGATTTTTCAAACAATTAGATGAATCTAGGCGTTGTTTAATTGGGAGAGGGCTGGTTCGACAATAGAAATCAGTTCTGATATATTCTTGCAGAAAACATTCAACTCAAGGGAAAATGAAACACGATGTTAACGATTTTGATTTATTCTCTCATCAAAAATCGATCCGATGAATGTAAATTTGGTCACAGAGATAAAGAAGAATAGAAAGAAAGTCATCATACTATTTCGATTTCCAAAAATTGACCAAAAATTTTAACAATTAATTATCAAAAGTTGTAATCTTTTCAAGTTTTTATTGATTTTTGTACATCCAAGAGCATCAACTGCTCTTTGTTCAATTATTCTTTATTGCCGTTATCAATTTTACATTGATCGGATATTTTTTTGTTGAGAAAGTATTGAAAATTGTCTTATTCACAGAAAATTTAGCAATTTTATGTAATTTATATTTTACTTTCAGCAATTCTACGGAACAGATGTGAGACTGAATGTACAAAATGAAAATAATTATTCCCAAATTTATTCTGTGAAGCCTTAGAATGTAGAGAAAATCATCTACAGAATACATTTTACACATATTTAAAACTGTGATATACTTTCTGGAATTGCACAAATGCAGGAATTTTTCCTGCCGAACTGCAATATGAATAACTTCAACTTCCTGCAGACAAAATAATGAGGAATGTGTTCTGCAAAACTATCCTGTAGAACTGTAACATGTAGGATAATTTTTGTCTGTAGAATAAATCCTGAAGAATATTCTTTACAGGATTTAATCTTTGAGGAACTGATTTCTGTAGAATCAAAAGCCAGGTGTTTTAATTTAATTTGATCAAATTTTCTTTCTCAACAGTACGAACCCTTCATACCGATCCTTTGGATATGCCTGCGATGCGGAAGCCAAGGATGCGGTAGAGGGCAGAGAAAGCATGCGCTACAGCATTTCAAAACTCCGAGAAGTGACTGCCACTGTCTGACCTTAGACACTCATCGATGGAGTCTCTGGTGCTACCTGTGCGAAAATGAGGTCAACGCGGATTCCAGGTATTGGGAAAAGCATAGAAATTCTAATGCAATGTGTTGTGTGAAATTATGCCGATTGTTGTCTTTGGGATATATATCGCTGTGAGATAACGTCAAAGATATTTGAGCGGTTCTCTTGATTTTAGGAAAAAGTTACTGGAGCTGGTTGAGTTCATAAAGAAACAAGCAAACACTGCGGTTCCTCAGCCACCCCCTGGACCAGCTTTGCCTGTTATAGCGCTGGAGTATAACGTCGATGAAAATAGCAAAGAGGCCAAGGATTTAGATAATAAAAAGAAAACTACAATTCCTATGAATCTTTCTAGAGTAAAGGTGCGCGACAAGTTCTGATATTTGCTATTCACAGTTTTAAGCACCGATAATATCAGAAAACTTGATATCTTTTGTAATAATTCCCCTTAATTCTTTCTACTATTCATCATTCTGTTTTTCTCCACTTCAGGGGCTGACTAATTTAGGTAATACTTGCTTCATGAACGCGGTGATGCAATGTTTGGCCCAAACTCCATTCCTCGTTAAAGTATTGGAGGATCTCCGAGAACCAGGGGAAAGGTTTCTTCTCCCGGGTGGTAAATTCAAGGCTACTTCTAATTCAGAAGAAATAGAATTGGTAATAACTCGTAAATTCTTTTGCCGGAAATGATATTCAATTATCCAGTATTTTTCCAGTATTTATCAACAATTTGCTCACTTTATATCAATTTCCTTCCAGCCTCCGATCGAAGGGACTCTGGACGCTTGGGGCAGCATAACTTCAATTCTTCACAAAACTTTAACAGACATGCAGTCAACGACTGGTTCTGACGTTTACACGCCGTCGCAATTGCTGAAAGCCATAGCGTCAAGGCTGCACCAATTTGGAGGCGGAGATCAGCACGATTCTCACGAATTATTAAGACATCTACTGGAATTAGTGAGAAACGAAGATTTGAGGGTGAATAATTTTATCCTAAGAATTATTTCATTTTATTCCATACGTAAAAACTTATTTTGATTCCTTTGCAGAGATACCAGACGATCATTTTAAAGGAAGTTGGCTTGAGTGGAAAGACGAACCCCCATGGCGTAGAAGAAAATCTACGATCCAGAGTAAAGTTCTATGGAAATCAAGCAGGCGCTAGATTATTGGGACCTGAACGAGTTTTCAGAGGAGTTCTTGTATCAACGTTAGAATGTTTGGAATGTAGACACTCTTCTCATCGCACGGAGCCATTTTTGGATCTGAGTTTACCTGTTATGGCTGACAAACCGCAGCCGCCTGTTCTAAAGTGAGAAATGAACTGATATTTAAAACTATTTAAATTTTAAACCACAATTCAGACATTTAACTAGAGTTACGATTGTTTAGAAGAAAGAATAGCGGCTTGGAAGACACCTTTGACCTAATGGGTAACAGCGCTTCTAGCGCACCGTCAAAACACCAATTAAAAAAGGAGCGTAAAGCGGCGAGAAAGATGCGAAAGAACAGAAGACAGCACAGCGCCAACGGAGACTCTTTGTCAAATCAATACAGTATAACGGAAGAAAATCCAGAGAACAATTCAGAAAGTGGTTTGTAGATTCTTGAACAGATTCTAGAATTGTTCCTAATGTATATACATTTAAAATATAACTAAATAATTGTTCCCAGAAGAGAGCGACGCCGATGTCGAGGACAACATTGAGTCTGAAGCTCTGTCGCGACCAGAAGTTGGAGAATCTGGTTACAGTTCAGAAAAACCATCGGCAATGGCCAGCCCTGTATCTCCAGGAGGTTCAATGCTTGCGAACAACGATCAAAAGAATGATTTGGCACGAAACGAGTTGATAATCGAAGGAATTAGTCTGCCGAGTCCAACAGACAACTCGACAGATTCGATAAATGTGAAAAATGCTAGTTACATAAATACTCAGCAATATACACCGAGCCCAACTGACGTATCTATGACGGATTTGACCCAGTTGAAATTTCCAGCTGATTCGTCAAGTTCAGAAAAAATCAATAATATGGCAATGACCGAGAGTCCAGTTAGTCCCGATAACATCGATACTTCAAACGTCACAAACTGGCATCTACCTCCAAGTTTTTCGTTAACAAATTCATTGACCGTTAATTCAGACTTGACTAGTCCTGAAGGACCGACGGTTAGCCCTTTAAGTACTTCCATCACATCCAAGGACAGCCCAACCAGTCCTGTATCAAGCGCTGCGCAAAGTCCTTGCGTTGAAAATATCGAGAGACCGATTTCGAGGCTGGATTTAGCGAAGCCAGATATCAGGGAGAATAAGGACGATTCGCCGAGGTATATAATTTACTTATTTTCAACAATATCTGTATGTTGTTTTTGTCTGTATATATTTCGAGAAGTAATTAACAATAGTAATTTTTTTTCGAAGCAGGAGATCCAACAGCGACATCGAGTCGAACAATTACCAGTTGAAGAGAAATGTTAAAAAAGAACAACACCTGAATCAGAATGGCATTGAAGAAGTAACTTCTGGATTATCCAGACTAGGAATGAACAGCAACGGCCATCAATCTCCTTCTCGTTATCCAAGCGAGGATGGAGAATGTTCAGTTCAATCTTGTCTCAATCAATTCACAGCATTGGAGCTTATGAGCGGTAACAATAAAGTAGGCTGCGAGGCTTGTACCGCCAGAGAGAACAAGGTGATTTGCTGATCTGACATTTTTTTCTCACTTAATTTTTATTAACTAAAACAAAAAACATCAAACATAAAATTATAAAACCATTAATTTCATTCCAAACAGGGCAAAGAAGGAAAGAAAATGGTCTGCTGTCCAAGTACCAAGCAGTATTTAATTTCCAGAGCACCGGCTGTCCTGATTCTTCACTTAAAAAGATTTCAGTTGCAAAGAGTTGTTTTCCGCAAGGTGACAAAACACGTAGCTTTTCCAGCGTTGCTGGATTTAGCTCCGGTTTGCAGAGGCCATGGTGGACCGAGACTT